>CM056993.1:158497797-159699047 GCA_029891345.1 Dryococelus australis | reverse complement strand
TAATTTCACAGTTTCACTTGACCAACGTATGAGTAAAGTGATGAGGCCCACGGCAACGTTAATTTTACATAAGGCGGAATAATACACAACGTGCATACAAGCAGATCTTAAGCAGGGCTTTCAAAAGTGCTCATTTTACTGTGAATTTCCTTATATATATATATATATATAGAGAGAGAGAGATGAGATAGCGTGGTGGTTCTTTTGATGTTCGCGCAGCCACTAGCTGGTTGGCCGCTCGAGGCTCCAGGAACGTCTCTGACTGGCTGCATCTTGGTGCGAGAGGTTCTACTGCTGTATTCCCTCGGCTGCCGGCTGGCGAGTGGGTTACGAGGCACAGTGGTCGACGAACGGCGTTCCAACATCTTACTGGTGTGTGCGGCTGGAGTTCGCTGGAGTTCTGTATTATTGACTATTCTGGAATTCGGCTTCTGGCTCTGTGTTTGCGAGGTCGGGGCTTCGGTCCCGATGGGTACTTCAGGGAGTTGGTGCCTTACACCCAACAGTTGGGATTACTATATAAAAAAAAAAAAGATAAACACCCAGACAGTCAAATTTTTATGTTTTGAGCAAAAAATACGCAGTAAAAACTACGGAACTATCTGTTGGCGTTTTTTCAATGGTCTCTACACATAAAACCTCCCAATTACAAACAGATGTATAATAATAGTCATTGCAGCGATCTGATTTTTTGTTAGGATCCATACACGTTATCATTATAACGCCTCGTCACACGCCGAGGACAATGCAAATGTGTTTGTATTATTGGCAGTAGCAGTTTCTGAGAATGAGAAATATAGTCTCAATAAAGAATGGTATCTACCTTTGCCTTAACTAAACGCTGGTTTCTGCTGCGTACATCACTGCATAGTATAAAAGGAAGTCTTTGGCGCGCGTCTGTCTGTATGACTGCGCTAATCTCGAGAATCGCCGACCCGATTTGGATGCGGTTTAAACTGCCACGGCAGACCATGGCAGTTTAAACCGCATTTATCTAGGAAGATTTGTGTGCATTGAAAATTGTCGTAGTATTTACAGGAGCTGAGCATTAGTGGTATTAGTGAATCAAGTCGGGAAAAATGAGCTATTTTGCTGCTTTCCAATCATGCTCTACCAAAACTGCAGGGCCGATTGTTATAATTCTTTCATTGTTAGCAAGCTACATTCTTCCATATGCTATATATATCAAGTGGTGCCACACAGGATCAGAGGGTAGAGAGTAATCTCAAGGGGAGCCGCAGTGGACCAATGGGTAGCGCGATCCCAAGTGGCAACACGGTGGCTCAGTGGCTAGAGAACTCTCAAGTGGGGCCGCAGTGACTCAGTGGATAGAAATATATCAAGTAGGACCACAGAGTCCCAATGGCTAGAGCGCTCCCAAGTGAGTGGCTAGAGCGATTCCATTTTTCAAAATAAATCAATGTCCAACGAAGCGGGCGAGGTTACATCTAGTTGTAGATAAAAATACCTCCTGTGAAAAGTCCTATAAACGAGACATATTGTTTAAAAAGAATTAATATTTTGCGTACACCACACAAAACTTCGGCAGGCCGTATTTCCGTAGACTGTCTAAATACAACGATGAGCACGAAATTGCAACGGGTTCCAAACTTCTATTTAAAAAAAACACTCGGAGCTCAAGTTGAGAAATGCCAGAGGGCAGATTAGAACCATCATCAACACAGTTTCTTCGCCTCGTGAGCCATACAGCTGCATAGTGGTTTATCGAGAAACAGTTTCAAGACAGAGTGCACTCAAAGATATAATTTCTGATACCAAATAAATTTGCTAGCAAAGGACTTGTTCACTCAACATGTCTGCTGTTACTCCAAACCAAATAAATCACTTAAAATAATTTTCTGACCAAAACAATTATTTGATTGATCGATAATCATCTACGTGTATTTATTACACAAGTACTTTCAACCAATCGGTTTGGTTACCGCAAACATAATAAATGTCGTGGTACTGTCAAATCACTATTTTTTTTTAAGGAAATAAGCATGGGAAATCCACTAGGCTACTCTGAAGATATTTGTAGAGGCGGCGTATTTGTGCGGTTTTTAAGTGTAGCATATTATTTAAGTAAACAAGAAGTTTTGTAAATTCATGCTTTAATAGGCATGTATCTGCGCATACTTTATTGTTAGTGTTGTGATGGCATTATGAGTTCCTGGTACGTCATGGAAGCAATTAATACAATAATAGCATATGAATGATCTGATTAAGTATAGCTCAATCTAAGGGAGAAATTTCTGATCGTATTATCAGCAATTAGTGGACAAATGACAACGGCTTGAGCATATAAGGTGCTGTAATGACAGTCCTCACCCCAAAAGAACCTGCGAAGTTTACATGTCTCAAGGGATTCTCAAAACTGCTACGTGAAAGTCTGCCTCCTCAGTGCAGGACAGCCGGCTGGGGGATCGTGTAAATCCGGCCGTGCCATTGCGGTTTCCAGAAGCACGAAGCGTTGTTCCACACATGCTTCGACGGGACTTTTAATGGCAACTCACAGCTTGGCTATCTAACAAAAAGGATTATGTACTGTTAAGACACTGTGTTTAATATAAAACAGATATCTATTTAAAGTTCACTTATTTGATGAGAAGCTCTGTAAAATATGAACGATGGAAAATTCTCCAAATCGAAGTTATTTGATCGAAACCTTATCTTAAAATCACTGCAATTCTACCAGTCACTTCGGTAAAAAATTCTTAATTTATGATCAGAAATTTTTGCTAATTTTCAGAGAATTCCGTGAAATTTACCGGCAAACTGGTGTATAATGAATTGTACGCATTTTGCAGGTCACTGGCAGCTTATCAACTAAATGCTCAGTGAGTAGCATACTACTTGTTGAAACCACATAATCAGCTTTAATGTGAAGACTTCGCACGAATTTGTTTTGAAAGACGCTGGAAACAAACAGCGGTGAACTTTGAAAGGTGGAAAGAGAAACGTAAAAAATGTTAATGTCCTACAATGCTCCAACAAAGAGTACTTAATACACAGATGTGAAACAACAACTTGCTACGTGAACTCCAGCCGCACACGCCAACCAAGATGGCGCCACTGGCCAGCATCATGTGGGAACGACGTTCGCCAATCAGCGCCTAGTAACCTGCTTGTCAGCCGGTGGCCAAGCCAACAGACTATACCTCTCGCACCATGCAGTATTCAATCAGATACGGGGGCCGTTCCCTGCACCTCGCTCAGTCCATCGGAGAATGGGTAAGCCCACATGAAAGGAATCGCCTCGCCATCTCTTCTCCGTGTATTTATCTACTTTGAGACAATGAGGTGGATAGAAATCTAATTATATCGAGTTAAGCCTGGGAACGTTTATTTTCAAGAACTGTTCTGGTCTAGCTATCTTCTGCAGTGGTAATGAGAAAACAACTGGGAAAAAAGCCATCCTCATTCTAGCAGAATGACAGAAATCAAACCAACGACATTCATAACGTGAAGCAGGTTATAATATCTGTTCCGATCACTTGGAAGGAATCTAAATCCAAGCGGAGACCACAAAACAGCAGTGTAATGAATTACCATTATTTTTCACCTTGGCTCCTTTAGCAACAGTGAGAACGAAACCATTTACGGACTAAATATAAGTTAGCATACATATTTCCAAATGATACTGAAGTATTCAGACAGCTGTTTTTTTTTTATTTCGAGGAAGGGGGGGGGGGGGAGGCGGGCATCTTAAAGTATTGCATAAATATAGAAGTTTTAAAACCGTGTTTCTCACAAACAGGAAACACTTTTTTTTAGATATGGCAGTCTTGCTAATATTACCAAAATCAAGTTATTTCGAGAAACCTTGAATGGAATTAATAGAAATAATAATAGCTTTTCGATATTTCAGAATAAAATCTTAGGTTATCCTTGAGTTTACCCTCGCAGTTTTAAAATGAAGAAAGGTCCTACGACACCCTAAGATAGAAGAGAAAGGGAAAGAAGATAAAGCCAAAGCCAAATATGGAACAGCAGAGGAATAAAACGGCACAAAAATCCATACCTAACTCGGGATTCGAATCCACAGGCCTCTCGTATCGTAGTCTGGACTTATTAAGTACACTGCGTTGGCAGATTTTATTGGACGCAGCAAAGTCCTTAACGTACGGAGATTTTCGTCAAACAAAAGAGCTTATTTTAATTTCTTAATATTTCTGAACCACTAGAGAAAAAAATGAGCAACCTCTGACATAGTAAGACAAATGTGATTTGAACCACACTGCACAGTACAGCTTCCTTCAGAACATATCATTCTGAAGTTAGTTGTTAGACTTGATCAACCAGTACAATAATATTTTTTTCATATCATGCTTCGCGCCTTCGCACTGGCAGACGGCAGTCTCCATTGTTCACCCAAGCATCCCGACCACTCCTGCCCACACCCAGTCGGCTGACTCTACAGTGATGAGAGTACATGCAGTCGTTACTCAAAATTAATTTCAGATTCACGCCGAATGCCTCCACACGTCTTACGGGGTGCTTTCCTTTGACGGGACCACTGTGGCTGAGCGGTTAGCCTGCTCGCCTCCTACCATGGCGAACCGGGTTCAATACCCGGCCGGGTCAGACCAATGCCGTTGGTCAGCGGGTTTTCTCGGAGATCTCCCGTTTTCCCCGCCCCTTCATTCCGGCGCTACTCCATTCTCATCTCAATTACACTCATCAGCTCTCAATACCTGAATGTTAAGAGCCGTCCAAATCTCTTCACTCTTTCCTGTGAGCTCCATCACTTTCCACAGTTTCCACTGTGAAGAATGATTTCTCACTGTTTCCAGGTTGGACGTCTTGCCACATCTCTTGCAAAGGTTCACTCACGTTCCATCACAACCCCCCTCCCCCTCGCAGTACATTCGTGGGTTCTTCAATTACGACGTGCAAAAACATATGACAAAAGGACGGTGTGCTGCCGCCGTTTATCATCGGGGATACTTTTGCCAGCCATTAGTGTCTCATGAATAAGGTTCAGTTCATAGGTGCGGTAAATCCACCCCGCCTAGCCGTCTTTTAAACAGTCTGATTTCAGCGGTGCCATCAAATAGTTGTTTCTAGTCCCTAAGTATCCTCAGAGAGCCTGAGACCACATTAACTATATTCCCTTTCCACCTACCCTGGAGATAAAGAGACGTGGAAATTGTCCCAATGGGCGGAATTCTGAATACTGCAGGAATTTCGCAGAACAGTGGCGAGACCCAATTGACACTCGGGATAGTAAAGAAAGCTTAAAAATTAAAGGCGAGTATTTATTTCTACCATAACACTGAAATGGTTATGGACAGTAAAACGAAATAAGCTATTTATAAAAATGTGTTGTATTATTTTTTTCTACGTCGTACCGCGATGCACACAAATACTCGAGTGGTGAGATTTGGGCGTCTCTTAACATCGAGGTCTTGAGAGCCAATGAGGGTGAAGTGGGGCTAGTATGGAGCAGCGCCGGAATGCAAGGGCGGGGTAAACGGGAGCGCCCGAGAAAACTTGCCGACCAGAGGCATCGTCCGGCACGATTCCCACATGCGAAAATCCGGGGATTACCCCGGTGGGAGAAGAACCCGGTTTGCCTTGGGGGGGGGGGGGTGAGTAGTCCGACTACAACTCCACCGCGGCCCCTAATAAATGCTCAAGTGAGACCTCTAGACCACGAAGTATTCCGAACCATTTGTCAGTGACCCGATGGTCGTAAACCGTCTCCAGGACGGCCTTCTCACCAGACGAGCAGCCTTCAACTTGGCAGCATCTGACGACAGAGGACTCGTCACTTCCTCAATATCCTACCTCCCCCAAGCCTCCGATCATCCAGGAGTCGTCGATTAGTTGTGATTGGGCACCGCGGCAGGGCGGGACTGTTTCCGCGGAAGACTCGCGCCTCGCACAACTCGTGACGCGAGGTTAACAGGAACGTGAGGCTGTGGGCGTTTCTTAATTTTCTTCTGCCGGCAGGCACCGGGGTTGGCAGGCGGATTCCCGCTATGTTTTACTGCGACCAGAAGTGCGAGCTGCGTACGGCCGCGGTGTACGAGCTGTGATACCATCAGCCCGTATTTCTCTAGGCCTCGTGAATTAGAGTTCTGCGGTCGCCCGATCATTCTCCCCCGCAGGCAGCAATACAGAACAATGGGACTTTGCAAGGCGTTCTTAAACTACATGTCGAAATTCAATTCACGGCATCTACGTGCATATATAAACAATACATTCTAGTAGGAAAATGTTCGGGAAATTTTTCTAGTATCTTTTAATTGAAATTAGCATAACCGCCCTGAGAGTCCGTGACTTCGTGGACCTGCGCGAACAACAAGTTACCTACATGCGAGAACACGTTTCCATCGTAACTAATAATTAGGGGCACCCGAATATCGCGAGAAGATTTCATGAATGGCGCACTTACACTATACAACACCTACAAAAACAACATTACACTGACACCAATACAATACCGACACAGACATCAAACACACGACGGACACCTCACCAAACGACAACAACGGTCGGCCCCTCTGTCTCCGGAGAGGACGACGGGGTGAGGGTTCAAGAGTGGAGGCAGAAGAATTTTTTTTTGACGTTTCTAAATTATAAAGTAATATTTTCTTTTAAATTTTAACAAAATAATTTTAAGCCTCTGTTTTAAAATTTATCTTGTTTTTAAATGTTATAACACGACTAATTTTATGTTTCGACTATTTTATGAATTTATTCAAGTAACCTAGACCGGTTATGGCCTTCGGCTGGGTACTAGTGCCTTTTTAGTATATTCTGTTCTCTCTGTATTTAAAAACCCTTTATCTCTGATCCGCTTTCCTGACTGGATGATTTCCGCGTTACGCGTCTTAGATGTCTGCCCGCGAATCAGAGACCTGCACTACCGAAGTTACCCAATTATGATTGGCCAGTCGAGTAAGAAAATGTCTTATCACAAAGACACGCTGCCAATAAGCATAAGAAAACTGCTGATATGTCCGCAGGGTTTTGAAATCTAGTGTGTGCCGAAATATTTCCACGAAATTCGGGCGTCCCTACTAATAATTGGATTCTGTTCGCCTTCGTTATACAACTTTTTGTGCACGCTGCTGACTCCTGGCACTGTTTTCCTAACTTCAATATAAATGTAAAAATTCTAGATGAATTTACCGAACATTTTGCTACTAGAAATTATTATTTACGTTTGTCCATAGATACCTTGGTTTGAATTTTGATATGTAGTTCAAAACACCTTGCGTAGCTTGCTCCCTTGTAACTTTGGATTATTTTAAAATCTACCTTTAAAAAATCTTTACTCATATCTATTTTAATGGGAACATTGAGGAATATACTTAAGGTATTACTAGCAGCGAATTATAACGAGTGTACCGTTACGTAATAGAATATACAGGATGTATCCCGGAAGCTATTACAAACGTTCAGTGATGGTGGATAAGGGCACCGGAATCGATTTGAGAAAAGGAACGCCAGTGCGTAAATTTCTCCGTCCAACGTCACAACCAAAACACTGTCGGGATGCCTATTACAGTGGAATACTACAAAGGTCGGGGCATCGTGGAAGAATGCACTACGTTCAATGTCAGAATGTCAAGTACTAACATAACTTCGAAACCTGCAAACCCGGATAAACATTCTTGCCCTTAGTCGGGAATCGAACTCGGTGCCTGGAGGGTGACAGTTAAGTATCCTATAGTCGATTAACGGTTACTTCCAACTTTTCTGAAGCCCTGCTAAAGTTTTACTCCCAGATATTCCTCCGCCTCATGCAAGCGAAGGTTAATTATTTCTAGAAAATTACACCAAAGCGACAGCGCACTGCATTCGTGAGCACGAGTATAATAACATTCTGTAAAAGAAGTTTTTATTACTACACATTACCAACACACCTATTTTCTCCGCAGTTTTATTTATAGTATTTGTAAATTAAATATGATAATCTATAAGTAAAAAAGTTAAATTTGACCAAAACTAAGATACTTTTATGTTAACAAAGGTTTAACTTTTAATACGTGACATTTTAGGAACCAATCAAACACGTCATACATGGGGTGGATTTTCAAAGTTTTGGTTCAGTAAGTACGAGGAACCGCGAATGGCCTCTAACCCCAATGTCACGAGTCGCGCTACATGTTGTATAGGTGTGGTACTGCACAAGGGGTGGGTAAAGTACGCTCCACTAATGCACCGTGCATGACATGCAGTGTGTCGACGTGGTGGGGCCTGACCTACGAGTGTGGGTAGATCGCAGGCTGTGTTTACATGCGGACGAGTGCACTTGATCAGCATGGGTGAAAATGGAGTCTACTGTCGCGGAATGTGCAGATATGGTGTTTGTATGCGGACAAGATAATGGGAACAGTAGGAAAGCAGCACGAATGTATCGCAATTATTACATTTGCCTAGAAAACGTTGAACAGTATTAGAATTTTTATTTTATTTTAATAATTAAAAAAAAAGTTTGGAGGCGTTAGGCGTTTGGTCTACCAACATAAAGTGAAAATTTTCAATTTACCCATGGGGAGTAGGACTAGCCTCAAGTTAAATTCTATACGCCATAGATAGAGCCACGAGTATTTCACGAATATTTCACGAATTCATTCGGAGGCGAGGTGGACTCCAAACACTTGTTCTTTTTCCTACTGTTGTGATTGAACGACAGTTGTTTGGACACGCCCCGTTTGACCGTGAGCCAGTAATACGCAGGAAGCTGTAGTGTGTGTGAGTGTTTAACAGTTCTGTACAGAGGACTTACTCGACCAAAGCAACCAATAAGCAAATGATAACGTCACAAGTGTACAGAGGGCCGTCCAGCCTAGCTTGATGGCAACTCAATCCGCGAAATACTCGGGACTCTAGCCATAGGTCGTGTTTATTATGTTTAAAAGGGGGGGCCTGCATAGCGGCTATTGCAGGGTTGTCTGATACCAAGGCCGCAGGTGTAGCCATGGACACACCCCGAAAGAGGACGGGTCTAGAATCTAGATGGAAGGGCACAGCAAACCAGCGCACATTGGAGATGGCACTGGGAAAATCTTTGCCACAGTTGCGGAAGATAAATATATGTATAGGCTATACACGGTAAAGTGAGCACTTTTGAAAGCCCTCTCATTGGGACTAATAGCCAACAAATATAGTTTATTTCAGCCTTAGACGTTAACTACCGAGTGCGGTGGAGTATACACACTGTGTTTATTACTTACATGGGAATAATCATTTCAATACGTGATTAAAATAATTAAAAATTGCTGAAATAAAAAAAGTAACTAGGGCCTCAAAAGTGATCACTTTACCGTGAACAACCTATATTCATTTAGCTGGATTAGGGCGGGAGATAAGAGTTTCCTCGTGTTACCGTTGAGTAGTTGTGCAAGCTGGAGCCTCCAGCCGGATAGCGGGGCGTGCTTGAGAGCGAGACGGGATGCCTGGAGTGCATGTGCGGCGATGGCAAGCAGAGTTCTCGGAAATACGGCGCATTGTCTTCGCCGACAGACCACTGCTAGTAGAAGACACTCCACAACAACTTTACAACACTCCCCTTCTCTCGCGTGACCGCTCACGTGCAGCCGTGCGCGCTCCTTTTTTTTTTATGCCAATAGTCATAGATTCAAGGCTGTCAACCGCCTAGGCCGCGCCGCCAAACTGCTCCGTATTTTATATTAATATATTATTACGAGCAATGGCGTGTGGCGAACTGTTGCAAGGTAAGCCGATGCTTGCTCACTAATGTACTACATTCTCGGTGCACACGCAGCAGGAGCCAGTAACCACTGTGCAGCACAGGGAAATATAATGTATTCCGACCACTCACAAGCGAGCAGCAAAAAAACACACTACACGTGTCCTGGGGCGTCAGCTGCCGAGCTACGTTTCAGTAGTGGAATTGTAAACTAGTAAGCAATAGGGTACAGCACAGAGCTAACGCCAGCTTACCTTGCAACAGTTCGCCACACGCCACTGCTTACGAGGATCCATCACAGCGACGAAAATTGTACAATGTAGACTTTTGCTACTTGCAAGATGGTGTAATTAACACTTCAATCAGAAAAATTGCATTATAACCAGACCATATAAAATGTTTCAATAAACGGTTACAATGGAAACGATGACTCGACCATTATATTTGCATTGTTTTCATTTGCCATCGAAGTAACTGTCGTTCGGCATTTATTGGCAATTATTTTTTAATAAATTCAGGTTTGAACTCTAATGAAAGGTGAGGCCGCGGTGGCGTAGCGGTCAGACCACTCGCCTTCAACCTAGGCGAACCAGGCTCTATTCCCGGCAAGGTCGCTTCCAAATTTTCGCATGAGGGAATCGTGCCAGTCGGCGGGTTTTCTTCGGTATCTCCCGCTTCCGGTGCTGCTCCATACTCAACTGGTTTCACCCTCATCGGCTCTCAAGACCTTGATGTTAAAAGCCGTCCTAATCTCTCCAAACTCTATCTCCCTCTGTCTAATTACAGGTATATGGAATGCTGGCCCATCATAATGTGAGCCATCATGTGAAGTGCAGAGAGAGAGAGAGAGAGAGAGAGAGAGAGAAGAGAGAGAGAGAGAGAGGAGACAGAGAGAGAAAGAGAGAGAGAAAGATAGAGAGAGACAACTACTGTATTCTTACTACCCTTGGACGTTACGTTTGTATGAGGGTATTAAGCCGTTAGCTATCTTCTACCAAGCCCAAGTAGAGATTCTCTGCGTGTGGTGGATAAACCTTCTTAAGAAACACTTTTTTTTTCAGAAGACAAGGCGAAACCTTGCAGTTCTTGATGTGGTTCTTCAACATGTCACCTTGCATGAACTGCATGTGCCCATTGTCATAATGCTTCATCGCGCGAAAAGGACCTTTTGTACAGGCGGTTCTCTCATGTCGCCAAGCATGGCAGCTTTGGCTGAAGATCTTCCCACTGTAGTAATCAATTGGTCTGGTAATTTGGGTTGGTAAGTTAGTATGACCCTCTGGTATGAACGGCTCTGATGCGAAGATTCTGTGAAAATTTTCTGTTAAGAGGTTACCAATGTGACTTATTAATAGACTGTTTTTTTTTTTTTTTTTTTTTCCCCATCATCATTTGATTGCACAGGTGTTTGGTATGGCAAGTTGGTCTTGTCTGTTGATCTAACCAGTTTTGCAGGACATGGTCTCGTCAGGAGTTAGTCTCGTCAGGAATCACTCTTGGGTGGAGTTAGTCTTGTGTGAAGTCGGTCAGTCGTTAATTAGTAGTGTTAGGCAGTATGGTGGCTCGATGTAACAAACTAGTTATTGACAATTGTATGGACTGTGAACTTTCTCGATTTTTCGAGTTCAGTATTATTGGGGTAAGAATCAAGGTCGTGAACCAACGGAGTGGCTAAATTGACAGCATCTCTGGCGACTAAATCGATAATCAATAGACTAGTATCACCTACGTGATGAGAATTAAAACACATGACAAACAAGAAACCAATATGGCGAGTGGAGTGCATTCGACTGAATGAGCAATGGTGAAGGGAAGGGGAGGGGAATTTTAATACAATGTGATTAATTGGAGGAAGACAGTCGTCTGCTGGGTACGGCGCTGTTGGAAAACTCCGGAAAAGTTAGCTTTTAAAAATAATTTTAAAAAACTTCTAATGGAATGTTTTATTTATTTTATATAAAATTATTTGAACATTTTTAGAATTTTTCACGAATTTTTGGGTTCAAGGATAAAGGTCAACGGGTTAAGGTCAAAGGACACAGCGGACAACTTCGTTGCAATTATGTGATGTATGGCCAAAGTTTTGGCAAAGGAAAAATTGAATTATTTTGCAGCCTCCGTTATAGAGTTCGGGTCAGCTGGATCCAAGATGATGGCGATAGTTGTCATTAATGCGATATGTTCGCTGACTTTGATTGATTTATTAAATTTTTACCATTTTTCTCAAGGTTTTGTTTTCAAGGTCATCTAAGGTTACTGTTATAGGGTCAAGGTTACCTGGGTTCAACAGAGCGTTTGGGTGATGTCATAACATGACAGCTGGACTGTTCCAGTCCCCTCGTCCCCTTCAAGCCGACATATTAGAATCTTTAATTTTTTTATCAAATATTCAAATACATTTTTAATAAAAAATGTTATATTTTTAAAGTACATGTCAGCAGTTTTTATAATTATCTGGGAATTTTTAAAACAAACAATTCCACTAATTTTTGGGTTTCAGATCATCCAATTTTATGGTCATAAGGGTAAGGTCAAAGGTCAAGGTCACCGATATCCAACATGGCGGTCAGGTGACGTCACAACATGTTAGCCGGTTGGCTCCGGCTCCGATTCCAGATCCCGTGTATTAATTGTGCACACCTTATGCCTATAAAACCAATATGGCTGCCACTGCTCTACCCTCTAAAACCATCTCCCTAAAACCTTACAATAGATCGAAAATTATCTTTCAGGGGGATATTTTTTGCAGCTGGGGAGATCGGTGCTTTTTGAGGGGAAAAAGCGAAATTTTGAAGGAAAAAGGAAAATTTTGAGGAAAAAATGGCCGCAGGCCACCGGAATGACAGAGCATGAACAGCTTCAACCTCCGGTCTCAGGTCCCGTTGCACCAAAACGAAGATAAACATTCTACTAAAGAAGTTTGGCTGCCCGAGTTCGCCGTGTAAACGACTGTTTCACTTTTTCCAGTTGTATGGGACAGGGCACAGACCACAATCACGTAGTTTGAAACAACTGTGTTATTTGAATTTCGAATGTTCGAAAATATTTTTATGACGACTGCTCCAGGCAGGTTGCGAATACTTTATTGAAAATATATTGCACCCTTGAAGTAATCACTTGTTGTAAACATTAAAAAAATATATATTTATAGAACTTATTTCGACAAATAATTTCAAAAAATGTCTCCTTAATTACGCCCGTTTACATATCATCATATTTTACTGCGTTTCAGTAGCGGTATTAGGTTAAATGCCCATAATATTTTACGAGGATAATAATTTTTTTTTTATGTGATACCCAGTAAAACCAATGTGTTAAAATTTTGTGTAAATAGGTGAAAGTGTTTGTATTTTCTCCTTGTAATCCCAAAACGCACTTACCGACCAAAGATACGTGGTATTCGAGAAGTGCCGGAACGTCAAAAATTACATAAAATAAAACAGCTATGGTGACAAACTTTTTCTTTCAAATACATACAGTAAATATAAATACAAGTCATTACAATGCAATATAAGTTTAAACGGTTGGTGTAGTTTTTGTCAAACGATATTTCGAAATTGTGGATTACTGGGCGTTACCTACGAAATCTCATTTCTACGAGCCGAAGTTCCTTTTCGGCGAATCTTGTAGGGGAAACAAGGGCGTCTACAGATTGACTGGAGCGCTTTCTTTCTGCCCTTTCCGCTGAGCGCTGTTAGCCGTTAGTATACGACGGTCTTCATGAAAGGCTCAGATCATCAAGCGAGCAACTCGCGACGCAAGGTAGTGCCCGAATGTCAGTCAGTGGATCAGCCGTGTAGGTTTCAATGTGCTGGACGTTTATTTCGGGCCGCGTCGCGCCTTCGGGCACGATTTAACATTCGTCCGCTGAGTGACCGGTCCAGGAGATGATAACCGTAATCATGGCGATTACCTGCTGCACGCTTTTCTCGTCGGCGGTATCATAACTGTTATTAGCGCCGGTCAGCTACGAGGGATTTACTTCCACAGCAAGGCGAAATAAGATGTATGTCTGGTTCCCTCCCGCCAGTGGAATGGACTCGTTGTTATTGTCCGGTTCCTGAGAAAGGCGGCGCGGCGTGTCGCCAAGGTTGCGTATATGAGAAGCTACACGATCAGCGCGCGACCCCGGCAGTGTGTAGATCAACACGCTGATGCGATGTGGACGCACCGACGCTATGATTGTCTGCGCGAAGCTTGGGGAACGAGTCTTGTGTCTGACTAGCTACTTCGCATTTTTCGAATTAAACCTTTGAAAAATGTCAACGTGTATGATGTTGCAACGCCGGTGGTACGTCATCTCCTCGTAGCGACAAGTGACCGTACGTTTTTAAAACCCGTCCAGGTAAAGGCAGTAGGTAGAGGGACAGGCAAATTTCGCGAGTTCAATGACCTGTAGACTAGACTCCACAGTCCTGTGTTCACTCGAGCCTCAGATGTTTGTTCATTGGCTGCTGCCTCCACACCTGGCAGTAAAGCACTCACTACTTATTTACTTTGCACAATATGCTATTGGTTCAGAGCCGTCCAGGGTATTTCTAATGAATTGTGATCCAATTGCAAAGTCAACTTCAGTGTACACGTGTTTGACTTCTACCTTGTACTGAAATGAACTCGCGAAATGTTCCTATCCTTATCAATAGCCTACAGGGCCGTAGCCAGCTCGACAACGTAAGGGGGGGGGGGCAAGGTTATTTGTAGGGATGACAGTATATTTAGCATGGAAACTAGCGCTCACCACTGAAATTTGATAAATCTAAGTTATTGATTTAAAAAAAACCGTTTAATACTGCTAGGACTGTATCTCTGTAACTATCTTTATTATTAACGTGTAGTAAAACAAACAAACTGGGCTGTTACTACACAAAAAAGTAACAACAATAGACAAAAATTAAATACAAACCACATATTCCAAAATATTTTTTTCTGCTTTGCCTGAAACTATCTAAAAAAATTTGCTTTCGCACATTTTTATTATTTTCGGCAATTTTGTTTACACTGGAATAAAGTTGTCTTAATCTAACAGCATAATCTTCAACATAATTGCTCATATTGATATTCTGAATATTAAATACTTACGTATCTTAATACAACTGCAATTTTATAGCTCTTTTATTACTAAACTGTCTCAAAACTTTATCCATGTTCAAATTCTCGGTTCTTTGTTTTTCGAAAGCTAGAAATACCAAATCTGCCATTCTACAATGAGACATACGAGGACTATTGATGTTTGTTAGTGTTGAAAATGTGGATTCACAAGTTGCAGTACTGCAGCCAAATGTTTCCACTGTTGCAAACAATTCATACGTATCCTTGAAAGCATCTCTGTAGTTGTAAAGAAGACCTAATTTGTTTTCATCTGGTCATGCAGAAACAAATCTCTCTACAACTGTGAGATGTTCTTCTGAAGGTAGTTTTATGCCTAGAAATACAAAAAACAGTTTTATGTTATTCAAACAGTAAGAAACCTATTCTACACTTTTGTAAAGGAAAAAATTTCGTAGATAAGGAAAACGAGCAAATGGAGGGAACAGTCCAACTTTAAAAAAATTTGTAGTTAACCTTTTAACAGATAATTCCAAGAATGTTTCGATAGTTTAAGCGGTTAAGGTCAAATGTAATGATTTCAAGCAATATTTTACTACACAGGAAAATTTTTTCATTATTATTTATAGTAACATTTTTAAAGGGTTTTGATATTAAAGAAACTTGAAAAACTTTACTTTTAAGAGTTTTATTTCTACCGGCATCAATAAATTCATTCACTTACCTAAAGTTTCTAGAATATCCAGATCTCTCAAATTTAAACTCTGCTACACTAGAAATTGAATCCAATAGCTCTTCATTATCCGAAAATCGCTCTTAAAACTGTGCATTTCACTGATCCTTCAGTAGATAACGACTCATTAACTGTAGGTTCAGTAAAAGAACCCTACTGATGGAAATAACTAATTCAGGTTTAATGTGGCCCAGTACCGCAAATTTTGGATTTGTTGAGACGTGCAAAATTGGCGTTATTATTTGGCATGAAGCTACACTTCACAGTGTTGTATATACTCGAGCCGACGTCGTTTCTCTATTGGCTGCTGCATAGAAGAGAAGTCACTCTCTTTCTGACTGGACTGCACGTGGTTGGACTACACAATTGTGACGTGTTCAGTTACTAGCGCAGAGTTACCCAGGACGTGTCAAAAAAGTGTAGTCCAATGACAAACGCGGATTTTGCATGTGTCTATACATTAGTCGTGCACGTACATATACAGAGACTGACACAGAAACAGTTATTCTTTGTAATCCCAATTTGAACGACCTCGGAAAGTACCTATTATAGTTCTTATACCAATGTATAGGGAGACGTTAATTTTTTTATTAAAATTTAAGGTTACTAACATTCAAATATTAAATTAGAGAGTATAACGAATAGTATGCCAGTTGTCACTTCTAGTGAACAGATTGTTCAGCACATTCATTGACCAGAAGTCAATGATTATACTGTAGATTCGTTGACCAGAAGTCAATCTCATTAGTTTAAGTTTTTGAGATACCCACACAATGGACATGGTGAATTAACTTCCTTCTGTCTGAAAAATATTATATTTTCAGACATTCAGAGAGATGGCCATAAAGACAGTGACAAAAATTCACGCATACGTCATGCGTATTCAGAGTGTATTATCGACAGATGGTAATAATTACTTTGGAATTTATTTCAGGTACAGTATAATTAAGAATAAAGAGGTAAAATGGTCGTTTGTTCCGCGAACTCCAGGCACATAGGGAAGCAAAATGGCGTCAATAGACAGCAACATGTTGGAACGCCATTTGTCAATCAGCGCCTGGTAACCTTCTTGCCAGTAAGCATCCTAGCCAATAGGATCATACCCTTTCATAGTACGCAGTGGCCAATCAGATACAAGGTCCGTGCCCAGAGCCTTGCGCAGTCAATCAGAGAACGGATACGCTCACATCAAAAGAATCGCCTCGCCATTTCGTCTCTGTGTATTTTCTACTCTGCGTTGCAGATATGTACCATAGCGATTTGCCACCAGGATTTGAGCTCTTGTTTGCGTTGATAGGGGAGTACTGCGGTAAATTTACTCCAGTGTATTTTATTGTAGAGACTGAAGTGCACAAAATTAAAGAATTATTTTTGGTTAACAGAGTGTTTTTATCGAACTCACGAGCTACCGAACACTATTGTTACGGCACTGCCAAATACGCTCGCCTGAGAAATTCGAGTCCCCGATAACGACAGTTGCCGTTACGAAGTAGGACAAGGGACCATGGCCGCAGTGCATGTAAGTAGAGGTGAAACTGCTCCGGCTGCACGCGCCAGCAAAATGGCGTCACTAGCGAGCAACAGCGCCTGGTAACCTACTCATTAGCCGTCAGTCGCAGCCAATAGGAGCAGCATGATGTGCAGTTCATTCGCGGATACTTCAAACTTTTGTGAAGCCCTGCAGAAGATCTATCTTCAGGATATTCCTCCGCCTCATGTAAATTTAGCTTAACCTAGTCCAGAAAATTACACCAGAGGGACAACGTACCGCGTTCTTGCGCACTCAGTTTAATAATATTTTACATTAGAACTATTTCTTACTAGGCATTACCAACACACGGATTCCACCCCAAACCCCTATTTTTATTTTTATTAATTACAAATGAAGTATTATATATATAACGCAAGATTTCTGGAAGACCGACCGAAACCAAGACCCACACTAGAGACGAGCAGTTGGAGAAAAAAAATGAGGAAGATCCGGGAAGGAAAAAGAAGAAGATGGCCAAATTCATGTAAAAAAAAAAAGTATTTATATATAAATATATAATATAAGTAATCGTTCAATTCAATGAAATATAAGATACTTTTATGTTAAAATAAATATAAAACGTTTGCGATGCATGACACGTATAGGAAACAACCAAACAAATTCTGACGTAGCGCCACTTTCTTTGTGTGAGGTGCGAGCTGTGAAGAGTGAAGAGATTTGGGCGGCTCTTAACAGCGAGGTCTTGAGATATGTGTGGGCTGTAACTATTTCGATTTTAGAGTGTGAGAACCGGAAATCTCACGAGTTTGTGCGACGGGAAGGTTAGACTTCAGATTTCTTTGGATCTCCAGCAGCCGCAGTCATTTGTCCATTGCCTGCTGCTCCTACAATCAGCTGGTTTTCTTTCGTGGACTGAACTGTGCTTGGTTAGCTTGTTATGTTGCTAGGAGAATATTGAATAATCAAGAGACTTCCAGGACGTGTAAAAAACTTATTTCCAAATCACAAAATTAGCAACGAAGTACCAGTTATTGAAATATGCTGTGATATCACGTTAGTTCATGAAACGTTCTGGATTTCCAAGAAAAACTATTTTCCTCGGAGTAAACTATATTTGCTGCTGTTGCGAACGTATTTTTGCGGAATTTAGAATTTTTTATATAGTAGGTGATGATTACATAGTTTGATTTTACGCATTTTATCACTTACAAGGTGATTAGTTTTGTGCTAATGCTATGATATTTTTGTAGAAGTAAGAGTTCAACAAAGAGCTGAGAAAGGCTTGTCAGTCGCAATTGCTGGGAATGCGACCCATTGCATTGCATTAAATAAACGCTCTGAAAGAAACCAAGAAAGACCAACCCCAATGTTAAATTTTATATCTAGAAAATTCACCCCACCCCCCCACACACACACACACACGACCACCCACTTGTGATACCGCGCGTAGCTATTTTTATTATCTGCAAGAACTTAATTGGGAAAATGTCAAATGTCAAAATGACCAAAACCGTTTTGTGGTGTTTCGTAAATAACTGTGTACACAAAATGAATAAATATTTTATAAGAAAAACTCCAACGATGTTCATTTTAAGCTTCTACGATATTGAAATTTCCGTGAAGTTTCCTTGCTCATTACTAGAGAGACTATAATTTAGAGTAATAATTCAGTAGCAGTGCAGACGGCATGCAAGTATACGTTAGTTTCACGCTAGCGATTGTGCCTCCGCGCACCCGATACGACCTGTTAGACTTAGAACGAATAGGAAATATTCAGCTCTCTTGTAGCTTCATTCCGAGTGGTCGGGATACACAGGTAGGTGAGTCCTGTCTGTGGCAGGAGCCAATGAACAAGCGACTGTTGCTCGTCTGTGAAGATGACTGTGGAGTCTACAGCTCGGTGTCATCTTGTAACACGCGAAATGGCGAGGTCTCAGTTTATTACGTATAAGGAGAAATCCTGCTGTCCAGTCACGATCTAGGCGAACCACACACACACACCCACGTGCGCGGTCAGAAAGAACGCCGCCGGCGGTTGCAGTGGGACGCAGGCAGCAAAGTTCGTAGCTGCCAGGGTCGACTCGTATCTCTGCAGGCCTCGCGGGACAAGGTCACGTTCCAAGGTCTCCTTGCGCGCTCTCTGCCAGAATGTCTTCTTCCTGTGGCAGTCCCTCGCGAGACTGCTGCTCCGAGCCAGCAAAATGGCCTCGCTGGCCAACAAAATGTCGAAACGCCGGGCACTTCCCAATCAGAGCCTGGTAACCTGCTTGCCAGCAGGCAGCCCAGAGTCTATAGGTAGGGATAGGAACATTTCGCGAGTTCATTTGACGACAAACTAGACGTCATACGTGTGCGCATTGGAGTTGGCTTTACAATTGGTTCGCAGTTTATTAGACACGCCCTGGACGACTCTGAGCCTATAGCAGACTTGCAAGGAAACAAGTAGCGAATCTCATATTGCAAGGTGCGGAGTAACACAGGCCACTATCTGGGATTGCAACCAAAGGACAAACGATTGAGGATCGAGTATACACAGTAATGTGAAGTCTAGCCCATAGGTCAATGAACTCGCGAAATTTTCCTATCCCTGCCAATAGGTCTGAAGAATTAGCGTATTCCTTTTGGGGCCAGCTAGAATTTAAAACACGTGTGTTCATATAACTTTACACAATGGCCCACATGGTGTTTGACACCTCCTGGAGAACGGTGGCCCAATCGTCGCCTTCCACTGTGACAGCAGACAACCAATGCACAGTTGACATTGCAATATTTGTACATAACACTGTAGAGTCTAAGTCTGCAGGTAATTGAGCTCGCGAATTTTTCAGGTCTCTAGATATAAGTAACCGAATAGTTTGAATGTCAGCCTGAAAGAAAAAATAATTCTTGATTGGAACATCAAATTAGGCATGGTTGTATGTGACTTTTAGATGTCGTTTCTACGTAAGTCGCCCTCCAAATAGTCCAGATATCGGAGCGACGTTAAATAGGAAAAACGTGAAAAAAAAATCTCAATAGAGAAATTTTTAAGGTATAAATAGCTAAGAGATTTTTTTTTTTTCAAAATTTCCAAGAGAATATGTTTGTTATAAATATATATTTCTGAACAGAATGAGCACGACTGTCATACAGTTACAAAATATTTATTTCATTTAATCCTTGTACTGCAAAGAAAGTAAGTAGGGCTACTCTTAGGCAGCCATTGTACACTCCAAGTTATCAGCTATTTCAGTATTTTGCTCCTCTGTGGGTTCTCTCATTTGTGGACACTGCTGCAATAGTGGTACACGAATGGCTGATGTCAATAATATAAACATTATATTTCTCTTACTTCCTCTCTCTCTCTCTCTCTGTCTATTTCTTATAAATATACACCAGAAGCCACCAATTCGTTGATGGAAAAGGAAAAGGAGGGAACTGGTAAGTAGAACGGGCTCAGTGACCTATGAGGTAGGTAGGTAATTGGGCTTAACGCCTCGTCGACAACGAGGTCAGTAGACACGGACTGACCTATGAGTGAGGGCCGGGAAATCTCGCGGATGAATTTCAAGGCAAGCTAAAATTCAAAGACACGCACTCGTAAATTTCTTCCGCAAATTAATAGCGGTTGCTGTAACAGATAACTTAGGCTCGAGTTTATACAGGTTGCGCAGTTATTCAACCAGCGAAATTTTCCTGTCCGTACTATAGACTATAAGATATCACAGTTCAGTGGAATTCCATTACTGGACCTCCAACTGACTACGATTTCAATATTGGCCTAGAGTCGCTAGAGAAGTGCGAAGTAAGTGGTGCGCCAACTTGGAACCCAACATAAATGCAAGTTTAGGTTGTGCCAAAAAATCTGCCAAATTTTTATGTGTATACTGATAACCGCAAATACTACTGACGGGGATAGTCGAATAACTGTTTTATTACATTATTTTCTATTTTATAAAAAAAACATTTTGTTTATTTATTTCCTATTTTAAAAAAACTGAGAAACTTTCATTCTGTCTCGCATATATAGGCCATATATGTAGGGACAACCGAATTTCACGACCATTAGGATTTCATAACACTTTAGCACAGATCCACTTTTGTGACTGAATGAACTAAGTGTTATGCGTACAGATATGAAAAATTCGCGAGTTCAATGACCTGAAGGCAGGCTGGACTCTACAGGCTTATGTACAGATCTGCCAATATCAACATCACATTGGTTGTCTGCTGTCACAGTGGAAGGTGACAATAGGACACCGTTCTCCAGGAGGTGTCAAACACCGTGTGGACCAATGGATTAATTTATATAAACGCACGTGTTTGATAACTAGCTTGCACCAAAACGAATCCGCGATTTCTTCAGGTGTCTAGTTATGCCATTCCGATTGGCCAGTCAAGTAAGATGTCATCTCACAAAGACACGCAGCCAATATTCAAAGGAAAACTGTTTGTACGCCCGTAGTGTATTAAAATGTAGCAAGTGCGAGAATTTTTTTTCTCGCGAAATTCGGGTGTCCCTATCTATATGTCTTATAAATTCGTTCTTACCATGACATGGAAATTAGCCCAAAGAAACGTAACTACGTGCATTAATTATTGCAAAGTGCCCAAAAACATTTTTTTTTTTTACATTTATTTATTTTATATGTATATAAAGCTTGCCGCACAACCAGACAATAATTGTATGCCAATGGGTAAAAAAAAAGTTTGTGTTGGGGGGGGGGGAGGGGGCACTGGAAATATTTACGCCCCGTTTCTTGGAGGACGAATAAATATGAAGTTAGGGACACCCTCAAATACAACTTGGAAGTCGCACATGGCACCGGAAATGTTATTTTGAAGTCCCTAAAAATCGATGGAAAAACTGTATTTCGATACTGCTACCATGTCTTAAAACATACTATTTTAAAATATATTATCTGTATGCGTACTTCGCGTGTTCAGGGAATAGCAACCAACTTGCCACCAGTAAAATAATAGGATAGCCGCTAAGAGCCATTTTCCTGCGCGCGACCCGGATAAAATATGAAGGAGCACAATAAAATGGTAATATCTGACTAACCAGTAAAAAAGCAATAGCTCTACATCTAAGACGAAACTTCACTGTACGCAGCAACTAAACATTCTGTTTAAGGCAAAAAAAAACTTCTTAAGGGTCTTAAAAACAGCAACAATAGGTAGCAATTAAATGAAAGGCAAGTTTAACAATGAAGGAGATCGCACGTGAGGCTTCAATAGAAGTCGCTCAACTGACTACACAAAATATCGCGAACAATTGATTGGACTCGCTTGTCAAGCCATTGTTGGTACCTTGCGAGGCAAAGGAGATAAAAAAAAAGAGAATATCAAAATACCTTTATCTAATAATACGATGTTGTGCTATGTAGTCGCCATGACAGAAGACGTCAATCAAAGGCTGTTAAAAAAAATTAAAGTAAACATGCATCTTTTAATTTAAGTAGACGAGGGAGCCGACAAAGGTTGCGAAACTTAGTTAATCGGATATGGGCACATTGTTGGCACAACAATATATTTCCGGTACGGTAAGACATGTTCTTAGGGAGGGCGGAGAGGAAGAGGTTCATTTTCACACTATGCAGGTGTTGTAGGTCTGTACTTTCAATTCGTGACATGGGAGGGGGGATATTGTCTCATCAAAATTTTAGCAAACAATATTAAATTATTAAAATAAAATCAGTATATTAAAGAGTTCTGATATATTTTAATTTCAGTTTTTAAATCATTTATAGCACAATTTCACATCAATGTAAGGATTGGAGAAGGGGGGGGGGCATGTACCCTGTGGTCCTCTTTTTGGACCCTCCCCTACCTGGTGGCGCCGCGGTGGCTGAGTGGTTAGCCTGCTAGCCTCCCACCAAGGCGAACCGGGTTCAATCCCCGGCCGGGTCACTCACGGATTTTCGCATGTGGGAATTGTGCCGGATGATAAAGCTGGTCAGCGGGTTTTCTCGGGGATCTCACATTTCCCCCGCCCTTTCATTCCGGCGCCGCTCCAAATTCTCCCCAATCACCCTCATCGGCTCTCAAAACCTCGCTGTTAAGAGCCGCCCAAACCTCTTCACTCACTCGCTCGCTTCACAACCTAGTACCCCATGTGTTGGCATGATTTAGAAGATGCACTCAGGTCAAAATGATAATTCTATTTGACTAAAATATTTCACTCTCCACTAATGGAAAAATTGCTTGTCTAAAAAGGAAAAAACAGTTGTTTTTTAACAACACCGACAAACACCTCAGACTATTTATTACCTATAAAAATTACACTAAATGTATGTATGTGCACTTCCCCCATAAAGTGATTATTAAATGAGTGATGCACCCCCAAAAATCTAATTTTTAGATGTGTTTCGTTAAAATTTAAACTACTTGCGATTAAGCAACAAATCGGCGAATGTTTTTTTTTTAGAACGGAGATCTTACACCACTGAAAACGCGTTGGCAATATCGCCCTCCTTCATGGTATAAATATGGATTGTCATTTTTGGATGAAACTTTTTAACCCTAAGGTTTGGGTGATTTTTAAAATCTCTTACAAAACAGCACGTCTAAACTTACAAAAATTTATTTTTGTAGGAACACGTTCAGGTGAACAGTTTTCTGTAAATCTATGCGGTACTTTAAACACAGAATGTCTGTTGCGTGATATGTAAGCAACACACAGTACACGTGAAAACATTTTCAATTAGGATTTTGTGAAGGGGCCCGCCTGCCTGCATCGGTATTTTTCTCCTTTTTTTTTTGGCCAAGGAGCATCGGAGCTATAAGGGTCACACTGGCAGGCGCTATATGAGTGCCATCGCCGCTACGCGCAGGATTCTGAACTGGCGTGCAGTGTTCTCGTAGTACTGCGTGTACCTATGGAACTTTCAGCAGTGACCCTACAATTTTACTGATGAAAAGTCTGTAGCAAAGGCTCCTAGAGTAGTTTGGCTCGTGTCGGGCTAGTATGTTTTAAGATACGGCAGTTTGGAAAAGGCGTTTTTAACTACATATATTGGAGTGCTCCAAAATAATATTTACAGCATACGTAGTAACTTTAAAGTACCATTCCTTCATCGTCTGGGGTATGATGTCAATTCCATAGGTAAACATACAAAGCGCGCGTTTAACAGTTTCGTGTAAAAACCAGGATTTCAAACACACTGCTAGCAGTTCAACCGCCAGGCAGGCGGAGTCCTTGAAAATTACTAAGGGAAAAAGTGTATGTATATTTTCATCTTTTATTTTCGTGATGAATACGCTGCCGAAGTTTATGGGTGTTGTTTAACCCATTCAGACCCAGTGTAAACAATTACATACATTACGCACGTGTAGGTAGTTTTTGATCTGTAATGCACATTGCGAAGCTCAATGACCAATGATCTTACATGCGAGTAAATGATTCGCAAACCATCTTACTGGTCTAGGATGTAATTGGTTCATATAGAGAGAGCCCCAACTTGATAGCCTCCAGCTCATTGGCTGTGACACCGAAACAAGTGTTGTACTGGTCTGAAGTACAGTTCCGATCATAAAACATTAATTGCAAAACCAGAAACTTTGGGTTAAAGAGGATTTTGAAATGGTTAAGAAGAGCCTCTGTACAGTTGCTCGTACGCCTGCAGACTCTGCGGCAGGATCGTCTGACCAGGTGTGGGAGAGGGACGAACCGGAGCGAGTGTATCCGCTGTGTGAACCAGGTCGCCACACATTCATTTCTCCGTACGAATTCGTTCGAAACCGGTTGGGCTGGAAGCCGCCGCGAGGTGCAGTAGCAGCTGCCATGTCGGGTGAAGGTGTGCCGCTCCTACACAGTCCCGGGTTCACGTTACTTAAGAGGAATAGTGCACGAAAGCCCTATATTTACCCCATTTTCGATATAAGTCGTTTCCCAAAGGGTTTTTCGAAATTTTCGGCTCGACATGACTTAAATAATAATCCTCATTTTCGGAACACTGATGGAAGAAAAGGAAGGAATCCTTTTTTCTTATCTTCAATCAGAGCTCCGGGAATAACGAACGTAGAGAATTTTTTAACCATGTAATATGGTGTTCAAAATTTTTATATGCGTCTTGCCGAACCAAAAATTTCAAAATATCCCCTGTAAAGAAATTGTGACAAAAATTATACAAATATACGATTTTCGTGCACCATGGCACTCACTGCCTAGAGACTGGCAGCTGCGGAATTTAAATAGGAAATATCATCTAAAGAAAATTTCGCCACAGTGCGTCAATTTTATACATAGGCGTTTCAAACAAATTGTAGGTATTATTCACGAATTTTTTTTAGGAGAAGATTCCCACGAGCGTATTTTTTCAGTATAGATAGGTAATATGTACTTTTTCGTAAAACAAAATTTTAAAAATTTTTACATTAGGCTATACATATTAGGGAAATATCTCCGCCGTAAGGAACTTCTAAAAAAATTCGTGACGAATACATTTTGTTTAAAACGCCTGTCTTTAAAATCAACGCACTGAGGCGAAATTTACTTCACATGGGATTCCCTATTTAAATTCTGCAGTTGCCAGTTGGTAGACAGTGCCCTTAAGAACACAGAGGGGCCACGGAGGCTGAGCGGTTCGCCAGCTCGCCTCCCACCAAAGCGATCCGGGTTCAATCCCCGGCCGCATGTGGGAATCGTGCCGGACGATGCCGTTGGTTGACGGGTTTTCTCGGGGATGTCCCGTTTCTCCCGCCTTTACATTCCGGCGCTGCTCCAAGCTCACCCCAATCACCCTCATCGGCTCTCAAGACCTCACTGTTAAGAGCAGTCCAAATCTCTTCCCTCGTTCACTTAAGAACACGGAGGTGAAACTGCCGCTAATTCCGCGAACTTCGGCTGTACACGCTACCAAAATGGCGTCACTAGCCAGCCCTATGTCGGAACGACGCTCCCCAATCAGCGCTTCGTAACCGACTCGCCAGAAACCTTTCGACTGGCAGGTTCGCTACCACGCTGTGATTGGCGAACAATGTTCCGACATCCAGTTTGCAATGAACAGTGGTGTGTGGTGGAGTGTTGTAAGGTAAGTTGGTGCTCGCTCACTGCTGTACATTCTCGGTGCACGCAACAGGAGCCAGTGACCATCGTGCAGCTCAGGTAAAGGCTGTTCATATTAAACTGAGCACTTTTGAAAGCCCTACTTAAGATCTACTTGTATTCACTTTGTGTATCCTTCCGCTTCATGTAAAATTTAACTTGCCATGGGTCTTGCCACTTTATGAATGTGTTCGTCAAGTGTGAAACTGTGAATTTATTAGAAAAGTAAATATTTTGCAAATCCACTTCTTCTTACACTTAGACGCATTAAATAAACAGAAAGCGAAAGAAATAATCTAATTTATCACAAACGATTTCCTAACATTTTTGATTCGACGTTAAGATAAGGAACTACATTTCCTCCAGCGATACCAACTTTACTGGGCACATGTCACTCACTGCACCCGTTAAAATATATGCGAGTAGGAGCAGTGAAATTTCTCTAAAGTTGATTTAAAAACTGCTCACTATATCGCGAACAGCCTGGGGAAACTGAATGCATTCCGAGCACTCACAAGCGAGCAGCAAGAGGCCCATTTCACGCATCCTGTGGCGTCGCCTGCAGAACTACGTCTTCCTGGTGGGAGTGTACAACAGCAAGCAGCAGGGTACAGCGCGGAGTTAACGCCAGTTTACCTTGCAGCAGTTCACCACACGCCTCTGGCTATGGCGTGTGCGGCTGGTGGTCGCGGTTAAACCTCTATACCCATCCATAACTAGAGACTTGAAGAATTCGCGGATTCATTTTGGGACAACCTACAACTCAAAACACATGCGTTTGTATAACTTAAGCCATTGGTCCACACGGTGTTTGACACCTCCTGGAGAACGGTGTCCTATTGTCACCTTCCATTGTGACAGCAGACAACCAATGTGCTGCTCATATTGATATATTTGTACATAAGACCGCAGAGTCTAGCCTGCAGGTCATTGAACTAGGAGATTTTTCAAGTCTCTATCCTTAAGTTCTCTGAGCTAAGGATCCATATTATGACGTTCCTCGGTGCGAATCCTGCGTGTAACGGATGTATTTGTTTTATATATATAATGTAAGATTAACCTAATTCACACTGAGAAAAATGTTTGTTGACTCAAACAAAGTTTGTCTGGGGCAACAAATTTAATTGTTTGTATAGAGGTAGTAAATTATTTTGTTTTTGAAACGAAATTATTTTTTATTCTTATCTGATTGTGCCAAAGTAAGATTTGGTTGGTTCAACTAAAGATTGATTGGCTCTACGAACATTAAGAGTTTCGGATAATATAATAGATTTGAAGCCCAACTGAGATTCGAACCTACGTCACCTAGTTTGCACCAGAGCGCTACACCCTAGCAACCCTGGATTGACTGACTACTGATGAAATTGGAATGTTTTTAAACACATACATTTCAAATACTGTGCAACGTGCGTGAATGAATATTTCAAGTTTTAAAGCATTACTATTTAGTTTCCGTTCAACTTATTTTATTAAGATATTTCATACTCAATAATCAAAAACGAAAGATTTTGCACAAAAAACGCTGTTTTTGGAGGGTCGTTGTGGGCAAACAGAAGGGAGGGGAGGGAAGCCAACCCCCCCCCCCCCCCACTCACTGATCTTCCATCCATCATCTTTGAAAATCCCCCCCCCCCCCCACAAAGTGCCTCACTCGAGGAGTTAGAAGACACGGGGGGGGGGGGGGGTGTTTTCCATTTTATGGGATTGGGGTCGGCCTGGAAAACGCATTTTTCGACCGATTTCCTTGAAATTTGGGGTGCCTTACCGTGCCCCGCCCTCCTCCTCATATATAGTTAGGCCCTTCGTAAGCCTAAGGCCTAAGTATTAAGTCTTATGTCTTAAGTCTTACGTTTTAAGTCTTAAGTTTCAAGTCTTAGGTCTTAGGTCGTACTTTCGCTATAATTGCCACTGCATGTCGGGTTGTGCGAGCGAGCCCCGATAGGCGCGAGCGAGCATGTGCTGCATCATAAATACTAATTCGTATTGTTACCTGCTTCCTCTTTGGTGGCTCAGTCCGTGGTTTCCGCGGGCCCGACCCCTGGTATACCATTATTGAGAATTCATAAATGAGCTTACCAACAACGATTGTCACAAAATGTACAAACAAACATTTGGGATGTATTTTCGAACGACGACACTCGAATGAGAGGCCAAACGAATATATAGAGTTGATTAAACTAGATATTTGGTTGACAGTCTAATTACCTTTGGTCCAACTCAGAGGTTTGGTTTATTCAAGCGTTATTGTGTTAAATGAAAAAAATTAACTGTGTTACTGTTCAAGTTTTCTTTACTCAACAAAATATTTTGTGGGGGGCAAAATTTATTTTTGGCTCTATTCAAATTAATATTTTGTTGGCTGCGGAACAAAGCTTTCTCTTGACGTATAATGCCTCACATTAAATAATGAAAAATGGAGTAGGGCGGAAAGATCTGGACGGCTGTTAATAACGAGGTCTTGAGAGCTCATGAGGGTGAAGTGAGGTGAGTATGCAGCAACGCCAAATGAGGAGGTAGGGGAACGGGAGACCCTCGAGAAAACCCGCCGACCAGCAGCATCATCCGGCACGATTCCCACATGCGAGAATCCGGAAGATGGGCCCCGCAAGGAATTGAACCCGGTTCGTCCAGGTGGGAGGCGAGTAGTCTAACCACTGCACCACCGAGTCCTTCCACTAATTATAAAATTGGGACGTTAAAATAACAATAATAAAATCACAACACTACAAATTATCCAGTTAGAGTTTACAAATAGTTTTTTTGTTTTCTTTATAAATAAAAAATAAAGGCCGATAGGGAAAGTGTAGGGAGTGGCAGCTAAATAGGGGGCGTATAGCGTTGTTTGGCGGTAGGCTGTATCGGGAGGGAACTTGCGACATCCACTCAGTGCTTTCTGGCGCCGGCGCCAGACGGTAACGCCTGGACACAGTCCAAAATCTGCTGTGTTCGTCCCTGTCCCCGCTGGCCAGAAATACAGCACTCCCCCCCCCCCCCCTAAACCCTTCCGTAAGTCTGATACTACTGCCTCCCGCGTCGCTTCGTCTCCGGCAAAAAAAAAACATCGCGAATCACTAGCGCCGTGCGAAGTTTCGATACCATGCTCCTCAGATGTTATGACATTTTTTAAACCTTCTAGCTACCAAAGCCAAAATACATGGGCTAAATTTGATCGTTTAAATGTACTGTGTCAATTGCCACACACGTGTCAAAAATAATTTAACGGAAATATGAGTCCAAATTTTTTTTTTTTTTTTGTTGTGTACACTAATTTTGTTAACCCTTTCAGACTCACGTTAATTTACGATTTTAGGTGTTGCAGAAAAGAAACTTTATGATCGCTACTGCACTTAAAGTCGACAAAATTCTTGTTTCGTTATCACAGCCAATGAGATGTAGGCTATATGTTCGGCTACAGTTTTATCAACCAGTTATGACCTAGGACAGTAAGACGGTTTGCGAATCATTTACCCACTGGCAGGAGCATTATTGGTCACTGGGCTTCGCAGTGTGCAACACAGACCAAAAATTACCTCCACGTGCGTAATGTACACAACTGTGTACACTGGGTCTGAATGGGTTAAATTCTTTGTATTTCGCAGACTACTCGCCCCCAACCAAGGCGAACCGGTTTCAATCGCCGGCCGGTCCACTCCGGATTTTCGCACGTGAGGATCGTGCCGGACGATGCTGCTGGTCGGCGGGTTTTTTAGGGGATCTCCCGTTTCCCGCGCCCTTTCACACTCGCCTCACTTCACCTTCGTCGGACCCAAATATCTTCACTAACTCACGCCATGACTATACATTCTCTTAAGCAGTTAGTGAAATTTTTAATATTATTTTGTTGGGCAGCTGGAGGAACTGGGCTAAAGTTAAGGAGCTAATGATAAAAAGTGCTATCAAAATATTTTTGCAGTATTTATACATTCGATGCTAGCGATGCAGTCAGTACAGTATTTGTGACATACTGACATTACTTGCTGTTTAAAATATTTTCACCATATATTGTCGATAATTCATCAATGCCGATCAAGTTACCGTGTACTTAAGGAATATTAGAACGGAGATATAACCCAGCGCTTCAAATCAGCAAACAGCCCTCGCATCCATAGCGCTAAGCGAAATTTCTACCCTTTTAACACTAAGTTTGTTTGCTCAAGCGACAGTAAACCTGACTTACTTTCTGGGAGGCGTGTATGCACGGTTGACCTTACTGGCGATATTTGCTCAATTCGGTTTTACATCCTCATTCAAGACAATCGGGGCCTTAACTTGCTTAAATTTTTTATTTTTTTATTTTTTCCCAATTCTACACACAGTGGACTAAGTTCTGCATGATGGTCTATGCATGAAATATAGGCTATTATTATTATGCTTATTATTATTTTCACCTTCTGTCGATTAGGAGTTTAAAGCTGAAATTTTAATTTTACAAAAAGTCATGAAAATTACGCACCACACAAAAAATTACCGGAAGCGTATTCTTTATGTCTGTAACAAAATACTTAAAGGAGATAGTGAATTCTCCCTTAATTTTACTGCTGCCTTTTTTCAGATTGGTGAACAGAGATTTTTTTTTTTTTGTTAACGGCCTCTTCTAAGATATTTTAAAATGGCATTTTCTCACAATTTCGTAGCGAATAAACGATAACCTGAGGACTTACAAATACACTTCAAACATGTAAATATTTGTTGTAGGCAGTGCATAATCAGTGGTGGTATTACCCCCCACAATGTGGGTCAATACTTTATACAACGTAAATTCTGGATGGAAGTGATGATCTAAATGTTTAAGCGAAATTTTAGAAGTTTTGAACTTACACTTTCACAATTTGGCAAACCTGTAATTTACTGAAATTAACGAGAAAAAATTACAATAATAATACACCAATGAATCTTCAAGCCGGGACGCTTATGAAGTAACACAATGGTTAATACAGTTGAAGTTGATGTAGAATGACAGATGAAGAGCTACAAGGGCGAATTAAGTTTAACATACCTTCAATTCACTATGCAGCGTCGCAAGATTGATTAAGTCCACTTCCTTAGGATAGATTTCCATCACGAAGATTTCCATATCCTACATTTTTTGATAATCACGCTGTGTATAGTCTATTTACGCTTTCTTCGGCCTTTTGGAATCGAACCTTTGAAAAATCACCTAGGCGTAACATGACAACCTATTGTGTTCAATCACTTGTATTCCACGATTATACAACCCTGTGATTAACGTTACATTACTGTGTTCTTGAATAGATTAATAATCTACTTAGTATCTTCTATACCTTGTAATATTCATTTCGTATTAATACTAATGAACAACAGCGAGAGCAGCGACGTGTTGGCAACGGCCGGTAAGAAATAGTTCGCAGTTGCAATATAGTTTAACCTCGTTTTTATGTATACTATTTGTAAATTAAACATTGCCAATTTATATATTTGTATTGTTGGGTAGCACTGACGGAAACACATTTAATTGCTGCAGTTAAAAATATCAGCGGAAATTACCGTGCGTAGGCTCGTTATAGTGACACGGTGGTACGAGATTGTATTGTTTAAATACCAATTATATGTTATTTAGATGCGATAGCACAACGCTTACAAATCCACGACGCTTACAAATCCAGCAGGTTGGCAGACGCGGTGTGGAAAGGAGAATCTAGAATTTGATTAGCTTTCCCCTAGCCTCGTGCTTGTCCCAACATGGCGGGCGATTATTCCCAGTTTTTATTGTGCTTACGACTGGCAGTGGTGTGGCGACATGTTAATAACACGGTCGTGTTTTTGAAACATCTTTAGTCAAGTTACAATGTTGTGATAAATATGTGTTTCCACGGCAGAGTGAAATGTGTTGTGATCGCTGCGTAGCGTGTAAACGAGCGCGGAGTCTGCGTTGTAATCGTTACACCGGCTAGGTGTGTGTGGATTTCAAATATGTGCACAGTTTATACGTTTTAACAATGAACTGATGTTATGAAAATGTCAAATATTTATATTTACGTCTATTGGTCACAATTTTGTACTTTCGCCGCTGGGTGTTTGAAAAACAGTTGTGTAACGAGCTTACGTTTCTGTGATTTAAATGTCTGCAACAATCCCAACGAAATACTAAGCCCACCCAGATGAAATAAAATAAATAATAAAACAATCCTGCGAACCAGTAAGTACCAACGCATGTAAATATTAGCGGAATAAATGTTACGGTAAGCCCATGTGTTTGCATGTTCACCACTATCTTTTACGTTTGTCGATGTACAATAAATAAGCGACCCGAGTTGCGTGCTTGAATTTATTGCGTTGTTTCGTTGGACTGGTTGTCCCTTCGTTTAAATTTTTATTCCAAACACATATTAATAACAACAGGTTAAATACTACTGTTGTTTCCGCCACAGTTGTAACAAACACCGTCGTAGCAACGTGCTATATCGTGTGTAACAAATAGTTATAAAGCTGACCTAAATATTGTTATAGGCCTACATTGTGAACATTCGTAGGAAATGGTTTCTAAAATATGACATAATTCTTTGAACAGCTCTAAACAGCAACCAACGCATTGGACAGTTAAGTCACATGGCAGTGTTTATGTTTACGTGTAGCGGAAGGATACTTAATTAGTAACCAAAAGTAGAAATTTAGCAGCGCTTCAGAAAAGGCTGAAGTTATCGTGAATCACCTATAGGAATTAGGCGAGAATTTTAGAATTTTGTGACCTACTTGACAGTTATTTTTCTCAAATCCTCTTTGCGAGATATTGCATTAATTTTTTTGTTGGCATATAGAGCGGTAGTTTTATTATATAACACCATCTTTGCACCTGCGAGTCAGTACGCTTTATTTAAATAGTTTTAGTAGTGTCATACCTTAACATGCATAAAAGATGAAACCAACGGGACCTCATTGATTAATGTTGGTTTCCGAAACACATGATAATGACTTCCTTCATGGAATATGAGGAATTCAGCCTCCTCCCTAGAGAATAAAAAATTGATAAACTTGCTATAAAAAATTTCTGGTAACTACTTTCTGGAAAAAATTTCTTGTAAAGAACTCTACAGCTGAATTATTGTATACATTTGTTACTGTAATATTTTAGAAAACTTACAAAATAGTTTATGGAGCTCAACGTTTGTAATAAACTAGAAATATATAACATTGGTTTTTTGAAATTCAACCTTTGTTTTACACATTACACACCGATGTTTTGTGAAAATTACCCTAATTTATTTGTAGTGTAACAAAAATTTATCTTTTGCAAACCAGTTACCAAGGTATTTCCTGTTCAATGCAAAAAAAATTACAGTATGGACATGCTTATCCTCTGTCCTACAGCGGAATGAAAAAGTTGAGAATAAAATGCAGCGACGGTTACAGAATGAGTGATCCACTTATGCCTACAAATTGTGTCTACTAAAGCCTTGGTGGTGTCGGGAGGACCATTGAAGACATAATTGTAAAAAATGTACTCAAATATACTTCCTTTCGATTCTGCTACCATTACCATTCCGGATATTTTCCTGCGTTCTTCAAAATGTACTGTATTGGACATGGTTCACTTTTAATTCAGAACTTATCAAACCAACTATTGAAAAACAGTACAGTTTGGCAGCGAATCAGGTGTAAAACATTTCCACACCTCGCCGAATTCCCGTGGCGCAGTCGGTTGGTGCGCCGCCGATCTAGGGTGCAGGAGGCTCTGGGTTCGAATCCCGGGCAAGGCATGGGTGTTAATTTAAGTTAGGTTATAAGTTAGTCTGTAAGCCGTCTCCTGTTAAACTTTCCAACATAAAACCAGGGGACGTTAAAAAGCTCTTTACAATACAATAAAATTCCACATCTCAACATTATGCTAGAGAAAGTAGTATTAAAATTAAATACCACTTAAAGAGGTTCCTCTTAATTTTATAGTCAGTAGAGTAGGAAATAGTGTGATCGTAAGATGACTTTATTTCAAAAGTAATTCCGTTGTGTAACATGTAAAGTGCACTGTTACTGTTCGTAAGTTCCATGTCAAAGATAACTCTGCAGGTGGTAGTAATCACTCTCCGAGCGTTCAGTAAAGTTTTGTCCCAGCAACATTTACTTTGCCTTTCCGTTATATTTTGCCTCTATGTTCCTATTTACTAATGAAAATATATTAATTACAATATGATCTACGGTTTACGCCCTGAATGTGATTCAGCCACACTGTGCTTGCTCTGGAACGCTGATTAGGGCTAAGTAAGCACTCACAAACGAAGTGGCATGCCGGCAGCTTTGGCGTAAGCGTGGCCAATCGCTGATTGGCTCCGTGATGTTATGAAAACTTGTTATGACTGTTTCGCAATGCCTGGCCTGCTCAAGGTCTTCTTTCCGTCCGGCGCGTTTCGCAAGCCCGTCCCTGCCCCACTGTTTGGTGGGGGACCTACGTTCCCCTACTGTGGTTTACTTACAGGCCAGACCTACGTTTCCCTACTGTGGTTTACTTACAGGCCAGACCTACGTTTCCCTACTGTGGTTTACTTACAGGCCAGAGTAGATCAGTATGGCCCATTCACTGTTACTTCCTTCTTTCCTGAAGTCAAGCTGAAGTTCTACTTCCAGGGTAATCCCCCGCCTCATGCCAGCAAAGCTTAACCAAGTCTAGAGGGCCAGGGTAGCTGAGCGGTTAGCCTGCTCGCCTCCCACCAAGGCGAACCGGGTTCAATCCCCGGTCGGTTCACTCCGGGTTTTCGCACGTGGATATCGTCCCGGACGATGCCGCTGGTCGGCGGGTTTTTTGTGGGGAATCTCCCGTTTCCCCCGCCCTTGCATTCCGACGCTGCTCCATACTCACCTCACTTCACCCTCATCGGCTCTCGAGACTCCGATGTTAAGAGCCGCCCAAATCTCTTCACTCACTTAACCACCGAGTCTAGGAAATTACACCGAAGGAAAAACGGACCGCATTCTTGCGCACTCAGTGTAATAATATTTTGCGTTAGAAGTACACAGCTCAAATACAAATTTGACCACGTCTTTAGATGTTCTTAACTACGTTGTAAGGATGAATCCCGCTGCGCATTATATCGTTCAAATGGTCGTCTACAGAAGATACGGAGAGCCATTTCATCCCACAGCTGTACAATCTACGGTTGCTTATCGAGGTGGATCTGTTATGGTGTTGACAGGCATAAATCTTGACACTGAAACGATCTCCAATTAATCCTTTACCGCTCGACGGTATATTGACAAGATCTTAGTGCTAGATGCCATTCCTCACGTGAGGCCAAGTGGAGAAAACGTATATTTAATGCATTACAATTAAATGCCCGGAGATTTCGCGGATTTATTTGGTAGCAAGCTAGACTCCACAATATTTTGTGTACTCAAACCTCAGTTAGTTGTTCATTCGTTGTTGGTCTAATTTAACCCCAGGGCACGTATTACGGTATTCGGTTCTTATTTCCCTTACAAATTCGTTATTGTTCGAGAATGGTCCGGGGCGTGCCTAAAAAACCGTGATCTAATAGAGATAGGAACTCAAATATACGTGTTGTTTAAGTTTAAGTTGTCCTCATACGAATACGCGAAATTTTTGTCTCTCTAATGATAATGCTAGAGCGTATGTTGCCAACATCGTTCGGAGATTCTTGTAAGAGCACTCCGTGCAACTACTGGAATGGCTATCCGGAAGTCCCGACATGAATCCGATCGATCACATCTGGGACCAACTGGAGCAATGCATCAGAGGGAGAAGTCTACCGCTACAAGCCCTTGAAGACGGCCTTCTGGAAAAGTGGAGACATATACCTCAACTGAATATGCTGCACATTGTCAGAGGCACGAGAAGGCGTTGCGAAGCTGTTATCCACGCCAGGTGTGGCAATACACTTTATTAAGATGCTTAATAACCACGTAGCCATTTTGGTGTATCACCAGGAACCACTTTGTTTTTTGATACGTTGTGCAATGACGCTGTGTATTGAGTGCCCAAAAAACGCTTTTCCATTTAATTCTTTATTGTTGCAAAGAACATGACTTGTTTTCATTTCAATATGTATGCGTATCATGGGGATGTTAACATCTAAAGAAATGAACAAATTTCTTTTTTTGAGCAGTGCATTTGTTACTGGGAATTACCAAGACACCTATTTTCTTGCAGTTTTTATTCATATTAATTATAAATGAAATATAAACGTTTATTGAAAAACTATAAAGAAAAATTCAATCTAGCCAAAAATAAAGTAGTTTTATGTTAACACCAGTATAAACAATTGCGATACAAGACACATTTAGGAAACAGCTGAACTCGTCCTATGAGGGGTGATTTTTCAAATGTTTGATTTGAAAAGTTTGAGTAAACCGTGAATAGCCTACAGTCTACTTGTGACCCACTTTACGTCGGCAAGGTAATTGGTAGGGGTAGTGAAATTTCGCGAAAAGATTTCAAGACAAGTAATACTTCAAGACACTGTAGGGTCGATTACATGTCTTGATTGACTGAATTATTTTTGGATACGTGTTAACTGTCTCCACACGAATCACATAGAAGCCGTGCCGATGTTGCCAAGTTCTGAGTGGCCCAGTCAAATATAAAAACGACTCCTCAAACATAGAGAAACTAATGGAAATAGGCAAACTGCTGTTGGGTACTTATAGTATTGAAGTCTACCCTGTACTCAATTTTTTTCGCGAAAAATCACTAGTTCTAGTAATCGGGGAGGTTTATTAGTTAAATTAACATAAAATATAAGTATGTATCATGTTCAACTACAGACTTGCAGTGGTGGAGGGGTTATTAATAAATAATAGTTAATTAATCGGTTTGCCACTCATTAACCAAGAGTTTTCAAGCACCAGTAGTTAAAAGACGAAGATCACTGATTCGAAATCAAGGGCGATGGCTTGCCGGCTGCGTCCCGGGGTTATACTGTGTGTATTTAGTGATATTAACGTCAGTTAAATAGCCTCATGTGTCTCCGTCGGATGTGGCACATTTCCCTGGTGAGGGATTGGTCTGGGCGTTGTCATTACCACGCGCGCGGAGAGGACGTGAGTTTTGTTTACGACTGGCGGCGGTGGACTCGCTGGTAACTCGCCGTCGACAAAAGAAGAGCGCGCTGTTGTTCTCTCTTCTAACTACGCCGTTAATTGATCAGTCTGACTGTTGTTCGTTCTACTTTCCCAGCCCCCCCCCCCCCCTCCATCGTCCCTTCACAAAGTCCTGTCACTTCGTCGGTGATGTGTGGCTCTAGCCGCCTTGTTTTCCTCCTCACCTCTTCACACCAACAAAACAATCGTCGACGTTGGCCACGAAAAAAGAATATTTTATACATGTACCACATACTGCTCAACTTGTAGACATTATCTATGACTACAGCCACGAGTATTTCGAGGAATTCATTCGAAGACGAGGTAGACTCCAAACACTTGTCCTTTTCTCCTACTGTTGTGATTGGGCGACACTTCTTTAGACACGCCCCGTTTAACTGTGAGCCAGTAATAAGCAGGAAGCAGTAGTGTGAGTGAGTGTTTAACAGTCCTGTACAGAGGCCTCACTTAATCGCAGCAATCAATAAGCAAGCGATAATGTCAGGAGTGTATAAAGGGCTGTCCAACCTAGCTCGCTACAAACTCAATCCGCGAAATACTCGGGGCTCTGTCTATGACTAGAGACCTGAAGAATTCGCGGATTCATTTTGGTGCAAGTTAGAATTCAAAACACGTGCGTTTATATAACTAAGCCATCGGTCCACACGGTGTTTGAACATCCTGGAGAACGGTCGAATTGTCGCCTTTCTCTGTGACAACAGACAACCAATGTGCTGTTGATATCGGCATATTTGTACATAAGACAGTAGAGTCTAGCCTGCAGGTCATTGAACTCACGAATTTTTCAGGTGTCTATCTGTAACTGGGGCAACCTATTTTTTCGCCAAAATATTTACGCGAAGGCTGGACTCCAATGTCCTATGGCAAACGTGCAGTTTTCCTTTCGTTATTGGCCACGTGTCTTCGTCGGGAGACAGTTACTTACCTGACTGGGCCAATCAGAATTAGTTAACTCCAACACTGAGTGTCTGTGATTCGCGGGCAGAGACCTGCAATGCGTGACTGTTAAAATCATCCAACCATGAAAGTGGATCTGAACTCTAGTGCTATGCAGTACAAGCAGTCCTGATTTATTTTCGTGAAAAACAGGTGGCTCTAACTACGACTATCCACCAGGGAATTTCACGGATTCACTAGGCAACAAGCTAGACTCCACAGTCCTTTATGTTCCCGAAATTCAGTCAGTTTTTTATGACTGATGCTCCAGTTCTACCGCTGACCAAGTAGCGCAGGACTCTGTCCTTTTTTTCTTGAAGGTTTGTTATTGGCTTGAATTCCTCCAGGGCGTGGTTGACCAAATGTGAACCAATTGGAAAAGGAAGTCAAATGTACATGTGATTAAAGTCTATCTTGTCCTCAAATGAATGTGCCGAAAATTAGTTGGTGTAGAAGATAGTAATATTCCTTTGAGTTTTTTTATATAGATATGGTTTGCAAGCATAACTTCTAAAGCTGGTAGTAGGCATTTGGGATTTTTTTTTACTTAAACTTGAAAATTCAAGTAAGCTGCCGTCCAAGTGACATTGTTTGTTGGAAGACTGTGCCAGTTCATGAAGGTGTTAGTAATCAGACTGTTGTACGTTGTAATTATTTATTAACTGTTCTGTTGTCTCGTAAGAAGTTGAATTTTAAGTTTGGTGATGAAATATACTATAGAACTGGCAATTTGCACATTCTTGCTCATGTAGAACTTGTTTGTTTGATCGAAATCGGTTCAGAGGTAAGTATCAAGCAACAAAATAAATTAAGGCCACAGAAATGTCCAACCACATAATTACAAACCAGAACCTTATTTTTTTTTACTAACAAAGTAACTTCAGATAATTTGTTAACCACAAACATTTTCATGAGGTCTAGTTTGAAAATATATCCCCCCTCCTCTTTATCCTGTATAATGTGGATTTCTATCACTATAGTTGGCCTTTGACTCTAAAATGCATGATACAACAAGATAAAACACCGAAAATGGTTACAACCAGTGAAAACTCTAGCACTGGAATCGCTAAAACACAATTAATAACATATTTTGGACACTGGTTAAACCGGTAGTTCTGCTTATCCATAGCCAATTACGCTGTTTCTTATGCGAGTAATGGTTTATAAACTGAATTTTCAGTGAGTAGTATTTCAATGAAAGATTTCACTAATTACTTTTTGAAATTATTGAAACCTGCTTCTCTCGAGTATTATTTAAACTGGCATATAGGACAATTTTATAACGGGAAAATTTACCTATTTACGATGTCGCTAAAATAAGACTTTTCTGTCAATTTTTTTTTACATTTCTCTTATCTACAAACTTTGACTTTCTAAGAATGCTTCAAAGCGTGTAAGAAATGTTTTTTCCTTGACTTCGTCGCAATGGTTGATCGTCTAGTAATGAATAGATGGGGCTCACTTTCTTCAGCCTTTTTTGTAACCAGGGATATGCTGGTTACCAGGTACAAGGCGCAGAATAAAGACCTGTTCCCCAAGATAACAATCACTATTTCCACCCTGGTTTGTGAGTGCCGTAAACCACACAGGTTTATCTCATCATATCTTGTAATTCATGGTCGTCTTGTCATCCTTTCGCATTACGAGAATCCTAGAACCTAATCTCGAGACTCCAATAAAATATGGATTTAAGAAAAAAAATGATCTGAGCTTAGTAAAGTAAAGTGTGTAGAAAACCGTTTTTTCACGAGTTCTTACAATTCGAATGTTTCACAGTTACAAAGGTATTTCCTCGTGTAGCGATAAATAACTTTTTAATAAAAATTTCTGCATTTTGTAAGCTTTCATGCCAGCAGACCCAAAGAAACGAGGTAGACAATGGACTCTTTTAACACTACGGTTAAGTGTTTACATGTTTACAACCTAACACCATGAGTGAGAGCGCAATTATATTATTTAGGATTTTGACGGGAACTACGGAATAAATGTTGCCACAGTTAAATGCAAATTAGGAAAATGGAAGTTACTTACACACGGCCGGGGAGATGTGGAAAATAATCTTTAAGTTGCCTAAACCACAGTTACATCAGCTACTGAAATAACCATCTGGACATCAGCAGTAGAAGGAACATTGGTTATTGTTCGCATGCAAGCGATGCAGTATGAAATTTAAGTCCCAGAAGTAAATGGCTATTTGGCCAATTAGTCTGCTGAAACTATGTTTCTTTACATCATTATTTTTTAAAAACTGTTTACAAACATACGTGGTTTGTATAGTTACTACGCTTTACGGTTACTTCACACTTTTATGAAGTTTTACTTCCAGGATATTCCTCCGCCTCGTGCAAACTAAGCTTAACTAAGTCTACAATATTACACCAAAGGACAACGCACCGAATTCGTGCGCACTCATTTGTAACAATATTTTTGCATAAGAACTATTTCTTACTAGGACGCTACCAACACACTTATTTTCTGATGTATTTATTCATATTTATTAGAAGTATACTATAATTTATAAATAAAATATACGCGAAACTTCAATTGAACGAAAATTTAGATATTTCTATGTTGATAGAGGAATAAAAACGTTTGTGATCCGTGGCATATTTGAGAAATGACTAAACGCGTCATAGCTGGGGTGATTTTTCCAAGGTTTGATTCAAAAAGTGTGAAAAAATCGCGAATAGAATATAGATATTTTCTGTGACTACTTTCTACTCAAATAAAAATTTATTTCAAATGACATGAAATTTGCAAAATGTAACGTCGAAATCAAAATTTTATTTTTTTATGATGTATGCACAGTACAAATATATTAACCAAACTATCTGCAGAACATCTAACAAGGGTATCATAAAGGCCTTGTAATAATACATTTTAAGGCGTGCTTGATCATAGTTATTTTTGAAAAATTCAGAGCAGCTCCAAATAAAAAAGATATGCAAGAATATCCATATTTGCCGAAATTCTTGAAACCGCAAAAGCATTTCCTTGTACGATTTTACAGAAGTTTTGAAGTAGCTCTTGGCATCTTCGTTCAGTGCGAGTTATCTCATTTCTTTAAGTGAGTTAGTTTCCACTATTTGTTCATTATGTACAAAACAATAAAAATCGTGATTTTGACACACATCTATGCGAACTCCAGTCGCTCATGCCAGAAAACCAGCGCCATTGACCAGCTACGTGTCAGGATGCCTCACATTCGCCCAGTCGACGCCTGGTAACATACTGTCAACCGGGAGATCGCAGTAGCCAACCATACACAATGCTTTTCCCTATAAACCATGTACTAATTTTGTTTTGCATTTTTCGCAGAGTAAGCGATTGTTTCACCTTTGAGTGCGGTACAAATTTGCAAACATTCCAAACAACCTAGAGGTTAGCAACTTAAATCCACCGCATCACGAACATCACTTCTGCTGTTATCTGTATTCACTTACTGTAGTCAATTGGTACACAATAACACCGTACGCTACACTGTACTGAGCAACGTTCACTACTGGCCGACTGTCAAACAACCAGATGGCGACTTGTCAATGTACCAATTAAATGTTCTTTCCTAAGTAACATAGTATACAATGCATTGTGTTCATCCGAGTAATTTAAGTACACTTTACGTGATGCCAACGTGTTATAACTTTGCAGTGATCTCCATGAGAACTGCTGGCGAGGAAATATTACGCCACCAACGCCTTTTAAGAATTCGGCCGTCGTTATATTACGGTAAACGGCATATAATTCTGTTGAATTCAGACGATGTATCAGCACTCAAAGCACTGTTGATGGTAAACTGAGTACTTGGAAAAGGCCTGCTTAAGATCTACTGGTATTTACAATGTGTATCCTTCCACCATATGCAAAATTAACATCGCCATGGGCCACGTCACTTTATTCATACCCCAGTCAAGTGAAACTATGAAATTATTAGAAAATTATGCATTTTACATTTGTTTTTTCTTACGTTTCCATGTATTATAAAAACCTACGGCAAAATAAATCATCCCAGTATTCACATATGGTTACCTTAAACTTTTAATTTAACGTTAGGACATGGGACTATACTTTCCCTGCATCGTTACCAACTTAACTGGGCTCATGCCAGTCAGTGCACCCGTGAAAATACATGCCAGCAGGGGCAGTGAATATTTTTTTCTCAAATGTTGATTTTTAGAAGTGCTCAGTTTACCGCGAATAGGTAAATATTCTGTGCTCCAGCACAAATTACTACGATCGTCTAAACAGGGAAATGAATGGACGAAGGCGTGAGCGCTCCTCACGGAACTATCGTAGGGATTACATCGTTCTTCGGGGCTGGCGCGGAGCAATACGAGTCTCGTTCACGGAGCTATTTCTGAACGTGTTCTCGATTGAGAGACTACCTTGAGGTTTCAGGGTGGCGTTCCGCAAACTAACTGAACCTGACCCGAGCACTGTTGGCTCACGACCAGGTCTGGTAGAGGGGAGGAGGGGGGTGCCCCGACTTCTAACGTTCCGAGCCAAGCTGTTGTCATCGACGGATCCCTCGCAGACTACACTATGCACGTTGCGTACTCTTCCGCGTTTTGTAAAATTAACTTTGCCGTCGGCCTCATTACTAGAGCTAGTGATTTCTCGCACAAAAAAAAACTGAGTACACGTTAGACTTCAATGCCATAAACACCCAGCAGCAGTTTGTCTATTGCCATTGGTTGCTGTCTGATTAAGAAGGCGTTTTCATATTTGACCGCACCGCTCAGAATTCGGCAACATCGGCACGGCTCCTACGTGATTCGTGCTCAGACAGTTAACAAGTATCATGAGGTAATTCAGCCAATCAGCACAGGTATAAGCTGTTCACCGTAAAGTGAGCACGTTTGAAAGCCCTCGCAATGAAAATAATAGCTAATAAATATATATTATTGTAGCCTAAGAAGTTGACTTTCGAGTCCGGTGAAAGGCGGTTAAAGGATTAAAAAATGCACGAAAGGAAAAAGTAACTAGGGCCTCAAAAGTGCTCACTTTACCATGAACAGACTATAAACGACCATACAATGTTTTGAAATATAACTTGTCTTAAAAGCTTTTCGCGAAATTTCACTACCCCTACTCATTACAGTACGCATGCGTGGGTCAAGTGAAACTGTGAAATTATTAGAAAAGTAAATATTTTACAAATCCGCTAATTTTTATATTTTATTAGTGAGCAATGAGTGTTCTTTAACATTAAATAAAATAAACATTTAAAATTAAATACAGCTGGCTTGTTCTCGTACTTGACAAGAGTGGAGTAGTCAGAATACTTCTTGTCTCCCACCAAGAGGAATCGGGTTCGATTTCTGACGCGGACACCCGGATATTCGCACGTAGGCAACATGGCGGACGTTGCTTTTGGCCAGCACTCCCGTTTCACCCGCCTCTAGCATTTCACCGATGTTCCGCCTTCGCCTCTTTTCATCCTCACCGTCTCCCAAGACCTTGGTGTCAAAGCGCCATACAAACCTCTAAACTCACCTCGTAGTTGACTAAATATTAAAATAAAAACATTTGAAACACTCTAGTCGGTAAAGGCTGTCCTCGATAAACAGAGCACTTAAGAAATGAACCTTAAAAAACTGTCACTGACCCTGCGTGCATATATTTAAACGGACGCACTGAGTGACATTAGCCCAGTAAGGTTGGTAAAGATGAGGGAAAGTAGTTTCATATCTTAACATCGAATAAAAAGCTTTAGGCAAATATTTGTGATAAGTTAAATTATTTCTTTCGCTTTCTGTTTTTTTTTTTTTTAAATCACGAAAGTGTAAAAACGAACAGATTTTAAAATATTTAGATTTCTAATCATTTTACAGTTTCACTTGACCGACCAATGAATAAAGTGACGAGGCCCATGGCAATATTAATTCTACATAAGGCGGAAGTGAACACAACGTGCATACAAAAGTGCTCATTTTACCATGAACACCCTATAACTATGTTTATTTTAAAGTAAATACTGGCAGGATGACTTGAAGTAATGTATTCAGCGGATCATGAAAAGTAATTCAATTTATGATAAACTGTACACGGAAAAGTGCACACTTTTAAAACCAATATTATAAAAATATATTTGACATGACGATGGCTGCGTATTATGCTACCTCTAAACATCGGCATGCATACTCCAAGTTCAGCTGGCGGCAAATCAAGTACAGTGATTCAGCCTCGACTCTGTATTGTGACCGTGGTGTTTAAATTTATATCAAATCGATTTTTCTTTATTACTTTATGTACGTACATTAACAATGTCACTTTTTCACTTGACTGACACATGAATGAAGTGACCACGTCAATGTCAATGCAAATTTTACAGGTAGAGGAAGGATACAAATTGACGAGAAAAAAAGATCTAAAGTAGGACTTTTAAAAGTGCTTAGTTAACCGAGAAACGACGTATAACATCTTATTAATAGAGTAATATTTGAATTATCAGACCCTGAAATAAAATATTTTATTCTCTTCAAAGAAATAATAAGCGAAGAGTAACATTTTGCCCTTTATTAGTCGGCTCTCAAGACCTCGATGTTAAGAGCCACCCAAATCCCTTAACACACTCTCAACCAAACTTGTAATGCTGAATGTATATATTGCAATCATCAATTGCGTCTACCCAGAGTCTCTTTTGTCCACCATTTTGTAAGATAGTTCCACACGAATAAAACAAATTTTTGCTCATATCTCGGGAAACAATCAACCGATTCCTTCCAAATTTGGCAAACAAGTAATACTACAGTAGCCCATGTAAATGAATATGTTTTAAGAGGGACTCATTTTCAAAACAGGGGCCAAATACAGATATTAGCCTAACATGCTATATCTACGGAACAGTGAAACCGACTGCTACTTAATTTTCTGTGTTATCAGCATCTAAGCAAGTATCAAATGTGCTAAGGTATAAACTCATTTGTCCGCTTTTTTCGATCCCCGCAAATTCAGGCGACAAATTATAGTTTTCTAGACCATCTAAAAGTACATGCTTTTAAGCGGTAGTCACGTATTTTCAAAATAACAGCTATATAAATATTTCAAGTTGTATGCTATGTGTCCCAAAAAATTTCATCCAACTTTAATTTGTATCAGTATTTATTACAAACATGGAATGTGCCTATAAATAACCGCTTTGTTCTCCAGTAATGGAAATAACATTACATTAGCATGTCATATGTCCGAGATCAATCAATCGATTCTTACCGAGCTTTGCACACAAGTAGTGCTACACCAGTCTATGCACAATTTAGGTAAGTTTGTCATATCTATTAGGCAATTTAACCAATTTAAATTAAACTTTACATACTGAGAGTATCCATCAGAAGCATCGTATACGCTTCTAGGGATCATCATTTTTGTAAGAATGTGGCAGGTGATAAAATGCAACTTTTATGCCACATCTCGGGAACCAGTCATCTAATCCCCACCAAATTCTTCACACAAGTCGGGCATTTATTTTCAAAATGAATCCATGTAAATTAGTATGTTTAGATAGTGTTATCATATCTATAAAATAATTTTGGCACATTTCAACCAAAATCTATATACTGACAGTAAGCAACAGATATGCTACACAATTCCTGATTTTAGGCTTTTTAATCCCATATCACCAAATCAGAAACTAAAGCTATTATGTCATATAACGGGAACCAGTTTACCTATTTCCACCAGATTCTGCACACAAGTAGTGCTATGGTAGACCATGTCAACATACATGATTTATTAAGTAACTCACACACTTCTTTACAAAATTAGGTCCCTGTAAATATTTGAAGTTGGTTAACCAATTCTACCAAAACTTAAGACTGATTACAACCGAAGTAGATGCTCCGACTACTAATTCCGTAATGTAGTTATAGGCTATTCACGGTAAAGTGAGCACTTTTGAAAGTCCTCTCATTATGAATAATAGTCGTTAAATATATTATATTTTAGCCTTATACGTTAACTTCGAAGTTCGGTGGAATCTATACAGTATGTTTATGACTTAAATAGCAATATTTACTTAAAAAGGTGGTATAAAATAGCTGAAATAAAAAAGTAACTAGGACTTCAAAAGTGCTCACTTTACCGTGAACAGCTAATAGTTGCACGCCAGCTTATGGTACGAGGCTCTCTGTGTTCGAGTCCCAAGTAAGATACGTGTGTACTTTTATTTGTCTCACTTAGTAAAGTCTGTTCACAATAAAGTGAGTACTTTTGAAATGAACCTTAAAGAAATGTCACTGCCCCTGCCTACGTATATTTCAATGGGCTCACTGGGTGACATGTACCCAGTAAAGTTGATAACAATGGATGGAAAGTCGACTCATGGATTCTATAGTCAGTGTGTTCTTGGCTTTCGGTAAGTCGATAAGTCCGCAGCAGTGTTCATTTTCACGTCCGGCAGAAACACACACTAGAGGCTGGTGAAAGAAACTAAGCAGTAAATTTCATAAGTATTGACAAAAAACCGTACGTACGTTTGCTCGGCACTAATTTAACGAGCGTGGCTTTGATTTCCGTCAAGGCAACCGCGGGTTAGAAATGCTTGGATTGCAAAAGACACCTACGAATTTCAAAAAATCTTGTTTTCAGACAGTATATGTATTTCCAAACATAACACTCTCAGAATGTCGTTTATGGCTATTTTTGGCAAGAAAGGGAAGAGTGAGGAGCGGTACATAAATTATGGTGTAAGTATTTTTTTAAGTAGTTATAAGAGGGCAGAGCTTATCGTCTCGTCGACAGCGAGGATATGAGATATGTAGTAAGTTGCTCAGAGAAGCAGCAACGAGGAAGGAATCGGCCTTGGCTAAGGCCATGCTAAATTCGCGGTATTATGTGTCATCAGGCTGAACTTCACAGTGCTGTATGCACTAGAGCCGATGTCGGCTGCCTCGTAAAACTGAATTCACTCCCTTTCTGACAACTGCACGTGATTCGGGTACACAGCTGTGAAGTGTTCATTTACTGGCGTAGAGTTACCCAGGGCGTGTCACATAAAGTATGGTCCAATGACGAACATGTTGAAAAGGTACACATGTTTTAAGTTTAACGTGTCCCCAAATAATAACGCGAATTTCGCAGGTCTCTAGCCATGGCTATTAGAAAGAAGAATTTCTCAGCAATCGCCTGAAGTGGTTCGGGAAACTACGGAGAACCGGAATAATAATGGCCGTACCGGGAATCGAACCCACGTCCTCACTATGCGAGCCCGAAGCTTAACAGCTGCGCCACCTCACTCAGCCCCAACAAAAAAGAGATTCCTTGAAAACGTTTCCCCGGAAACAGCGTGTCTAAATTACAAATGTGAAAGGATTTACTGGAGTGTGTGGATTAACAGACATCAGATTAAGAACTATACAAATATTTTTTATCGCAGGAAGAGCTTGCGTATATTTGTAGCTCGACCAAAGGCAGTGACTTCCTTCCCCTTTCGAAATAAATCTTTGGGCGCATTCTAGAGGAAAGAGAGATCTACCACGACTTCCGACTATCTGTCCACTCTCCTAGAAATAGAAGGACGAGATGAACGCTGCTGTCCAGCGGCGCGGATAACCGGCTGCGTCCGGGCACCAGTTTCTTGGCTTCCGCTAATCTACAAGGACTCCAAGCACTCGCGAGTTTAACGACCAGAAGGCGAGACCGCAGTGCACGTAAATACACTCAGACGAAATGGCAGTGGCTCTTTGCTAGTCGGGACACTGTAAAAGAAAATTGTTGTCCTTTTTTACTGAGAAATTGTTTGCAATTCTACAAATGATTCTAACAGTACAGAAATTCCTCTTGTAAAATAACTCATTCGTAAAACTACATGGCAGACACTCAACAACGTAAAACCGTAGATTGCTGTTTTTTTGCAGAGACTAGGGTAATGTAAAATGTAGTTGCGTGCAAAAATAAAAATGTATTGCAACTTTGAATAACGTAAAACATTTAAAACAACTACAGTTTTAAAAGCACGAAATGCTGTTACTCATTAACTGTTAACGTTAACGGACGTGAGTTCTCATCTCCATGCTGGCTAGGTGTAACTTTTTTTTTTTGTAAATTATGATTTAAAATAATTAATTTTCTTATCTCTGTTAATAATTCATCTCATTTGTTTTCTATAAGAAACATTACTTTATGTACCCTTCTCAATAATGTATGTTGTTATACAGGCCTAAAATTGGTTAATTTACAAAAAAAAAATTTTTTTTTGCAGATTTTACAAAAAAAAAAGTTAGTAGTTCTACAAAAGGTTTCCTTAGGAATTGGGTTTCCGAAGGTTTTTGTTGTAAAAGTACAAGAGGAATGTACAGTACAGTACAATGCAGTTTCATGCTCTGGGAACAAGCCTTGTGTCTGCGCTGCAAAAGTTCCCCACAGGCTGGGGAGTAGTTATACCAGGCGCTGATTGGCTAGCAGTGTTGCGACATGTTTCTGGCCAGTGACGCCATTCAGCTCGCGTGTGCGGCTGCGGTTTGCGGGATAAGTCGCTGTTTCACTTCCGTATACTTGAGTAGTCTGTAACAACGCCGTAATTACAGTCGCATCTTCAAAAACAAAAACATGAAAGTGATGTTGGCCGGGTGGCAAACACTTAGTAAATCCAAGATGGCCACGATTACGACAGAAAATAATTTAGGAACCGCGGTTCTTGCACGCGGAAATATGTCTTCTGGATTTACGATTCACGATTCTCCTGATAATTCTTAGTTCCAGCGAATGGAAACAGACAACAAGCATGTCCTGTTTACTTTGGTTAATTACTTAAGCTCGAATAACACAGGCCATATTTAACCTGATCGTACTTCAAAGCCGGCTTTTTCTATCATATAAGAGTTCTTTGAACGAATATAATCGTAAACATGTGCACACACACACACACTCACCTATTTAATATTTTTTTTTATACTTACATTATTGTAACTAACACTTCCCCGCAAATAACACCACCTGCTCTGTTCTGATTGGTCGTCGTCTCACAAGTTTCTCTTAACATATTAAAAATATAACTTTCTTTTAACGCTAAGGAAATCCCAAAAAAAGCCACACGACCTGCTAAGTACATTGGGTGCCAATGCAAAAAGTAATACTCTGTCATTTCTCCTGCACACGTAACAGCCGACCTCCGGTGCAACAGTAGATCAGTGTGCCGCCGGTCGCCGGTCTGCGGTGCGGCAGGTTCTGAGTTCGAATACCAGGTAAGACTTGAGTGTTAGTTTAAGTTAGGTCATAAGTAGAGATGATGGTTCATGGCGGGAAAAGTTGACTGTTTGCTAGGATTCACCATACTGTACACATATACGACAGTTTTCTTTCCTTATTGGATGTCATGCATGCATGAAGATACTACCACCTTTATTACTGGACCAATGATGATTCTGATACTATAAGGTAGAACATTCGTGACTGATCTGCAAAAAAACTTAGCGGAATCAAAACCTTGGTGATCCAAACATGAAAGAATAAACTAGATTGTTACAGAAAATATGTTGGCTCAAAAAGTTGGTTTTTAAGCCGTCCCCTGGTAAGTCTTCAGGCATGAAACTGGGGGACGTTAATAAGGCAATTCCAATTCCAATTACATATACACGTTGTAACTAGGGATAGGAACATTTCGCGAGTTCATTTCAGGACAAGATAGAAGCCAAACACGTGTACACTGAAGTTGACTTTTCAATTGGACCGCAGTTTATTAGACCCGCCCTGGATGACTCTGAGCCAATAGCAGACTTGCAAGGAAACAAGAAGCGAATGCCATACTGACAGTGTGTAGTAACACTGGCTACTCTATAGGGCAGTAGCCAACGAACAAACATCTGAACCTCGAGGATACACATGACTGTGGAGTCTAGCCTACAGGTCACTGAACTCGCAAATTTTTCCTATCCCTAGTTATAACGCATAATTTGTCCATTGGTTACAAATCCCAGAGCACTCTCTGTTACTGTGTTACTCCGCACCTGGCCTGTGTTACTTCGCACCTGGCAGTATGGGATGTGCCACTTGTTTCCTTGCAAGTCTGCTATTGGCTCAGAGTCGTCCAGGGCGTGGCTAATAAACTGCATACCAATTGTAAAGTCAACTCCAGTGTGCACATGTTTGAAGCCTAGCTTGTCCTGAAATGAACTCGCGAAATGTTCCTAACTCTACGCATAAGCCAACGTTTAATTTTACTATTGTAAACCCAGCTTTACTCCTTCTCTGCCTCATGAGAGTCCCAACGGCTACCCCATCCTCCTGCGGACACCCCTTCTTTACCCCTGGCCCTATCTTCAAGCACCTCGTAGGCAAGCTCGGCCGGAAATAAATACGCGTCTAAACTGTGCGTCATCCCCTTCGCAGCTCGCCAAAAACGCCGCCTCCTTTTCCCTAAGCCTCTGTTTTTTTTATATTTGTATTTCTATTCATCGGCGTCGGCGTCGGCTCCTGGCCGGTAGCAAGGCGGCCAAGAGGCATTAGCAGCCGGCGCGGCGTGGCGTGGAGGCGAGCAGATGTTCGGGATCCCGCCCACGAGTCACGTGATGTCACGCCCCTATTTTTGAAGGCAGCCCAGCGTCCGAGAGCGCGGAAGTCGCCCGGAGAACGCTGTCGCCCTTTTCTTGACCCCCCCCCCCCCAGTCCTTCTTCATCCTCTCCTTATGTTGACGGCTTCGCTGGGCCAGCTCACATCCTCGCCGCAGTTACCACTCGACACTAGTCGTTCATTTTGAAACCCTTCTCGGAATCATACGTTGTTTAGCTGACTAGTAAAATCTAATTTTAACACTTGCATATCTTTAATGGTTACAGTTCTATTGTATGCATGTAACACCATACGTTTTCACGAAAAAAAGAGAAAAAAAAAACAACGCTGGCTTATTGCCACAGTAAAGTTGGCAGCAAAATGAGAAAGCTACTTCCGTGTTGCAACGGCTTATTAAAAAGCTAACATATAAACAAACGCCATCCCATGTAGATATACGCTGTTCAATATTAAATGAGCACTTTTGAAAGCCCTGCTTAAGATTTACTTGTAAGAACATTGTGTATCCTTGCGTCCTGTGTAAAATTAACATTGCTATGGGGCCTCGTCACTTTATTTATACGTCGGTCAGATGAAACTATTAAATTATTATAAAAGTAAAAATTTTACAATTATGGTCATTTTTTACACTTCGATGCATTAAAAAACAGAATGCGAAAGGAATAATTTAAGTTGTCACAAATGGTTACCTAACACGTTTTATTGGACGTTAAGATATGGAACTACTTTCCATCCATTGTTACCAACTTTTATTAACGCATGTCCTTCAGTGCGCCCGTTAAAATATATGCAGGCAGGTGCAGCGAGTTTTTTCTAAGGTTGATTTCAAAAGTGCTCACTTTATAGTGAACAGCCTTAGTTTTTTTTTTTTTTAATTCAGATTGGGACAGGAATCGTCAAGTATACGTTTCTAATTATTTCAGTACGTCACTTGATCAACATATCATTCATTACTAGAAACGAAAAATTCGTAAATGAGTTTTAGGGCAACCTAGGCTCTAAAGTTTAAGCGATGTTTGCTATTCGATCGCTCTTTTTTAACATCCGATGTGGAAACAGAGCGCTTTAGAAATGTCGAGCACCGTTCGCCAATCAGTGCCTGATAATCTACTTGTCAGCCGGCAGCCCCAGCCGAAAATGTACCTTCCGTAGTGCGCAGTCGCCAATCAGGCGGAAGACCCGTTCCCAGAGCCTCGCACAGCCAATCCGAAAACGGGCACGCCCGCATCAAGGGAACCGCTTCAAAATTACGCTCCTGTGTAAAGGCTGTTCACGATAAAGTGAGCACTTTTTAAATGAACCACATAGAAAAACCAACGCCCCTGAATGCATATATTTTAATGAGAACACTGAGTGACATTTGCCCAGTAAAGTTAGTAACTATGGATGTAAAATAGTTCCATATCTTAACGTTGAATAAAAAGTGTTAGGTAACCATTTGCAATAACTTAAAATATTTATTTTGATTTCTGTTTTTTTTTTTTTAATATATCGAGGTGCAAAAATAAACAAATTTGTATAAATTTACTTTCCTAATAATTCCACACTTTTACTTGACCGACGCATAAATGAAGTGATGAAGCCCATAGCAATGTTAATTTCACATAAGGCGGAAGAATACACAACGTGCATATAAGTAGATCTTAAGCAGAGCTTTCAAAAGGGCTTATGTTACCGTGAATAGTCTATCCTTTACTATCCTGTGTCAACGCCTTTCATGTAGAGGCGATGAGATGGGTGATAGCGAGTGCCTGGGTCGCTCTCAGCTACTAGTTAAGTCCTCGTAATCCGTGCCCTCAGGGAAAAAGGATGGGAAAAGGCTGTTCACGGTCAAGTAAGCACTTTTTAAATCAACTTCTGAAATAACGTCATTGCCCATTACTGCATATATGTGCTACAATACACGCTGGCAAGCAATCTCCTTATTTAGCTGTCACAGAATTTAAAAAAAATTTGGTTTGCCTGTGTTGGGGACACGGCCGTTTGTTTTGAGTGTATACGTCTACTTCGACGCTCTCGGACGCCTTGATGTTTTTTTTTTTTACGTTCCCGGCACCGCTTTACTTGATCATATGGGGTTTTATGGGTATCACTCGATTGTTTTTTAGATGTTTTTTTCCAATCGTATACTATTTCTGTATTTCGACTTGGTTTTAGACGAGAATAGGCCCAACATTGTGTTAAGTCTTTTTAACTTTTTACATTAAACGCATACAATTTCACCATAACCACGCCAAACAAATGTTTTTATACACGCAATCGATTGATCTTGACGAGAGCTGTCGATTGAAACTTAAACGCGGTCGTAGCTACTCCTAGTCAAAAGTTATACTACGCGGAAGTTATGAGACGTGGCGAAACGAACTCAAAATTGCCCCCCCCCCCCCTCCTTGCTGCGCGCGATGCCTCGCAGTCCTCACTCAACGTAACATATTCTTTGATCCTTTGGCAATCGAGTGGTGTAATTGAATTTTGAATGTAGACGATAGATTCTGAGCTGCAATGCCAAACTGTGAACCTGATTTTGTTATCATCGGATTTTCTGGAGCGCCTCCCACTATGGTCGCAAATTTAAATATGTATTCACGTCAAAAATGGTTCTAAGATAGGCCTGTGTCGAATTGAGAGTGTAGTATACAGCTACTAGTTAGTGTTCCTTGTTTATGCACGTAAATACTATCTTTGGATATAACTTTGCACCAGCGCAGAGGGCGCAACTTTCAACCACCCGAATAATATGATTTCAAACGAAGGCCCGAAGTTTACGTGCACTTTAATGTGTTGTTTATTAATAAAACCATTAATTTAAAGGTTAAAATCGACGTGAAAGCTGGAGAGCCTTCACGATAAATTAAAATGTGTGGCACAAATGTATAGGCTGTTCACGGTAAAGAAGAAATTTTTGAGGCCCTGATTACTTTCTCTTTTCGTCCATTTTTATCCTTTAACTATATTATTGAAATAAATGTTGCCATGTAAGTAAGAAACACAGTGTGTAAATTCCACGACACTCGGAAGTTAACGTCTAAGGCTAAAATACAATAAATATATTGAATATTATTCCAAATGAGAGGGATTTCAGTAGTGCTCACTTTACCGTGAATAGTCCATACTCGAAATTACTGTATAAGAATTTCCATATTACTAACACATTTACTTTACTGAAAATTCCTCGGTTTCACTTGCACGATGGTCCATAGCAATGTTAATCTTACATTTATAGCGGAAGTGGAGTGGAGAAATTTGGGCGGCTCCTAACATTGGGGTCTTCAGAGCCGACGAGGGATGTGGGTGAAGCGAAATGAGTATGGAGCAGCGGCCCCACGTATAGCGGAAGGACACTCAAGTTAAAACGGGATGGTAAAGAGGGCTTTACAAAATTCCCAGATTACCGAGGACAGCCTACACGCAGCAGCAGCAGCAGTTGTGACGCGTCGAAAGGGATAAGCAGGAGTCGCGGGCGGGCGCTGGCCAGCGGACAGAAGTCGGGCTGTTGTCGCGGCGCGGTGGCACGACAGCTGTCTGGCCGCCGACGTCAGAGGGCAACCACTAACACCTCCTTTCCATCAACCACCCCTTTGGTGTCCACATACAAACTAACTATCTCAGGGTCGCGGTGGTGTAGTGGTTAGACTGCTCGCCGTCCCGCCTAAGTGAACCGGGCTCGATTCCCGGCAGGGTCGCTCCTGGATTTTCGCATGTGGGAAACGTGCCGGACGATGCCGCTGGTCGGCGGGTTTTCTCTGGGATCTCCCGTTTCCCCCAGCCTTGCATTCCGGCGCTGCTCCATACTCACCTCGTTTCATCATCATCGACTCTCAAGACCTCTATGTTAAGACCCGCCCAAATCTCTCAACTTCACTTATTATCGTGACGGCCGCACCCGCTACTTACCAGCAAGTCGACCTGAATATTTCTTTACACTCTTTGTTATGACTTTCGCTACCAGTGCCAAAAAGATGCGCGCGTGTATACAGTCATCATAGGCATATTTTTCCCACTCAGAACCAATGGAAATATTCACTTCTGCATCTGACGACCGCTTGTGGAGTTGAGGCACACATAACTTAAAGAATACAGAGTTGAAACAGCCACTTATTGCACGAACTCCAGTCGCACACGCCAGCAAGATGACGTCACTAACTAGCAACGTGTAGGAATACCCCCGCCCATCAAGCCTCTGGTAACCTACTTGTCACCCCGCAGCCCAGCCAATAGCAGCACGCAGTAGCCAAGCAGATACAAGGACCGTTCCAGAGCCCCGCGCCGCCAATAAGAGAATGGTTACGTCCACGTCAAAAGAAACACCACGCGCATTTCGTCTCTGTGTGTTTATCTATTCTGCACTAGATTCGATTAAGCATCAACTTTTAGTGGATAGCATTTGTGAAATGTTAGGCTCCTGGGATATTTGGTGGTTGTTACCTACCCTGTACTGTAGACAAGATACATTTTAAGACATTGCCAACATGTGTGTACAACAGAAGAGAAAAGGGTTCCTTTCCAAATGACAAACCTCTATAATAAATAAATACTGTCCAATTTTCGTACAAAATTGTGTTTCGTAATGCCAGTCAACGTTCCGGAATTAACATATATACTGGCTGAATTTCTTCATGAAACAAAAATTAACATATTTCAGGGACGACAACAGAGAGGTCTTGAGAGCCGATGAAGTTGATGGAGGTTAGTATGGAGCGGCGCCGGAATGGAGGGGAGGGGGAAACGGGATATCCCCGAGAAGACCCGCCGACCAACGGCATCGTCCCACTTGCGAAAATCCGGTGACCCGTCCGGGTATTGAACTCCGTTCGCCAAGGTGGGAGTCGAGCGTGCTAATCGCTCAGCCACCGTGGCCCCCAGTATGCGTATGTAACGGGCCAAAAAAAAATTAAGATTTTTGAGCGGTGGAGATGTACTGGAGTAGGTATGCTTTATTTTCCATTTCTCAGTCACTACTTCGTGGAACATGTCAACATTGAAAAAAAAAATTGAGTTTGCTTCTAAATACATTTTTAGAAATTCACTATGCCAGATTTTTTTCGCACTCAAAACAAAACTATTCTGCATAGATCGTGGTATCGTCTCTAAAGTTTATCAAAAGCATTTGACTGTAGCTGTGTCGGGGTAGGTTGCAACATCAGCTAGGGTATGCAGCGGTGTGTTTCTACACAGGACTGACGCACGCGCTAGTGATACGATACAGTAATACAGGTATCGAACGCATGCTACAGGTTGTTTGTTGATGTTGTTGATGTCACAGATAAATAAAACGTGTGCTTAATTTGAAGTTCATAGGTCAATTAAAATTAATTGAACAAGCAATCGTGTCTCTTCCACAGTCGACATCAATGCAACATTGGCCAGCGGATGGCGCAACCTACCCCGCCACAGCTACAGTCAAATGTTCAAGGTGAAATGAGCACTTTTGAAAGCCCTGCGTAAGATCTACTTGTGTGCACGTTGAATATTATTCCGCCTTATATAAAATTAACATTGTCATTGGCCTCGTCACATAATTCATGCGTTGGTCAAGTGAAAATGTGAAATTATTGAAAAACTAAATATTTTACAAATCTGCTTATGTTTACACTTCCATGCATTAACAAAATCTTGCTGGGCGCATGTCACTCAGTGAGCCCGTTAAAATATACGCGGGCAAGGACAGTGCCTTTTTTCTAAGGTTGATTTCAAAAGTGCTCACTTTATCGCGAACAGCCTTTACCTATAAAAACCCCCTTATTTCGCATAAAGTGCTCGTAGGATTTTCAAAATAATGACGTCACTGAACTTGGTGCTTAATAACGAGTAATTATATTGGGAGAAATTAATATATTTTCATTGTTTTAAAGTTGATATCTGTTATCTTAGTAATTAATTACGCCTCGGAACAGATATAGACGGTGTGCTATGAGCCCCGTAGTGCCATTTACGAAAATTCGAAATCCAAATGTCGATATCTTGAGTTGTTCGGAAGATATTTTGGGTGAACATGTAAGCTGAATAAACCAGTACAAGCTGCAGCGTGCCTCTGGGTGGAGAGTCGTTTACAGCCTTTAGCGCCAGCTGTGTGGTTCCATCGCAGCGACCAGCGAGTGTAGTATGCGAGCATCGAGAGGGTAGAGAGAGAGAGAGAGAGAGAGAGAGAGAGAGAGAGAGAATCACTGACAGGCTGTATTGTGGGAAATTGAAAATGAATGTGTGAGTAGCAGACATTTGGAATGATGTTATATGTAGGGGTAGTGATATTTATCGAAAAGTTTTCGAACACTGTGGAGTCGTCGAGATTTTATTGATTCTCTTAAACATATTCTGGTCCTTGTTAACTGCTTGCGCACGAATCACGAAAGTACAGTGTCGGAGTTACGGAATCCTGAGTGACTCGGTCAAATATGGAAACGACACCAGCAGCCAATGGAGGTACGACAGCAGCCGAGGTGTGTATATAGTATTGAAGTTTATCGTGTGCTCCGATTGTTTCTCGAACAATCACTCACACTAGGTATATGGCAATTGACATTTTATCATATAGGCTATGTGTAACCAATACGCGAGAATAAAATGACGGTAGCTAGTATGAAGACATTCATAAGTATTACGAATTTAATATTGTGCTCACTGATAGGAATACTAGTGCTAATGGTAGAGAAAGGTGTACGCTGTTCACAATAACATGAGCACTTTGGAAATCAACCTCTAAAAAAATCACTATAGGCTGTTCACATAAATTGAGCACTTTTAAAGACCCCCCCCCCCCCAAAAGGCAACAAAAACTAATAAATATGTTTTATTGCAGCCTCAGACATTAACTTTTGAGAATGGTGTAAGTATACACCGTATTTATTAGTCACGTGACAACGCTGATATTAAAAATTGGGAAGGGCCTTAAAAAGTGCTCACTTTACCGTGAACGGCCTATACCTATTAACTGCATCCCACGAAACCGGACACACTACCATGTAGTCTAATTGTTTACGTCGCCAGTGAATTAAAAAAAATAGCTTCAAGTCTTGAGGTCATGTTACGAGTGTAATGTTTAAATGCATGGTAGAACAAGTGGTGTTTTCCTGCTTAATACACATATAGTTCAACATGGCATAGCAGTAATAAGTATAGGTCTTCAAAAGTTTAATGTTTTTACTTTATTGGCGCATGATCAAAGCCTTAGGCTCATGGAAATGTTAATTTTACATATGATGGAAGGATACAAAATGAGGATAAAAGTACATCTGAAGCAAAGCTTTCTATAGTGCACCTTTTTTCCCCCCGTGAACAGCCTATAATTTAATCCTGTAAATATAGCTGTGTATTTGTTATACCACTTTAAATATATCAATAAATTAGAGTTAGTTAATGTATTTCTATTAAGACTTCCATCCCTCACGAACTCGGATACCGCCCAGCCATTCTATAAAATTGAATTAAACACAGCCATACTCTGGTGAAAAAGAAATGTAGTGTATGCCGAATGAATTATTTTCATGCACGTGGATCTTTGAAACCTAGGATCATTTACCGTGACAAAACTTTCATCAGAATAACAAAATAAAATGTGATCATACGTTAGGAAGGGCTTTGCTTACTTGATATAAGCTCTTTGGAGTTCTGTAAATAAATCGCTACTTTATAAATGTTTTGCAGAAATCTGTGCTTCATTTGCTACCGTGTAAAAACAACTGCAGGGTAACGCCGAGTTAGTCTTTGTCACTTTAAAGTTCCACTCCTCCCGAAGGTTTGGAACTTTTTTGTCGGTCAAACGAAGCGTTCGAAGCTGTGCTTCTTTAATTTCTTCCTTGTTATAGGCCCTTCACGGTAAATTGAGCACTATTGAAGCCCTGATTACTTTTTTTCTTTCAGCCAATTTACGTAGTTCCACCACTTGTTAATGTAAACCCTGCCAGATCAATGAAAAACACAGCGTATACATTCGCTGTACCTAAAACCAAAAGTCCGAGGCCACAATGAAACGAATTTATTGGTTATTACGTCTGATGAAACAGCTTTAAAAAATGCTCACTATATCGTCTCACCGATAGAGTTTGGGAAAGCAATATCCAAATTCTGGAGAGCTTTTAACGATGAAAACTAAATCCTTCCAGTTATATTTTTCTGGAGTATTTTTTTCTTATTGCTTCGGGGATAGGAAACTCAGCCGTGAAGTCTGGAAACGTGTTTTAGCAACACGCAGTATATTTACTATACAGCTCGTTAAGTTGTAAATAGTAGCACCTACATTCTAGGCAACTTGCACGACAGATATGTGTAGTGTGCTGCGTCCAATGGGTACAAGGCGCGGGACTCTATTTCCGTGGCGACCTCTGGGTTCAGTTATTTACGTGGCCGACGGCTAGTTTTGGACTCTGACTATGATGAGGGGGGAGAGCTGGAGGCAGGTTACCAAAACAATGGCACTGTGTGTGCCGCGAGGCCAGCGACCAAGACGGCGCTGCGATTCTGACAAGTCACGAAACACTTAAGATCATTCGCCGTCCTCATCTTCCGCTCAGACCGGAATACGAGATTCGTAATTAGGGGCGTCTCGTTTCGGGATCGTTCCGAAGAGTTATGAGATCAGCGCCGGTAAAATTTACTTGTCGTGCACAAATCCCTTCCTTCTTACCTCACCCTCTCCTGCCAACACCGCCCATTTCATCCCGAAGTCGATTATAGTAATCGCAGGGGAGGAAACGGACAGACGGACAAATGATGACGAAATTGATCACCGCACTTGCTCGAAGCGATGAGTACTGAGGGGGAGAAAATATATAATGCCAAAGTAAGTAACTTTTTTATTTTGTGTAGTTCCAACAGTGATAGTGTTTGGTAAAAGTTGTTTCGAAACGAACCGTTTTCATTTTTAACAAATACACTGAACATCACAGAAGGAACTAGACGAAAGGTGAAATATCTCCATTTGCTTTTTTCTCAGCGTAACACAGTATCTGGATATCAGAAGTAAAACATATGAGATGGAAACTTCAGATACAATGTTCAGCTGACCTCAGAGAGTTTCGTGGTAGACTATTTTGGAAACATCGGATTACTATTTGATCAGTACTTAGAAAATTGGTCAATTTTCCCGACAAAGAAGAGAACTACAGTATTTTGTGAACAAGTGTATAGCTTTTACAACTTAGTAAAATACGCCTTGTAAAACAATATTAAGCCAGAAAATTACTGATGTTTGGTGTGTTCAGTTATCTGTGGGCTAAATTTGACAGTATTCAGTACACTTAAGCAGATATCATCTACACATTGCATCCATGTTATCATGGTGGGAGACTATGGCTGGCCTTGTATTTATCCCCCCCCCCCCCCCGTTTAATGACGTATTTTTCTATATAATGTGCCTAGTATATCGTGAACGAATTAAGAAAGTAACACACTTACAAAAGAGTTTGAAGTTTTCCTTGTCTACAAACGAATGTATGAAATGTTAAGTATCTACACTGTAAAAAACGAGGTAAAACTTCCTTACATGTAAGGAAAGCTAATTACCTCTACATGTAAATTAAAAGTACGTATCAAATGTGGAGTATATTTACATAACAAGAAAGGTACTATTCCCTAATCGAACGGAAAAAGTACCTGAAAAAAGTAAGGGCAAAATCCCATACAAGTAAGGTAATATTAACTATATTGTATAGTAAAATTATATTTTAAAAAATACACGTGGTAATACTACTGTTAATCTTTTTATTGCCTACATCCTCTGATATAACCGAAATCCCAACTTTAAAATTCTCGACATTTACTGGTGGGTGAACTCGAACCATGGACCTCTATCACGATAGGCCGATGTGCTATCCATTACACCACGACGACAACAAGACAGTATAATTGAATATTTGTGCATTAGAAGATTGTTTCTTCCGTCCGTCTTCCCACTTAGCTTTTGAGAAAATTCTGAAGAGATGCACGCGTCGTAATGTAATTTTCCCATCCATTTATGAGATTTTTCACCAATATGTACGTGAATTTTACTCCAGAGTGCGGTAATTTTACCGTATACGTAAGGAAAACTATGTTTCCCACACAAGTTTGCGAATATTACCTTACACTTGTCGGGTAATTTTATCATTATTTTTTACAATGTAGATAACGATTTTACTCAAAGAAACAGGACTAGCGTTCAAAACTGTTGTAAGCCTTCACAGCCATCGTTGAATAACTTAAAACTAGACGAACAGGTGCAAAATGGCGAGGACGCCTATTTTATGTAAGCGTGCCAATTCGCTGGCAGGCTGCGGTACGTCGTAACCCCACTATATGGCGTTATACTGCTTAACAGACATTTCTTTTTCTAGATTTTGAGGGTATTTTATGGCGCGGTTCAAATAACCTTCTGGGCTGGGTCAGCTGAACTATATAAGCCGCGGTGTGTGTCAGTGTCAGAAGTGTGAAATCGTGTAGGGCCATTAGCGTCAGACGTGTGTGTAGTACATCGTCACGACGATCCAAGACAGCGACCAGCGGTGAAGAAGAAAGTGTGTCTGACTGGCTGGACTGTGGGGAACTACGTGAGTGGCGGACATTCGGAATCATGTTAATGCATGGTAATGGCCATTATGTTCCTGAAGGCTGTTCACGATAAAGTGAGCATTTTTAAAATCAACCTTAGAAAAAGTCACTACCCATGCTTACACATGCATCTTCGACGGGCGCACTGAGAGACATGAGCCCGGTAACGTTGGTAATGATAAATGGAAAGTAGTTCCATATCTTAATGGCGAATAAAAAGTGTTAGGTAACCATTTGTGATATAGTTTAAATTATTTATTTAGCTTTCTGTATTTTTTAATGAATCAGTGTGTAAAAATTAGCAGATTTATAAAATGTTTACTTTTTTAATAATTTCACAGTGTCATGAATAAAATGGTGAGGCCCATGTCAATGTTTATTTTACATAAGGCGAAAGAATACACAACTGCATACAAGTAGATCTTGGGCAGGGCTTTCAAAAGTACTTATTTTAACGTGAAATACCTATATATGTGTAACAGCAAGTAAGGATTAGCTGACCGCAGTCAGCATAAAGGCAGCGAGAAGAGCTTTCAATTGTAATACAGACTGGAATTAAATATTACGTTCTCTGACATGAATAACAAGCGTTAATAGTATATTTAGGTAATTTAATGTTGTAAATAATAGCTGTTCGTATTTTCATAACATGGTAAATAAATAAATAATGATAATTTAGTTATTTTATTTTTATTAAGACCTCCATCCCTCACGGACTCGGATACACACTTGGCAACTTGTTATAATAAACATTTATAATTTCTATAACTTATTTCATTTAATTCATTTTTGAAAAATAGTTTTCTCCCATTGTCATACTCTTTTCAAACTATTATTGGATATCAAAACGAAAAGATGTTGCATTTTAGAAATGTATAAACTAATATTACACTCTCAAACGTCCTTAACTATATATATTAACTGTCTCATGGATCATGTTTGGTACATTTATAGCACATACAGGTAGTTCTTAAGAGTGCACTAATTCCGCGAACTCCAGCCGCACGCGCCGCTAAAATGGTGTCCCAAGTCAGCAACGTGTCCGGATGCCGTTCGCCAATCAGCGGCTTATACTATAGCAACCCAGCCAATAGGGTATCTGTCTCAGCACTCATTCAGGCACAAGACCTCAAAGCCTCACACAGCCGAACAGAGAATGGGTACTCCCTCACCAAAGTAACCGTCACCCTATTTCGTCTCTGTGTATCTACTCTGTTATTATGACGTTAATAAAATTTCTGGAATAAACCATGCACGAGAAAAGTGCAGGTTTGTTGTATTTAATAACGCTATAAGATGATAAAAAATTAAACATAAATATTACATAGTTAATTAGGACTAAGCTATTGAATGAGTTGAACGTGTTTAAAGTTTATATTAATATGATGTACACTTTCCGCTAGTGGCTGTTCGACCCTGTATTTAAAACTTTAAGAAACAATAATATAAGAAAACGCTTCTTACAACTTGCATAACTCTGTTCACTAAGAAAAAAAAGTATTCTTCGGAAATATTAAATACAATTTAATATATCGGCTAAGCTGGATTTTTTAAAGATATGCCAAACTTCAAGAGATATGCGAATTTTCGTTTTCAACAAGGTCGCACAATTATGTCGCACGATGAAATGGCTTAGTGTAGGACAGGTTTTAGGTAGGCTATTACCGGTATTGTGACCGAGAAATGCTAGACAGCAACTAGACGATCGTTACGGAACAAAATAATCTTAGAGAAAAATTAGAAATATTTTAGTTTTCATTGAAATGTGTACAATTGTATTTTTTCAACTCAGTGAGCATCGTTATTATTTACTCCCCAACATGCACATTATTTTGGGGCGGCAATACCAGTGGCAGCAAAGAACAGCGGTGATGGAGATAGCTGTGTTGTGCGCGCGTGCAACAGAGGCAAGGAGCCGAGCTCAGTAAAGATGCGTAGAACCACTGACAGAAACATCAGCCTTGCATGAAATGCCGTCTTCCTACAGCAAACGACCAAAGTTTAAAAAAATCACGCGTAAGGATATTTTTGTTTTCAATGATAAAATGCCAACCATCTCAACCCGTTCAGTCTTGCATTCTGTTACGATCTTAAGTTTTCCAATAGTTAAATTTTTTTTATATATGCTGTACTTACGCCGCATGTGTGTTTTGCAACCACGTGAGCAATGTACTGCGTGTTCGTAAATGTCAGCATTAACCATTCACTGATGAAAGGTGCAGAAATTTCAACAAATCGGAATTTTAACGATGAAGACGCTCTAAATATTGGCCTTTGAATTCTTGTTGTGTAAAGTAATGTGCATAAATATCCTTCAACTGCAACATATCCTAGACCATAGACACGGGGACTTAATGTGTTAAAGGGATGGCTTGTTCGATCGTTTCACCTTAGTGTGCACTCTAAATGACTCCAACACCGTTGCTGGAAGATTCTCTGGCTCACCGCCAACACAGTATCACTGATCTTCCCGAGTCCCCAGCCCGCTTGTCTTGTACGAGTTGTCTGTTTCCCATGTTTACATTTCTTTCTCCGAGAAGCCGCAGTAAGTTTAAGAGCACCGAAGTGGAAATCATCAAATCCTTGTAATAACTCTTTCCAGAGCAATCGTTGAAGACACGGAGTAGGTAGGCACGCAACAAAGACGATATAGCTTGTGGCTGTTCCTTTGATGTGGCCATACCCATACTCTGAACGGCTTGGCAACCCTTCTTGTGTCTTATTGGCTACTTCATACCGGGTTACCAGGAGCTGGATAATGACGCCATTTTGTTGGCTGGCGTGTGCGGCTGGAGTTCACGGGACAAGCATCTGTTTCGCTTCCGTACACTAACCTACTCTGTGGCACTGCCACGTACATCAAATGCGCCGCCACCACTACGCGCTGCGGCCGCGGTGGGGTGTAGTGGTTAGACTACTCGCCTTCCACCAAGGCGAACGGGGCTCAATCGCCGGCCGGAACACTCCAGGATTTTCGCAAGTGGGAATCGTGCAGGACGATGCTACTGGTCAGCGGGTTTTCACGGGGATATCCCGCTCCCCCCGCCCCATCACTCCGGCGCCGCTCCATACTCACCTCTCCTCACCCTCATCGGCTCTCAAGACCTTGGTGTTAAGAGCCACCCAAATCTCTTTACACACTCGCTCACTACTACACGTAGGACTCTGTTATGAACTAACAGTGTGTTTTTGTAATGCTAAATGTACCTATGGGTGTTTTAAGTCTATTCACGGTATCTTCTGTTTCTAGTCAAATCGAAGTTTAACTTGTATTTTGTTAATGAATAGTAATATATCAGTTTAAAATTGATATGAATTGAAACAGAGGGAAAATATGTGTTGGCAACGACTAGTAAAATATTGGTTCCAGTGCAAATTATTATGAAACTGAGATTTCGCACAAATGCGGTGCGTTGTCATTTGGTGTAATTTTCTACTTGGTGAAGCTTTATTTGCATGAAGTGGAGAAAATTGCCTGAAATCAGAACTTTATCAGGGCTTCTGAAAACTTCTAACTGTCTTGTCTTCCCTATATTCTCAGTTACAAGACAGGCTCTTAAATTTTTGACGGTGATTTCCTGCCGTATACTGTATAGACGTCAGAATGGTTCTGATTTTGCGATACGTATAGGCAGTTCACGGTAATCTGAGCACTTTTTAAAGCCCTGCTTAAGATATATGTTATGAATTCTTCCGCCATATTTGAAATTGTCATTGAAATGGCCTGCTCACTTAATGTTTGCGTCTATCAAGTAAAACTGTGATATTAGGCACCCACTAGGAAAGCAAATATATTAGACATTTGACAGTTTTTATACTTACGTAAATTGTAAATGTAAAGCAGAACACTAAAACAATAATTTTAGTATTTACAAAGGTTTATCTAACATTTGTGATTTAACGTTAGTAAATGTAACTACATACATCCCGTTGTTATAGGCCGTTCACGGTAAAGTGAGAACTTTTGAAGCCCAAGTCACTGTTTTATTTCAACCGTTTTATATCTTCCCACCACTTCTTAATGTAAACCATGTCATGTGAGTAATAAACACAGTGTATACATTCACTATACCCAAAACAAAAAATCCGAGGCCACAATGAAATGTTTTTTTTTTGTTACTATGTCTGATGAAACAGCTTCAAAAAGTGCTCACTTTACCTTGAACGGCCTATACCAACTTTAATGGCGGCATGCCACACAGAGCGTGGTTAAAATATACGCTGGTAGGGAGGCAGTGAAAATTTTCAAAGGTTGGTATAAAAAACGCTTAATTAATAACAATGACCAGTCTATACTTGTAAGTGTACACCATCAGGGAACGGGATATGCAACAACGTGAGGAGTTTCTTTCTAGACGACTTTTGTTTCCGAGAGAGCTGAGTTCACTGCGGGAAGAGGTCTTTAATTATTAGCCAGAAACAGCAGACTGCTACTCCTGACGGCCGCAGTCTTGTCGAGCGCGAAGCAGACGTCTCTGTCGGCGGCGCCCCTCGTGGCCGTCACCACCGCAGGCCTGCCAGCAAAACAAACGCATCCCCGCGGGAGCCACAGGCAGACAGGTTGGCCAACCGCTCATTAAATAAATCGCCGAGCCGAGCGCCGTGCCGCCCACGACAGCACGCCGCAGGAATGCGGCAGGATATACACTCGGGGCGGGGGTCCGTCGCGCGTTCCGCCGGAAGTGTAAATGTTTTGGCTGCGGTCCGGTCATCGATCACTATAGCCCCCCCCCCCTCCTTTCGCTCCCTTCTCCAAAACCAACGTAGTTTCCCCTGCGGCCTGTGTACGCTGGAGGCTGGAGTGGCGATGACTCGTGCCCAACCTCCGATGTGACTCAATTTATTAGCTCCCTGTTGGTATAGGCTGCTCACCGTAAAGTGAGCACTTTTGAAGCCCTAGTTACTTTTTCCTTTCCGTCATTTATTATTCTTTAACCACATTTTAAAATAAATATTGGAGTGTAAGCAATAAACACAGTGTGTATATTGCACCACACTTGGACGCTAATGTCTAAGGCTAAAATAAAATATATTTACTGACTATTATTTTGAATGAGAGGTCTTTCAAAAGTGCTCACTTTACCGTGAATAGCCTATAACCATGTGATTTGGAGCCCACTAATACCAGGAAAATGGAGTAACCGAGTACACAGAAGCGAAACACGATGTGTTGACCCGGAGGGGTGGGGGACGACTCCTAACATCGAGGTCTTGAGTCTGGGTGAGGTGAGTATGGTGCAGCGCTGGAATGCGATGGCGGGAGGGAAACGGGAGATCCCCGAGAAATCCAGCTGACCAGCTGCATCGTCCGGCACGATTCCCACATGCGAAAATCCGGGATCCCGCTGGGGATCGAACCCGGTTAGCCACGGTGAGTGGCGAGCAGTCTAACTATAAGTAGACAGCTCGCCTCTCACCAATGCGGACCCGGGTTCGACTCCCAGCGCGGTCACGTGGTTGCCGTTGGGCGGCGTGTTTTCTCGGGGTACTTCCTTCCTTCAACATCCTTGCATTCCGCCGCTGCTGCAACCCTACCTCATTTCTGTCCACACCGGAAAGCAAGACCTCGTTGTTAAAAGCGTTTACTAAAACCTCTCAACGCCTTTAAAACGCCGAGTGATCCACTGGGAATGGGGCTTGAGCCTGAGTGGTTACTGCGAGCTGCGGAAGGTTCCTTGGGTCACCAGGTGTCGCTGATAGGCTAAACGCGTTCCTATACTGACGCCAACTTGCTGGCGTGTGCGCGTCCAAAGATCACGGACGAAGCGAGCGGATGTATCACCTCACTATACTTACTTACCGAGCGAGGTTGCGCTGTGGTAAACCACTGGACTCGCATTCGATATATGATGGGTTCGAATCACGATCCGGTTATGCCGATTTCGGTATTCCATAATTTCCCGAAACTACACCAGGCTAATGTTGCTATGGTTCTTTACCAGAGGTCATGGCTGGTTCCTCGACTTCTCCTGCTTTCTGTACAACTTGCTTCGTCTCTAGTGACTTCACTGTCGACGACACGTCAAGCCCTACCTCCATGGCCACATGTAGTCAGCACGTAAGCATCTTTCATTCTTTGTGTAACGGGGTAGTGTCAATGGCGACAGGTAGAGACGATGGTTTATTCGCGGGAAAAATTTACTGCTTCCTAGTTTTGACCGCTCTGTACGCACGTAAGAATTATTTATTTCATTACTGCCTGCCATGTTTATATGAAGCTTAATTCCTATTTTTCTGGTCCAATGAGAATTCTGAAACACTATAACCGAACGTTTATGATTTACCTACATAGAAAGTGTCAAGCCGAGAAGAAAACGGACAATCCAATCATGAAAGCATCTAGACACTGCGGTGTTCTGGGAGATAGGTTGACTCAAAAAATTCTCGTCGATAGGCCATAGGCAGAGACCTGCAAAATTCGCGTTATTATTTGAGAACACGCTAAACTTAAAATACGTGTACCTTTGCAATACGTTTGTCATCGGACCTTACATTGTCTGAAACTCCCTGGGTAACTCTGCACCAATAAATGAACGCTTCACACCTGTGCACCCCAATCACGTGCAGTTCAGTCAGAAAGGATGTGGCTTCACATCTATGCAATAACAGCCAGTGGAGAAACGACGCCGGCCTCAGTACATACTGTGCTATGACTTTAAGCCTGATGCCAAAAAAATAACGCGAAATTTGTAGGTCTCTAGAGGCTATCAACTGATTTTAAAAATTGTTTTCATATCAATGAGTAAGCAAAAATAAAGCTGATACACTTTTAATCATTTAGTATCTTACTGTTGCTCATCCCAGGAAATCGAGAGACCTAGAAAGACAAAAAGGAAGAAGTAAATGCTACTCAACCATGACACTCGTATTTCAGTGGGAGGTGGGTTGCAAGTCATCGCATCGCGTTGCTTGTGTCTGCCTTAGTTTCGGGCGCCGCAGGATGCCGGTGGTCATAAGAAAAGAAAGCGCACCTGTTGGTTGATTTGTAGCAGGCGCCGGGACAGCGAAGCTTGCGGTGGCTCGGCAACGCTCCGTCAAAGCGTGAAATCGAAATTCTTCGACGCGAGCTGCATTTCTGACCACTTGCTGTACCCGTAAACGTTGACTCGGATTTTCTGTTACGCTTTGAGTGCTGCCGACTCAATATTACTACGTCTGAGATGTATGAAGTTTGCTGTAACTATGCGTCATCCGCAATCTTTGAAGACACGGGGGTGAAGAAATATTACATATCCAGAAAATTTTCATGAGGCTCTCGGTAACGTGACGTTACATTAGCAGCACTCAGAGAGTAAACAGAACATATGATTGAGACACTTTCATCTCGGTAGCATGTTGGTAGAGAGGCTGCCAGTAATGAACGTGTGAATCAATACGACTACTGTAAATGGACTAGGGAGACAACAGAACTGATTGCCTCAGACTACTTGAGAATACAGAAACGAAACAGCCTCTTATACCGAGAACTGCATCCGCACATTGCAGCGTCACTGTCCAGCAACATGTCGGAGCAGTGTTAGCCAATCAGCGCCTAGTAACTTACCTGCCAGCAGGCAGACCAGCCAATAGGGAGCGCTTCGCAAAACTCAGTAACCCATCCAGAGACACGAGGTACCTTCCAGAGCCTGCGCAGCCAGACTGAGAATAGATACGTCAACATCAGACGAACCTTCACGGTATTTCACTTCTGCGTGGTTCACTATTCTGTGGCCGTCCCACGTAGTTTCTGCGTGTTTGTTTATTCCGCGGTTACACCCTACGTCACGACCGGTATTCGAGCTCCGGGCTTCGTAGACGTAAATCTCGGGCTGGGACCACGCGCGATGTTTCGCCGTTCCCATGTTTGGAGCATGGACGTGGCTTATTGCCGGGCCAGTTTCCCTAACGACTTCATAATGGAGGATCCCGCGCTGCCGTGCTTGACGGCCCGAGTCCTCCCTGGAGCGCAGGTCGGCCCAAATACGGCGGGAGCTGCTGCTGCTACTCTTGTCGGGCTGGATTTACAATGCCACGACGAGGTCTTCCCTACGGTCAGACACGACGTCACAGATCGACCATTTCCGTCACCAAAATTAGTTCAATGTTTACAATTACCCGACAGTTTCCTTCCGACAAGTGTTGAATGGCATTTGGTAAAATCCTAGATTGCCAGTAACTTGCTATGTAGTGTGAAGAAATCACTATTTTGTTTTGATAACTTTGTAAACGAAATATTTTTGGATTTTGTTGCAGTTATGTGCCACAAATATACATTTTCGTCAATTCATTAGCTTTCTGTCACAATAAACCCAGGATGTGCACGTAAAACATATGTCTAATGTGAAATTTACCACAGTAGTGAAATTCTCACAACATTTTGTTTTGTAAGTTTATGTTTCTGTTTTTTTTTTCTACTGCCAAAGGAGGCCGACCGGTCCGACGTCTGCGTTTGTCGGAGTGACCTTGCTCCTGATTGGTTCATAAAAAATTTTCGCCTGTGTCGGGGCTGTTTTGTCGGACTGTCGGGTTATTGTAAATCCAGCTTCAGTCTGCGAAGATAAACATACGAGACCATTCTGAAGGCGGTTTTGAGTGCGGTGCAGATTCACTGGCAATTAAGAAAAGCTAGAAGTGAGTCGCCTATATTCACGACTGTAGATAAGTACACAGAGACAAAATAGCGTGGCGGTTACTTTAATGAAGGTTTACCTCTTCTCTAATTGGCTACACGAGGCGATACCTTGCGCCTGATTGGCTATCGTGTGCTCCGAGAAGTACCCTACGGGCTAGGTTGCCTGCTGACAGTGACTCACGAACGGCATCCCAACATGTTGTTGGCTAGTGACGCCATTTTGCTGGAACATGTGACTGGAATTCGCTGTATAAGCGGCGGTATGACTTCTGCATTCTTAACTATCTCGTGACTTCCCTGTGCTATTTATGTAAGCGTACTCAATCACTGCGTGTTGCCGGGGTATAATACTTTGTATCTGATTTGCTGTGTACGGTTACATGCAGGCTGCAGCTCTCGACTGTATCCCTCACGTTTGTATATATGGATGCAGATTGGCGGAGGCCATTATGTCGGGGCGTGCGTTCCGAGAGTAGTAGTGGTAGTAGTAGTGATAGTAGTAGTGGTAGTAATAGTAGTGATAGTAGTAGTGGTAGTAATAGTAGTGATAGTAGTAGTGGTAGTGGTAATGGTGGTAGTGGTAGTGGTGGTAGTAGCAGTAGGATAGTAGTACTGATAGTAGTAGTGGTAGTAGTAGTGATAGTAGTAGTAGTAGCAGTAGTGATAGTAGTAGTAGTGATAGTAGTAGTAGTGATAGTAGCAGTAGTAGTAGTGGTAGTGGTGGTAGTAGCAGTAGTGGTGGTAATAGTAGCAGTAGTAATAGTAGTAGCAGTAGTAGCAGTAGTATATATATATATATATATATATATATTTGGGTGGCTCTTAACATCGTGATCTTGAGAGCCGATGAGGGTAAAGTGAGGTGAGTATGGAGTATCGTCGGAATGGAAAGGCATAGGAAACGGGGGTTCTCCGAGAAAACCCACCGACCAGCGGCATCGTCCGGCACGATTCCGACGTGTGGAGATCCGGGAGCGACCCCGCCGGGAATCGAACCCAGCACGTTCCGACTTGCGGATAAACGTTCTGTTTGTTACGAGTACGTCATGGGCATGCCTCTGACCTGCAGAAGGCACCTGGCGCGGGAGGAGGCAACGAGGACGGAGATGAATCACCTCACTCACGTCGAGGAGACGGCAGTTAATTCCCTCACGCCGCTGATAAAATTAGTACTCTGGTTGCACACACGGAGTCGCCATGGGAGTTCTGTTACGGTCGTGAAAGGCCTCTAAAAGTTAGGGTGGTTAGAGAGACCTTTTCCTGTCCAGAAGCAAAACTTTCAAAATTCAGCCAAGCTTGGGTATCGACCCGCGATAGGTGTTGAATACTGTCCATGTGCAGCTATTCGGACTCATCCACAATTGCCAAGGTCATCGCCAATAATCTTCTCAATTATTACATGGTACCAGCAAATGTGTTTCAAGAATATGCCTACCTTCATAAATCAAATATTTACTATCCTAAATGTCAATGTTTAACGGCGTACTCGTCTTTGTCAGATTATATCTACCATATTCTGTGGCAGTGATAAGACCTAAAGTATTAATGAGTTCAGTAAGAACGACACAGTACATATTCGTCAGCTTCTGTTTTTCATTGACTGCAACTAATGGAGGGTTCCGTGCTCATGATTTTAGTCAAGATGTCACGGGGTTGATGTGGACCGTCAACAGTTCGGCCTAGGGATTCCATTAGCTTGACGCCTCAGCGAGCACGACCACAGAGCACACTGTCACAATACTCAGGAAAACAATGAACTTCGATTCGCAGTGGCACATAAAAAAATGACTCACCTGCTGTATTAAACCAGGCGGTTCCGAGCATATAGGCTGGCAGTACGGATGTTGAATAAAATTTCGATATATCGAAAGACGATATTATATCAACGATATATCGATATAAGTCGTCGATATAATTAAAAGATATTTTATTGAAACTAGTATCTTTTTTCAGTTATCAGAAATATTTGTTTTAAAAGTGTTCTCTTAATAAGCTATGTTTTGAATACAAAAATTGAATTAAAAATTTATACATTTACTTTGGAAACATGAACGAAAAACCGGCAGCACTTCTTTCTGCAATGTCCCGTGATCTCAATATGTAATATTCCAGGCAATTATACATTTGTCAAGTGCTTTGTTACATAAAATATCGGATTCAGATGTACCGAAAATCGAATTTTTTTTCGATATACAGTTTCGTAAAACGATACTTTTATCAAAAACTAAAATAAATAATATCGATATTTATTTTCCGATATCAACATCCCTAGGTAGCAGCAGTCTCCACTGTCCATATTCAAGTAGCTTGTTAACTACTCGCAGTTCACCGATTTCACACAGACACGAACACTGACTCGTAGCCAATAACTACTGACATCAAAACTCTGCTTTCCCTTAATGCCCATAGGTCGTGAATCCAATCTACAATGTATACCTGGACTGCTATGAATTATGACCATAAGAGACCCTATAATATTTCGGGTCATCATTCGGTACTAAAGTAGATGGTGCACGTTAGTTTCACATGTGTCATTGGACCTCCACTCCTCCGAGTTGCCCTGCAGAACTCACAACCAGTAGTAAACTTTCAGCACTCTGGTGATATCATTCTTTGTGACTGGGTCAAAATTAGAATGAGTACTGTCTGTGTTGACAGCCAATGAACAAGTGACCTCCTCTGCAGTATGTCGAGGAATGTGGAGTCTACTTTGGTGTAGGCTTATATTGCAATGTGATAGTGTCTCGACGGAAGATATCCGCCTTGTTGGAAATGGGACGTTACCACGTAGAGCAAGCGTAGCCATGTGTGTAAACGGTATATTTCAGTATTCGGCGATACTAACAGAGCGTGAAAAAAACACTTGTGTAGGATTTTGAATATTACACAGCTCTTTAGCATAAACGTACAATTTTTTATTGATAAATCATAGGGTTTGAGCGTGTACGGTAAGACATGGGCGCTAGTCTGACTTACTGAAGCTCTCTTACTTAGCCTCTGACCTTGCCATCATTCGTACCTTCAAGGTGAAGGATCAAGAATATACTTGACCAACGTGGTTGTCGACATGTTAACCCAGTACTGACCAGAGAACAAAGTCTCGTTCTGATACCACTGGCCGATTTTAGACACCTGTCGCCTCATTATGAAACTCTTCGATCGCTAAGGAAAATCCTTTATCAGTCTGGGGCGTTGCCTGCAAACATACTGTCTCCCCAGGACAATGACGCATTCATATAGAAGATCACTCCTTTAGAATTTACCATTAGAGTATATAAGTACACAGAGGGAACGATTCTCTTATTGACTGCGCGAGACTCTAGGAATGGTCCTCGTGCCTGATTGGCTACTGCCAACAGCGAAAGGTTCCCTATTGGCTGAGCTGCCAACTGGCGAGTAGGGTACCAGTCGCTGGTTGGAGAACGGCGTTCCAAAATTTGGTTGGCCAGGAACGACATGATGTTGGCACGTGCGGCTGAAGATTCGCGTTATTATTAGAGACCTGAAGAATACGCGAGTTCGATTACTTGTAGGCTAGACTGCACAGTCGTATGTATAAATATGCCTATATCAGTTGCACATTGGTTGTTTACTGTTATAGTGGAAGACGACAATTGGAAAAGCGTTCTCCAGGAAGTGTCAAAAACTGTGTGGACCAATGTCCAAAGTTATATAAACGAACGTGTTTTGAATTCTAGCTTTCCTCGAGATGAATCCGCGAATTTTTCAGGTCTCTAGTTATTATTTGGGGGCAAGTTAAATTTCAAACACATGTACCGTTGCAATAATTATGCCATTTGACAATTTTTTTCGACATGCCCCGGATAACTCTGTGCCAGTAAATGAACACTTCACTATTGGGTAGTCCAATCACGTGCAGTCTAATCGGAAAGGGAGTGACTTCTGTTCTATGCAGCAGGAGCCAATGGAGAAATGACGTCTGCTCGAGTATATACAACAATGTGAAGTTTAGCTTTGTGACGGCTATCCCTGCACATCGAACGAAAGTCAAACCGACGGTGCCATATGAAGTTGAGAAAATGTTGGCCGTTTGGGATGGTTTACCTTCGCTGCGACGGGGGTGTGTTTGACGAGCTCCACGCCTCACGTCCTCTAGGCGGGCCTGTTGGTCTGGAAGTATGGGCCCCGCGGGGCCGTACCGCCCACGAAACCTATGACTGCCTTCCCCTCCCTCGTACGTCACCTTGACCACGTGACGCCACCAGCCAGTCACGCACCACCGGGGTGCCCCTATAGGACTTCCGGATATCCACGGAGTGAAGATAATTTTGTAATGTTCTAGATGATTTCAAATCAAATAAAAATACAGGTGTCTCGCCCAGATTCGGGGAGACAGCATAGGGTTTTAACTTGGGCAGGAACTGCTCTGTTCCGTCAACATTTTAAAAAGGGGGCTTGCTGCCATTTTATTTAAGTATGGTTTAAAGTAAAATAATTATATGTAACCGGCATATAGCTGGAAAGAGATGTAATCTTGTAAAATTGTAGATTTTGGGGGATGTTTTAAACATAATTTTTTTGATACCCTTTTTGTACTAGATGTAATCAGTGGGAAAACTATATTTTATATAACGTTTATTGACTGTAAACGTTGGGGGGGGGGGGAACTATGTAAATGGTTACACTTTGATATGAAACCCAAGGCAACGAAATTTTCGAAACTTTTCACTGGAACCAACCCAAATCCTTTTTTTTTTATTTGCAATCATTGGGGGGCTCTCAGCTGTTTTCCAACTTTAAACGCCTACATTTAGGAAGTAGTTGAGACAAAGACCTCGTCTTGTATATGTTGGAAAACACCGTCACAGCTTTATGCCATATAATTACGCGAATTTTGCATGTCTCTAGTAATAATATACGGTGATAATAAGCGGCTGTTTCACCTCTATTCTTAAGTACTCTGTGACATTACTGGGAAAGAGAGAATTCTTTGAGGCCCGTGAGTCCATTCCCTATCACATCGACAAATTAGAGAGCTAATACCGCACTATGTGATTCTAGTCTCGGAAGTTCCCGCCACTGCATATCGTCCACGGGTTAAAAAAATATTTTGAAATTGACATTTTTGCTAAAATACGAACCTAACATCATCTACTTCAACGTAATCACTGACAGCAGTAATTAATGTAAGCGGCAGAGTAGACAAATAAGTAAAACATTTTCTTTGACAGCCCATTCTTTAATTGGCTGTGCGAATCTCTGGAAATAGTTCTCGTATCTGATTCGTTACTGTGAGTTGCGAAAAGTTTCCTATTGGCTGTGGCTGCCGGCTGGCAAGTTGTTCACCAGGTGTTAATTAGAGAACTGCGTCCCGACATGTTGTAAGCCAGTGACGTCATTTAGCTGATGCGTGTCATTGGAGTTCGCTGTATAAGCGGCTCTTTCACCTCTGTATACTTACATATTCTGTAGTTGGCAGCAAAACAGGACGAGTAATTCCAAGATATAACGTTCTGAGAAATGTGTGAGTTTTAAATTACACAAATCCGAAATCGGCTCTCTTTGTTTCGCACGCGTTAAAGTAACAACTGACACAATAGTTGCGTATTTATATTTCTACGAATTAAACAGTTCCGCTTTATCGATACGTGTAAACCAGGTTCAAAGCGATGTTAAATGTTACTTGTAGCGGAAATATACACATACACAATAACGTAAGGACTGCCGGTTTCCAAAGATACCTCTAGTTGACATCGCGACGTGCTGAGTCATTTTTCGTATGCGTGGAGCCACGCTGGTAAGGGGAGACGTAAAAAAGCACCTGTTTACGTTTCCCGCCCACATTACAGTACGATATATTACACACAGTTCCACTACTTTACCGTAAGCCGCTACTTCTACACTGGGAGGTTTTCTTTTTAATGAAAAAGAAGCATACAAAGGTCTCCTTTGTGGTACTGGCTACCTCATAAACTAGTTCTAATTAAAGCAAGTGACGCTGTTCGGACAAAGATCATTTCTTATTCTTTTTATCAAGTGATCAGTGTCGCCTCCTGCTTGCTCCTCACAGAATCAAGTTAGGCACAGTCCAAACTTCCCACGCGTAGGGCCATACGCAATTTACATCTGTCTGAGACTTGAAGACATGTTTTTCATCAACCATACAGGATGCAGGTTTTGATTACATCTGGTACAAATAATCCACGATTAATGAAAATCATGAAACGTGGCATCGAAATTAGTTAAAAAAATTATGGCCCCAAATCTGGTACGTACATATCGCAAGTAATATGGTAAATTTTCTGTAAGTTCCCCAAAATCGATCAAAATTAATAATGAAATATTTTGCTCTATTAATCTGTACGCACTCGCGTTAGAATACTGCGTAAACATTGCCTATTCATGTGCCAAAATAAACTTACAAAATTTGCGTAGTCATTTATGATGCTATCAAACAAGAATTCATTTAGCAAAATACCAATAGCCTATGGGATTTACTGTAAATTACTGTAGAATTATTACGGTAAATCGGTAAAATTATTTGATCGTAAGAATAGTTAAATTTTAGTTATTCAGGTAAAATAATTTACAGATTTATTAATTATTGTATTATTACTAACATTATACATTTCACCAATAAAACTGGTAATTTTAAAATAAATTTATTTTGAATTGTATAACTGAAGAACATAAATAAGGAGCCAGAAATTTCGCGATTAGAATCGAGGACAAATTAAAATTCAACCACATGTACAGTACACAGGAGTTTCTTATTCTGTTAGGCCAAAGCATGTTAGATTCGCCCTGGAAAACTTACGACCAATAATGGAACTATAATTCATTCACGGTTACTTCGCACTTTTTTGAAGCCCTGCTTAAGTTCTACTTCTAGGATATTCCTCCACCTCGTTCAAGCTAAGCTTATCTAAGTCTAGAAATGTGCACTAGAGGTACAACGCACCGAATTCGTGCGCACTTAGTTCTAATAATATTTTGCATGAGAACTATTTCTAACTAGCCGCTACTAAGAGACATGTTTTCTCACTGTCTTTATTCATATTCATTATAAATTAAATATTATAATTTATAAATAACATATATGCGACACATCCATTTAACGAAAAATGAGATACTTATATGTTAACAGAGGTATAAAGCGGTAGTGATACACGGTATATGTACGAAATAACTAAATACGTTATACATGGGATGATTTTTCAAAGGTTTGAATCTAAAAGTATAAACACACCTCGAATACACTATACAAGGAAAACAAGGTGCCATAGAACCTTACAACACATGCACATTGATAGTTATTTTCCTTTTTCAGACGTAGTAATCCTCTTCTATTTCCTTTTCATGTTGTTTGCCACCATTCTTATCCTTTCTTCACTGCTTCTTACAACACGTTACCGCATATGGTATGCTGCCGTATAACCGTGCTTCACAGAAATACTCATCCTTTCCCCGAGCACCGGTGGCTGAGCGGTTAACCTGCTCGCCTCCCACCTTGGCGAACCGGGTTCAATCCCCAGTCGGGCTTCTCCCGGATTGTCGTAAGCGGGAATCGTGGCGGACTATGCCGCTGTTCGTCAGGTGTACTCGGAGATCTGCTGTCTCTTTCACCCTTTCATTCCGGCGCTGTTCCATATTTACCTCAATCACCTTCATCGGCTCTCAAGACCTCGTTGTTAAGAGCCGCCCATATCTCTTCACTCCCTCACTCATTCCTTCCCTCTACTCAGCTGTTCCCTTTCTGTTATCACTGTTATCCCTTTCTTCAATTAATTTATTATTTCTTTATTATATGCCTCGTTCATTGTCGCTGTACACATAGCAGCGGATGCAGTTGTAGCATCCTTGCTTCATACCCCTTACTGATTTAGCGTTCATGATAAATATTTTCCCCTTATCCTTCTTAATTTTGTGTACATCTTGTCACTGTTCTGTCATCAGTTACATTCCTTTCTTTTCTTCATTTGTATCGGTTTTGGTAATTTCCCTCAAGTAATTACTACGTTTTTTTTTATATAGTCACTGCTCGAGTTATACATTTCTTGTCTTTGCGACAGAAGAGCCCATATTGTGGCCCTTAGTGTTGTGTAATTATCAATTACTGTATTGAATTGTCATTTTATGTTATTGTATGTAACTTGTCATGTTAAATAAATAACATTACCAATCAATCAAAAGGTCCTAATACCATGCTCCTGGTCTGGGGTTAAATAAGATAAAAGAGCCTATGAACAGGTACGTGAGGTTCAAGTACATAAATGACTGCAAAATCTAGCTTGTTGTTGAATGTATTCGCAAAATTTCTAGGTCTCTAAACATAAGCATGTCATTGAAAACTTTTTAACATATGCTTGGAGCACACTGTCTTATCGTGTCGCATTTAGCCGTATCTCTCAGCTTTAAGTGGCAATTTATAGAGTCAGACAGATTAACAGTCCTCAAGTCTTCTTTTAAATATACTGAAAAATACGTAACAACAAGAATAGTATAAAGCAAAAAACAGTAATCTAATGTCGAAATAGTGGCGCTAGTGAGTTACATGCTGAAATGTTAACTAGTCCAGACCCAAAATATTGGAATCAGTGAAATATGACTACGGACCAGCGAAAACTGAACATTAAGTAACGAAATGTCACCATTGCTACTGGGGTTGTGTCCCATGAATTTGGCGATGATTTAACCTGGCTTCCACTGCTCTGACGAACTTGTTCACAGCGCAACCTTCTGCTTCGTCAGGCAGTAGCTATTTAACTGAATTATCTACTAAGTAACCTTTACTGATCCTAGTTTAGAATGCAAGTCTTCAAGAAATTCCGGGACACTAAAGGATTCAGCTATTTCAAACATTTTCCTGTTTGGTGAATGAGTAGAACTTAGCGTGTATGGAGTATAATGCCAGAAAGAGAGCCCTTTACAAAAACCGGGCAAGTCTTGTAATCACAATAATTGAAAAATCGCTTCCATTAATCCAGGAAATTGCAACATTTCGCTGTTTCTGCCAATTATTTCAAGTGAAAAACGATATATCACATGCTTACTTCATTTAAAGAACAGGAAAAGGGAAATGAGTGAAAATTAAACCTAAATACACAAACTTGTTGTTACACAGAAAATTCGCACAAGTAAATTTTCTTTAGGGTCTTTGCTATCCGGTAAACGTAAAATAAAAACTTCATATATTTGATTGATTACTTGGGAAGATTTCTCTGTGATGGCAGTCTTAATTTGTTAAGACGTGATTCCGGTGTCAAAAATCACAGCCGTATCGTGTAACGGAACATGTCATTGCTTATTCTTAACGTTTCGTATGCAAATAGACGGCATAAATCACGTCTTTGCAAACAAGACGGGCCACTCCTTCAGATTACGACAGGCCAAAGAGGTGAGTTACACAACTTGGAATCACAGAGTGGATTCTAAATGAAGGCTCGTTGAAAATGTGGGAGTGGTCGAGAAAAAGGCTTGCACTAACGAACTGTCAGTCACGAGTAGAAATTAAACATCTTTTTCAACAACACGATAAAAAAACACGCTAGTATGCTCTGTGAAGTTAAAAAGGACTTTGTTAATTAGAAATGTAAACATAATAACGAACATGACCTTTCGCTTGCCATACAGTGATATAGTCTTTTCACGGATTCTCCACACTTTCTGAACCAAACCTTTAAAAAATCACCCCATGTATGACGTGTTTAGTTATTTAGTTATTTCCTAAATATGTCATGTATCACAGGCGTTTTATACCTCAGCTAACATGAAAGTATCTTATTTTTCGTTAAATTGAAGTTTTACCCGTATTTTATCCTCAAATTATAACAAGTTATTTAAATCAAATATGAACAAAACAGTGAGAAAACGTGTGTTGCTAGCGCCTAGTAACAAATATTTATCATGCAAAATATCATTACAACCGAGTGCGCACAAATTCGGTGCGTTGTCATTTGGTGTAATTTTTCTAGACTTAGTTAAGCTTAGTTTGCACGGGGCGGAGGAATGTCCTGTAATTAGAACTTAAGCAGGGATTCAGAGAAGTGAGAAGTAACCTTGAATGGATTACATCGGAAACCAAGCACGCACTAGTGAAACATTGCAGGGGGTCCCTGTGATCTAGGTACGAAATTAGCTTATTGGGTGTGTGAAGCTGCGGGAATGTCCCTTCGCACTAATTGACTTCCGTATGCTGCAGGCGGCTCCTTCTTGGTCGTTTCATCGTCAGAACAAATTCGTCATCACTCACTGATTGGCGAATGACATCCCTCCAAACCACTTGCCCTACTCATTAATGCGAAAAATTTTACGGGCACGCTGATTCTGATGTCTCATTAAAACTGGCAACGACGTAGGGAGAAAAGTACTATGCCACACAGTACGTAAGTATGCAGAGGTGAAACTACCTTTAACACCGCCAACTCCAGTAGCACAAGCCAGAAAAATGGCGTCACTGGTCTAAAACATATAGGCAGAGATGGGAAAATTTTGCGAGTTCAATGACCTGTAGGCTAGACTCCACAATTTTTGTACAGTCGAGCCTCTTATGTTCGTTCATTGGCTGCTATCACAGTGTTATCCCAATTCTGGTAGTATGGAATTCGCTTCTTGTTCCTTTGCAAGTCTGCTACTGGCTCAGAGTCTTATAGGGAGTGCATTATAAATTCTGATCCAATAGCAAAGGTGACTTCAGTGTACATACGTTTGAAGTAAATTTTGTCCTGAAATGAATTCGCGAAATTTTCCTATCCCTATATATAGGTACACCACACGGCGATTAGCGCTAAGTAATTTACTTGCAGAACTGCAGCCCAGGAAATAGGGAATATTTCGCAGCACGAAACCGCCAATCAGAAACAACATCCTTTCCCGGGGCGCCGCGAAGCCAATCAGCGAATGGATACGCCCCAATCTAAGGAACACCGGCGCATTTCGCTTCTGTACGCTTATTTACCGCGTCCATGTAGTGCGTGCAAGCATACCTTAGTCAGCAGTGTGTGTGTGTGTGTGTGTGTGTGTGTGTGTGTCTGTGTGTGTGTGTGTCTGTGTGTGTGTGTCTGTGTGTGTATACAGGATGATTAGCAATTAGACCCACAAACTTCGGGAGGTGATTCTTCATGGAAAAAGTAAAAGGAAAACATATGTGACACTTTATCCCTAAACCGAATATTAAGGGAGGTATGAGCCCTTAAAAAACGAGGTTTTAAACAGTATTTGTGCAAAATATCGGGGCAAGGAAGTAAAATACAATGACAATTCTCGGAACATTATTGTATGTTATCGGAATCTTCAACGTAAGTTCCGATATTTTGCACAAATACGGCTTAAATTCTCGTTTTTTTTTTAAGGCTCATACCTCCCTTAATATTCAGTTTAGGTATGAAGTGTCACATATTGTTTTCCTTTGACTTTTTCATAAAGAATCACCTCTCGAAGTTTGTCATTCTAATTGAGAATCACCCGGTGTGTATGTGTGTGTGTGTGTGTGTGTGTGTGTGTGTGTGTGTGTGTGTGTATATATATCGAAGCAGGTCTTTCAAAACTGCTGAATAACTGCAACCGTACTACAGTGCGTTGACGTGGGGCGTGAGGCTGGAGTTGCGGCGCACGTCAAAGTAACGCTTCTGTAATGTCGGGTGTTCTGTGACATGACCTTGAACCACTCCTGGTCCCGGATGCAGCAGGAGAAGGGTCAGACCTCCACCATTCAACCACGGCCCGCCGAACCATCCTTCCGAGTGCGCGTGACCTCAACGCCGAACTAAACGGAGCTGTGACAGTAACAGCGCCGTTATTACAAGGCATAGCGCCAACTTGGGCCGTGTCCCAAGAACGCTCTCTCGCGCTCTCGCTCTCTCGACCGTGTCATATGACGTCACGGAGAACGCTCTCTGGTCGTCTCGATTCGTGGAGGAGAAAGAAAGAGTGAAAGAGCGAGAGCACAGAGCGCCATATTTCTTTACACCGTTTCAGAGTTTGAATAACGTTGTATTTACTTTCCGGACCAAAGCCGTCTCGCATTTTACCTATAGATGGATAATTTTGATTATTTTAGTCGACGGAATAACTTACATAATACGTATTTATAAATATACATACATGGATTTCTGATAAATGTCTCTGTTTTGCTATGACATGTATTTTTGTAATTTTCGCATCGTGTTCACAGTTGTAAAACAACGAAAATGTATCAAATTAGTACTTTAGGCCCTAGCAATTAATATAACAGAGCTATAATTTTTGTTAAAGTTTCCGAACAGACATAAAATACTTGCAACCGCTATGGCCGCGATCATGATTTCGCAACTTTTTGGAATCATCTGTCTGCGTGACGTCAAGAGAGTGGCCGACTCCACAGAGTGATAGAGCGAGAGAGCTCAAAGCAGTGCTCTCGCCAGGTTGTGCGAATGCCTGCTCTCTCGAAAGAGCACACTGTAATTTGAAAGACGGCTGTAGAGCCGTCGCCTGTCACGACTCGAGCTTTACCCACAGGAAGCAACAATGGAGCCATGTTGCAACAGAGACCACGCCTCGGCTGTGTGTCGAGGATGCCGGGATAACGATAGTTCGAGCTCGGGAGATCCCCAAGAAAACTCGCTGACTAGCGGCATCATCCGGCACGGCAGCGACGTGCAAAAATCCAAGAGCGACCCCGGCTGGAATCGAACCCAGTTCGTTTTATTGGAAGGCGAGTATTCTAACCACTATTCCACCGCGGTGCCTTTTAGGCCTTGTGTACACACAATACGACATAAGAAACGAAGAACAAATGCACATTATATTATAATTTTCTATAATACTATTAAAATGATAAATGTTACACAAAATATTTTTTTGCTGCGGCGTTCATCAATACGACACTAACATAATTATTATTTTCAGCAGAAGTAGTGATATGACATCATATTTTAAACGGTAGCTATTAACAAATACGAAGTATCTAAAAGGTATAGTCCATTCACGGTTACTTCAAACTTTTCTGAAGCCCTGCTAAAGTTCTACTTCCAGGATATTCCTCCGCCTCGTGCAAACTTAGCTTAATTAATCCTGGCGAATTACATCAGGGGGACAACGCACCACATTCGTGTGCACTAAGTGTATACGGGTATTTTGCATAAGGACTATTTATCACTACGCGCTACCAACATACCTATTTTCTCCCTGATTTTTAATCAGATTATTTATAAATGAAGCATTATAATTTATAGATAAAATATGAATACAATTTCAATTTAACAGAAAAAAGAGTAACTTTTATGAACACAAGTATAAAACGCTTGTGATACAGGGCGTATTTAGGAAATAACTAAACACGTCATACATGGGGAGATTTTTCAAAGGTTTGATTCAAAAAGGTCGAAGATACCGCGAATGGACTATAGTCAAGAAGTAGATAACACAGAGACGAAATAGTGTGGCGGTTTCTTTGATGTATCGCACCTTCTCTGATTGGCTGTGAAGGAATTAGGAACGAGCATTATATCTAATTGGGTACTGCGTGCTGCGAAAAGGTAACCTATTGGCGGACTGCAGGCTGACGTCATTTCGCTGGCGTCATCGGCTGGAGTTCTTGGAATAAGATGCTGTTTCACCTGCGCCATAAAACTATAGGCTGTTCACGGTAAATTGAGCACTTTTGAAGCTCCTGCGTGCAGATGTCTTAACGGGCGTACTGAACGGCATGCGCCTAGTAAAGTTGGTAACGACAGAGGGATAATAGTTCTACGTATTAACGTCAGCTAAAAAGTGTTAGGTAACCATTTGTAATTATTTAAGTTATTTCTTTCACTTTCTGGTTTTTTAATTGCATCGAAGTGTAGAAATTTACAGATTTGTAAAGTATTTACTTTTCTAATATTTCCACAGTTTCAATTGACCGACGCATGAATAAAGTGACGAGGCCCACGGCAATGTTAATTTTACATTATGCGGAAGACTACACAACGTCCATACAAGTAGATCTAACGGAGGGCTTTCAAAAGTGCTCATTTTACCGTGAACAGCCTATAACTCTCGTGCATACCGTGTGTAGTCGTGTAGTAGCATCAAGCTCGACTCGCAGACAGGAGTTCGTGGGTTCGAAACCGTTCGACAGCATCGGACAGCACTCCCGATTGCTTACGCGTGTGCGGGAAAAAACGGATTAGTATTAGATGCTTCTCGGCACCATTTGCGTTTCCTCGGAAATTATTACATCTGTGTTGAAATCGCTCGAGCTAAACCGGCGTAGGGCATACAAGTTATATTATTTATTTTATAAGCTGACTCGTTACACATGGATATCCTCCATCCAGTCCAGTCCAAAGGAGTTGGCGGTCCTGTAGAACGAAAGTTTGGAGGTACGTCGTCTAAATATTTTGACGGAGTTAAAACACGTAACAGGGATAGACTTTTCATGTAACGATTCTGGGCGAAGATTCGCAGCATCATTATTTCCAGAGCATTTAAAAATGAATAAAGTTTCTGTAACGCAAAGGAAAAATTACTGACATACACGTATGCAGTCAGAGTGAAAAATATGCAATGATGTACATTTAAAAAAAGGAAATATTTACAGTGCGCTGTTATTTTTCGATATTCGCATAAAACTTTGTGTTTTGTGAGTCAATTTCAAATATTCTGGATGTTGTATAGTTGGAGGGAGTATTTCGATTACTGGTTATGTCGTGCAGCTTTGGTTTTGTACATCTGTATATTGTAAAAATACCCTGGAGTGTGCTTACACAGGGTTCACAACTATAACGTTTTTCAAGATGTGATAACAGAGACGATAAGTACACAGAGCCGTAATGACTTGGCGGTTTATTTGTGGCACGCTAAACTTCACTATCATATACACACTTGAAAGAAATTCGTAATTACACTGGCTGCTAGCCTTTATACTGACGTTGCGGGAAGTTGGTCACTCTACTGTTGAAAGTCTTATTACTCGCTTAAAAGTGTCCCTGACTCTGGTTCCACAATACAGCGACGCGCTGCTATGCTATGCATGCCGACGCGATGTGCGGCGACAAGCTGTACTTACTGTAGTGTTTCACAACTGAGCGATGATGTGTCGACGACGGACGGCGTCTCAGATGGCGCTGCTATCTGTTTCAAGGGGAAAATTACATTTATTGACCTCAAAAATGTGACAAAGGACCCGCGAACAACACTCACTCTGCCACTGTCACATAAACAAGTTTTAAGTGTCTAGAAGGTAACCGAGGACGTATGAACGCGATGTGTGATGTGATGATGAGAGACGAATTACTTCTGTGTAAGTTATTAATAGACGATTCAAGACGTCGGCGTAAACGCGCTTGTCGTATTCAAAATGTAAACAAATAGTTGCCCTTATTCTTCACGTACATAAACACTTGTTCTTCTTCTCCGTCGCCGGCTGTCGCCGACAATCGCAACACCAGAATTTCGCGCAACAGCACTCGTCGTCGACGCACTGCGACGGACTGTTGCCCCATCGCAACGCAACGTATCACATCTCAAAGCATCGCATCGCATCGCATCACATCGCTGTATTGTGGAACCAGCTTTACGCGTGTAGCTCAAGTTGTCGGCCATTGACAGAAGCCAAGCGAGCGTCTAGCATGCTGCAGTTTAGTGTGCTTCCAGATAATGACGTGAATTTTGTAGGTTCCTAATGATAACGCTCAAATCCTTCATACAAAGGCAAATATATCGCTTTAGGTGTTGCAATAGAAAATTTTTTTTTGTTAGGCTGCTATATATATATATACACATAAATGGGTCTGTGCTCGACATTACTAGTAGCAACTGTTTATAAGATTACGAAGTATAGTTACAACAACGAATTATACCTACCACACGTGATGGAGTTCTAGAGTAGGACACTGTTTTATACTGCGTACAACGCATTTCACTAAACAAAGTAACATACTGTCCCATGTATTGGACACTATGACTGACAGAGTTGATCAAATCTGGGCAAATGTTTCGAATCGCACATAAGCATTTTTGATATTCGCGTTTACGATCAAAACTAAAATCGTTTAGCTACTGCTATAATTTTTAGGTGACGAATGTTTTACGGCACTTGGATCCTGTCACTCACGTACAACGCACGGAATAGATACGTGCGCTGAGATGACATGGCGTGGCCATACCTACTCGTTCACTGGCTGCGCGAGGGTACCGGAGCAGGCCTCGTGTCTTACTGGCTACTGTGTGCTGCAAGAGATTCTCTGACTGCCTGAGCGGCCGGCTGTCAAGTAACGTACCTCGACTTCACTGACGAACGGCGTTCCCACATGTCTGCTGGCCAGTTACGCCATTTTGCTAGCGTGTGGGGACGGAGTTCACGGTAATTAAGCGGTTGTGGCTTTTCTTCATTCGATAGTATTCTGTGTACTAAGTTAAGTAATTGTTTTGATTGGTTAGCTTCTGATAAAAATATGCTAACCTAATTGGATTGGGTCAAAATTTAAGTGTTACATTTAATATGAATCGGTTTAGTGGTAGTACAGTAAATGAATTAAGAGGGATTAGGGACAGGGTGATGGGCTTCGCACTAACAAAGAGTGGTAAGACGATTCCACGTTAACAATTGTTTTCTAACGACAGTACGCTAAATATAATATCTAGAACAGAGGAACTAGCAAATCACGGATCAATGTCGTGACTAAGCAGTGTGTTGGATTGGTGTGTGGGGATGGGTTGTTGGATGATGTGTTACCAGCGGGTTGGTGGGTATGAAATACCTGCAGGTGGGTGGAGGGTGGAGGGGTGGGTTTCTCTCGGGAAATTTTTTTTAACTTGAAACAGCATATGATGGATTTAAAGCCATTATATCATGGAATAAGTAGCATCCGTTGAGGGATAGGCTAATTTTCCACCCATTATCAGAGACCTGAAAAATTCGCGGATTCATTTTGGGACAAACTAGAATTCAAAACACATGGGTATATATAACTTTAGCCATTGATCCACACGTTGTATAACACCTCCTGGAGAACGCTGGCCCAATTATCGCCTTCCACTGTGACAGCAGACAGCCAATGTGCAGTTACAATCGGCATATTTGTATGTACATAAGACTGTAGAGTCTAGCCTGCAGGTCACTGTACTCGCGAATTTTTCAGGTCTATACAAGATTTCATTTATAATTAATGTGAATAAAAACAAGACGTTAGTGATATAACTAATAAGCCTACATTCCTCAACATGGGTGAAATTAATTTTGAAATAAGTTCTTAAAAGCTTAGTTAGGAGGAATAACTTGACTTCTCTTTGAAAGCAATACATTATAAATGAAAGCAGAAACGTATTCAACATTAGTGAGACAGTTACAAGTACACAAATGCCTTACCCAGGGCTTTAACAAAGGAAACCTCTTACAACAAGCTAATGTAGTACAGTGCACTGCTTATGAAGGTCGAATTCGGAGCACAAACTTCGAATTTAATCAGTTTAATGTTTCGAATTATAGGGTTTACTAAACCGAACTATTTAGAGGGCCGAAATTTTAAATTTAAGTGACTGAGCCACTTAAAACATGTGAGTTTAAAAAGTCTACCGTAGTCCTACTTATGCGAAGAGTTCGGTAGAAATCGGTTGTTTGGTCCCTGAGATATGCCATAAAAATCTTTATCTTCTTATTTCATGCTATCGTACAAAATTGAAAAAAAAAAAAAAGTCACTATATACGATGTTTTCAATGTACAATATCTACAGACAAAATTGTGTTGAATTTAGGGTAAACTGTTTAAAACTAACGTAAGTTATTTATTATGATACAATTTTAAGCATCGTTGTCTGACCCATTTAAATCATGAAAATTTACATATACTTCTGTAGCACTAATAGTGTACACAATTCTTTACAAATTACTTGAAATGTTCCAGTGTAACATTTGGTGGGAACCGGTTGATGGGTCCTTGAGATATGACATAAAAACACCATAATTTTCATATGGCGATCTTCGGAAATGAAGGACAATAAAGTAATGCAGTGGCACATTCGATGATTTTATATTACCAATATACGAAGTTAAGATTACATAACTTCGTAGATGTAGCACACGTGACTAAAATTATTTCATACCGCTATTCTGAAAATAAGTGTCTCATACTTAAAAAAAATATATATATATTAATATGGCCTACCACAGAACAACTTCTTTGCCAAATTTTGTGATAGTGAATTGATTGTTTCCCGAGACATGATATAAAAATTCTATTTTTTATTTGTGGGGGTAACATACAAAGTAACAGAGAAACGACGCTTTACATAGACATATTAGATAGTTCTAATAGGCACTGCTAGAGTATAAACTTAAGCTGGAATTTGTTTCGTTGATAAAATACACTGAGCTAAAATATTTATATAGCTACCATTTTGAAAACAAGTGCTTGACCTACTTAAAACATACCAGTTTACACCACCTGCTGCAGTACTATTTGTTTGTCAAATTTGGAAGGAATCTATCAATTGTTTCCCGATATATTACATAAAAACTATATTTATTAGTAGGACGCTATTTTACTAACTGGAGGACAAAAGATGCTTCGTGTATATACAGTTGATAGTTGTAATAACTACTGTTATTACAACTAAGTTAAGTTAGAATTGATTACATGGTTTCCACGGTATAGCACTTTAAGCGAAAATTGACTATATAGCAGTCAATTTAAAAATAAGCATCTGACATGCTTAAAACATACCATCCAACATCATCAGCTTCAGTACTAAGATACTTGTTTGCCAAATTTGATAAGAATCGGTATATTGTTTCTTGATATATGACATAAAATCTTCATTTTATTCGCATGGCGCTTTCAAAATGACGGAAAAAATATACTCCGTGTAGATACAGATACACGCCAATACACACACGCCCAACAGACACACGCCCAACACACACAGCCACACACCTACACACACAGGAAGGATAGTGATCTCATAAGCCTTTCTTTCCTCCGGAAAGTAGGCTAAAAAGGAGAAAACATATGTATTGGTAATACCTAGTAAAGAACAGTTCTCATGCAAAATGTTATAGAAACGAGTGCACACGAATGCGGTGGGCTGTCCCTTTGGTGTAATCTTCTAGAGTCGGTTAAGCTTTATTGGTATAAGGCGTAGGAATATCCTGAAAGTAGAACTTTAGAAGGGCTTCAGAAAAAGTTGGAAGTAACAATGAATGGACTGCACCACATCTTTAGTCTAGTAAGTTAAGTTGAGGGATTTAAGTAGTTCATAAAAATGAGGTCTCGAGAGCCGATGAGGGTGAAATGAGGTGGTAATGGAGCAGCGCTGGAATGCAATGGCGGGGAAAACGGGAGATCCCCAGAAAATCCCGCCGACCAGCGGCATCGTTCGGCTAGGACTGTTCGAAATATCGATATATCGATGATTATCGATATGAAAAATTAATTTACCGAACGAAGTGTAACTTTCAAAAATATCGGTATATCGATGTTTTCTGTATTATCGATATTTTCGGTATTATCGAATTTTTAAGTAATATAGATATTTTAATATTTTACATAATCTCGGTATTACCAATAATTACGGTATTACTGATAATTTCTGTATTATCGAGAATTTATGTGCTATCGAAAATGTCGGTATTATCGATATATCGAAAATACCGAGAAACTGTTTGGAAAAATATAGATGTTACATTTTTTTTATTTCGAACAGCCCTACATCCGGCACGATTCTCACTTGTGAAAATCCGTAGCGACCCGACCGGGGGTCGAACCCAGTTCGTCTTGTCGGGAGGCGAGCAAGCTAACAGCTCAGCCACCGCGGCCCCACATCTTAAGCGTACGGTGCTGACGTCGTGTGTCCGGCAGTGCGTACTCGCTAGCGCCGGAGTGGCTTTCTCCTGGACCGCGACCAGCAACCAAGACGGTGGCTGCGGTGTCAATGAACCCGCCGTCGCATCTCGCGGGTCCGCGAACTGATAACGGCGCTCATGCGCCCCTGCTGGCCCGATAGCGAGATCGTCCACAGGCGGACAAGTCAAGCGGGAGGGGAAAAAAAAGAAGAACCAGTAGTGACCAGAGGCAGATCGCAGTCGAATACACAGGCGGCCATTCTCGCCGCCGGACTGTTGCACGAGAGGCTCTTTCCACCACCACCCTCCCCCCCCCCCCCCCGCGCCATGCCACGACGAGCGTCTGTTTCGTGTACGCCGTGCTGACAGATGCGCCCGTCCCCGGCAAGGCGTCGTTAAGCCCGTGGAGATCAGCCCGCGGCTTCTGGCGCTCGCCCCGGAATTCCTTACTACAATTCGGACCTGCTGCGCTGCGCTACGCTGCGCAGGCGCAGTGAGGTCCTGCCAGCAGGAGTCTGCTGTTCCAAAGAACCGCCGCCTGCCTGCATCTGGCCTCGACGTCGTTGTAAACGCATAAATCGCTCCGCGCCGTCAAGAAAAAATTCTGTCCATTACAAAACGTTTTATAAGTTAATGGGCTTGTTGGTAGTTGGCGAGCAAGCTCCTAATAAACACTACAGTATTCTTTTTTTATTCTATAAAAATTAAGTTGGTAAAACAAACCACCAATGAAAACGTTCGTAACTTAGAGGAAAAATTCCCAAAATTGAAATGGGCAGTGCTAAAATTTCGCTTTAAATTCCTTTAAGAAAATTTGAATAAAAAATATTACCAGAAATAATAATCATTTGCCACGTCCTCTATTGGCGCATCTCATTTATAGTATTTTCAAAAGCACTACCAACAATCTTCGAAAGCATACATTGTAAAGGAAAATTTAGTTATTTCGGGCCAGGTATATCCTGCCAGTAGAGACGTGCAAAATTCGCGTTATTATTTCAGAACACGCTAAACTTCAAGTTCGTGCACCTATACAATACGTTTGTCATAGAACCTTACTTTCTCTGACTCTCCCTGAGTAACTCTGCACCAGTAAATGAACACTTCACAATTGTGTGCCCCAATCACGTGCAGTTCAGTCAGAAAGGGCGTGGCTTCACATCTGTGCAACAGCCAGGGGAGAAACGATGCCAGCCCCAGTATATACAGTACTATGACGTTCAGCCTGATGACAAAAAATATCGGGAATTTGGCAGGTCTCTACACACCAGCTTCCAGCGACCCACGGAATTGACTAAGTACTCTGAAATACGGAGTGACATCATATTAGCTGTCTACTCCACCATCTTAACAACAAAAACGTTTCATCATCGTCCACTCAATACTTATTCATGTTAAGTGTACAATTATTGAGTATTTACAGATTATGTTTTTGTGTACTGATGAGATCATCTGGAATTATAAAAGAAGATGTTGGTACTGTGATCGAAAGCCTGACACAAAGCAAGGATAAAATGTTTACGGCCGGAATTACGACGACTTAACGTTACACGTAACACGAATCACAGTACACTTCCATGTATGTAAAACGTGGTCGTTTTGGGTAGTATACAACTTATGACGTTCGTCATTCATATAAACTTTGAAAACAATTATGACATAGTCATAACCTCAAGAACGAAACGTGTCTCGGAGATGTAGACACGTTTTTCGTGTACATGTAATATCTAGAGCCCCGAGTATTTCGCGAATGAAGTTCGCAGCAAGCTAGGCTGGACAGCTCTCTATACACTCGAGACATTATCATTTGCTTAGTCGTTGCTGCTATGATCAGGTGAGGCATCTCTACAGGACTGTTAAAACCACACTCACACTACTGCTCCCTGCATATTAGTGGCTCGCAGTTAAACGGGGCGTGTCTAAACAATTGTCGTCCAATCAAAATAGTAGGAGAAAAGAACAAGCGTTTGGAGTCTAGCTCGCCTCCGAATTAACTCGCCAAATACTAGTGGCTCTAGTAATAAATAACTCTTATATAATAAACTTTCACCTGCGGAGAAAATCAAAATTTTGTTTACTGCAGTAAGCCTACTAGAAATTTCGAACTTAACGGTAAACTTTGTTTATTTCATGCATACAAGGGTGACGGTGGGTAAGTGGTTAACCTGCTCGCCTCCCCCAAGTTGATCCGGGTTCAATCCCCGGCCAGGTCACTCCGGAATTTCGCATGTGGGAATCGTGCCGGACGATACCGTTTGTCAGCGTGTTTTCTCGGGGATCTCCCGTTTCTCCCGTCCTTTCATTCCGGTGCTGCTCCATACTCACCTCACTTCGCCGTCATCGGTTCTCAAGGCCCAGATGTTAAGAGCCATCCAAATCTCTTTACTCACTCCCTCACAATTTTACACCTATGAGAAACATAATTATTAGAGAACTGGGAAATTTCGCGAAGTCATTTCAGGAGAAGCTAGACTTCAAACGCATGTGCATTTGACTTATTTTTCAACTGGATCGCAATTTATCGACTTGACCTGGTCGAATTTGAGCCAATAACAAGAGATAGGAAAATCTAGCGAATTAATTTCGGGACAAGATAGTCGTACGTCAAATACATATACAGTGAAGTCACCTTTGCAATTGGATTACAGATCATTAGACAATCCGTGGAGACCTCTGAGCCAATAGCAGACTTGGAAGGGAACAAGTAGCGAATCCCATACTGCCAGGTGTGGGACATTACTGGACGCTCTCTGGGGCAGCAACCAATGAACACATAGCTGAAACTCGAGTATGCACCGGACTGTGGAGTCTAGCCTACAGGTCATTGCACTCGCGAAAATTTTCCTATCCCTACCATTAACTAACCTAGGACCAAATCCCGTGCCCTCGGTCTGGGGTAAAATTGGAGCATCAGCCAATGAACAATTAACTGAGGCTCAAGTGCATAAAGTAATTTAGAGTCTAGCTTGCTGCCAAATTAATCCGCGAAATTCCCGGGTATCTAATAATTAGGGACGTGCCAAATTCGCGTTATTAGTTTACATAAAGCTAAACTTCACAGTGCTGTATATACTCGAGCAGACGTCGTTTCTCCATTGGCTGCTGCATAGAAGAGAAGTCACTCCCTTTCTGACTGGACTCCACGTGACTGAATTACACAAATGTGAAGTATTCATTTACTGGTGCAGAGTTATCCAGGGCGTGCCGAAAAAGGCATTGTCCAATGACAAGCGTATTGCAAAGGTCCATGTTTTTTAAGTTTAATTTGTCCCCAAACAATAACGCGAATTTTGCAGATCTCTAACAATAATTAATAAACTGCGGCAATGTAAAGATCTATAAATTGCACGGATTAAAAATAATTAATTTCAGCCCAAGTACTGTTACACTTTAGTCTTTATTCCCGAGAGAAAGTTATATATTATACATACGGTACATAATTAAAAACGTGAGCAGACGATATCGCGAAAATAATAACCGACCCTTGAAAAGCAAAGATAACACAACAACGTCCCTATTGTGATTGGCCAGCGAGTTCACGTTGTGCAGAGTCACGTATCAGACATAACGCAAAAGCTAGACAATGCCAAGCTTTTCCATGATGTGAACGTCACGTGAAATGATCGTAGTAGGTTTCCATAGAACACATTAGTAGAGACCTGCGAAATTCGCGTTATGTTTTGGCATCAGGATGAACGTCGTAGTACTGTATATACTGGGGCTGGCGTCGTTTCTCCACTGGCTGTTGCACAGATGTGAAGCCACTCCCTTTCTGAATGAACTGCACGTGACTGGAGCGCACAATTGCGAAGTGTTCATTTATTGGCGCAGAGTTACCCAGAGAGAGAGTCAGACAAAGTAAGGTCCAAAGGTACACATAATTTGAGTTTATAGTGTCCTCAAATTATAACGCGAATTTTGCAGGTCTCTACACATTAGTTAAGGTGTAGCCGGCTTACGTGAACGTGTTGCTCGTTACGTGTTGCGTGACACGCGAAGTCATCATAATCCCGGTCTAAGAACCCAAAGTTCGTTTTGCCAAAACTGCACTGTAAAAATTGTTTTATCAGAATAAAAACTTTAAATTTCTGTGCGGTGGTAGCAAAATTACTTAATGGTAACTACAATACTGGTTCTGAAAATATATCTAATGTTTATGCAATACATGACAAACCGTTTTGTTTGTCACGCCAAAATATCTCCATATCGTTTTTAAATATGGTCACAATATTTTTTCGTAGTGTGTATACAGCGGGAAAAATTACTAATTAGAACCACGCACCACATGTTGGGAACAGAAACCGTTACCTGTTTATAGCAAAGCAGTAATAATGTTGAACCAGTGGATAGCTAACATAATAGCCGTGTTGAGTAATGTAGTGAAATTCTTCCATAGCTCAACGTCTCGCTACAGAGTAGATAAACACACAGAGACGAATCTGCGTGTCGGTTCCTGATTGCCTGCACGAGGATCTAGTAACGGGTCTTGCTTGTGATTGTCTACGGCGAGTTGTGGAAAGGCACAATATTGACTTGACGGCCGTCGGCTGGAAAACAAGTACCCAGGCGCTGATTGGAGAAAGGCATTCGGGCATGTTTGTAGTCTAGTGATGTCATTTTGCTACGGTTTCAGCTGGAATCTGTGGGATAAGCGGCTGTTCCGCATCTGTATACTTACTTACTCCGTTACTGCTACTGTTAGACATCGGGATCGGTACGTCTTCCCGAACAGTATATGTGCTGTGGCGAAATGTGTTAGCATGTCTACCATCTCGCTGGGGGGAAAACAATTATGCTTATTGCAATTCATTTTACTCTAGAGAGGGTATAGGCCTTTGACTAGAGAATTGTAAAATTCGCGTTATTATTTGAGGAAATACGTATACCTGTGCAATAAGTTTGTCATTGAATTTTATTTTGTCTGACACTCCCTGGGTAACTCTGCGCCAATGAACACTTCACAATTGTGCACTCCAATCACGTGCAGTTCAGTCAGAAAGGGCGTGGCTTCACATCTGTGCAACAGCCAGTGGAGAAACAACGCCGGCCCCCAGTATATACAATACTATGACGTTCAGCCTGATGCCAAAACATAACGCGAATCTTGCAGGTCTCTACCTATGGCTAGGGGTAATGAAATTTCGCGAAAAGATTACAAGACAAGTTATATTTCAAAACACTGTATGCTCGTTTAACTATCTGGATTGGCACGAGTTAACATACTGCACACAAGTCATTTAGGAACCCTGCCTATGTTCCCGAATTCTGATTCGTCAAATATAAAGACCCCGTCTCAAGCAGACAGTAACCGATGGGAATAGACAAACTGCTGTTGGGTGCTTATGGTTATGGTATTGAAGTCTACCGTGTACTCATTTTTTTTTCGTAAGAAATCAGTAGCTCTACCTATGGCTGATTGTAGACGCCTGAAACATCGTCTCTGTGCAATGGATAGGGGAACTCATTAAAAGTCTGTTCTTTTTTGTTAGCGGGAAGATAAATATTACTTTGCGATAGCAATAATCCAAGTTGCGCTGTGATATATAACAAAAATACGCTTAATTATTACTTAATAAGTTTGCGTTAAGTCTATCATAGAGAAGGTGAGAAAAGTGGCAAGTGTCGCTGCTGTTGACAGCCGTAAGCTAGTGAGCAGGTGTGAGAAGTCAGCCCGCGGGCAACAGTAAACCCAGAGTACACACGACACTACTGTGTTGACTTTATCACCTGCGTGCGAAGCGATTCCAGGCGGTGGCGTGGCGTGGCGAACACGAGCCCAGATCAGCCCCACGACCGGAGCGCCGTTTTGTACACGCCGTTCTGTCACAGAATAACTACGAATACAGATGTGAATCAGCCACCGACATGTCGGCACCCCTTTCAGCCAGCGCCTGGTTTGTTCCTCGAATCACAGTTTTTTTTATTGCTGTTGTAACTATGCCACTGCCTTTATTGCATTGCAACACGCACTTAAGCCTTCTTGCATTGATATAGCCGACTTGCAAGAAAACAAGACGCGAATCCCGTGCTGTCAAATGTGGAGTAACACTCGGTTAGCAGCCAATTAACAATTATCTGAGGTTCGACTATACAAAGGATTGTGGAGTTTAGCTTACAGGTCATTGAACTCATGAAATTTTCTTATCCCTACCTATATTAAACAATCAATTTTGATTAACTTAGGTTAGTCAGGTTAGGATAGTTAAGGTTATGTTACCTAAAGTTCATTTGAACATTAAAAAAAAATACATTTTCCGGAAAACAAAATGGGAGACAACTGATTTCTTTACATCACTATTCCATACACCTACAGGCTTCCGAGGTGTCACGAATGGTTTAGAACAGTTTTTGTACAATTTATACAACATTCAGTATTTCCATCGAAATGAACCGCCAAGCTATTTCGCCTGCGTATTTACTACTCTGTGGCTCTGTCGTGCGGTAGCTGAAGCGAATCGCATTCCAGATGCCGTGTCTTCAGTTCTTACTACTGAGGAAGGCCTTGACGACCACGCGGACTTTACAAGCCCGTTCCAAGCAAATGCCTGCCTGCTACCGAATTCCGCATTTGAGGCTCAGGGGCTAAGTAACAGCATAGAACAGGTAAGCATACAGATATGAATGGCGTGCTTTTCTGATTGAAAACTCTCAGAATTCATGTTATACAGACATATTTGTGTTTTAATATTGATGTGGAAAGAATAGGTTGCAAACGTACGACGTTCGTGATTTATACAAACTTCGAAAACAATTAGAATATTGTCATAACTAAAAACCCGGAAATTTCGCTATTTAGTAAAATATAAATATATTTTTTATATTTTATAAGTAATAAAAAGATTTAAGAAAGGAAAAATAGGGTTTTTAAAAGAGAGAAATATTTTTAGTGATTTTTTATACAAACTGATGTTCTAAGTATAATATTTTATAATTATATTTATACCTTTATTAAATATACAATCTACTAAAAAAATATCATTAAGAATGAAATAAAATTTTAATATAAATATTTTAATATTTATTTGATATTAAACTATTATATTAATAATAATATTCCAGGCTGAGGTACCGGCTGGCAAGTAAGTAACCAGGCGCTGATTGGCGAATGGCATTCCAACATTCTGCAAGCCAGTGACGCCATTTTGCTGGCCTGTGCTGCTAGGAGTTCGCTGTACAATCAGTTGTTCCACTTCTGTATTCTTTACCATTCTTTGACTTCGCTACAGATTCCCCACCAACATATTTATAGGGTCAGTTTTTTTTTTTTTTTTTTTTTTTTTTTTTTTTTTTTTTTTTTTTTTTTTTTTTTTTTTTTTTTAGCAGCGTGACGATAGGTCTGCACGCCATTTCAGTACTTGCGCATTTCCTTACTGTTCGGGCTGACGTCAGGCGGATTCGCCTTCATGAAATAACTGATGAATTACGCTCGTACTGTCTGCTGATAAATTGAGATATTTGGCTGGTACATGGGGCTGGAGTTCGCGATATGCAGCGCTAGTTTCGCTGCTCCATTGCTATGTAATCGGAGTCCCTAGCCCTTTGAGACCCTTTTTAATTTACGGTGTCAGGTATTGCAAACAACGAATTCTATGATTCCTGCTGTACTTACGTCGACTCAGCACTTGTTTCGTTGTCACAGCCAATAATCTGTAGGCTGTATGTTAGGCTATAGTTTTACGAACCAATTGTGGCCTAGAGTAAAACGGTTTGCGAATCACTTACCCACAGGTAAGATCATTGGTCATTGAGCTTCGCAGCGTGCGGTACATACAAAAGTTACCTACACGTGCGTAATGTAATACATATTTGTGTACACTAGGTCGGAATAGGCTAGAGTATTGAAAAAAAAACTTCAGTTTTGTCCATCGTCGGTTCGCTTGTATAACCGTCGTCCAGCCAAGCGGTTCATGAGAATACATTTTATTTACGCCCTTGCATTCACCGATGATACCAACATAAATCAGTACAAGTTCGCTTGGTCTATTTTAAACTGTTTGTTACTTAAGAAAAATCATGAAGAATTGACAGTAAAATTCATTCAATAAAATAACTGCACGGGATACATAATTCAGTTTTCATTCTTGTTTTAACAAATATTCAACCCTTGAGCAAAATACCTGCTGCTTAAATGCACTTTAACCAGCAGCGTAAACAACTTATATTCTTATAAGCATGTAGAAATTTGATAGTTGATAACGCTGTCCACTTGTTTATAATACAGTATATTAATACGTCATATTAAGTTAAAATTAGCCAAGAATTGACAGACATAATGATAATGTTATTAGAAGCATCTGATTTTCGGATGTAAATATAAATGATTGACGAAGTGTAAATAAACAAGGCAGGTTATCTTGACTCTCCGGTCAAACGTTTAAGACCACAGGCTGACATCAGAACCTAAACTTTTGCCTTAGGAAGTCTGTGGTTTTCATTATAGATACTTCTTTAAACTAGATTATGTAGACACAGATTTCAATGGTATAAATTATGTATTGCAGAAATTACGAATTTTCATACTCTGGAAGACAATGAAAGTTGATCTCTTTTAGTTATATCATGCGCCGAGTTTCCTAGGTCTTTGTAACGATCACCTCAAAACCTTTTCTTTAAGTGGACTTTCCACTGGCGCGTGTCCGCACGCACGAGATGACGTCACGTGTTCGTGGGTCCCCCGAGACGACGCCAGTCTCCTCACGACCAGGCCTTTTCCACTGCAGGTCAAACTACGAGCGACCCGCGAGTGCGCGATGGCCCGCTCATGGTCGTGGTGGAGGAGGGTTTCTATAGGCTGTTCACGCTAAAGTGGGCACTTTTTAAGGCGCTGCTAAATTTTTGCTATGAGTAAATTTCTCTGTTTTCACCATTTGTTAATATAAACACTGCCACATTACTAATAAATACAATCTATACATTTCCCCAAACCCAACAGTCAACGTCTGAAGCAGCCACAAAATATATTTATTAGTGGTTAAAGCCATTTGGAAGGGCCTTAAAAAGTGCTCACTTAACCGTGAACAGCCTCTAACTGAATGACGCACAGAGGGCATTTCCACTGTCCGTGGGTCCGAGCTCGGCACTGGTGTATCCTTGTCAGTCGACGACATTCTTCGGGAGGTGGGAATATCTGCAGGCGGTACAGCAGCTTATATTGCTTTATTAGCTGGAAACCAGAGTAAAAGAGATTAGCTGGAAATATGCGAAAACGTAATCCACTGTGCTGTATCTACATTCAGAAAAGTTTCTGTAGGTAGCAATTGTACAGTAGGGAATTGTTTTATGCTCAAGTCCACTGAAATGACGCGTTGAAAAAAAAAACCACTTTTGTGCAAACTGCAATTCACATCATTAACAAACCACCGACTTTGCAAATGTTAGAAATGCAAATGTTCTAACATAATAAATAATTTTGAAAACACTTGCTGCGAACTAAATAATTTGACAATTTGACAATCGTAGGCCTATAACTGTTATTTCACAGCGACTGCAGATCGTGCAAAACCGAGGTTCGAAGTTATTTAAGCTGACCACAATAAGCAGTTTTGTAAGCCTTTTTATTTCTTTTCTCAGTAAATATGTGTACTTTCGTAGCATATAAGAATAAACATTGCCATATGCCTGTATTTTCAAACCAAATTTTACACGCCACTATTCCAAAAATTTGACTCTTATGCTGTATTTGCTTAATAAATACGCAATTAACAACTATTGACATAAACCGCATTAAAATAGCTACAAAATCCTATCACTCTATACGGGGTTCTATATAATAGTTAACATTATTTATATTATTTTTATACTCAGACAATAAACATAGTTCCTCTGTTCACTGCCATTGATGATTATGATATATGTAGGAGCAGATATAAGGTAATGCCAGTCGCTTGTGTGTAGTTATCGTTTATTCCTTCTTTCGTAAACACACCACGTCACTGAGAGCATCGATTGAAATCCGTTCTCTCCTGTCTTCAAGTACAGAAAGTTTGTAAACGTGTAGACGACTTAGCTTCTAGCTTGCAATACAACAGACAGTGTATCAAAACTAAACTGATGCGATAGAAAACTTTCTTTGATAAATTTTGCAGGTTAAATCAAGGAATAATGATTTATATTTTTAGTGCTTTCAAATTACAATTCAATGTTTCAAAAACCAACTTTTCCGCAGTATTCGTAACAATTGTGAAAATATTTTTGTAGCTGTTTAGGTACTGAAATATTGTATGTAATATACTAAAAATAATCGACAAATTAATACTCCTAAAACATTTCCCATCCACATGCATGCTGAACGAGTGCTTTACCATTGTTCATTTACAACTCAGAAGCTCTGTAAAATATCTCCAACTTGACAATACGCTTTCAAGTTAGTTTGTAACAATCGATATACTGCAGGGAAGCCTAGAAATCTGTTTTCCCACAGCTGTTCATGTATAATATATATATTTTTAACAATGAATATTTTGTGTGTTAATAACACTCTAAAGGCCATTTCACACTATCAAGTGTTTTATTAAATTCAATCAGTTGAATTCAAATTATTGAATACTCATGCAGTTCAAATTATTGAATTGAATATAATAGAATAATTCAGAGTTTTGAAATGCTTTTCTTACATGCAGTTGTATTCAATAAATATTAAAGTTAAAACTAACACTTTTTTTTTCCAATAATATTTTAGTTAAAAGATACCTATTTGTTCATAATTGTTTGTTTCAAACCACTACACACCATGCAATACACGAAAATAACTTGTCAAAAAGATACAAACTTTTTTTTCTGACATCATATATTTTCTTTGTATGAAATAAATATATGCAAGTACTTTTGTTGCTTAAATGCTCAAATAGAACTCAATAATTTTGAAGACGATTTCAAGTGATCTCTGATCATGTGAAAGGGCCGAAAGAATGTTTAAGTTAACTATCAGGCAGTTTATGAAGTGATTGTTGAAAATGAGTGACATACACGGCTTTAGTTACTTGAAAAATACGATATTCCGGATTTTCCTCGCCGAATTCGTTTGTTTGGGAAAGAACAGAAATAGTGTGGGGAAAAATAGTTTTGCCATATTTTATAGAAAATGTTGGAGGCCAGAAAGCGATGTGAGAAGTGTACAGCAATGGCATGCAGACGTAGCATACCCTTGTCCGAGGTACCTGTGGGAGGAAGGCCCGGCCCGTCATGGAGACGACCCTCACTGTGCGGGCGCTGTTTCAACTGTGCGTCTCTTCCCATTCCGAACAAGGGTTTTTCCGTCGGCATCTTTCATGTACACGAGGATTGCCTCTAGACGGATCTCCGCTCAAACGCCCGACGCACAGCAGCTAAGGCTCTTCCATAGCCCGCTGTCCTGCACGCATCCCACCCGTGACGTCATGTTCGCCGAACACGAGTCAGTGGAAAGGCCCCTTCAGAAAGCGTATCATATGGTGGTCACTGGTTTACAAAAATTGAAGTTTATAATATACTGTACATTTTTATTGCAATTTAGAGTTTAAAAAAATTGATGTAATTTACTGTTTTATGACATTTAATTACGAGACTACTGAGCGACACATTGGAGCTCGCTCTGTGTCTTCTTTAGTTCTACATTCAGGAAATCACTCCGCCTCATGCAAATAAAGCTCACCCGAGTGTAAAAAATTACACCAAAGGGGCAACGTACCGCATTCATACGCACTCAGTGTAATAACGTTTTGCATAGGAACAATTTCTTACTAGGTATTAGCAACACACCTATTTACTCACTGATTTTGTTCATGACTATTATACTTGAAATATTATAATTGATAGATAAAACGTAAGTTAAATTTTGATTTAAAGAAAAATATGAAATTTTTATGTTTACAGAAGTATAAAACTCTTGTGGTAAATTACATATTTAGGAAACAACCAAACACGTCATCAATGGGGTGATTTTTTAGAATTTTAAGGTCAAATGAAGTGAGTTCCAACACGCGTACAACGATTGAAATCTAGAATATTCCTATGATTCAAATGTGAGATTTTACAATGTGGAAAATAGAAGGAAATTGCTATTATTATGAGGAAAATATTTTATTGCTCGTAGTATTTCCATGTATTAATGAAGTATCTTTCTATGACAAACATGTAGCGATAGTGTACTTTTTCTAGCATATATTTTAAGGGTGTTTTTGTTATTAATATACAATTGTTGATTCATCTAGTAATTTGTATTACAGCCATAACTACATCAGTGAATACGTACAGTGAGAAACAGCGAGTGGTAATGTATTGTTGCGCGCTGCTGCCCGACGCTGTGGCGGTGGACCCACCTCTCTCCTCCCCTCCCCCTGGCTAACACGTTTGTTGCCTCCTGACCACCCTTTCTGGGAAACCCGTGAATAATGGACAGCGGGCCGTCAGGCTGTCGCGCTGCTCGGCGCCTTACTTGCGTCACGGCCCCTCTGCCCTGCTGGAGGTTTCGACGAGTCTGGCGACGACCCAAGAACGTTCTGGTGAGACTGGCTGGCGCTTCGGCTCTCCGCGACGCATCATGCGAGTTGGGGAAGATTCTAGGTGGCGGCCTAAGACACTATATATACTGCCCCGACCCAGCGGCCGGAGCCTTTGACAGAGACCGCCTGGCGAGTGTGCGCGAGCGAGGGGACTTGTGGACGACGACGGGAGATTGCGGGACGACGGCGAGTAAGGTGTTCGTGGTGTGAATGGACGAGAGGGCGTTAAACCTAGCGAGTGAGGTCTACTGTGCGTGAGGGCGGTTGGAGGCCTCTAGAACATTGCGACTGGCAGGACACGGGCTGAGCTGAGGTGGGACTGAATGGAAGTGTAATACGTATTTCTATTGTAAATATTCAAACTATCCATTTGGACACATATTTTACCAAATATATGAATAGGTTGATACACTGTGTATTGGAACTGATCTTTAATTATTTTATTCAATTGATTTCTTTGTGATAATAATAAAGTGTATTAAATTGGAGTAATTAGTTGTGAGTAGTAAGTAATATAAATTTTCTGTGAGATTTTGAGTTCAGAGAATTTTGCTGTAGTTATTGTAAATAAAATAAGGAAATTATAATTAATTATTTTATTTCATTAAGACCTCCATCCCTCAACGAACTTGGTATAGCCCACTTAATTTCTAGATAGAGAAATTGTAAAAGTATTTTCCCATATATCCACGGCAGCATTCCTACATTTGGTCAAGAAAAAGTCAAATTCGTAGGGAAATCCCCAACTTTAATAGCAGCGAAGCTGAACATTTCTGTATTTGCAGCTTGATATCGAGTGTTATTTCCATAAAATGTATAGATTAGAAACTTCCATAACAGTTCAGGAATGGAGTGAAGAGGGTGGAGTGGAGAAAGTTGGGTGGCTCTTAACATGGGATACTTGAGAGCCGATGAGGGTGAAGCGAGGTGAATATGGAGCAGAACCGGAATGCAAGGGCGGGGGAAACGGGAGATCCCCGAAAAACCCCGCCGACCAGCGGCATCGTCCGGCATCGATTCTAACATGCGAAAATCCGGGAGCGACCCGGCGCGGCAGGGAGTGAACCCAGTTCGCATTGGTGGGAGGCGAGCAGACTAACCGCTCAGCCACCGCGGCTCCCGTGCCAGTCAGCATTAGGTTATTGCGGCAATGAACGTCGGAAGGGTAGATGAACAGGACACGCAGGAGTTGTAAACATACAGCGGCGGGAATCGGATGTCGTCACTATTTACCGATTAGTTCCTGCTCAGAATTCGGAACAGTGTCGAGCTAACAACAAATAAGCTATGCACGCAGTCTCGATGAAACTAGGTGAAAGCAGGCGAACTGACAGCCCAACCACACCCCTCCAGCATAGAGAACTAACGCGTACAGAGGTGAAACAATTAATTTTGTAGTTAAGGCCACCTGTATTTCGCGAAAAGATTTACGCGAAGGCTAGATTCCAATGTCCTATAGCATACGTGCAGTTTTCTTTTGGTTACTGGTAGGGATAGGAACATTTCGTGAGTTCATTTCAGAACATGTTAGATGTCAAACATGTGCACACTGGAGTTGACTTTACAATTGGTTCGCAGTTTATTAGAGATACCCTGTATGACTCTGAGACAATAGCAGACTTGCAAGGAAACAAGTAGTGAATCCCATACTACCAGGTGCGAAGTAACACAGGTCATTCTCTGGGATTTGTAACCAATGGACCAACGATTGAAGCTCGAGTATACACATGACTGTGGAGTCTAGCCAACAGGTCACTGAACTTGCGAAATTTTCCTATCCCTAGTTATTGGCCACGTGTCATTGTCGGGAGACAGTGCCTTACCTGACTGGGCCAATCAGATTTACGTTACTCCGTCACTGAGTGTCCGTGATTAGCGGGCAGACACCTGCGGTACGCGACAATTAAAATCATTCAATCACGAAAGTGGATCTGAGCTCTAGTGTTTTGGAGTACAAGTAGCCCTGAAATCTTTTCGCAAAAAACAGGTGGCCCTGCTTATATGGCGAACTTCGGCCCTCTCACGCCAGCAAAATTACGTCACTGTCCAGTAACAGTCGGAATGCCGTTCACCAATCGACTCCCAGTAACTTATTTGCCAGCTGGCAGCCCAGCCAATGGGCAAACTTCTGCGGAATGCAATAGCCAATCAGACATGAGACACTCTATCAGGGCTTTGCATAACCAATCAAAGGAAGAGTACGTCCCACATCAAAGGGACCACGACGCCATTTCGCCTGCGTGCACATATCTTTTGTGCCTCCAGATTCTCCGTCATCCGCTATCCACCGGAGCTGTCACTCCAGCCGCGTCGGAAAACGGCGTGCTCCATCGCTCAAAGTTAGGCGCCGACGCGTCGAGTTATATTTAGCAGGCGACCCCGATCTCGCAATCTAGACAGTTCTTTGTTCCGGCTGCATTTTGCTCGGGTGCCACTGCCCAGGCAGACATCCTGCGCCACTAGCAAAACCCCTCACCCTCCCCTTCTCAACTACCCATTCTCAAACTACTTCCAGTCCACCAGATGGCTATCTGCCGTTTTGTTTGCCAATAGAATCCTCCAAGCAAAATGTTTGCAAAAAAATTGATAAAAATTTTCAAATCCAATCCAAGATTAGCTTGTAGCTCTCTAAGACATTTTTATTTATGATTACATGTAGTTTCATTCTATTTCTTATATTTATTTGCAGGACTATTTCAACTTTTACAGGCATATCTGAAAAGGTAATTTTAAGGACGGAGCAAACAAAATTTTATTTGGGTGGTGTATTAGCATCAGTCGCTCTGTTGCGTGTCGGTACCAATAAATATGTTTGTATTTGACGTCACTGACAGCAGTTATTTACGAGTTTGAATAATGTAGTGTAAACTACGAATAATGCCTAAACTACATTGAAGCAATTACTTTCTTTGATGCAATTTTCTGTTGAAAACAATGCATGACAGTAAATCCACTACCACTGCAACGTCCAACATAGGTAGGTAGGTGGAGCTACGGTTTACTCTACTAGGGTTGGGAACGAAACGAGATTTCTTATAGGCAGAGACCTTCAAAATTCGCGTTATTATTTGAGGACACGTTAAATTTCAAATACGTGTACCTTTGCAATACGTTTGTCATTGGACCTTACTTTGTCTAACATTCCCTGGATAACTCTGCGGCAATAAATGAACACTTCGCAATTGTGCGCCCCAATCACGTGCAGTTCAGTCAGATATATATATATATATATATTTATTTATATATATATTTGTGTGTGTGTTCAGATTTTATAAGTTAAATCCGCAAAAACTGTGATTTGCCATATTTCCTTGGAAACTTTGGATTCGCTTGTGTGTGTGTGTGTGTGTGTGTGCTAAAAATAAATTGTATATATCTATGGAATCGAAAAATGTTCCACGATAAGGTACCGTTAATTGCAGTAATTAATTGAGGCAAGTAATTCATCGCAACGTTAGTTTTCTCTGTTGAGATGGAAAGTATGGGAAAAATACTGCTCAAATTTCCTTTTAAAAAAAAACTGCTTGGGCATCAACTTAGCGAAATTGTAGCTGTAAACAAAGCGCATAAATTTTTAGTTTTACTAAAGAATGGTTTCTGTATCTATTTATTCTACGCCCTTATCGAGGGCAAGTTAAACAACAAGAGAAGTCATGTTGGCTACTGCACACAATATAGAATCAGCTTCTAAGACTCTGAGTTTTTTCACTATGACTTATCTGATTCATGGAAATTTAGGCGCAGAAGATTTACAGTTCACTGAATCTATCATCCGGCGAGCATTCATAAAGCACTTCGCCAAGTGCAGGAAGATAGACAGTTGCGCTTTTTAATATACATACAATGCCGACGAAAATAGTACTTGGTTGCAATACGTACTGAAACTTCTAAAGTAACACAAGACCTTCATTAATTTGGCAAGCCATTACTTACACAAGAGAACCAGTAAGAAAAGTTTTCCTTTCCTTGCCCGAATGCATTAGCAATACTCATTGCAGCAAGCGATAAACTGTCAAAAGTGTTATTCAATGATCAACCAACTGCACTGCGGTAAAATGCGTTCTTATCATTTGAGCACATTATTGTTCTAAAGTAACGCTAGTTCTGAGTTCACGTTCTATTGAACCACATACATACATCACACTTCCAGGCTCTACTGCAGTTGAATACATTGAGATAATATGGAGTGGCGGTTTCTTTTATGTGGCCGCACCGACACTCAGGCTGCGCGAGACTCTTGGAACAGGTCTTGAGTCTGATTGGCTGCTGGTACGTTCTGAGAAATGTAATATATTGCTATTGTCTGGACTGTCGGCTCAAGAGTACGTTATGGTTAGGGATAGGAAAATTTCGCGAATTCATTTCAGGACAAGATTGACTTTAAACGCATGTACACTGAAGCCACCTTTCCTACTGGATCAGAATTTATAATGCACGCCTTACAAGACTCTGAGCCAATAGCAGACTTGCAAAGGAACAAGAAGCGAATCCCATACTACCAGAATTGGGATAACACTGTGATAGCAGCAAATGAACAAACATCTGAGGCTCGACTGTACAAAAGATTGCGGAGTCTAGCCTACAGGTCATGGAACTCGCGAAATTTTTTCATCTCTAGTTTGGTATAATCGCGGTTTCTTCAAACTTTTTGAATCAAACATTTGAAAAATTACACCATGTATAAAGTGTTTCTTTGTTTTCTAAATGTAATGTATCACAAGAGTTTTATACTTGTGGTAACATAAAAATACCTTATTTTTGGTTAAATTGAACTTTAAATTATATTTTGCTATTAATTATAATATTCCATTATAGAAATATAAATAACAACAGGGATAATAAAGTGTGTTGGTAATACCTAATAAGAAATAATTTACATGCAAAATATTATTTAACTGAGCGCACAAGAATGTGGTATGTTGTCCCTTTGGTGTAATAGTTGAACGAAAAAGGCGATTCTGTTCCAGGGTCGAGGGAACGGCCCTGGCTCCGATCGCCTGCCATTTTGTTTCCGGCCACCATTTTGTCCGCGATCTTGTTTCCGACCACCGTCTTGTGCACATCTTGCTTTAGACTGTTATCTAGCCCACCATTTTGTTTCCACCGACATATTGTTTCCAATCACTATCTTGTCCGCCATCTTGTTTCTGGCTGCCATATTTTTTTCATCCACCATATTGAAGCACCATTATGTTAGTGGTCGCCATATTGTTTCCCAATTACTCACGTTCATGCGACCCTAGTAGATCTTCGCTCCACCCCGCCATCTTGCACTACATTTTCTGATGCTCTCTCATTCGATCCCTATGTTATCATATACTCGCATTCCTTATCCGCCATATGTTTAGGTACTTAGAATACTTTTAACTCATGTAGGTCTTAGAAAATTCCTCATGTTGTGTACGACTTAGAGTATGTTTCATGTTGTGTAGGTCTTAGAATAATTCATTTCGTCACCTTCATTCCGAATTTGCGTAGGTCATTCAGTTTTTGTGGCCTCATACACGACTCTGAATATTTTTTCATTTAGTCAATAACTTATCACCTTTATTCGACATCCATTTCACTTAACCTAACTTCTCCTAACATAACTTCAGTATCAACCTAACCTAACCTAACTTTACCTAACTCAACTTAATTTAACTTCAAATAACTCAACCTAAACTAACTTCAGTATCAACATAACCTAACCTAACAGAACCCAACAGCAAATAACCAGACCTTACTTAAACCTTACCTAACTTGACATAAGCTAACTGAGAAAACTTCTTACTGTATTCCATACTCTGACCACCCGAGTACCAGACATCACAAAGTCTCCAACCACCCCATATTTTTTGAAGGTCTTGCCCACTCATGTAGGACTTAGAATATTTACTCATTTAGTCACATTCATTCCACCTAATGTAGGACTTAGAAAGACATGTTAACCTAAGATAACCTAACCTAACATATAATAACCATCATGTAAGAACTCTTTTAGTCACCTAGTGTAGGACTAAATTAAACAATATACATGTTAACATAAGCTAACATAACCAAGAAAATATCATACGTAACCTACCACAGTCCAGATGCATCAAGCACACTTATTTCACATACACCTATCATTAATTTAACTGCTTTGAAAATGTGTAATGTCCTATGCTTATCACCGACCTCGGAAGTATAAGCAAGCAGAATGCAGTCAATCGGCACTTCACGTCCCCCTCACACTTATAAAGGAACTGTCGATGCAAGCATAATTATAAGTAAAATCCAATACAGTCAGAGAGTAACTCGGTCACCACAATATCTACCAAACAACCATATATTCCACACCAGCTCATGAACCAACATTTCTACCATCTGTAAAACTAAATTTTACTGATACCAGACCACCCAAAATACTAAACAGCCATACCATCTCCTATAACTCCAGAAAAATTCACCCATACTAATCAACTAAAACACCCATAAAACCAACCATACGATCCAACACACCAACCATAACACCCTACATAAGCCAAGCATACTTCAACACTTTAGTGTTTACCGACCTTACCAAAAATTATATACGACCCATGCCATTTGTTCTATAAACTGTCACCAGACAAAATATTCTCATCCCTACACACATAACAGCCGACATAACCCCAGAATACGCCATCGATCCAGTACACAGCAGCCTCACCAAAAATTAGACTTAACACCCATTCAACCTTCTCTATCAACCAGCACCAGAATGTATACCAGGAACAGTGCCACCTACCATACAAGAATCTCAATATTGACGAAAAACTCAATATCATATGCTCTAATGTCTGACATCAGAAAAATGTACACAGCCCATATACCTCGGCCATTCAGAACCTGTCGACCATACCAAAAATACATACCTATTACCCATACCATCTGCTCTACCAACCAACACCAGAAGAATATTCTAGCCACGTACCACCCACTACTAAATAAGAATACAAATGTATCATCTACTCTACCAACATATGCGACATATACATACCAGCCTACCATCCGACATAACACATGTATACCTTAACCGTGCAGACCATGCCAGCCCTACTGAAATAATTCCTACAAACCATATAATTTGATCTACCAGAAACATATTCTATACGACATATCAAACAGGAAACACAAACCCTACCCAAAATATAACTACTGTCCATATAATTTGTCGCACCTTCATTACAGAGAAAAATACACTGGAAACCATGCCACATAACATACCAATCAGCTATACAATCTACTAAAATTCATATATACCAAAATTAGTGACTGACATCAGACAGATATACTGGAAACCATTCCACCCACACACTAAATTCTCTACAATACAATCATACCTCGCCCATATCATCTGCTGCCCTACAAACCGACACACCAAAATTCACTGACTAGTTGTGCCAACTGATTTAACTCAAGCATATCTTGACAGTATACAACACAAATACACACATGTACCCCCCCCATATAATTTGACATAGCTAGATGGCTAACACCAGACAAAATATACTGGAAAACATACTTCCTAACATACCAATCATACTGGCCACTATAACTCATATATACAGAATTAGCGACTGGCAAAGAACAAATATAGGTATACTCATAATTCGTGTCCCCAACATATCGGCCAATCATAATATCTACCAAGCAACTATAAAATCCAGTTCGCAACACAAAACATTCCAGCCACCATACCATTAAACTACTCTGGCGTACAATAACTATACCATCTGCTCTAACCTCTGACAACATATATACCGACCAGCGTACCATTTACTCGTAACACATACACATCTCAACCGTACGACCCATGCCAACTAAAATATACAAAAAAGAACACAACTATACCATGTCTACCATAGCATCATGCAGACAGCAGACACTACCCAGAATATTCAATGAACAATACCAACCAAAAATAACCAACAAAATAGAGTAGATTATAATAACCATCCTACCACTAGCCTTGCAGATGGCCATAAAACCTGCAAATCAATACAAACAATATCAACAAACACACCAGCCAGAAATACCGAGTGTTATACCAAATATAGCCCAGCATACTTCAGTCACCACAGAGGCGATAACGAAAACCATACAATGCAGTATATCAGACCTGCCATGCCAGCTACTATTCTGCACAACTCACCATTCCAACCAACAAACAACACCAAAAATACAGACACAAATCCGGAGACCATGCTAAACATATCAACAAATAGTACCTATCTAAAAACCCCAAGATTATACCAACCATCGATTCCATTAACCACACGACCCAAATCATACTAGATGACATTTCTCCAATTCACCAAATAACAATATCAACTAACTAGCCAATCAGTTACACCAGTCATCCATGCCAATACCTGTACAAACTAAACCTGACAGGTATCATACCTCCAGCACAAAAAATTGCCATAGCAATCAACAAAACCAGCCATTCATACTAATAACTACACCAACGAAACCTGCCAGGTACCATAACTCTGACATACTAATTCACCATATCGATTATCCAGCAGTATTGAGTACCATAAAAATCACATCTTTCACTATATCACTGGATTACATTCAACACACAGCATAAACCATACCATCTGTATATATTGGCAAGCCATAGCGACTACCATACCAATAAAAATATAGATCCTAAACCATATCAACACTAATACCAGAAAAACACTAGCAACCAAACCAATCATATAATCTGCTCTAAACCAAGCACATCCCAATCATATTATTATCAATACATTCCATCTTACCCCAGACACAACAATCAATTACATCAGTCAAGTAAATTGACAGCCTTTATATTCCATCTATCTTCGCAAATTAATCATATAAACAAGTAATGCCATCTGTTCAACCAACAAGATATTCTGAAAATAACACCTATGCCATCAATAAAACCACCTATGACACCCATGTAGACTCAATCCCCTGGTACCACAAAATTCCAATACTGTCCAATAATAATAACCAATCATATCAGACAAACATTTTCCGTATTGTAATATTTAAAATTTCCATAAAACTATCCTCATACAAATTAATCATGCTATTAAACCACTGTGCCCATGCCATCGAAGTTATACTATGGTCACACTGCAAAACCAGTCGAACATATGATCAGGTCAAACCACACCGACATATAAGCTATACCTATCATATAAGCAAACAAACTTTACAACCAAGTAAAACTTATAGTACATACCATCAAAATATACCAGCCATAAAAACAATCCAGCCATATATAAAAGTCATTCAAACAGGCAATAAAATAATACAGTACCATACATATTGATGTGGGCTGCATCCCTCTCGTTGGTCCGTTTATCCGGCCGAATACTCATAATGTCACCGCAGTTAGCATCCTGGCTTTACCAGTGTGCACCAGTGCGCACTGTGTCTACGACGAGTGTCAGTGCAAACCAGAGCAAGCTAGTTTAGTGCCACGAGCAGTCTGCCCGGCCGACCAGCCAGAGACTCCATTGTGCGGAGTGATACAACAAGGGAAAATAGAGCATGAAGTGCATTTTTATAGTTTGTGGCACATGCCATGCAGTTTGGTGTTACGTGAATAATAAAGATGTTGAGCCCACATATACTTTTTAGTGTCCAGTGTCCTATGTTTGTCTCTTGTAATTCTTTGTTTACTTTCATCTCATGCATGCTATGTCTATCTCACTCCACCGTCATTTTTGCAAGTGTTTTGCACGAAGGGTTAAGTAAGTGTTTATGTGCAGTGTGCAGTGTTATTCTAAGTGCACGGGCACTTAGAATAACCGCAAATCTCCTGCAAGTGTTCATCATGTTTTCTCAGTCGTACGGGCGTTTATCCAGCCCCAAAAGGTTACCATTTAGCAAACCAATGCAATAAGTTTCTTTATTACTACAACAGCATAGGGGCAGAGGTAATCACCAACAGAATTTTACATCCGGGTGAATCGGCCCACATCACCCTGAGAGCACCAGGAGACGTCATGCTTCACACGAACCATTATTGACACTGCCCTGGAGCGATGTATGGTGCCTAGTCGGGTAATACCACAAATTACTAACCTCACACCTCACACCACCCCTAAAACCCAACCTAACCTCTTTTGGTCCAGCCACACAGCATCAATATAACCAATTCCAAGAGACAACCAAGCATGGAGACATAAACCTAGAAATCATGCTAGCAAAAATGTCATACCAAACAAACATTTCCTGAAACCATTCTACCCATTACAAAAAAAAATATATCATCCAGTTGTAACATCGGGCCAATTAAACATATATACACAGGCCATCCCAAACTTATGATCAAATGAGCTACCTTTGATAATCATGCGGAGGGGTTATACAATTTCCAACATTTTTAAACATACCCCCTGCGATCAGCCATATATACAAATATTGCCAGACTGACAGAACTTATATTCAAGTCATACATTTCAACCATATATATTAACCACCATGTCTGTCTTCATACCTCCCACCCTCCTGCTTAACAGACAACCATACAAACATATCACACCTAAAGCTAATTATCCCATAAAAACTCTACTACAAACCCAAACTTCTAAATATCCCAATCACACATTTCAGATAACCTTACTGATAGACAATACAAGCAATATATATGACCAAATAAGTCAATCAAAGAATAAAATAATACATTTAAACTATACTGGTAGGCAATAAAAGTGTGAGATACTACCAGACCAGCAAATTAAAATCAACAATAAAGACGAATCTTTCAATCAATCTGCCAATCCTGCAATCATTCCTCGAATCCTCCAATCAATCCTCCAGTAAATTCTCCAATTCTCAAATCAATCCTCCATTCCTTCAATCAATCTCCCATCCTCCAATCAATCCTCCAATCAATCATCCAGTATTCCAATCAATCATCCAGTATTCCAATCAATCCTCCAATCCTCCAATCAATCCTACAATCCTCCAATTAATCCTGCAATACTCCAATCCTGCAATCAATCTGCCAATATGTCCTACAATATTTCATTTAATCCTCCAATCTTTCAAACAATTCAGTAACTCGCACAGGAAGATAACTGTCCTGTTGGATGATCTGAATTCAATTTTCTTCTACTTATTGTATATTATAGATAGGAGAAGTATACGATGCACAGAGTTGTTAGTGACTTTGCGGTGCATGTGGTTGCGATATTGATTGCGATTGCAGAGAACCAGTGCTACAAGTTTTAAAATGACTCCAAGTAATAATAACAGTGCTAAGATTATACATACTCACCTGAATTGCAAATTTTCATTGCTGTTATATCTTCACCACAAAGTCACAAGCATTGACAATTTTAAATTATTTATTAATTTTCTGCAGTCTGTTAAGAAAATGCTTCATTTGCTAGAAACAGGTCACTCACCCCTATCGACATAATATTAATTAAACTCGCCTACCAGTATTCTTTACGGACAACCAACCATAGTTAATACCAACGAAAAATGTTCCAACTAACACATAATATTCCATGCCATAACATAGCTACTGACAAAAACATATCAACTAGCTATTCCTACGAAATATTCTCACCAAATATTTTCCAATAAAGTAATGTAATACCATGCTGGTTACATGGACAGGTCATACATCAGTCATTACCTACAGTCCAACCCCCTTAGGCGATATCAATTATATGAACCAAAACATTCCCCTCCACCAGCCCCACCAGAAAAGCTACCATACAGGCATTGGTATAAAATTTTCTGGTGAATTATTCTAACAAGACATCCAATCATATAACACATACAAAATGGGCAAATGATAACACTCCATTTGGAATACCCTTGCCAGCGAAACAATAGTACCGAAGTGACATATCAATAGAACATACTCCCAAGCAATAAAATAAAATGTTCCAGGAGCAAACATTCTAATCATTAAGGCTCACAGACAACATCACACATCACACTAACCATTGTTTGCTTTGTTCGCATGAGGTTGAAGAATATACTGGAAGCAGAACTTAAGAGCGTACATTGCATACCGGTCAAATCGGTGATGCTGTCTGTCATGACTCGGAGTATTATGCAGGCATTAATGCACGCGGATCATTACTTATCGAACAGTAAAGGAGGTAGAAATATAATGGAAGGTCCTAGTGATCAACAATGTTTTAAAATTAATTGATAATCCCATAAAAACTGCATTACATATGTCGTTTTCAGACAATTTTGAGAAAGCTTTAAAAATATTCACTGTGCACAAATCTCCATTCCATCTTAATAGGACCAACGTTCCTTTGTGAACAATAAATTTTGTCGCTTTGTCCTCCATCGGCACCGCGGAAAATTTCTAGCAATCATTTGAGAACGAGTGCGCTGCACACACTTCTAGAATATTAGAGGTGCACAGAAATGCTGTAAGCTGTAGACTCGAAGCGACTACCGCTTGGTGTCGTAAACTGGAGTGCTAAACAGATATTCTTTCCTTTTTACTCCCATTTATGGCGTGAGCGCGCGCGTACACATACGCAACTGTTATACAGCAGCTGAGTCAGGCCTGCTGTGATGCAAGCTCTTAAGCAGGACTTACAAGTTGTAAGTAACAGTGAATTGACTATACTAGGTGCTGACTAGCTATAGGCTATTCACGGTAAAATGAGCACTTTCGAAAACCCTGCTTAAGATCTACTTGTATGCACGTTGTGTATCCATCTGACTTATGTAAACTTAACATAGCCATGGGCATATTCACTTTATTCAAGTGTCTGTCAAGTAAAACGGTGAAATTATTAGAAAAGTAAATATTTGACGAATCTACTCATTTTTACTGGTCGATGTACAAAAAACAACAGAACCGAAAGAAATAATTTCAGTTATTACAAATGGTTACCTAACACTTTATATTTGACGCTAAGACATGGAACTACTTTCCATTCCGTGTTACCAACTTTACTGGACGCATGCCACTCAGTACGCCTGTTAAAATATATGTAGGCAGGGACAGTGACTTTTCTCTAATGTTCATTTCGAAAGTGCTCACTTTATCGTGAACAGCCTTTAACGGCGTTCCGGCAAGTTGGTGGCGTGTGCGGACTGGAGTTCGCTTTATAACAAGCGGCTGTTCCACTTTTGTATTCTTCAGTATTCTGTGGCGCAGCTGACCGCCAGCCACCTGCTTGTCCCGGGTCCTGGGAACCGTATCAACCCTTCGCTGTGAGATCGTGGATGTCCTGCGAACCCTTTTTCCGATACGATGAAATATCGCTGGCGAGGTGTAACGTCTGTGTTTCCCCGCGATTACTGTCCCGGAAGGCACGGTGGCGATATATTCACCCTGATTATAGGGTCGTCCCGGGAAGGGTTGCCGGCAGAAGGGGTGGGAGACGCTGTGATTGGGAGGTGTAATATTTCACGGGGAATTTCATATCTGACGCGGGCCACCTCAGTTTTTTTTTTGTTAGGGTGGCCACGTAATCGGTTAGGGCGAATGTATGTAAATAGTTGCTTCGCCAGGTGGGTCCAGTACCAAGAACTCTCCATTATGGACTTCCGTAAGTGACGCCGATACAGTTTGGTGTTTAAACACTCTGACAGGAAATTTCAGCCAGTTAACGTGAAAAGAATTGGAGTCATATTTTAAACACTGGGCAACTTCCTAAAAGGTGGCTCACTGATAAGAATCTAAAAATGTATCTCTACATTCAAGGAGATTTCAACTACATAGTTACTACCTGCCACAGTGGGAGACTGCGGTTGGGTCTGTTTTTTGCATGTCTACACTCTAAATTCGAATCAGTGGGAAACCACTGATTCGCAGTGAAATTCAACTACTCTAATCAGTGAAAATGGCTCCACTTTGAATCAGTGGAAAACATCTGTTTCAGTGAAAGAATTTTACTGAATGAATTAGTGACGTGAAACAATTTCACTGTTTGAATAACTAACGGCCGACTGCAGTGACGAATTAAAAATCGCTTTTATTGAATGTTGGCAAATAAGTACGTGAAATGAACATATTTACGAATTTAGAACGTATTTTGTATTAGTTTTATTCGTTTATTCAATGCTATTACAAGTTATTTAACGCCCTTTTTAAACGATGCTCGACGGCCATTTTTACACGCAGTTTCACTGATACATCAGTCAAAAATAATTAGAGACGGAGAGGAAGAGCTGAGATGTTTCACTGATCCATCAGTCAAAAATAAACCAGAGTAAACAGTGAAAAAAATTACTGACGACGAATCAGTAGTAAATGTCACTGAATCAATCAGTGAAGGGAATATTGCATTTTTTCACTGAAGTGACTGGTGCATCAGTCAAATACGTTTGACTGATTGAAACAATGAAATTCTCACTGAAGAGTGTACTGTTGGCTTATAGGTAGAGACTTCAAAATTTCGCGAGTTCAATGACCTGCAGGCTAGACTCTATGCAGTCATATGTACAAATATACCGATTTCATCAGCACATTGGTTGTCTGCTGTCACAGTGGAAGACGACAATTTGACACCGTTCTCCAGGAGGTGTCAAACACAGTGTGGGCCAATGGCTTAATTATACAAACGCACGTGTATGTATTCTAGCTTTCCCCAAAATGAATCTACGAATTCTTCAGGTCTCTACTTATAGGGACACTTACAAACGGTGTCGTAAAGTACTTAAGATCAAATAACTAGAAACAGCCGCTCCTTCCGCGAACTCCACCCCTACGTGCCAGTAAAATGGCGTAACTGGCCAACAAAATGTCAGCACGCATTTCTCCAATCAGCGCCTGTTAACCAACTTGCCATCCAGCAGCTCAGCACACAGTGGTCAATCAGACCCAAGGCCCATCTACAGAGACTCGTGCAGCCAATCAGAGAAAGGGTACGTCAACATTAAAGAAACTACCACGCTATTTCACCTCTGTGTATTTAGCTACCCCATATTACCCTGAAAGGGTACATATATGGGAGTGTAATGTCATGCTGGCCACGCACTATAGCTATACACTCTATGGTGGTTAAGACTGTTCACGACAAAGTGAGTACTTTTGAAATCAACCTTAGAAAAACGTCACTGTTCCTACTTGCATATATTTTAATGGGTGCACTGAGTGACACGCGCTCAGTAAATTTGGTAACGATGAACGGAAAGTAGTTCCATATCGTAACGTCGAATGAAAAGTGTTAGGGAACCATTTGTGATAACTTCTATTATTTCTCTGACTTTCTGTTTTTAATGCATTTAAGTGCAAAAATTAGCAGATTCATACAATATATTTACTTTCCTAATAATTTCACAGTTTCACTTGACCGACACATGAACAAAGCCATGAGGCCCGTTGCAATATTAATTTTACATAAGGTGAATGAATACACAAAGTGCATATACGTAGATCTTAAGCATGACTGTCAAAACTGCTCATTTGATCGTGAACAACCTACATCAAACAAATCGTGAACCATTTGCAGAAGAACTGGGGTTTTAAATTTTTAAGGTATATCTTGTTCAAGGCTAATAATATATAAAATGTATTCACAAAATTCTCCCGAATATTAAAAATCTAACTGTCATTATAGACGTTAGTAATTTTTTTTTGTGGCAGTGACGATATTATTATTGCTGGCTACATAACTGGTGCAATTAACTATAAGAAAGTAATTTTGTTAATAAATACACCCAATAACTGAGAAGAGAAAGAGAAAGACCCGCATAGGCACCGTAATATATCTTTCGAAAGGAAATAATTCGAAATTATTGCATGCATCAAGAGAACTGCTACAGGAAGCAGAGAAGTTGGAAACACGCTCTTTATTAGTGGGGAAGAAAGGCGGGCCTCATGGCTGGTCGTGGGTCACGCCCTTGGGTGGTCGTGTAAAAGGTGGTTGGGGATGTAGTGACGTGAGTCGTGGACCCACCCCTCGCTGGGGAAAAAAAAGGGGTAATTAAAGACGGTGCGTGTTGCGCCACACACGGCGCGAAGGGATACACCCCCCCCCCCGGGGACAAGGCATCCCATCACCCCCCGTCTATCCTTCTCAACAACCACCCGTCACTCAGATGTCTTCATTATTGTTATTAAGAGTCGCGGTTGACGGACAGAGAACTGCAGTGCCTCCAGCCGCGAGCCAGTTCCTCCCCAGGTGTAATAACACCTCGCGTATGATTCAACATCTTTGTTTTGGGAAGACGTACGAGCGCTCGCCTACCTGGCGGCGGTGGCTGAGCGGTTAGCCTGCTCGCCTCCCACCAAGGCGAACCGGGTTCAATCCCCGTCCGGGTCACCTCCCAGATTCTCGCATGTGGGAATCGTGCCGGACGATGCCGCTGGTCGGCGGGTTTTGTCGGGGATCTCCTGTTTACCCCGCCCTTTCATTCCGGCACTGCTCCATACTCACCCCAATCACCCTCATCGGCTCTCGAGACCTCGCAATTAAGAGCCGCCCAAATCTCTTCACTCACTCACACTGTCTACGTGGAAATATCTCATGCATAACCGCGTGCAATAACATAAAACACACAGAAAGATGGATAAACAGAAGGAGAAAGGGAGCTAAAATAAAATGAACGTAGGTATGGTCACACAAAATTTGAGAATGGCCCAGCCCCTCTACGTGAAAAAATATGTTGGTGCCTACGAATACGAGTATAGTGGAAGTCTCGTGCCGTTTGGTTCAGAATAAATTACAAACATCGTCGTAAAAGTCTACGTCATAAATCACAAACATATTCGTAAGGTAATTCCTCCGCACTATGCGAACATTATTGCCGACGTATGGTAATCCTATTGCACTCAACGAAAGATAAAACCCCGGTTAACATCACTGCTGGGTGCACACTTTTACCCTTCCATAATCGACTTAATTTATGGTTTCAGATGTTGAGAATAAACTTTTGATGCGTGATGTACTACTATCCGCGATAGTACTTGGTTTTTAATCACAACCAATTAGCTGTAGGTTTTAATAAATAGCCATGTGTGCGAAAAAAATTCCTAGTGACAAGAGGTATATTACTATTAATGTATTTTCATAAATATTTGTGTATATTATAGTCAATTCGAAGTTTTTTCACCATTTTTTTTAACAGGCCTTTAAAAAATCAAACCATATATGACGTGTTTAGTTGTTTCTTAAATATATTGTATGTCACAAGCATTTTATACTTTTCTTAACAGAACAGTACCTTATTTTTGATTGGACTTAGATTTTACTTCTATTTTATCTGTAAATTTTGATATTTAATTTGTAATTAATATAAACAAAAACAGGGCGAAAATAGCTGTGTTGGTAATGCCTAGTAAGAAATAGGTCTCATGGAAGATATTATTAACTTGAGTGCGCACGAATGCGGTGTATTGTCCCTCTATTATAGACTTAGTTAAGCCTTGATAGTTAGCATAAGGCGGAGGGACATCATGAAAGCAGAACTTCAGCAGGGCTTCTAAAATGTTGGAGGTAACAGTGAATGGATTACAACCATCATTTGTTAGTAAATATTTTCCACTTTTAAAACATTTGACATATTAATAGTTAATTTTCGTCTCCTAAATTTTGGCCATGGCAACATGAACTTCCCAAATTTCGTCTTTATATCCACCATGTTGGCATTTTATCATTAGGGACACCTATTTTTCACGAAAATATTTTAGGGCGAGTTGCGTTTCAAAGTACTTCAGTTCAGAACCACGTTCGTGATTGCGTCATTTGAACTGTTACGCGTCTTATCTGTCTGCCCGCGAATATAACAGACTGTACTCACGCAAAGAAAAGCGGCCAATAGTCATAAGACGACCACAAGTGTGCACATAGGATATTGAAGTGTATCCTACGCGTCAATATATAGTCCATTCCCGATTGGAAGCGACTTATGAAAATCAACCTTTGAAAAAACACTCAAGGCATAGCATGTCAACCAGTTTTTTCAATAACATGTATTCCACAAATATATAACACTGTGGTTAACTTTAGAGTACTGTATTATAGAATAAATTAAACTTTACCTTAATATATTCTATAACTTGTAATATTTATCTCTTTTTAAATATGAATTAACAACAGCGAGAGCAGCGACGTGTTGGCAACGGGCGGTAAGAAATAGTTCACAGTTAAAATATTATTTTAACCTGGTTTTTTAGTATAATAATTGTAAATTAAACGGTGCCTATTGAAATATTGAAATAGTTAGGTAGCCCCGATGGCCACATATGTCATTTTTACAGTTTAAAATAACAGCTGAAAATATCGTGAGTAGGCAGTAATGATACGGTGTTGTTTTATCGAACGAGAGGAACTTTGAATCAACTGTCTGCTGAGCGAGACTTGGCGCTCTTTCTCTGTCTTTGTCTCTTTCACACTCGGGAAGTTTCACTTCGCTAGTAGTCAATAAAATTGTTCATGTTTTCAATTGTAGCATATTTCATACTTATTACAGCAAGATAATGATTTTTGAATTAGTAATTTACAACTGAAAAGAGATTTTAATGTTTGAATTCTTATTTTAATATATTTAGATATGATGGCGGGGCAGAAACAAAGTGAAGTTGGCAGACGTGGCGAGCCGTGACATGGCGTGTTGCTGTTTTATCAAACGAAGCGTAAATTATACTTACACCGAAAAATACTTCAAATTACCACATCACGTTTGTAGAAGTTGTGTTTATTATAACTACCTAGGCAAGTTACGATGTTGTGATAAATCTGTCTTTCCACGGCAGTAATAAATATACTGTGACGTGTGTTTCGTTAATCATTGCGTCTGTGAAATGGCGTGCCTTTGTGCATCGTGACCGATTCGCTGGTCCTGTGTGTGTGTGTGTGTGTGTGTGTGTGATTTCAAATATTTGATATTAACTATTTATACGTTGTAAATGTGAACTGTTTTTATGGCGAAGTTATTTATTTACATCCACGTATGTTTATTTATCACAACGTTGTACCTTTGCCCTGGTGGGTGTTTGAAACACAGTCGTGTAACGTGATTTACCACCAATCCCAACAAAATAATCAAGCCCAGCCCTAATAGATTTCAATAAACCTATTACACAGTAAGTAGCAATACATATAAATATGAGTGGAATAAAAGTTACGGTAGGCTTATTTGTGTGCATGTTCACCGCTATATATTAAGTTTCTATAACAAAAAATGAGCGACACGAGTTGCGTGCTTGATTTAAATGTCGCTTTTTCGTTGGACTGGCTATTCCTTCGTTATTCGAACTGAGGCCATCCTTTTAAAGAAATAACCCAAGACATATCAATAACAAAAATTTAAATACTACAGTTCATTACCCCGCAGTTGTAAAAGTGTTTAACACAGTCGCGGCAAAATATTAGGGTGCATTACGTGTAATGCGCTATGTCGTAGAAAACCAATAAATCTCATGTAACGTAACCGTAAGAACTATCGTCAATTCAGGCATTTTTAAAACGTCATAAAGCTGACCTAAATAATGTTATAAGCCTAAACTGTGAATATTCGTACGAAATGGTTTTTGAAATATACCTAAGACAGAATTCTTTGAAAATCTGTAAACAGTAAACAACACATTTGACAGGTATAAAAGTAGAACTCACATTTCAATGTTTATTTTTAGGTGCAGCGAAAGTATACGAACACGTTTGCACACACAATGGCATGTAAACATTGAGTTTGACAGATGCTACATGGCAGTCACATGGCAATGTTTGTTTACATTTGGTGGAAGGATATGAAACGGGCCTGCAAGTAGATATTTAGCAGGGCCCCGAGAAAGTTGCTTCCAATGGGGAACGGACTATACGTGAAAAAAAAAAAACAGGTGGCTATATGTATCACTAATATCACTGGTATATACTATTTACACAAAGGTGCGACTACATGCTGGCTGGAGGTGATAACACTGCCGAAATTTCTCTAAGAAATCAGCAAGCTGCCGCAATTGGTCTCTAATGTATTTTCTGTAAGTTCAATCGTAGAAATAAGAGCTATTCACATCCTATAAGAGTAACACACTTTACGAATCATTTCCCTAGATCACTGGGAAATTGAGTATGGCAGTTTTCAGTACTGAGCAAATGTAACCTTCCTGTGTGTTACGCACACAATTTACTGTGCATAGTGCCCGGTAGACGTCTGGAACGCCATTTCCTACATGCATGCTTGTGTTTGATCCGTCACGGACCAGTCTGAAGCTGAGCGAGAACAGCACGTCCCGGCAGCATGCGCCGTTTCACAAACATCCGGTCTTCAGTCGTCAGTGATAGCAGTTAAGGACACAATATAGTCAATTCACGGTTATTTGCAACTTTTCAGAAGTCTTGTTTAAATTCTACTTTCGGGATATCTCCGCCTCGTGCAAACAAAACTTAAGTAAGGCTTAAAAATCACACCAAAAGACCAACGCATCGCATTCGTGGGCACTCTTTTAGTAATATTTTGCATAAGAATATTTCTTACTCGGGATTACCAGCATATCTATTTTACGTGAAAGTTCAATTTAGCCAAAAATAAGGCACTTTTATGTTAACAGAAGTATGAAAGGCATGTGATACAAAGCATGTTTAGGAAATGTCTAGGTAATAATTAGACCTGTCATACATGGGCTGATTTTTCAACTGTTTGTTTCAAAAGGTGTGCAGAAACTGGTGAAAAGACTATACGTGATGTATGGAAAAAAAACTGACAGCACGGCCAGTGCTGCGCGCGCATTTCTTGCGAAGTTCGCCTCGCTTCCTCCACTGAGATGCCAAGACGTCTGCCGGGCACTATACGCTGATAGCATAGCAAGTGCTGCACGCGCATCTCTTGCGAAGTTCGCCCCGATTCCTCCACTGAGACATGCCAAGACGTCTGCCGGGCACTATACACTGCGTCAGAATGGGCTGAGATAAGGGCGCTATTGTTTTTGACTCGGGACTGTCGGGCGAAGAGCGCGGTAAGAAGTCCTGGCGAGCTAGTGGCCGCCACAGGCCGCAGAGACACTCGTCCGACACTGCCAACGTGACCCGAGACGATGATGGTAGGCAAACTTGACCTCCAGTGCCTGATTTCGGAAGGTTGCCCACGGAGCGCTCTTTTTCCTCGCATTTGCTTTTTATTTTTTACCATTCGCACACCAGGGGTGCCCAGCGCGCCTCGTCGACCATGCATACAAATATGACCTGAGTGTTTATTTTAATGTCAACGCAGAAGTACTTCCATATCGCCAGTCAACACGCATAACACTGCAGAGCGTGATTGCCTTTCACTTAATTGTTAGAGCGTCATTCACAAGAGTCAGGATACGAAAAATAAAGATGGTGTTTGGATTTTACGTAGTAAGATTATACACGGGAAAACTAAAGATGAAGGAGCCTTTTGAATATAGTGGATTGCCAATCTTCTGTTACACAATCAGTGATTAGAGGTCAGAAATTGAAGGCCGACTTTCAAGTCCTGTCGTCAGTGTAACTGGCGTCTAGAAGCCATCGGTCAAAACCTTCGACCAATAAAAGTGTCCGGAGATTAAATTTAATGTCGGCAGGCAGCTGAAGTTTTTCTGCAGTAAAGACAAAACGCCACTTGACCATTCGAGTCGCAGATAAACATATTGTTTTAAGCGTTGCAACATGCAAATTATATTGCACGGAACTCTCCTGATGTCGGTAAGACGTTCGGTCAGAGAATGTTTAGGAATACAGTTCTTAAACCGCCGTTTATAATGCTAACTCCAGCGCACATGCAAGCGAAATGGCGTATCTAACCAGCAGCATATCGCAACGCCATTTGCCAATCAGACACAAGGCCCACTTGCAGAGCACCGCGTGAACAATCAGCGAGTCCGTACGTCCAGAACAAGGAACCTTCCTATTATTTCGCCTCTGCACCCGTACCTATTCTATGCTTTTGCAATTTATACGGAGCAGTAAAAATGTGTTTGTGCTCTGTGTTATTGGCAGCAGGTGTTTATGAGACTGAATTATAACCTCAACAGCGAACAATATATTCCATACATGAGAGGAAGGGCCGCGGTGGCTGAGCGGTTAGACTGCTCGCCTCCCACCAAGGCGGTTCGCCTCGGTTCAATTCGCGGCCGGGTCACTCACGGATTTTCGCAAGTGGGAGTCGTACCGGACGATGTCACTAGTCGGCGGGTTTTCTCGGGGATATCCCATTTCCCCCACCTTTGCATTCCGGCGCTGATCCATTCTCACCTCATTTCACCCTCATCGACTCTCAAGACCTCGTTGTTAAGAGCCACCCAAATCTATCAACTCAACGCAACTCGACTCCCTCGTTGGACGATGTCACAAGTACTCGTGAATACAGGGATGAAAAAGTCGCTTGTTAAGCGACCTTCACTCACACTTGCCAGCAAAATGGTGCCACTGTCCAGCCACAAGTCGGAACGCCGTTCACCAGAATGTGTTGTCTGTGTCCCGGCCTGGGACAGAGATAGTCACTAGCCGACTTGGCGAGGGTAGGTCGTGTCTGCAGCTTAGTTGCTCCACCCGTCGTCGAACCACAGACCTACTGCGTGTACGTATTTAAGTAATATATTATATACTATTTCAATAAAAGTTTTTAATTTTTAAAAATTTTTTGAGTTTAGGGTAATCGAAAGTCATAGGCACAGGTCAAGGTCATGGTCAAGGTTACCCACATCCAATATGGCGTTCGGGTGATGTCATAACATGGCGGGATGTCGGCATCTCAGCTCCTCTCCTAGAGTCCGTTATGCACGAGCTCTCTATATCATTCTAGTAACCGTATTTAAATTAACAAGGTAGCCACCAAAATTCTAACAGGTATCATCGTAAGGTTATAAAAAGGGGGGAGGAGGGGCGTGAACCCACCGCGAACAAAAAAAAAAAACTATTTTGTACTCAACATTTGAAACATACTTTATTTAACTTTCAACAAAAAAAAAGTGTGTATTTAACCCGTTCAGTACCGTGTCCACAATAATGGACACATTGCAAATGAAGGATGTTTATGACCAGTGCCGTACACATTAAGGCATCAGTACCCAGTGACCTGAAAATCTCCCCAACAATAATCTCATTTGTGAAAGTTGCAACAATTCTCGTTTATGAATGGCTGATAGTAACGTTTTGCAACACGTTTGCTCACTGGTTATAAAAATAGTACACTAAACTGTAAGCGATTTACTGTAAAGTGAGCACTTGTGAAAGCCCTCTGTTTAGGAATAATAATCAAGAAATATATTATATTTTACACTTAGAATTTAACTTCAGAGTGCAGTGGAATATACACACTGTATTTACACATATAGAAATATATATTCAAAAATGTGGTTGAAGGGTAAAAAAAAATGGGTTAAAGGAAAAAGTATCTAGGGTCTAATAAGTGCTCACACTACCGTGAACGCTTTTTATTTTTATAGAAACGTGTACAGTGCACATGCAATTATTACATGATTGCAACACTTAGGCTCATCAAATAACGAGTAACCGAGCACGTTAAGATTCGAAGTTTAACTTCAACACTACCCATTGTGTTGAACAATCGATATAAACAGTGTATCTCGACATATCGATTTTATTTTTTCAACACGTCACTCACGTAGAATGGTCGATTCCACATTCTCGACGTCCCACAACCGCGGCAGAGAAGCAGCCAGTCACCTGCAAGGTTCTGCCACAAAGTAGATAAGTACACAGAAACGAAGTAGCGAGGGAGATTTCCTTTGATGCTGGGGTACCCGTTCTCTGATTGGCTGCGCGGGGTTTCCAGGAACACGTCCCGTGTCTAATTTGCTACTGAACGCTGGAAAACTTCCCGTATTGACTAGGATCCGGGCTGGTAAAGGCTGTTCACGATAAAGTGAGCACTTTTGAAATCAACCTTAGAAAAAAGTCACTGTCCCTGACTGCATATATTATAACAGTCGCGCTTGGTGACATAAGCCCAATAAAGCTGGTAAATATTGCTGGAAATAATTCCATATCTTAACGTCTAATTAAAAGTGTTATGTAAACATCTGTAACAACTTACATTATTTCTCACCCTTTTTTCATTTTTTTTTAAATGTATCGAAGAATAAAAAAGAGTAGATTTGTGAAATATTTTATTAATTCAATGTCACGCTTGATCGACGCATTGAGTTCGCGGTATAAGCGGCCGTTTCGACTATGCACGCGAGCGGTGTATCTGAAGACGTCGATTTTATTTCTCGACGCGTCACTCATATTGAACAGTCGACTTAGCATTCCCGAAGTCCCACAGCCGTGGCGGGGGAGCAGCCAGCCACCTGCGGGGTCCCTCGCTGACAGGTGTGTGAGGAGAGAGGAGAGATGCCCAGACAATATACCTGTCGTGCTTGGCGGGCCCGCCGCCGATGCAAATGAGCCCTGATCGCCTGATCTGATGGCTGCGACCGCACCACGGTAGAAGAAGGAAAGGAGGGGTGGACGTTGGAGAAGCCCGGAGTTATGGGGCAAATGTAAACAAGGCTCAGCGTCCACGTGTTCACAGCTGAGTGAGCCATTACCACAGCCGATATCTTGATATCGGGGACATCCCCGCGTACCTGAAAGGATGCAGGGCGTGACTGCGTGGGTGGAGGGTAGCTATGGTAAGGGATGATTTGGGGGGGGGGGGGCTGGAGAGTGTCGAAAGGGCTCTGGCTGGCCCTTTATAAAAACCCGACAGTCGCGCCGCACTCGCGATCTACAATAAATGCATAATTAAAAAGTCAAGAAGTTCTTCTATATGGCTGTTCACGATACATTAAGCACTTCTGAAATCTACCTTTAAAAAAGTTGCTACCCCTACCTGCATGTATTTTAACGGGCGAATTGAGTAACATGCGCCCAGCAAAGTTGGTAAAGATGAATGGAAAGTAATTCCATACCTTAACGTCGAATAAAAAGTGTCATGTAACCATTTGTGATCATTTAAATAATTTCTTTCGCTTTCTGTTTTTTTTAATGCATCGAAGTGTAAAAATAAGCATATTTTCAAAATATTTTTTTGTATAATAATGTCCCAGTTTCAGTTAACTGACGCATGAATAAAGAGACGAGGCACATGGCTATGTTAATCGTGCATAAGGCGGAATAATACACAATGTGCATAGGAGTAGAGATACTAAGCAGGACTTTCAAATGTGCTCAGTTTACCGTGAACAGCATATAAAAACACTTCTTTGTTTGCCACCTAGGCTAGGAGGAAGCTGTGGTGCTCCGATATTACGCCACGCGTAGTCACAGAGTAGACAAGTGTACAGAAACGAAACTGCCGTGTATTCAGCGAACTGCAGCCGCACACGCCAGCAAGATGGCGTCATCGGCCAGCAACATGTGTCGGAACGCCGTTCTCCAATCAGCGCCTCGAAACCTGTTTGTCAGCTGGTAGCCCAGCCAACAGCGTACCTTCCGCAGCGTGCAGTAGCCAATCAGATACGAATTCCGTTCCCCGAACCTCGCGCAACCAATCAGAGAGTGAGTACGCACACATCAAAGGAAATTAAGCGCCATTTATTCTCTGTGTGCTTAATCTACTCTACGTCGTTAAGTGATTTTTCAGGGTCTCTAATTACAGTTTTTAATGATTGGTTGCCGGTTAATTAAGCAGGTTCAAAGACCAGGTAGATTCTTCATATAGTTCCACTATGCATGAGAATTGATATTTCCATGGCTCTAATGGCGAATATCTATTATTCTAACAAGTGTCCGCGTGGACTTTTTATAAACGTATATATATATATATATATATATATATATATATATATATATATATATATATGCAATTACCATACTTCTTGCTTTAATGCAAATAACATATGCACCTAAATATGTCAATTGCACATCGATACGTACCTACGTTAAAGGTATAAAGTTAGTTTATATCATGTAATTATCCGATATGAAAGGGTTGAAGTAAATTCAGTTCCAGGCATGTATTTTGTCATTAATTTATTCCAAATCGGTCCAGTTAACCGCGCGGCTCCGCTAAATTGAATTACTGTCTGGTAATCAGAAATAAATTAAACTTATGTGGATATTATTTGAGCGATGGTAAAATAAAATAATTATGGTTGATACATGCGTGTACATATATACATACACATGCTGGAAACTTATAAATGCTTAATGCGCTAATTACAAAAATTATATATAAGGAGAATAAAGAAATTGCACCGTTAACAATCCTATAAAATTAGAACATGTACAGCAAACAGCAAATCACTGTTATTACTGCTATTAAAAAATTGGTCCATTTTTTAACCACTATTTCTCACATCCCTTAATTTTTATATTTAATTGTTCGATTGCTGTGAAATTTTGAAAATCTCTTTTGACTGGGTGATACCAGTAATAACTTTCTAGCTTGGTTTTCAGGTTTGACCAAAAACAGTTATAGGGGAAATGCGTAGAGAAGGTGCCAGAATGATTCAGCGTTATTTTTCAAACCATAACTCTTCGAAATTGAAAGGTTCTAGAACAATAGAAGAGCTATTATTTGCAGTGTTATTATAGTTCCCCCGCTATAGATAAGTTGGCCAGAGCATGGCGAAGACGGAGGGGAAGGGGGAACAAAAAACAATCAATTTTGACTTGTGTAACATATTGTGTCAGTAAATAGTACCATGATTTTTTGCTGGTCATGATACACCTACTAATAATTCTCTATGAGATACTTAACGTTGACAAGGTTTTTAATCATTTTGTCGCTGAAAAATACATACGCCTTTTGTATTAATAAGTTAATGAATTATTCTGGGTAGTATATGCTGAATTTAATTAGTATTTATTTTTAAAACAGATGCATAATACGTAGGGCTACCTGTAATTCGGAAATGATTTACGCGGAGACTAGACTTCAACATTCTGTATGTATGCTTGCAGCCTTCCTTTGGCTATTGGCCGCTTGTCTTTGTGTGAAGACTGACTGCTAGATGAGAAACCCAAAAAGAAATAAGGTTCTCCGATACTGGTCGTCCGTGATTCGCCGGCAAACAGATAAGACGCATAATAGTTCTAATGATCCAATCACGAAAGTGGTACTGAACTAAGGTGTTTTGGGACACTAACAGTCCCGAAATCTTTTCGTGAAAAACATGTGCCCCTAGCTATTAGCAAGCCTGTCGGAAGAATTTTCACTAGTTCTCAGACATATTAGACTTTAATAAGCACTTTTACGATCGAAAATCTCCTGTCTTGCAGCAGCTAAAATGAAACATTTATGTGTACACTGAGGGGTTTAAGAACTATTTTGTAACCATTTATATGTTAATTTATCTCCCTACTCCCAAATCCGGATCAGTGATTTCTAACGTATAAGTGTTATTTACTGAAAATCGTATTAATAAACCGCTACCTAATAGTTAATTAGTGAAATGCATTTGTGAAGTGGCCACGGTGAAGTACTGGTTAGACTACTCTCCTCTCACTACATATTCGTGGCCCCTTCACAAATGCATTTCACTAATTCATTATTGGGTAGCGGTTTATTGATTCAATTTTCAGTGAATCACTTTTTAATGTTAGAAATCACACATCCGACATTAGGGATGATGGATTTTAATGAACATAGAAATGGCTACATAATAGTTATTTAATCCCTTAGTGTTCACATAAATTTTTCATTTCAGCTGCTGCAACAGGGGATATTTTCGATCTGGAAAGTGCTTATCAAAGCCCAATAGTAACTTACAAAAACGACACAATAAAGCCCATGAGAAGAGTTCCCGCTGCAATGCTAAACAAGCAGTATGAGCCAGTTGTAAAATCTGACGTGTCAGAAGCTGCCAACGTGTAGTGTTAGCCACGGAGAAGCCATGTCCGTGTTGGTACCCGTTACAGACTGCGAACAGCGCCCATCATAGTTTGATGTTTCAGCAGCATTTATCAAATAAACTAGATAAACTACTCGAGATAAACTGCTGAGATGTAGGTTTTCGTTTGGGAAAGCAGGAGATAGCGCCACTCCCCTCACCAAAGAGGCGCCCGAACACCTCTCTGGTTACTGTCGGCACCAAGTTACAGAACAATAAAGATCCCCTCCCCCTCCCTTCTAGTCTTTTCTACTCTACTAACCAAGAACATGTTCCCAAACACCCTGTCTCCTGTAGCATTCTGTTTAATTTAATTTAATGGATGAGATAATTTTTGAATTTTTACTTCTCTCTCGCAGGGATTTTTACGTCTCTCTTGAAGGTTTTTCTCTTGCTCTTCATAGTTAAGACTAGCTCTAAGTACACTTGGGGAGGTAGTCATGGCCCCAAAGTGCAGGCCATGGCTGCCCAATCCCTCTTTGCCGCGATGCACGTCTCCTTGCATAAATTTCCTAGTAGGCGGTTAGCCCTGAGATGCAATAAAATTCCGCCCTACCTTCAGGCCTTAACTTCACATAACACTTAGAATAAGGTAGTTTAGAAAAAAAAGAGTTGACCTTCAGTACTGGCATTAAAATGTCTGTTGGTTTTCACAGGTCTCGTTGATGCACGCGCAATCTGCTGTATAAATTATATTCTTACAGAAAATCACAGACAGTTATGCTGGTACTTCCGTATACATTAAGCAATCCTTAGATTGTACCAACACTTCACCTGCATGATTGCTCTCACTATATTAAAAAACTTCAAAGATCATCAGACACACTAACTATCACCAATTTGGAGAAGTCCAATTCATTGTAGGTCATTATGTGGAACAAGTACAACTGTGTAAGTTAACTAATAACAGTTCTTTTCTCACCGTCAACAGATGTGCAAGATTCAGTTATATGTTTTAATTTTTACTCATTTTAATTTGTTTACTTACTCCGCCTGTTTTTATTTTGTTTTAGTTGCTTTTCATTTATTATGTATGATTCCAGATATATATGGTTTCATTTTTAACTGGTTGGTTTAACCCTCAATGATTTGGTCTGATTTTCATTTATTGTTATGGTATTTAGGGTACTGATTTGTTTTGATTTTTGTTGATTGTGTTTAAGTTCCTAATTGATGTGCGATTTGCACACTTACTTGGCTCTATTTTAACCAGCTCAGTTTTCTTTTCTACTTACTCCTTTTTAGGGTGCGCTCAGTGCTGGGGCAGGAATGGAAGATCATACCCGAGCCACAGAGTAGATAAATACATAGATACTAAATAACGTGGCAATGTCTTTGATATTGGCGTACACGTCCTCCGATTGGCTGTGCGAAGCTCTGGGAACGAGCCTTGTGTCTGACTGGCTACTGCGCGCTACGGAATATTCCTTATTGGCTGGGTCCTTGGCTTGCAATTGTAAGTAGTTTACCAGGTGCAATCTAACACTTGCAAATAAGTATATTGAAGTGGCAAAATGCATTTGTTATGTAGACGTTTCACTTTCGGAAGAAATCGGGAAAAATTATGCAACTGTTTTCCTTAACTGCACAACTTATCAAATTACAAAACACTACAAAATTACTTGAAATTTTCTTCTGTGAACTATTGTAATTAAAACTAGGCTTGATTTTTTTTGCATTCTCTAACTGTAACTGAGTTGGTATAGAGAACAGAGTTATTGGTCCGTTTGATTAAGGCATGTACGTTACATTATTCGCAGGAAACTATTTACTAAAGGATCATCAATTATTGACTAGTCCTTTTAAGTAAAAGATCAAACTATACAAGCGTATGTTAAATAAGAGCGAGTCATGAAACCTGTTTAATAACAAAGCTCAGTGATGTTTGTGGTCTAGAAGACCTAATCACACTACTCTGTTAGTGCTAGTGAAGTGAACAAAAAATAATACTAAAGTCAACAAAGCGTTCCACAGTAAATTATTATGTAAATTAAATGACAGGCCTAATCTTCAATCTCAAACGATTTTCACTGCATTAATCGACCGAGGCATAATAATTTAAAACGGGCACAGGAGAATGTTTTCAAGGAGCGAACGCCAGGGGAAAGAGAGCTTGAAGATAGTTCATGTTTCACCGCACGGTAATGACCGAAATAATTAATGCGCACACAATTGCTGCCACCTGCCTAGGCGCTGGACATTAATAACCAACGTGGCCACAGAGCTCGTTACGAGCAAACACGTCCACGGATTAATTGTTTAATCCATGGTGATGGCATTCATTAGGACGGCGATACTTAAGACGTTATATGAAGGTGAGCTTTTGAACTGGAGCACCGCATGAAAATTCGACGGAGTTCGGTGCGTGAACACATGACAAAAAGTATGTAGTTTGAAAACATGTATATTTATTCAAAATCGTTATATAAACAAAACAAACGAATTGTGTCGAATCTCACTTTAGAAAAGACTACTTAAAATAAATGTTATTTATGTCGACATATCTAGTTAAAACTCAATAAATTACAGCAATAATAAAAAAATCGTTATTTTAATTTGTGCACACCGGTTACCAAGGATTTTAACCTGAAGATTAGAAATCCCAGAAACTACCGGAATAATTTAGGGACAAGAGAGGTTACTTAAAAAAAAAAAATAAATAAAAATGTTTTCCCTCCGCCCTGGAAAACTCTTCAGCGTTATGTGTAGTGAAATACACATCTAATAATGATATTTTATGTAAATAAACAACTTGAAACAACAAAATACATAATACGGAAGTTAAACAACAGCCTGTACAAAGCAGAGGAGAAACCACATGCTTAACCCGTTCAGACCAGAAATCATTTGTACGCTCAAGTGTTGCAATCACGTAATATTTAGGTCCGAGTTGTACGTGTGTTGAGCTTGCTTCTCCCAGCCAGTCAAAAAGGTGTCGCGCGAACACTGTTAAAAGCATTAACCATTCGTAAAGGAGAGGATGAGGAACTTTCGCAAATCAGACGACTCTCTGGGACGACGCCCAAGAGATCGGACGCCGGTCACCTTGCTGTGCACAGCAACGGCCATGAGTATGCTTCGTGTGCAACATAACCTCGATCGAGGACGCAAGGACTAGAAGGGCTAAAGACATTGCAGTGTGCCGCGCTGGTAGCGAATGTTGCTAAACCATCGATTAAAAAAGTCTCAGTAATCACAACAGTATTTATAGACTGAGCCATTCGTAAAAACTTGTTAGATTTAATAAAAAAATCAAGAAGTTTTCTGTAGAATTTTTTCAATGTCTAATATTTATTTTAAAAACTCGACTCCTGATAGTGTATTGTAATAGGAGTAATGCAAATTAAGCTAGGGAATGTCGTAACATTCCGTCGCCTCATGAATTTACGTTTTAAATAAAATCAGAACTTGTTGTTGAGTATGGCATATACCTACATACACACATACATGTAGTCTATTTACATGCATACATATATACATACACATGTACACAGATATATAAATACATGCATACATATAAATATACGTGAATACATCCATGCATTAATACATGCATGCATACATACTGTACATGGTTAAATACACAAACCTCTACTGTAATTTGATTGCTATGGTACGTAAAAATAATTTGTTCAGTGGAGCAACTCCATCTGAAGCGTCTGTAAGCTGCATATTCATATTAATGTTCGACTAAATTGCCAAACACATTTAAAGTACAAATTATGCTGACACTGATTACTATTGCCACCAAAATATTCTAGCGGTGATTAAAACTAAATACGATATTAAAGCGTGTCCAGAGGTTTGCCTCGGAAGAGACACTCATCCACTGTAGGATTGAAGTGTGGGTAGAGGTAATATACATTTAAGTTACTAATTATTTTTCACGCGTAACCAGCTTTTATGATACCAATCAAACTGCTGTATAATGAAGTGAGATTAGTTTTTAAAATACAAGTTGTTATGTAAAAATGTTTTTAATGCTACAAATTGCATATACTGTCACATAAATAATACAAATCTATTACGGCATGCATAAACATACCAAACTGCAGTGTTTTAAATGCTGTTTAGTGAGCATCTTAGGCAAAATTCTATTTTAATTACATAATAAACTCCAGTGAGATCCTTCGCTCACCCTCTTTAGCAAAACGTTCTATAACTTTTTCAACATCAGCATTTAAATCGCGGTGGACAAATAATAGACACAGGCCATTCAACCTTTCCTCTGCCATTCGCGTACGCAGCCAAGATTTTACAAGTTGTAAGCTGCTGAAATATCTCTCTGCAATTGCAACACTGATAGGTGAAGTGAGAAGGATTTCACAAAAACCGTCGAATCGTTGGAAATAAATCAATATCGCAAAATTTAACCACATCAAGCACGGTTTCCGGTATTGGTAGACCTTATTTACTCTCCCTCTTCTATTTTTATTTCCAAAATGCACATTTCGCCATCCAGAAAAGTACCAACAGTTCCACCTCAGATACCACCTTAACGAAGAAGACTGTAACATCCGACAACAGTATTACTCGTTGGTTCAAAGTTGCTTCCCTTCATTTTAAATGAGGTCAAAAAGGGCGCAAGTCGTATCACTGGAATGCATCCTGTGAGAAGCTTGCTTCAGAACAGTTATGACGTTGTCCAGGAGTGGAATGGAGACAGCTTGTCTGCACTAGTACTCGGTGCTGTTGGCCACATAGTTTGCTCTATAAATTTGCCTTGCAGCAAGGCGTCGCATTAGTAGGTATAGGCTGTTCACCGTAAAATGAGTACTTTTGAAAGCCTTGCTTAGGAACTACTTGTACACACAGCCGCCTTATGTGAAATTATCATTGCCACGGGCTTTATCACTTCATCCATGCGTCGGTCAAATGAAACTGTGAAATTATTAAGACAGTAAATACTTTACAAATCAGCTCATTTGTAAACTTCGGTGCGTAATAAAATGCAGAAAGCGATAGAAATAATTTAAGTGGTAACAAATGGTTACCTAACAACTTTTTATTCGACGTTAAGATATGGAACTACTTTCCCCTCCATCGTTACCAACTTCACTGGGCGCATGTAAGTCATTGCACCCGTTAAAATATATGCAGGTAGGAGCAGTGGCTTTATTCTAAGGTTGATTTCAAAAGTGTTCACTTTATCGCGAACAACCTTTAACTCCCTGCTTTGTAGCTGTAGAGGTGGCACCCTTATGCAGTCGTGAAAATCTTCCCAAATTGTATGTTGACTCTATAGTAGTTGTATTTTCCAGTTTCCATTACACACAATACGATAATAAACATAAACCACGATTCATCATAGCATAGACTTGACACGTACGTGCGCCGAGGTTAGCCTATCAGCAATAGCAATGTGTGGCACTGTGACAATTAGGCTATAAATTCAAATGAGTAACATTTCTTGGGGTGAGCAGTGGCCATTGGTGAATTCCCCCCCCCCCCCAATCGATCCGCCCCTGACAAGTAAAAAAAATGAATATAAATACTGTCAAAATCATTATGTGCCATTCCATTAACTAGACGAGTTTATTCGTCAGACGGCTTGTGTTTGACTGTTAACAACACACCAACGAACCCAAAAATAATTACGTGAAACTGCTGTTTTAATGTTCGCATGACACACAATGTCCACGTAACACCGCCTGATAAAAAAAAAAGCATTATATTTAAGATTCTCGAAAAACAAAATGTCATAAACCCTCCACCCCCAAAACCAAAACACATTTTATTAAGATTGCAATTTTTAGTAATTCGTTAATATTGTAAGAGAAGTTAAAAAAAAAAAAAAAAAAAAAAATGCTGTGTGTTTGTTTCCCCCCACGCAGCTCACCAACAAGCTCAACAATTCAAAACTGATAACCCTCGCAGCGGTCGTATAAACGTTACAAAGCACTAATTAGCCGTGTTTATTGTGGCCATTATACGTTCCAGGGGAGATCTTTCGGTTGGTTTTATTGATGGCTGGCGGGCCACTAATCGGTTCGGCGAACCGCAGGCTCTGGGGCGGTAACAGACGAAGGATAAACGGTTCGACGCTGCAGGGGCGGATGTAAGTTCCCGAGATGCGAAGGGTGTAAACGCAGGAGGGAGAGGGGTAAGCAGGAAAGGGGGTTAAGAAATGGGTTGCGCACCCTTTAGCGCGGGGGTCAACAATTTAAATAAACACGCCCTGCCTCCCCCTGGCGATGGCAACCGCCGACGGCGACACCCTCTCATTGCCGAGATCATTACAACTTGTCTCCCTGGGTGGCCCGTCCTTCTGCTCTAACCCAAACTCTGTGCTACAACTATCGTACCAGCTACCTCAATTATCGTACAAGTCACAAAACATCTTGCACGCTGGTTTTTTCTATTTATAGTGTAATAGAAAGATGAAAGATCAGCCATAGCAAAAACAGTAGTTACGTTAACGACGAACACCTGCTCTACACGCCATTTTTTACTGGCTGGCAGTCTAATCGCGCCACCACCGCAGCCCCGGTAAACTGTGACCTTCAGATACCAACGTTTGAAAAGTGTCACTGCCCCTACATGCATGTTTTAACGGGCACACATTGCGTAGCCTGCGCCCAGTCAAGATGGTAAAGACGAAGGGAAGGTAGGTCCACGTGTCAACTATGAATTACAAGTGTTAGATAAACATGTGTGAATATATAAATAAATTTAGTTTTCCTTCTGTTGTTTAAATGCATTTAAATGTAAGAATCAGGAAATCTGTATAATGTTTACATTTCTAATAATTTCACGGTTTCCCTTGCCCAACGCACGAAAAACTGATCACGCCCATGGCAATGTTAATTTGACATACGGAGAAAGAATACACAATGTGCACACAAGTAGGACTTTCAAAATTTCTCAGTCGACCGTGAACAGCCCAGGACAAGAGTGAGTGTGCGCCTGGACCCGGGAGCCTGGAGGAAGACGTCGACGTAGTCGCAGAGCTCCGGAGGGCGGGCGACTCGGCTCGACGTGGAGGGCCGTAGTTGTTATGTAGGAAGAAGATGGCAGGTTTTTAGACACGAAGAGGGGGAGGGGGAAGGTAATCTGTGTGAGGTCCTTTGTTCGGCGAGAGCGCGACTGGACGCGGTCAGGTGTTGCAGCCATTAGTCACACAGCGCTGGCCGTGATGGAGACGTCACGGCATGCCAGGACGGGCCGGTGTCAGTGGCGCACCACGAGGGGAGGTCGCAGCTCCGACCACACTGCAGTGCTGCCAACAACGCAACCCTACCAACAACACACACTTAACGTATTGGCGTACACGTTCTCTGATTGGCTGCGCGAACCTCTGGGGACGGGCACGGGCCCTCGGTGGTGAAGTGGTTAGACAACTCGCCTCCCACACAGACGAATCGGGTTAAATTCGCAGTGGGGTCGCTCCCGTGATTTCGCATGCGGGAATCGTGTCGAACGATGCCGCTGGTCGGCGGGTTTTCTCGGGGTTCTCCCGTCCTTGCATTCTGGCACTGCTCCATACTCACATCGCTTCACCCTCGTCGGAACTCAAGATCTCTATATCAAGAGCCACCCAAATATCTTCATTCCACTCCACTCAATTAACCGTGAAGCGTATATAACAACTAAAATTCCACGTACAGCTTATCACTGAAGACCCGGGAATCTCGCGAACTCATATCAATACAAGATACTCTGCAAACACGTGTACATGTATAAGACTTTCTTTTTCAGTGCAGTCGCAGTTTGTAAGCAACGTCCTGGAAGGATTTGAACCAATACCTAACCTTCAAGTAAAATAGGACTTAAGCCCGTGCTACTTGGTCTGGGATAAAACTGGAGCATCAATAGAGACAGGTGTTCATCGCGAAAATATTTGTGGTCATGTTAGGCTACAGCATCCTGCGTCCACAACCACAACTTCTCTGGTTATTGACCAGATGTCTACATGAGAAGACGTGTTCTTATTTGACTATGCCAATCGTAGTAAAATACTCCCAATACTGAACGTCCGTGATTCGCGGACAGACACTTGAGGCACGTGACATTTAAAATCATCCGACCAAGAATGCGCATATGAACTTAAGTGTTTTGGAATACAACTGGTCCTGAAATCTTTTCGCGAAAAACAAATGTCTCTAAGCATCAACCAGTGAACAACTAACAGAGGCTCGAGTAAACATATGGTTGTGGAGCCCAGTCAGTTGCCAAATGAATCCGCGAATCTTCAGCGTCACGCAAGTATCTGTTAAACATCTTACACGACGTTATCCTTAACTCCAGGTACGTACTTTGTGAGATGATTCGTTATGGAAAATTGGGTAAAGGCTGTTAACTTTTGATTGAGCACTTTCGAAATCAACCTCAGAAAAATTTAACCGGTCCTGCCTACATTAATTTTAACTGGCGCACTGGGTCGCATATGCACAGTTAAGTTGGTAATGACGGAGAGAATGTAGTTCCATGACTAAACGTTGAGTTATAAGTGTTCGGTAAACATTTGCGGTAAATGAAATTATTTATTTTGCCTTCTGAATTTTCCAGTGTCTATGCGAAAAAATTACGGAATTTAAAAATGCTCACGTTCCTAATAATTCAACAGTTTTACTTGAACGACGCATGAATACAGTGACCAGGCTCACGGAAATGTTAACTAACATACGCTGAAAAAAAAAAAGAGGTAAAATTCCCTTACGTGTAATGGAAACTAATTACCTTTACATGTAAGGTAAAATTACCTCTTAAATGTAGGGTAAATTTACATAACAATAAAGTACTACTCCCTATAATTTTAAGGGCAAGTACTTGACAAAAAAGTGTGGGGGGGGGGGAAACCCATACAAGTGAAGGAATATTAACTACTAAGGGCCCAGCACGTGGCCTTTTTTTTTTTAGTATTGTTACGAGCATAGAAAAGTTACTATGTTACAAATTTTTGTTATCATACAAAGACTGAAAAAAAAAAAAATGATGTGAAATTAACTTAACATTGGATATACTTCTATTCACTAAGCCACTGAGGCCCCATTTGAATATATATATATATATATATATATATATATATATATATATATATATATATATATATATATATATCCACTTGGCCACTGAGGCCCCACTTGATATAGTTCTATCCACTGAGCCATTGTGGCCCCACTTGGAGTTGCTCTATCCACTGAGCCACTGTGGCCCCACTTCGAAATTAACTCAACATTGAAGCCAGAAATTTAAAGTAAACAAAAATGATATTCCATTATCTTCATATCTCTATGCAATAATCTCTATGCATTAATACAAAACTTTCATATAGGAAAACAATAATTAAAAAATAGTTTTTAGGGTAAAAGGTAATGATTTCGTAATCTGATGTTGCTAAAATTCGAACTTGACCTGTATTTGACCCTGAGGATTCGCTCTGTAAAATTTGAAGAACTTCTGCCGAGTTTCAAGGGACTTAGAAGTATTAAATACGGACAGACAGGCAGGCAGAGATCGTCTCATTAAATAGGATAGGATAATGTATAATAAAATTATATTGAAAATTATCCCGGAGTATCAGTACTGTTAATTATTTTATTTGCTATACTTCCTGACGAATAGTAACCGAAACTTTTCAACACTAAAACCCTGGACATTTGCTGGTGGGTGGGCGCGAACCATAGTCCTCTATCACGATAGGCCGATGCGCTACCCAATACACTACAACAGCGTGAAAGCAGCAGTGAACATAAGCGTGTTAAAAGATTGTTTCTTTCGCCCGTCCCCCCACTTAGCTGTTGAGAATGCTGAAGAGAAACACGCGTCGTAAGGTAATTTTCCCATCCATGTATGGGATTATCCACTACCATGTACGTGAATTTTACTCCAGAGTGCGGTAATTTTATCTTACCTGTAAGGAAAACTATGTTTCCCCACACGTTAGCGATTATTACCTTACACTTGTCAGGTAATTTTTCCATATTTTTTACAATGTACGGTGTAATTATTTGTAAAAGTAATTATTTGCAAAATGTCACTAACTACGTGAGATGAAAAAAAAAATAATGCATCGACAGTGTTAGCTAGAAAGGTGTTCCTTCGATATTGACATGATTATTACGTCATAACAATCGGTAAACGAAACTATAATATTCGGAATTTTATTCCGGATGTTGAAAAAAAAACCTAGGGCTCCTTACTGTTCGATTTGGAACTTCCAGAAAAACTTGTATCCATAATATTTTATAGGTTAAAATTGCAAGTGACGCCATATTTCCGGTATATTAAGTCCAGGTAAATTAATTTGAGCGTTATTATAGCACACCGCTTTGAACCGGTTTGTAAATAGAACTAGGCCCAAATTTAACCTATATCTAACAAAAATTGCATTAATATTCATGGATTTATTCTGGTTCATATCAAGGACCTGATAACCGACCAGGTGCTGAAGAACAAGCAGGCAACTTGGCATTTCTTAGTAACAACAGTAAGTTCTTTACTCTTGGAGAAATGGATGATTCCATAATTACACTACGAACATAAAACAGTCAAAATGGCTCCAGATAATTCAACATAAGGAAAGTGCTCAACTAGAATTCAATAGAAGCTTACTAATTACTACAGTAGTTGTACATCGTTAATTTGTGATTTGTTTCTGATTTTCTATTGACTCCAGTACTTCAAATCAAAGTTCTTTCTCCCAATTCGTGGCTGATTTTTTGTGAGTCGGTAGTAACTTAAGAGAAAAATTATTAGTATCCAAACTGCAGTGTCACCAACCCGAATTCACAGGTCTTAGACTCCAAGCTAATATTATTGAGTAAGACTATTAAAGGGAAATTATTATCGTTTAGGTGGCGAAAATAGTTATAACATATGAGATATACGAGTTTTTTTTGTGGACCAAATGAAATACTTGGTCGAGCAGCTGTAAAAGTAAAGGGACTTCTGAATTTTTGATAAAAATAAAGTGATTGACAATAAATAAGGTAATAGTAAAATCATCTCCAGACACAAGACCACACAAACGACAGTTCGTTAATTAAACTATACAAGTGAACAAATTATAACCTAACAGTTCAGATTTAAGCAGCCGAACAAACAAATATGTTAAGGATTTAAATACTGGTTCGGACTCACCCACTGGCTGAGTTCATCAATATTCATAGTACAGGGACGCATATGAGCAAATGTTACTGGCTCTGACAGAAATGTTCTTTCAACAGCTTCTGGATTGAGAAAGTGTACGTACCTGCGAACATAACACAATTAAATATTAGCAAAAATCATAATATAATTATATTCTGAAAAACTATAATGCTGAAATTATTATTAACACGTCATGCACATGTACGCTTACAAAGCGCTGCAAGATGAGAAATGCGGACAGATGTTTTGAGCTGGGCTGGAGTACTAATAGTGGCATTTTTTTTTCTAAACAACCTTAGTCTAAGTGTTATGTGAAGTTAAAGCCCGAAGGTAGGGCGGAATTTTATTGCATCTCAGGGCTAACCGCCTACTAGAAAAATTATGCAAGGAGACGTGCATCGCGGCAAAGAGGGATTGGGCAGTCATGGCCTGCACTTTGGGGCCATGACTACTTCCCTAAGTGTACTTAGAGCTAGTCTTAACTACGAAGAGCAAGGGAAATACCTTCAAGAGAGACGTAAAAACCCTTGCGAGAGAGAAGTAAAAATTTAAAAATTATTGCATGCATTAAATTTAATTAATTAAGTTAAATAGAATGGTACAGGAGACAGAGTGTTTGGAAAACATGCTCTTAGTTAATAGAGTTGGAAAGACTTGTAGCGGGGGGGGGGGGGGGTTACAGGACTAATAGTGACATTGCCACGTCAAGCTCTTGAAAACAGTTAGACTCTGACCCAAGTCTCAACTCCTCGCCACTAACAACAGTTTGTTCTATGCACTGTCGAAAAATACATTCAAGGAATCTTAGAAATGTTGACATTCAAAATAAAGAACGATAAACTAAAAAAATTACCAAGGAACAATTTATGCAAAAACCAACGCAGGTGGTTCCCATTAAAATAACATGTAAGTACAATATTGTTTTGCGAAAATTGCAACACCCAGAAAAAAAGGCCCGAATGAATCCAAACTCGGAGGATGTGCAGAACAGTGAAAAGTCTATTCCCGGTTTCTTCACACTTTTGGGAGAAACCCCCCCCCCCCCCCCCCCTCGAAAATTCACTATATGTATGACGTGTTTAATACATCTGTTGACATAAAAGTATCTTATTTTTCGGTAAATTATAATTTCTATATGTTTTATTTATAAATTATAATATATCATTTATAATAAATATGAATAACACAGTGAGAAAACATGTGTGTTATTAACGCGTAGTAAGAAATAGTTCTCATTCAAAATATTATTACATATGAGTGCCCACGAAGTTGGTGTGTTATCCTTTAGTGTAACTTTCTAGATTTATTTAAGTTTATAGCTTGAACGCGGCGAAGGAATATCCTGGAATTAGAACTTCAGCAGGGCTTCAGAAAAGTGTGAAGTAATCGTGAACGGATTATTCCAGCAATAAGTGATTACGATTGCAGAGGCCCAGCACGTAGGTCCAGCAGCGTCCTCTCGTGTGTGACCTGACAGGTCAGCGTTACGGCAAGTTCAATCAGTGAAGAACCGTCCAACGAAGTGAAAGCAAGTGCCAGTCTGCCTCGTCGACGTCAAAGTGCGCCATATCAGCACGTGAGTGAGTTCGAACGGGTCAGAATGACCGGTCTCCGTGAAACGGGTTTGTTATACCGTGACATTTCGGCTCATACAGGTCATGCTCCTACGACAGTGATGTGCGTGTGTGGAACCAGTGGATAGAAAAGGGTCGTACGCAGCGACGAGCGGGTACTGGACCACGCAATGCGACCACAGAACGAGAAGACCGCCATCTTGTCTGCATGGCCGTAACGGACCGTACAGCCTCGCCCACAGTGTTAGCTCGACACTGGAGCACTGCAACGGGTTGTGAACCTGTCTGCGTCGACGGTTTGACGCCGTCTGCTGCGGGCTTAACTGGAGGTACGTACACCATTGCGTCGGCTTCCACTGACCACATACGCCATTCCAGAAACCACTTACGCCTCAGACTGCAATGGCACCTGAAATGTAGTGTTTTTAGACACATCCCACTTCAATCTGCTCTACAGTGATGGCCGCATGTGTTAGACGCTACCGTGGTGACCGCAATCTGGCAGCTTGCATTGTGGAGCGGCATAACGAACAAGCTCCCACTGTAACGGTGTGGGGCGCCATTGGATATAATATGCGATCTCGACTCCTTCTTATTGAGGGCAATCTGAACAGCAACTGCTAAATCAAGGAGGTTTTAGAACCCGAAATACTGCCCCTCTTTCAGTCAATTCCACATGCCATATTTCAGCAGGATAATGCCCGGCCCCATATGGCAAGGAATGTGAAAGCCTTTTTCAATGAACGACGGGTACCACTGCTTACCTGGCCTGCACGTTCGCCTGACATATCGCACATCGAACATGTCTGGGATATGGTTGGTCGGTGACTTGTTCGTCATGGTCCTCCAGCAACCACTGTTGATGCTTTGTGGACTCGCATACAAACCGCTTAGAGGGAGATTCCCCACGAACATATCCAGGTCATCTTTGATTTCACGCCACGCCGTTTAGAAGCTCTGATTGCAACTCGTGGGGGCTTCACACCATACTGAATTCTCAAGGACAAATATCATGTACGGTTCTGTACTCCTAATCAATTGTGTATTGTCATGTATTGTACCTAATATGTGGTATAGATTTTATTTCACTCACATGTATCCTTCTTGGTGTTGCATTTTTAACAAACGTTAGTGTATAACAGTGACATTCCCTTAGTTGAGACCGAAAATACGTTGTCTGCCTTATAAACTACAAATAGGACTGTGATATCTAAGATATTTACTTCCTAGAAAAAATCGTACTATCACATTTCTCGGACGTGGATTATCGCACGTTAGGAATGCTGCTCGAGTATAAAATTGAGAGGTCGTTATTGTGATTACAAAATTAATCCAATGAAATATTGATAAGCCCAAATCTGCAATTTTGTAAAGACTAGCCTAATTTTGACTACAACATCTATGGGGACCCGTAGTGTTTTGGCATAGGAGCAATGTTTCCAAAGACCAGAGCTAACATTACCACATGGAGTCAAAGTAAGTGGATGTTCCAATAATACTGGAACTTGTATTGCTGAAAGAAGTGATTAATTTAGGAAAGTATTTCAAGAATACTGCTAGGATCAGTTTCGAGAGAGTTGAGGGTGGTCGTGACGACAGCTCTGACTGTGGTCTTGAAACACTGTCGCACCATAAAGTGTTTAAGAACACAGAGACGAAATGGCGTTGCAATTATTTTGATATAAGCGTTCCTATTCTCTGAATGGCTGCACCAGGCCCTAAAACATGGCGTTATGTCTGATTCCATACAGCGTGATAAAGAAAAGATATCTTATTGGATAGGCTGCCAGCTGACAAGCAGGTCTACCAGGCGCTGATTGGATAACGTCGTTCTAACGGATTGTTAAAGGCTGTTCATAGTAAAGTGAGCACTTTTTAAATCATATATTTTAACGGGCGCACTGAGGGACATGTGCCCAGTAAAGTTCGTAACGATGGAGGGAAAGCTGTTCCGTGTCTTAACGTCTAATTAAAAGTGTTAGGTAACCATTTGTGACAACTTGAATTATTTCTTTTGATTTCTCTTTTTTAATGCATATAGTGTAAAAAAACGAGCAGATTTGTAAAATATTTACTTTTCCAATGATTTCACAGCTTGGAATGACCACCGCATGAATAAAATGATGAGACCCATGGCAGTGTTAATTTTACATTACGCAGAAGAATTCACACCCTACATACAAGTAGATCTTAAGCAAGCCTTTCGAAAGTGCTCATTTTAGCGTAAACAACCTATAGTCGGTGATAGCATTTTGCTAACTTACGGCTGGAGTTCGCGGAATAAAAGGCTGTTTCGCTTCTGTAATGTTACGTATACTCTGTGGTCACACGCCTACCGATAGTGGCAGAGCATTTACACAACGGAACACCGCAGTGCGGGATTCGGAACGGCACATCCGCTGCATGATGTACGGCGCTGATACAACCGACGTCTCTTCGGCGACGGAACGCCAGCTATGAAAAGAAAATGCTTCAAAGAAAGGAGCATGTACCGAGGTAAGAGATGCTCTTTCTCTCTCTCGCGTAGACAAAGCCCCGCCGAAGTGCGTGGCCCTGTTGTATGACAATACAGAGTGAAGGGAACGAAAGGGACTGAGAAATGAACCGGCCAGAAGGAACATGCATCAGCATTCGGGTAAGACAGGAAGACAGGGGTGTTGACCTGTGGTCACAACACTCAAAGATCCCATCAGAGTGGGACCACGGTGGCTGAACGGTTAGCCTGCTCGCCTCCCAGCACGGCGAACAATGTTCAATCCCCGGCCGGGTCACTCCCGGATTTTCGCAAGTGGGAATCGTGCCGGATGATGCCGCTTGTCTACGAGTTTTCTCGGTGATCTCCTGTATCCCCCGCCCTTGCATTCAGACACCGCTCCATTCTCACCTCATTTCACCGTCATCGGATCTCAAGACATCGTTGTTTAGAACCGCCCAAATATCTCAACTGAACTCATATCTATTACTCTGTGTTGTGTTCAGGAGCACCCAAAAAATGTTACAGATCTCGGAGGAACACAAAAAAAGTCTATTATATAATTAATCAAAGCAAACTATATATATATATATATAATATATATAAGGATAAGAAAATTTCGCGAATTCATTTCGGGACAAGATACATGTCAAATATGTATACATTGTAGTCACCTTTGTAATTGGATCACAGTTTATTAGACACTTCCTGGACGCGTCTGAGCCAATAGGAGGCTTGCAAGGAAACTAGTAGCGAATCCCATGCTGTCGGGTGTGGGGCAAGACTGTCCGCTCTCTGGGGCAGCAATCAATGAACACGCAGCTGAGACTCTGAGTATACACCGGACTGTAGTATACACCGAATTCTGGACGCTCGTTTTGGCTCACAAATGGTCGGTAAGTGGGAAGGAATGAACAGGGTGTAAAGGGGGGGGGGGATGGACTCTTTACAGGGGGTGTTTGGTTAAATAAAGTGAATACCATTGTTGTTTTTTTTTACAATATATTTATCATAAGGCGTATGATTGTTTTATTAAAGATACTAAATAAAAAGAATGACATTCTTTGTTATTTTACTTTTATCAAAAAATTTACTAAAAATAACTACTTTACCTCGTCATATTTTGCAGATGGATGCATTTTTTTCAACATATCTCTCTTAGAAAACAATATTTTGTAAAAGTCTGGACAAGTTTTGCTGAAGTTAACCTTCGTAACCAAAATGGATCTTAAAGTGTCAATAGTTAATTGAGTTTTGTCAGATGACCAAAAATCGTTCATCGATGAAAACGCTCGTTCTGTTGGTGTATTAGCGCCAGGCAGACAGAGCCAAAATTCAACAGTTTTTAACATGTTTGAGCTTGGAACATAATTTTTACTAAAGTGGGTAAAGATTTCAACTCACTTGTTTTCAGGTAGAGTTTTCATTTCCTTCCAGTTGGTTACCCTTTCTTCATTTACATACTGCTTCGCGTATACATACTCGTCGTAGAGTCCGTTTTCTTTTACTTCAAATGAAGGAACGGTTGTTTTTATAAACTCTTCAGTCTTTTCAATATTTTCCCAAGCAGAAGTTGTCTTCAGCATTACCCAGCCGTGTGTCTGTAAATCTTCAAATGGAGTAGACCGTTTCTCCAAATATTCCAGAGCAGTCTGGCAGAACAGCTTGGTTGACGTGCGAAAGTTGTTTACTTCCTCTTTTGTGATATATCCTTCTTGCATAAGTTTTAAAAGCATACTTTTTACTGATAAAGGTAGAAAATTGTCATCAATCCTCGACTTTAAACTTATTTTCAATTTACTGAGTTGTTCTATAACATAAAAAATGCGTACATTCTCATCTTCAATCAGCTTAGCTGAATCATGAGATGTTGATACTAGACTATGAATAAACCACAACCATGCCTCAAAGAGAGGATTACCGACATATATTTTAATAACATTAGGGCACTTCTCCTGAGACTGAAAATACTGCTTTAAACGTTCAAACATTCGAAGAATTCGCTTAACAGCAGGAAGTAGAGCTAACCACTGGGTTTTACTATAACACAGAATCTTGTGATATTCCTTTTACACAGATTCACAGAAGTCCTTTAGATTTTCTACACGGACGGTGTAAATATGGAAATGGCTGTACATTTAGGAAACAATAGCTTCAGTGTCCACTGGGAGGACATCAGAAGCTGTTTGAATAGTGTTGTGCACTAAGCGTGTAGTGCAGCCAACTCCTAATAACTAGTGACCAAGGTAATTTTTCAATTTTGTAAAAATGTTATTTTTCCCTTTTCTGTTAACTTCTCCAAAGTTACATTTAGTATTGTCAGCACACAGCGCAACTGTTTTTTCCTTTACATTAATGTTTTATAAACTTTTATTCAGAAATGTGCTAATTAAATCAGAGTTTACACCGGGTAAAAAGTTTAATTCCCACAGTTTCATTTGTACCGCTTGGGTAGCATCAAAATATCTCAGGAGTCCTGGGAACAGTTTTCTATCTCTGTGGTTGGATGCATCAGCCATCACTGATGTAAAATTAGCCTTTGGTACCTCAGACTTAACATCAGAAATATCGCGAGGGGCTAAAAATTTGTTAGAATAGCTTCCGCCTTAGTTCGGGCGCAAGAAAACTTTTGCTCCAGCAAAACTTGAATTAATCTGGAAGTACAATCCATTCACCTAAACGACTGGTTGTGCTGGACTGTATGATAAACATATGCGCCTTCAACAATAGCCACTGTAAATATTTTTCGGTAGCTTCTTTACTTTTAAAAAAATTATGTCAATGACGAATTTTAAGCAGCGGACGCAACCACTCTTTTCTGTTTATCACTATTTATATGAAGTTTAATGTCCGATCGTCCCCCATGGCTAGTATTGAATTTTGAAGCACATGTGTTACACCTAACGTCCAAATCAGTGGCAGTTTTTTTTATAAAAGGATATTCTTTTTGGCGTTCAGTATTAAAAGACCACTTACGTTTTTTTTAAGCCGTTACCTTCCACAGAAACTCACATAAATGTATAACAAAATTCAAAACTAACACCGTTCACATGAGATTAATACAGTCTTACTCACTAGCACTGAATCTGAAACAAACAGTGTGTAAGCCAGAGTAGTTAGTACTGGTACACTTCTAAATAAAATGTGAAATGGCGGAGTAAGGTAGACTGAAGAGTCACCGGTATTTTTAGTGACGGAAGGTGACTGGCTTGCCGCTCCCGCATCATTCCCCCCCCCCCCCAGGTCTGGCCCAAATCCACCCAAAACCGGCCACTCCACGAGTCAACACTGTCAGATCCCAACATTCAGGTAATTTATTTAATTCCCATGGTAAAGGAATTTGTATTAATTTATTATTTATAGATGAATTATAAATTGCCGGTATGATCCAAAATTCAAATATACTTTTCTGCCGAATCGGAACAAATAGCCGTCTCGAATGACCCTCTAGAAAATTCGGGGTACGCCCTAGAAAATCGGAACTGTCCCGAAAAAATCGGGTCGTCTGGTCACCTTAGTTTAGAACCACTTTCATGATTGGATCATTTCAATATTTACCCATCTGATCTGTCTGCTCGTGGATCACGGACAGTCGTATAGGAGAAACTTAACCCTGATTGGTTAACTCATGCAGCAGTTGGTCCTTGCACAAAGACATGCGGCCAACAGCAGAAGGATGAATGCAAGTGTGCACATAGGATATTAAAGTTTAACCTCTGCGTAAATTTTTCCGCGAAAAAATAAGGTGGCGCTAGCGATGGAACAACAGAAACCCTTCTCGTAGGCCCCATCAGAGAGAACTTCAATATACAGAGGTGAAACAGTCGCTTGCGCGAAATCCAGACGCACACGCCAACAAAATGGCGTAACTGACTAGAAACATGTTCAAACGCCGTTCGCCAATCAGCGCCTGGTAACATACTCGCCAGCCTTTAGTCGAACCAATAGGGAGTTGGCCAACCGAAAGTCTTTTTCGTCACAACAGGAGAAATTAATATTCAATTTTTGTCAGTCAAAATGATTAAGACGTATATTTGAAACGCTACGTAAACTAGTTCGTCCGTGGATATCACCTAGTTAACATCCAGTCTTGTCTGGACTGTGCCTGGTATTTTTCCCACCAACCCTGTTTACATCATCTGCGTTCTCTCTAAACTGCTAAATCTCAACGTTATTAATTTCCATTAATTATCCATGGTGCCCATTCTTCACGCAGGACGGCAGCAGAACGGCGTCTATTTATAATTGAGGAGAACGGTATTTTAGTTTTTCCCGTGGGCTGAATTGCGTAAGGCGGAGTGGCGTGAGAAAAAAAAAAACAAAAACTGGACTAAATTATGGTTTGCTCTGGAGCAGCCGTGAACGAATGAACCAATTTCACAACCTGTTTTGACGACCCGCACGGAGGCAATGGAACTGCTATCGCCCTCATAGTGTGGGTGTGGTAGAGCGTTTGGAATCTTCCCCTGTAACATTGGTATTTGGAACCAACATTCGACACAATTTCAATTTTTTTTTTTTAACTTTAAAATAACTTTTTCTTTTTTAAAATCAGTAGCCGAAAATATCTACAAAATTATTTTGTATTCCAATACATATATTTCTATAATTACAAATTAAGGCTTATAATTTAAACTTACACTATCAAGAAGTGGTACAAAATTATTTTTTCTACGCTCTGGAAAACAACTGTAGTGGAAAAAATACTTAGGATGGATAAACATTTTTAGATTTTATTTAAAAATAATTAAATAAGAATGAAACTTCTCTGGCATCGAGAATCGAACCGGTATTCTTCCCTTTATGGCACAAACATTTTAAAGGCATGAGCTTGCCTTTAGGTAAGTAAAGTAAATAGAACTTACATTTTTGCACACGAAAAGTCATAAAAAGGAAACATTTTCCCCTGATTTCAATGATTACTATTCAATAACACGTCATTCATGAACACATTAGATTGTTTTAAGTGTAATAACTTTCACAGAGTGTAACAGATGGTAACTTTGACTTTCTAAATGAATTACACATACGGCTCTTGTAATGTTACAAAGAATATATTTTAAAAAATTAAAAAAGTTACATATTTACAAATGACTGTAAATATACGTAACATTTCATTATATATATATATATATATATATATATATATATATATATATATATATATATATATATATATATATATATATATATAGCGTACACGTACACTTAAGTTTTCTCTGAAGTCTGCACTCCGTTGAGACCTGAAAACTTCGCTAGTTAAATGCCCTGCAGGATAGACTCTACAGTCATACAAATATGCCGCTATCGACAGCACATTGGTTGTCTGCTGTCACAGTGGAAGGCGGCAACTGGACATCGTTCTCCAGGAGGTGTCAAATTACCGTGTGGACCAATGACTTATGTCATATAAACGCAAGTGTTTTGAATTTTACTAGCTAGACCCAAAATGAATCCGCGAACTCTTCAGGTCTCTACTAATATCCGTCGCTGAAAGAGCAGAAGATACGCTGATTTCTGTATAAATTATGAAATTAACCTTTTAACGACTTACAGAATTCTCGTAAGATCCTTAAAAAAACTAATTGAACAATGAAAATACATTTGATGGAAGTAATTTTTCAAGGATAAAGAACTTTTCATAACTAGAGACCTGCAAAATTCGCGTTAATGAATGAACACTTCACAAGTGTGTGCCCCAATCACGTGCAGTTCAGTCAGGAAGGGCGTGGCTTCACATCTGTGCAACAGCCATTGAACAAACGATGCCAGCCCTAGTATATACAGTACTATGACGTTCAGCCTGATGCCAAGAAATAACGCAAATTTCGCAGGTCTCTATTCATAACATTAAGGCGGAGCTATACCCTGATGTAGGTCGAAAAAGCTTTGAGAAGGAAAGATGATTGCAATTTTGGATTTATGTATTTTTTTTGTAAAAAAATAGTTTCTGACTAATTTTCACATTGACTCTGTTATTTAACAGAATAATTTTTAACAAATATTAATAGTGTTTTCCAGGCTGTATTACTACTATATATTCTTAGAACGTAATCAATAATTTATCCACCTTATTTATATATGGCAAATTATTATCAATTAATACTAACTTCAGGTTGTGCCTTAGTTTAGCAAACATTTCTGTAATAAAATTATATACACTTTCTTTCTCAAAAACCTGAATAGAAGATATCTTTGACCTGTCCTCCTTAACCGGCATGACAGGTGCACAGAATCAATGAAGTGCTAAAGTCGACGATACTACGCGCGTATAATGCGTCATCGCCTCTACCTGCAAATCACTGAATTGCTGTGCAAATCTTCCCGATGCGCAGTGAGCAACTTCAGCAATTCATCGACGACAATAACATTTCATTGACAGGGAGAGAGAGATCCGATAGGCGCGGTCGTCTTATTCAGTTTTATATGTGCCCGGTACGCTGGTTTTAGAAACATCACTCTGAATACGAATTTTTCTGTGCAGTGACCAATCAGAGCCAAGGTTCGTTGTGAGGGTCTCGCAGAGAATGGGTACGCTCACGCCTAGTATCTTTGTACTTGTCTATACTGCGTGGTATAGCCGTCTCGAGTCAGCGAGGTAAACGTCAAACACGAGCGAAGCTCGAGAAGCGCTGGGTTCAGATCTCGGGCATGGCAATGACAACAACCACAACTACACTGGCTCCCCCAGCATGAACATGTGCATAACATGAGCGAAGCTCGAGAAGCGCTGGGTTCAGATCTCGGGCATGGCAATGACAACAACCACAACTACACTGGCTCCCCCAGCATGAACATGTGCATAACATGAGCGAAGCTCGAGAAGCGCTGGGTTCAGATCTCGGGCATGGCAATGACAACAACCACAACTACACTGGCTCCCCCAGCATGAACATGTGCATAACATGCCAGGAAACTCCGTGATGCAGTCTCGATCACAATTTGTAAAGTTACACTGACAGTACTGTGTGTGGATCATTTCCGAGTAAACAGTAAAGGAAATGAAGTATTGATGAAAGGTTCCCATATTTAACATTGTCGAAATATTAATTCATAAATATATAAAGCGGCATTGAATAGGTTATTTATTTAAACCTACAGTTTTGGTATGGCTGTTTAGACAAACACTGTGCACAAACCACCGTTTTGTAAAAATAAGACGAACCATTCGTTATTAGCAACATTAAATTCGTTGCTTTATGACCCGTTGTCACCACGGAAAACTCCGAATCATCATTTGATAATGAACGTAGTGCACACATTACTAGCATATCGTGTACGTGCAAAAGAACTGAGTTAGGCCTGCTACGCTGCACGCTTGAAACATCGACGAAATTCGCTCAGTGTTGAGACGATGCATTACTGTCAATGTTGTGCATGGCTGGAAGCATAAACCAGTACAGTCAACTGATCGACACACTGCTTACAATGCTATTGAGCTCTGCGGACATACCGTAGATTTACATTTTGGTAGCTGCTAGCACAGCCAAGCAAAAGGAAAATGTAATGCTGGTTTCCGATGTAAACTAGGGTTAGCTATTTATTATATCATCTCAGACAAAGAAATCAATTAGTTGGAACGCCTGGCACGAGAAATTAATATCTTAATTGGTATCTGATTTATTGAAGGAGAAAAGAAACTAAATCGTATCATAGTTAGGTTTCGCTGACTTTCAACACCCTCGCTATTCGAGCGTGACGCAAGATCGCATACAGAAACTCGAGCGAGACAGTCAGTTATCACACCGACACAAGGCAAGCGAAACGAAGTCACTAAGGACATGTATGTACACACCGTACCCTGCCCCGATCTACTTGTATAAACGTTGTGTATTCTTCCACCTCGTGTACAATTAACATTGCCATGAGCCTCATCACTTTATTCATACGTCGGTAAAATAATACTGTAAAATTATTAAGAAACTTAATATTATACATATAAGCTAATTTTTACATTTCGATGCATTAAAAAGAACATGAAACAAAATAAATATTTTTAGTTATCACAGATGGTTACCTAACACTGTTTATTCGACGTAAACACGTGGAACTACTTTACATCCATCGTTACCAACTTTACTCGGTGCGCACATTAAAAGATTGGCAGGCAGGTGCAGTAACTTTTTTCTAAGGTTCATTTCAAAAGTGCTCACTTTATCGTTAACAGCCGTTAGATGAAAAGGTTCCGCAATGAGGATTTAGTATCTGAACTCATCAAGAGTATTATGATCACTGACACATTCTCGTTTAGCTTTGCTTCAACGAAAATAACACACTTCAATACCTCACAGTCGGAGCAGCAGTAGACCCGCCAGGCAGACGTCTTTTAGCCGCAACTGAATAAAATTAGTTCCGTACGCAGCCTCTTCTTGCTCCGAAATAAACAGTCGATTCATAAGGGAAGAACCAACTTGTCATCTCATCGACAACCGTCAAAAGTGTCGGTCATCAGAAAGCACTGAGTAATCGCAACTGCCGTCACAACTCCGCACATTACCGCGCAGATATACAATGAAACACGCAATAGCTGGTGCGTCGCCGCGCCTGTGTGAGTTGCGGGAGCTTCTGGGTTCTAATCCTAGGTAAGGCATGGGTGTTAGCTTAAGTTAGGTCATATGTTAGTTTATAAACCATTCCCTGATACTTCTGCCATAACACCGGGGAATATTAATAAGCCCTTTCCAATACACTGCAACGAACTCGTGAGTGCTGTCGCGCGCCCATGATACGATACTGACCACTTTGATTCTCAATATTAAAGATAAATGAAAAATACTTGCTTCCTGAGTTGAGAGGTTCAGGCGACTCTTAATAACGAGGTCTTGAGAGCCGATGAGGGTGAAACGAGTTGAGTATGGAGAAGCGCCGGAGTGCAAGGGCGGGGGAAATGGGAGATCTTCGAGAAAATCTTGCGACCATCGGCATCTTCCAGCACGATTCCCACTTGCGAAAATCCGAGAGAGTGAGCCGGCCGGGGATTGAATCTGGCGCACCTTGGTGGGAAGAAAGCAGTCTAACCGCACAGTCACCGCGACCTCTTTCCTACAGTGTGCGAAGTTACACCGAAACGGATTCCAATAAAGGTAATGGTGAGGGTCGTGGCTGAACATCTCGTCAACAGCCGGTATTGCGAGATCATCCAAGCAGTTGCATGGAATTAATTTCGGAAAACCACGGAGAGCCGAAATAAGGAAGGCCGTACCGCAAATCGATTTGGGCATATTCCGTAATGCGTGTCAAGTGTCTTACCACTGCACCACCTCGCTCGATCCACATACTAAGAAGAAGAAATTTTAGTGCTAACCAATTATCGGCATAACCAGGCCTTCTCCACTGCGGGACCAAATTGGCGTGAGTGAGAGAAGAGGCTTGGGAGGTTCTTAAGGTTCCCACCTATCTAGAGTTTTTTTTTTCTGCGTTTGAGGCCAGTGGTATATTCACCTGCACTTGGCGTTCTAGCAGGGTGCTAGGACGCCACGGCGGCCATTTTGGATAACATCACCCCGAAACCTCCTGCTCTACCATTCTTCACCAATGGCGGCCATCTTGGATTTTCCTTGTTTCTCTTTGGAATGTCCCTTTATCCCTCTTGCTCTATCAGTCCACCTAGACTCTTCATTCTCTTCCATACAGATTAATTTTATCATGCTCTAGTATTACCATGTTTTTTTTATCATACTCTGGCATTCCTTCTTGTCTCTATCTTTCTCGTCCATTCTATCCATTGGGGGTTTACTCATATTCCTTCTGGTTTCCTTTATTTTATTTCTTGGCTTCCTTTCCTCTCTCTCATGCTTTTCGCGTCCTCCATCTTGAATGTCCCCTCATCACCATCGTCTGCTGTACGTGGCTATCTTTAATTCCGGCCACCAGTCGTCTGCAGTAGGCGGCCATCTTTAATTCCCGCAGCCAGTCGTCTGCAGGAGACGGCCGTCTTTGATTCCCACATCCGCCACCAAAATTTTCTAAGCCATCTTTAATTCCCGCACCTGCCACCATTCGGCTGATGTAGGCGGCCATATTTTATTCCCGCGCCCCCCATCAGAGTGTTTGAAGTTCTAAGGTTCGTAACTAGGAGTGCTGGTATCGACGCGGCAATTTTGTGCACGTGTGTTGGTTCACTCGTCGCCTACATGGGCGTGCTAGCATCGGGGAGGTTAGTTCAAACGGTGACCACCAGGAGCGCTGGGATTTTTTTTAGTTTGTGAACGCAAAAAATGCAGGACGCGTGCATTTTTGATCCAACCACCCTTCGGTCCCCAGTTCGGCGTCTAGACCACACGACCACCTTTGCATGGGATGTGTTAGGAGATGGAATAAAGTAAATACACATATCGGCCTACGCAATTATTTAAGTTCACTCGCGCACCTGGTTGCTGGCTGTGGAGACATTGCGTGGTTCGTGGTGAAACGAGGTGAGTATGCGGAGGCAGCCCTGGAATGAAATGACGAGGGAAACGGGAGATCCCCGAGAAAACTCTCCGAGCAGAGGCATCGTCCGGCACGATCCCCATACACGGAAACCCGAGGGAGCGACCCCACCGGGAATCGTACTCGGTTCGCCTAGGTGCGAGGCAAGTATTCTAACCACTACACCACGGTGGCCCCTCCAAATTAGCGTGGAAACTCACTTGCGGACGAGTTGTGGGGCGGCCGAGTCGTATCTGCTGCCACGAATCACAGGTCAGAAGGCGACTGATGGCCCGCGCAGCAGACCGGAAAATCTGTGGGCGAGAGGGTGTCTAGAGGGGAATGGGGGGTGGCGGGTGCGTGTAAGGCAGGAACTTACGTGATTGGTGATAGGGGAGATGTAAGGAGTTTTTGGGAGGGGAGCCGAGGGAATCAATTTTCCAAGCCCGGCCGGGACGGTGGTCCGCCCACAGTTTTACGATCCCCCTGATCTGCGTGAAACACCAGGGCCGGCGCGAGGCGTGTAATTTCGGCGGGCCCCGCGCCAACCCAAACGAGCGGCAATCGACGAGAACCAACATCCCCGGGCGATAAGAGCCCCCCCCCCCTTCCACACTAACATCCCACTTTCCTAAACCAAGGAGGCCGCGTCTACTAGGAGGGCTCCGGAAGTCGCGGGAATGCGAGAAGAATAGATTTTCCGGACGTGGGCGAGGCGCCTATATTCTATTCGCGGTTTCTTTACACTTTTTGATTCTAACCTTTCAAAAATCATCACATGTGTGACGTTTTTGTTACTTCCTAAATATGCCATGTACCACAAACGTTTTATACTTCTGTTACCGTAAAAGTGCCTTTTTTTTTGGCCAAATTAAACTTTTAATTATATTCCATCTACAATATTTCATTTATAATTAATATAAGTAATAACAGTGATAAAATAAGTGTGTTGGTAATGCCTAGTAAGAAATAACTCTTATGAAAAATATTATCACACTGAGTGCACACGAATTCGTTGCGTTGTCCCTTTGGTGTGATCTTTGTTTGCACGAGGCGGAGGAATATCCTGAAAGTATAAGTTTAGCAAGGCCCCAGAAAAGTTGGAAGTAACAGTGAATGGACAATATCACATCTTGCTCACCTCCGTGCTCAAAAAAAAAACCTCTTCTTATATGCCTATATTTCCACGCTAAATCAGGTCGTGTGTTTGGCGTAATGTTGGCAGCGATAAAATACCTTATTAGTGTTTCACGTTGTAGCGTCTGGTTCGTTTCGCATATTATTTAATAACATTAACAATTCGAGTTGTATGATAATTCATTATCACACTTGTTTATGTTTTGACGTAATGCTAATGTTGTGAAGTGTTACTTATATAGGTTAATTATTCAGACATTTTATTTTTTTTACATGTGTGTTACGGTATACGCAGCAGCTATATTTTAGACTATTTTATTAATTTAATATCGTTATGTTTTTGTGCAATATCTTAATTCTTATAAGCGGGGCCACCTGTTTTTCGCGAAGAGGTTTACGCCCAGGATAGACTTCGATATCCTGTGTGTACACTTACAGCCTCCCTTTGGCTATTGGCCGCTTGTCTTTGTGTGAACACTGACTGCTACATGAGAAAGCCAATAAGAGTTAAGTTTCTTCGATATTGGTCGTTCGTGACTCGCCGGCAAACAAATAAGACACACAAAAGTTCGAATTATCATATCATATCACGAAAGTGGTTATGAACTAAAGTGTTTTGAAACACAAATTGTCCCGAAATCCTTTCACGAAAAACGGGTGCCACTATTCATAAATTGGCAACGTCTTGTAACGTCACTATACCAGTGACGTTACTAGTCCTAAGGAATACACATCACTGGTAAACCCTATACTGCACAGGTAAATTTGAATTTTGTAAATTAAGAGGTCTAAGTAGCATGATATCTGCAACATCGTCAAATATATGCAAGGCATTTCCACCGCCTTCCTTTAAGTGACAGTTGGTCCGCGGTGAAGTGTTCTAGCTACACATAAGAAGTTACTCTATTACATAGCACCTTCTTAATTGTCACGAAACGCCTGAGAATTCTTAAATATACTCCACCGCATTTAATTAATTGCTAGCCAGGAGATTATTGTATGTGAAAGCTTACGAACTGATATTTTAACTTGCTATGTGTGAGAATATTTTTTGTGGCACTAGATAACTGATCATTTCACACTGCAGAACGTTTTATATATTCTCACTTAAAGGCGCAGTAAAGATTTTGCTGAAGCTACCTGACACATGATACGTAACTAGTATTTTTAACAGACATAAGGAGGTGAACATTTTGATGTTTAAAGCTGCTGCGTGCTGGTTTTTTCATATTTTTAATTCAGTTCATTAAGGTTAAAGTCTAACTGGAATCTGGTTAAATATTGTTCAGCATGAAATATTTCACTTCACTACTGGAAGATTTCATTAAATAAATATCTACATAGCTGGGTTTCTCCTACTTCCTGCTATGTCCATGAGTTTTACAAGCCGTATATATGCGCTGGAGCTGGAGAAATAAGGGAATGTTTTTCCTTGTGAATGAACTACGACGATCATATTTTAATTGGTTCGTAAGTCATCTATATGTCATTTTGTGTCCTTGCGTTGAGCGAGTCATAGCAGTGCGGGTGTTGGAATGCAAACGTACCATAATCCAGCCTTTCCTTACTGTGTTCACCTGCGTACTCTTGAACCCCCGATATATTTTACATTGTCGCCCATACGTGGTGCATAATTACCCGGATTGTTATCCCAATGGTTCCCGTGTTCCTGTCAGTCCCCACAAATCACACGATCAATTTTACAACGTGACTTAAAATATTATTAATTATCTTTCCGTAAAATTATTTGCATTTGATGTTTGTGTTTTCTTTGTTACATTCTAAAGTAAGAACTAATGAAATAACTACATATTTTAGTTTCTAATAATATCACAGTTAGATTATAAGTAGTTCCACGGCAATACTAATTTTTGTAAGAGGTGGAAAGATGCACGATACTGTTAAAAAAGAGATTAAGCAGGTTCTTAAAAATTGTTCAGTTAACCGACAAACGCCCTGTGGATTTGACGAATCATTCCTGGTAATTCCAGAAAGTTTAAAAACAGCTAAGACAATAAGAATTATGTCAGATCCAGAAGATTAAATGGTATATTAATACATAAATGTTGTCAGTATTTGACAGCAATCCCAGGAGCTCGTTCTCTTCAGTCAGTAACAAAGGAACAAATAAAATTAAGGAATATTTTTTTAAAAATAAATTCACCCTGCTAAATTTTCTTGTTGTGAACATAAGAATTATTTTCTTATTGACCACCGCTTCTTTAGAAGATAAACTGTTAGGCGATTTATTTTGTGACTGAATATGAACAGGCAAAATAATATGTACATCAGTCACATACTTGCTGAGGACAGTACATGTAAGACGCATTTGAAGTTCCTTACGTAGTTTTTTTAGACAAATCCCAACCTATATTTAATTACGTAACACAACCTCTGAAGCAATTTTTCAACTTTGATTGGCAAAATACTTAAACCTCTCTTGAATGCTAAACGCCTCAAAGTTCCGATGGTCTTCATTTTCCTGATCGGTTATAAGCGAGGGTAGCGTAAACTGCAGAATTGATTAAAGTAACGTTAAACTCAGAGCACATACGTCCATTGCCAACTACAGCTTCGAATCCGAAAATCATTTTCGTCCCCGCCGACCTGGGGACGTTCAAGTCACCAATTCACGAAGTGATCAGGGACTGGAATGTCTGGTATTGTGTCACCAGTTAGTGAGGAGGAACTGTGCCCTAAAGTTTGTGGGATAAGGTGAGATGTGCCAGAAAATATAACGATGCAGCAATAAGAGAAATACAGAAAACGGCCTGCAGCATAACACTACAAATAAAAAGACAAAATATACAACTACGTTATCAGGTGTTCGTCTAACAGTCCCGAGCGAATGATTTGTTATAAGCTGTTCACGGTGAAGTGAGCACTTATGATACCATAGTTACTTTTTCCTTTCAGCCATTTTTTATCCTTTAACCACCTTTTAAAATAAACATTGACATGTAAGTAATAAACATAGTGTGTATATTCCACCGCACTCGAAAGTTAACCTCTAGGGCTACAATAAAATATATTTATTGACTATTATTCCAAATGAGAGGGCTTTCAAAAGTGCTCACTTTACCGTGAATAGACTATAATCGCCTATCTTAGTATTCTCAAAAATACTTGCTGTCACGAGAATAAACATCGTGTGTGTGTGTGTGTGGCATGGAACGGGATTCTAAAATGAAGCAGTGGCGGCATGAACAGAGGAGCGCGAGCAGAGGGGAGGGGGGGGGGGGGTCCCCGATTAAAACCTGCCACGAGCCGGGTCAGCGTTTCACTGAGATCATGTGAGAATTTAATGGTCGAACACAGCTATAGGCTGGTCACGGTAAAATAAGCACTTCTGAAAGCCCTGTTTAAGATCTACTTGCATTAAATTTGTGTCTTATTCCGCCTTATGTAAAATTAACATTACCACGAGCCTCATCACTTTATTCATGTGTCGGCTATGAGAAAATGTGAAATTCTTACAAAAGTAAATATTTTTGCTAATCGGCTCATTTTTACATTTCGATACATTAAAATAAAAAAAAGCTAGAGAAATAATTTAAGTTACCAAAGATGGTTATGCGACACTTATTCGACGTTAAGATATGGAACTATTTTCCATTAATTGTCACCAACTTTTCTGGGCGAATACCACTCAGTTCGCCCGTTAAAATATATGCAGGCAGAGGCAGTGACATTTTTCTAAGGTTAGTTTCAAAAGTGCTCGCTCTATCGTGAACAGCCTTTAACAATCAAGCACCTCTCACTACGTTCACTACTGTGAGAAAATCCTGGTCGACTGTGACGTGTATGGAAGCTGGACTGTAATGTTGGCAGATAACCGCTTCGCCGTCACGGCAGCTTGTTGGGACGTCTTTGCTTTTGCAAACCGCCAGCTTACTTTAGTGACAGCTGATCCCTGTCGGCTGTCCAACCACGATCACAGAATATATTCGTGAAGTCCCTGAGTGCGTTCATAACTATTTTTCTTTAAGTCGTTCTCTCTTTTACAAATCTAAAACTTTCGCCTGCTAATTCAGTTAATCCCCCACATTCACACGTGATGCGTTCTCAAAAATGTTTATGAAAGTTCAAAGTATGGAAGCTTGGCCACATACTTGCATGTAAAATATGGAACTGTGATCCCAGAAAGACGAGAAGCAAATTTGGAAGATGTAAATTCAGCATACCAAATTTATGACACGTTATTAATTTTCGTTGTTATTTTATATAATTCGTTTGGAAGTTGTTTCACATACATTAAATTATAACTTAAAAAGTGATATAAATCACAGAAGTGTTTGCATAAGTACAAAAATACTCATATGGTTGACTTTTCTGGCCAGCAGAATGTGGAGTTTACGAATATAAGGATTCAGTGTACTAAAGTTGTTTTACGGATGTAAGTGTGTAATATATTAAAGTCAGAAATTTATTGTAGTTGCCTGTATGAAAATAGATAACTGCCTGTATCCCAATAATTTTTCTCAACTCTTCTACATCAGGTCACACGTGGTCTGACACTTGGCGTGTCTTTGGAAACAGAAATGAAATTCTCATCTTGTTTGTCGTTTGAGAGTACAAAATCAACGTTTCTGGCCTCGCAGTAGCATGTTTCACTTAAGGGCACTACCTACCGGCTGGCAGCTGCAAAATTTAAATTAGAAATCTCAAGTTAAGGAAATTTCGCTCTACTGTGTTAATTTTGAATATTGGCGTTTCAAATAAAATGTATTTTCAAGAATTGTTTAGGAGACGTTCCCTACTGCTGAGATGTTTTCATAGTATATATAGCCGTTTGCAAAGACATTTTAAAATTTATGTTTTACAAAAATTTATATACTGCCTATCTTTATTGGAAATATACGCTCGTAGGGATGTTATCTTAAAAAATTCGAGAGGAGTACATTTAGTTTGAAACGCCTATCTTTAAAATTAACGCACTGAGGCGAAATCTCCTAACATGGAATTTCTTATTTCAATTTCGCAGCTGCCAGGCGATAGGCAGAGCCCTTCAGTGCATTTTTCCAAGTGGGATTTCATCCTCGTCCCAAACAAAATCTGGGTCAGTTCCTTAATATAAACCTTCACCATTTCTCACGCACAGGCAAGACTCAACAAGCACTTAGTTTGCAGACGTAGGGCAAGGTAAACAACAAAACGTTTTGCGACACCGGGTGCAATCTATAAACATGCTCTATACTGCAACACAACACAGACGATCAGTGTCGTGTCTATAGGTATAATCGGGTGTTTCTTCGTCAGCGGTATGGGGGGGGGGCCCCACAGTCGCTGAGCGGTTAGCCTGCTCGCCTCCCACCACGGCGGATCGGGTTCAATCCCCGGGCTAGGTCACTCCAGGATTTTCGCACGTGGCAATCGCGCCGAAAGATGCCGACGTCTTAGCGATAAAGGGAGATGGGAACACTAGTTCCGCAAGTGGCGGACAAGAGCGCCTTACCATATAAATACAATGGCTCACTTTTGCAACGATATGCCTTACGTGTTTGAAGCACAGAAAGCAGGCGAACGATAAAGGCAACACTGGCATGCTAATTGCGTAAAATATTGAATTAACGGGCAGTCTTTCAGTCATGCCGCAGGTAATGTGACTAGGGATAAAAGTGGTGACACCACAATTTTAATGGCGTCACTGCGGAAGCAATATTTAGCGCACTCATCTACAGCAGTATAGCAGACATCCACCTTTGTATATTTTAATATATACAACTGTGTAAGTCGGTCATTGAAATAATTTTCGCAACACGTAAGATGTTTTGAAAGGTGTATTTCAGAACAGAGTGTGATTGGTCTCGAATTTAAAACGGGCTGCAGTTGGCGTAGCCTCCCTCCAAGACGAGCTGGGTTCGATTCCCAGCGGGGTCACTTCTAGATTTCTAGCATGTGGGAATCGTGCCGGACGATGCCATTGGTAGGCGTGTTATTCTCGGGGATCTCCGGTTTCCCCTGTCCTAGCATTCCGGCACTGCTCCACGCCCACCTCGCTCCACTCTCATCGTCGTCCAAGTATTGAAAACAGACCGAGGATCAGCTTGGAGGTTTCTGTTTTGGAAACGAGTCCTTCGGGAACACGGTAATGCAGTTCAGGCGCGAAGTAGAAGGAACTCGCGTGTGGGGGAGTTGTAAAGTGAACGACACTCTGATGTGTGGGATTGTCGACACTTCAATGGACAGTTGAGAAGCTCGACTTCTGAATGCAGGACCAACAGGAGACGAGCATTCCTGGCCGTGGACCACTCGCAGAGCGATTTATTATTGTCGACACGTCGCGCTTGTCACAGGCCTCCAGGAGTTAACAAGCTGCGGAAGAGACGAGAGAGGTTGCTTTGCTCGCACGGTCAAGGTCGTTCCGTTATGTGCAGTCTCACCGGCCGTAATGGCAAGAGAAAAATAACAGTTCCACGATATTGACTCGTCTAAAAATAGTTCCCGTACACTTCTCTTTGCCCGCTACGCTAACTATTCACAGTTGGCTTGCTGTTAATTAAACACTTTTTAAAACCAACGTTTAGAAGGGGGGAGGGGGTACCTCCTCATTGTTAGTAGTGACTGGAGTGCTCACAAAGTTGGTGACAGCGAATCAGGAAAGAGTTAATTTTCTTCAAGTCTTGTTAAAACTGCAATACTGAAATCAGTTATGGCTTAAATGGGTCCCTTCCTGTATTGCATGCATCAGAGAAATAACTGCCGCGAGAGAAGTACTACATGCACGTTTTAGACGTTTTAGCAGTGCTGCATAATCGATGTACGAACAAAATACGTTAGTAGAGACACCCTATTACCGCTAAAAGAGTTCTTATCTAACTGAATTTTCTTTACTAGGTTCAGATCCACTCGCGACTGGATGGGTTCCGCGAATCACAGATGTTCAGTACCGGAGTAACATAATTCTTTTTGGCCGTTATGCTTTCTCACAAACACACGCGGTCAATAATCGACGGGAAACTGCGGTCGTGCGCGTAGGATAATAAACTCATCCCTGCGAAGAAATTTTATTTTGTTAAGAAAATAAAGTGCTCCTGGTCACTAGTAGTATTGCAAGGTATTTGTAAAGTATACCTACAATTTTTGTCACTGGCAAAGAATGAAACTGACACTTTTTTAATGGACGTTTAAATATGGATATTTTAAGATATTTTTCATTCCTATCCTTTTTAGTGTTGTTAATATGTTACATCGGAAACCCTGGAAATGGCAGTGACAAAGCTCAGCCTGCGCAGTACAGCTATAGGTGTCTAATAGCCCTCGGACTGAATATACATATTCATCAACATTGAAATAAAACTCAGAATTCCTGTCATACAGGCTTAGCCCTTCTCCGCGTCTCTGTACAACGTCCAGACTAACATCAAACTTCACAGAAACTTTACAGACTAAACTATGATTACGCAGAATGTAAACTAAATGTTATTACTCAACTCGGGAACGGGTTCATTTGCCCACAGTGATTACAGATATTTGTTCTTCACAATTTACATAGTACTGTAACAAAACTAAAAAATTAACGCTGGCACAAATATAACTATTAGGACTACTAGTACTCCGAAACAACCACTTTCGTGATTGGATGATTTTAAATGTCACGCATTGCAGGTGTCTGCCCGCGAATCACGGAAACTCAGTGCTGGAGTTACCCAATTATGATCAGCCCAGTCATGTAAAGAACTTTCTCCCGACAGAGACACGTGGTCTATAACCAAACTAAAATGGCACGCATGCCATAGGCATAGCCACGAGTATTTCGTAAATTCATTCGGAGCCGACGTAGACTCCAAATGCTTGTTCTTTTCTGCTACTACTGTGATTGAACGGCAGTTCTTTAGACACGCACCGTTTAACTGTGAGTCAACAATAAGCAGGAAGCGGTAGTGTGATTGAGTGTTCAACAATCCTGTACAGGGGCTCATTTGATCACAGCAACCAATAGGCAAACGATAATGTCTCGAGTGTATAGAGAGCTGCCCAGCCTAGCTTGCTGCCAGCTCATGGCTCTAGCCATAGGACATCGGAGTCTAGCTTTCGCGTCTATCTTTTCGCTGAGAACAGGTGGCCCTAGCGATACGTTATTATTCATAATGAGAAGCAGTTCTTGTTCATTACTGCGGCGTCCAGCGTCGAAGCACACTCTGCGAAGAGGACTGCTTCGTCGCATCTAAGAAGCCACTCCCGCGCGGGGACCAAAGACGAATGACTGCGCTCTTACTACTAACAGCCTCAGTTAGAGGCGGTTACGCAAGGCGGGAGTAGACTCTCTGCCCCTCTCTCTCTCTCTTTCTCTCTGCAGGCATTCATAATGAGCGGTCCTCGCTGGATCTGGAGCCGCGAGCTAACTGGTTTCTCCAGCGCGAGTGCGGATGCGGCTCTGGCAGAGTGCAGGTCCCTGTACAGCCAGACAATTCGGCGAGCTCACTCACGCAGGTGAAGAGGTACCTGATTGATGTCCTGACAAACGGAGTGAATAGTGTGCAGTATTTCCGCCATCCTTCCTCGTGGAGACTTTCGTGCTCGACAGTAGTGATATATATATATATATATATATATATATATATATATATATATATATATATATATATATATATATATACATATATATATCTTTAGAGACCTGAAAATTCCGTGGATTCATTTTGGGACAAGCTAGAATTCAAAACACACTTGTTTATATAACTGAAGCCATTGGTCCATGCGGTGTTTGTCACCTCCTGGGGAATGTTGGCTCAATCATCGCCTTCTACTCTAACAGCAGACAACCAATGCGCTGTTGATATCAGCACATTTGTACACAAGACTGTAGAGTCTAGTGTCATCAGGTCATTGAACTCGCGAATTTCTCAGGTCTCTATCTATGTTTCATTTTATTCTCGTTATTTATTATGATGGCCAAATGCCAATCAATGGAGATTAGGAAATTTCGTTGGTGTATTTGAAGGGTAGTATTATTGGATAATGAATAAATTTACTCATTGGTAGGATTTTTGATTCGAATTTCAATAAAAATTACATTTCATCGCTGAAATAAATTAACTGAATAAGTAAACCGGAAAAAAATAACTGCAGCTGTACACATACGGCTGCAGACTAAGGACAGAATAAAAATATGGTCAATAGTTTTCTTTAAGAAAAAAAAAAAAAATTTATGCTTGACATTCCATTTGTTATTGCTGGAGACCTGGGAAATTAGCGGATTCTTTTTGGGGACAAACCGAACTTTAGAGACTTGTACGTTAGGTTTTGTGATACGTTCATGACTGGTCCTCGAATTACTTCGCACGTCCCAAAAGACTCTTAGCCAATAACTATAGTAAATTCACGGCTACTTCAAACTTTTCTAGAGCCCTGATAAAGTTACACTCTCAGACTATTCGTTCGCCATACGCAAGCAAATTATATCAAAGTCTGGACACTTACACCACAGGAACAACGCATCACACTTATCCGCACTGAATTTAATAATATTTTGTATGGGCCACTTCTCCCCGGGAAAGGTATCAATTGAACGACTGTTCAAGCAGGGTGGGGGGCTACGCCTGCAGATTAGTCTGCCCGCCTACCAGCCACCTGTGGTTAGAGCTTTGCAAGTCGTTCTGTCTCTCTCTTTCACTTGGGTAGGCGGAGCCACGTCCGTTCTTAGGCCGGCGCAGCAATAGGTATTACTTACACATCTATGATCCCTCTGTTTATAGACATTCATTATAAATGAAATATTATAATTAACGTTTAAAAAAATAAAACTTCTAATTTAACCAAAACATTAAATACTTTTATTTTTAACGGAAGCACAACACGCTCGTGTCACGTGACATGTTTAGGAAAAAACCAAACAACGTCATATACAGGCCGATTTTTAAAGGTTCGATTCGAAACGTGTGAATGTACTGCGAGTATGCTATATTAATAGAATACAAGGCAAATTATAGTATCGTGCTATGGTCGAAAGCAGCCAATGCGTACTTGACATATTCTTCAGTAAATGAAAAACCATTAACTACAGCCTGGACGTCAATGGAGTCACGAATGTGTTATATCTTTCATTGTTGACATCAAACGTTCATTCTCCAGAGGTGCTGGCATGTCCACGAATAAGATAAAACACGGGAAGACGCTTCAATTGATACTAATAACTTCCTGTGTTGAAATCCAACCACAGAATAGTTCAATACACAGGGAGACGAGATGGCGTGGCAGTTCCTTTGATGTGGGCTCGTTCTCTGATTGGCTGCGTGTGACTCGGGAAATGTGGTTCTTGTGTCTGATTGGCCAATTCATAGCGCGAATCTAAATATTAATTAAAATTCTGATCACTGTATTTATACTTGCTACAGACACCTAATCCTTACTTTTTGATAAAAATTTTTTTGCCAACTGCCAACATTCGAAACGTCTGTTACAAACGCATCCAGTCTCAGTCTCCACAGCACAGATGCTCGCAGACGTCACTCTCTTTGCCTCTCATTGCATCACGGGATCGTCGTTTCTCTGGCTCCGTGTACCTGTCGCGTACAAGCCATACAAGGCTCCACACTCTGGACTAGGAGGCACGCCGCGGCTTATAAAGATCAGCCGACTCGGTCCACAAGTCTCCCGCACCCCGAGTAGTGATGACGGAGGGAGAGGGCGATGGCCAGAACAGTCTTGCAACAATAACCCAAGCCATTCACTACTCGCAAGGACGAACACGGCACAAGTTATGATAGGCTTATCGCGGCACGCGTTCGTGTAATGCAGTGGCGCCTCGTGTAGCTTCGCGCTCATATCCTGTTACCGGCGATGTCATCGCGCAGCCTTGAAACACTGCTCTTCGTTCCCCTGGAGGGGTTGGGGGTAATGTAACAGTACTGTATTGTTTGGGCTGTGGCTGACAAGTAGGTTACCGGGAGCTGATTATCGGAGGGATTACACGCACAATAGTTGCCGTGTGGGATCGGAGATCATGGGAAAAATGACTGTTCCGCCTCTGTATTCTCAAGTACGCCGGGGCCGCGGTGGTGTAATGGTTAGACTACTCGCCTACCACCTAGGCGAACTAGGTTCGATTACCGGCGGCGTCGCTTCCGGATTTTCGCTAGTTAGTTCTCCTGTTTCCCCCGTCCTTGCATTCCTGTGCTGCCCCAATCTCGCCTCACTTCGCCCTCATCGGCTCTCAAGACTTCGATGAGCGTCTCGCCCAAATCTTCTCCACTCCACTCTCAAGTACGCTGTGGAACGACCCCATAGTGAAAGAGAAGTCCTTCTGACGCCAGCCCCTAGGCCGGCAGCAGTGACGCATGCCCGCGCATGGCAAGTAGCTGGGACGAGTCCTTCGACGCTCGTTAGAGCCAGCCAGCGTACTACAGCTGACGGCCGCCCTGAAGAATGGGGCACCTTGTCCGCGCCGCTTGCCTTCTAATGAGACGTGTTTACGGAAACACTCGCGTGCAGCGGGCGCATCCCCGTACTACATCCCCCTCCCATCCTTCTTCTAAAACCCGTAGACTTCGCGTGGGACAATCCTCGCCGGTAGATGGTTCCCAGCTAAATGAGCAATGCCTGCTCTGTCGTCTACTATAGCTAGAGATAGTAGTTCAAAGCGGGAGAAATTAACTACTTGTTAAAAGCTGTTCACGATAAAGTGAGTACTTTTGAAATCAACCTTAGAAAAACTCACTATCTCTACCTGCATATATTTTAACAAGCGAAATGAATGACATGCACCCAGTTAAGTTGGTAACGATGAATTGAAAGTAGTTGCATTTCATAACGTCAAATATAAAGTGTTAGGTGACCGTTTGTGAATAATTAAATTATTTATTTCCATTTCTGTTTTTTTTTATGCATCGAAATACAAAAACTAGAAGATTTCTAAGCAGATAACTAGCAGATAACTAGCACTTGACCGACGCATGAATAAAGTGACGAGGCCCATGGCAATGGTAATTTTGCCTAAGACAGATAATACGCAATGTGCATAAAAGTAGACCTTAAGCAGGACTTTCAAAAGTGCTCATTTTATCGTGAATAGCCTATAGCTGTCACAGATCTATTAACATGTCTGCTGGCTGTTGTCCGCAAACGAAGCTATTTTCCCCATTTGACTGATCCATCGGGTTTCCGGCTTCCTGAATACCGAACGTCGGTAATTCGATTCCGTTTACAAATACCAATGCCTGTCAAAAATATATCGTCCGTTTGCAAATGTTAGCAAGATGCAACAGCGTGTTGGAAAATATGTTTCCCGGCATGCTTCCGTGATAAATTACGTCGCGTAGCGTTGCCTTCAACCCGTCTCCAGCCCCCTCGTTGCCGAAGATCTGCTAAGAATTTCTTGTAACGAACCTCAAAAACTGTGAACCGATCTGTAGAGCTAGTGATTTTTCGCGAGAAAAAAAAATGAGTACACGGTAGACTTTAATACTAAAGGCACCCAACAGCAGTTTGTTGCCGTTCGTTTCTGTCCGCTTGAGAAGGCGTTTTCATATTTGACCTGGCCATTCAGAATTCGTTAACATTGGCACGCTCCTACGAGTGCAGACAGCTAACACGTGTCAAAAAGTAATTCAGTCAATCAAGATAGGTAAACCACCTTGCAGTGTTTTGAAATATAACTTCCCTTGAAATCTTCTCGCGAAATTTCACTACTCCTACCAATGTGGTGCTAGGAAACATCTTTTCCACTCAATTTGTATTCCGCTAGGATTCTACTGGGCCTGTTGACGTATATTATCTCTGAGTACTAACTTGCTGGAAATTGCCAGGGAGCCCGAGAAAACACGAAGTACTGTGTCATCCTTCGCGATACTGTACACACCAAGGAATCTGTGTGTCGTGTTTTAAGAGCACTTTTGTAAGTAATCTGATTTGCTGAAGCTTCTGCATCTCTCATTGTGAATGGTTAAACCTGGCATCAGTTAACACTCAGTGCGTTGTTAACTGGTCGCGAGAAGTAGACTCCATTCAAATACGGTGTACATCAAATACTGAACGATTGCAAGCCTCGAGCTCGTAAATGAATTTGGTTCTGAATGGGTTAAATGTACGAAACTCTAAATCTTCCTTTTCCCATCGCACGCCATCTTTCACAATAGTGGCTTCTATGTGAGTTTTTACCCCCGTAACCAAACCATACAATTATTTCAATGTTACAATCACATGTATTCTTGCAAGTGCACAGATTATTAAAATAGTATGGTAATTTTAAAGTACGCAATTTGTAATTTAAGCTACTACGCTTCAAGTTAAAAACTGCAATGTTAAACAACGTATTCTCTACGGTTGTGAACAGACTATCCAGACAATGGTTCTGACCTTGTCATTGACGATGTTTACCTTCTGCGGCCACCTTAGAACGGGGGAGGTATAGTCACGGCTTTTCAAAAGCGTGCAGTTAACGGTGAAGCAATCATTGCCTCGACTGCGATTTCCTTTTAGTGCGGAAATGGGTGAGGGGCGGCGGATATTTGTCGGTTCGCTGCTGCGGCGGTCGAGGCTGCTCCATCAGCGTGCAGCGTGCAGCCAGCAGCTCTCTCTCTCTCTCTCTTTCTCTCTCTCTCTCTCTCGGAAGGAACAACCAGCAAACAGCTTCCTCTGCCCTTCGTCGCTTTAACGTCTCTTGTCGAGTAAACTTCCCGAAAACAGCAAGAAACGACGCAGCTGTCTACAGCCACGCCGAGAACGACGGTGTTGATGAGAAGGGGGAAGGGGCGCCCAATAAAATAAACTTGCAACTTCTTCCGCTGGATAACCATAGTTCGACGGTGCAGCGCTCCTTTGCCTTTGCAGTTCTGTGGGATGTCGTAGAGGAAGCAGCTTTAACAATATATAGTTACGGATACGAAAAATTCGCGAGTGCAATGACCTGTAGGCTAGACTCCACAGTCATGCGTATACTCGAGGCTCAGATGTTTGTTCGTTAGAGTCATCCAGGGCGGGTCCAATCAACTGCGATCCAATTGAAAAGCCAACTTCAGAGTACACGTGTTCTACGTCTATATTGTCCTGAAATGAACTCGCGAAATGTTCCTATCCCTATATATAGTCAATTCACAGTTACTTCATACATTCCTGAACTCCTGCTAAATTTATACTTCCAGTATATTCCTCCGCCTCATGCGAACAAAGCTTGACCGTGCCCAGAAAATTACAATAAAGTGACAACGCAATGCATTCGCGCGCAAACAGTGTAGTCATATTCGTATAAGAACTATTTATTACCAGGCGCTACCAACAAACCTATATTAACAATGTTTTTAATCATATTAATTATACATAATATATAATATTTTATAAATAAAAGACAAGTAAATGTTTAGTTTAACATAAAATAAGGTATCTCATTGAACACAAGTATAAAAAACTTGTGATACATTTCATACTTACGAAAAAAAAAAACACGTCAAATATGGGGTGAATTTTCGAAGGATTTATTCAAAAAGGTGCGAAGAAACCACGAATAGACTCTCTCTAGCTCTGTATCTATCTATATGTACAGAATATTGCAAAATTGCATTGCAATACTTCGGGAAAACCTCCTCACATCTGGAGGATGAAAACATGTTATATGAACATAGGTCAGCAACCACTTCGTTTCTTTACTACAGCCCGTAATACATATCGTACAGTGTATGGCCCGCGAGCAGGATCATGTTACTGTGGAATGTCGTCGGAGCTAAAACTGGCGGTTCTATACCAGTCCCCGAGGAGCCGTGATTTGAATCCACTATACTTTTATTTGTGGGGATATTTAAAGTCACTTGTGCATGCAACCCTAGTGGACGATGTAGGCACCCTCCATAACCGCATTGTGGCAGGTTGCGAAACAATCAGGAATTTCCCAGGGATTCGTCAACGCATACGGGTGTCCATGGAACGGCGGGTTGATGGATGTGTTCGTGCTGATGGAGGGAATTTTTAACATTTCCTTTAGTGCCGATGGTAAGCTTTCACACATGTGTAACTAATTCCTTTATGGTCACTACGTTCTAGGTATAGTGTCGTACTGTGAGATGTCATGAATCATGCAAACAAACGCTGCTATGGCATTCCACAGTAACATGATCCAGCCCGCCGGCCATGCAATGTACGTTATGTATTACGGGCTGTAGTAAAGAAACGAAGCATTTGACGACCTATGTTCATATTATATTAATTCGTCTCCAGACGTGAGGAATGTTTCCTCGAAGTATTGACATGCAATTTTGCAACACTCTGTGTGTGTATGTATATATATATATATATATATATATATATATATATATATATATATATATATATATATATATATATATATATATATATACACACAGATATACACACACACACACACACACACACATATATATATATATATATATATATATATATATATATATATATATATATATATATATATATATATATATACACACACACACAGGATGTTCGGAAACTGAAGGCCCCAACTGCGGGAGGTGATTCCTTATAAAATATAAAGTCAAAAATAGACAGGACACCATTTACCTAAACGGAATATTAAAGGAGATATAAGTAAATGAAAATTGGGTTTTAAAAACGTATTTTTCCGAATGCCTAGTTGGTACAACGCCTACAAAGTACGCAGCAAAATGGTGACTTATGCTTCCCACGGTGCAGAGACACATGCGTAATGCTGGCCGTCTTCGGTCTGTGCATACTGTTCGGCTTGAGGAAGTGATAGGTCAGTACATCAACGACATACCCTCCACTAGTACACGCTCCATAGCGGGCCAAATGGGCGTGTCGCAGGTATTCAACGAAAATACGTTATAAAAGCCTGTTTTCGCAGGCTCATATATCCTTTAATTTTCTGTTTACGGTGTCCGGTATATTTTCGACTTCATTTTTCATGAGGAATCGCCTCCTGCAGTTTGGGCGTGTCATTTCCGAACATTCTGTATGTACATATATGTATATGTATGTGTATATATATATTTGTATAATATATCTTTGTATATACAGGATGAGGCATTCAAAACAGGAGAGGCCACCTTAATAAATCGCCCACTTAAAAAGATAGAAGAAAATTGTTCAGAAAAACTTTGTTTGGGGTAAAAGGGGCCATAATGCGACGTTAATAGTTTGAAGTTACGTTGAGGGGTGACGGAGATATGGGGGTGAACTTCGGTTTTGTAAATGGGATGACTTACTTTATTACACACCTCTGAACATCTCTTCGCAAGATGAATGCAAACATGTATCAAACGTACTAGAAAGGTGAACATTAAACCACATCGTCCCATTTAACATACCGAGGTTGACGCACATTTTCCGTCACCCCTCTGCATACAACACACCTATTCATTAACGTAACATTATGGTCCCTTTCACCCCAAACAACGTTTGTCTGAATCATTTTTTGCTAGCGTTACAAGAGGCAGATAAATTAGGTTGGCCTGTTTTAAAAGCCCCACCCGGTGTGTGTATATATATACACACGAATATATATATATATATATATATATATATATATATATATATATATATATATATATATATATATATATATATATATATATATATATATGCCCATTATATAATATATGCCCATTATATATATATATGCCCATTATATATAACCATGCCCATTAAAAATCAGCCTTAACCTTTCACTCACTCACACGTATGGTGTGTGTGTGTGTGTGTATATATATATATATATATATATATATATATACACACACACACACACCATACGTGTGAGTGAGTGAAAGGTTAAGGCTGATTTTTAATAGGCATGGTTAAGGACAGAGCCACAGTGGTGAGGTCGGAAAGGATTTCACCGTTAATTTGATTCTGCCTTGCAGGTAGGTGTGCAAACATGATAGATAGGAATTCTGCTTATAATTTTCGTTCTTTAAAAACGTTGGACAGCGCAAAAATTCATTATCTTATAGTTGTACGAAAAACTGTTTAACTTGTTGAACACTACGAGAGACATTAATTGGGAATTAATTAATTACATTCCAAAGTTTGTACATGATCGCTAGGTGTAGGTAAATTTCGCAATAAGATTTCGTAACAAGTTATTTTTCAAAATTCTGCAAGGCTGTTTACTTATATTTATTGACTGAATTACTTTTTGACTCGTGTTAACACGAATCACGTAGGAGCCGTGCCGATGCTACCAAATTCTGAGTGGCCCGATCAAATTTGAAAACGCCCTCTCAAGTAGATAACAACCAATGGCAATAGACAAACTGCTGTTGGGTGCTTATAGTATTGAAGTCTACCATGTACTCATTTTTTTTTCGCGTAAAACCTTTAGCTCTAGTGAACGCTGCTCTAAGTAACTTATTTGAATGGGTTCGAATCTCACACACAAACGAAATAAATTTATAATACACACGATGTTCGTAAACTACCTGTCGAAATTTAAACCATAGCATCTTTGGGCGAACAGAAACAAGAAACTCTAGTCACAAAATGCTCGGAAAGACCATTAAGTATGTTTAAATAGAAGTTGAATTTCGGGAAATGACGCCGGGTGTCCGCAGCTATATGTACATGTGTGTATAACAAGTTGCGTGAAACGTAGGCGAACAGAGCGGTGGCGCGACATGCGGCCAGTGCCTGTGCATATGCAACCCTGGCCTACACAAACTGACCTGCCACTGCGATGACGCCTGTGTGTAAGACAGCGGCAACCCATTCGACCGACAGGCGGCGCAGAGTGCCACGTGCAGCACTGCCGTGGATCAGTTCGCCTTCCTGCCATGCAACTTGTTGTACATGCAGGTACATACGGCTGCGGATACCCGGCGTCGTTTGCCGAAATTAAACTTCTATTTAAACATACGAAATGGCCTTTATGAACGTTTTGTGACTGGAATTTCTTGCTTCTGTTCGCCCAAACATTCTGTAGTTTAAATTTCAACAGGTAGTTTCCTAAAATCTTGGGTGTGTATATATATATATATATATATATATATAATTTTGAATGAATTGGCTTAAATCACTTAAGATGTACTTAGAAAAAGTGTGTAATGGAAAACTGAGTACAGCCCCAAATCAAATATATGGGACATTTCCTTTACATTCGAAAATTCAAAAATGCTAACATCTCTCTCCGTGTGACGTATCGAAATAATTATTTTGTCATTTTAACTTACATTATTACTGAAAAAAGTTGGCGCTTTAAAAAGTGTTGAGAAACAAATGAATTTTTTTACACATATATTTATTCAAAGTTTATGCAAAATTATATTTCATCTACGTGATTTATTTAATTTCTGTAATTGTAATCTCGAAAAATTTGTACTGAATTGTTAATTTTAAAACTTTTTCGTGTCCTTTGCCACGTTTTTCATGAATATCAACCAGTCATATGGTAATATAAAGTGCAACTCATCATTGGCAACAAAAATGTCTTTGCGAAAGTAGTAATGGGGCACATTAATGGATAGTAGTGTATAGAGAAGTTTATACTTGAACGTAAAATGAATCGCGAAATACAGATGCCTAATCGTCCCTAAGCCCTAAGCGCCAAGGGCTGGTTTAACTACTGCTGGTCGTACAGAGTGCCAGCAATATCCTGTTGGTTTTTTTTGTTGCAAAATCCTTACCATATAATATTATTTCACGGGCATATCCAGTTAGTATTATTTTAGGTGTATCTTTCTCAGAAGCTAAATGTTATAATACTCCACAATAGAGTTAGTAGTAAGCTTACTCATTACGTATTGCCAGAGAGTAGTATAACTATAAACTACTGTGCCTATTATATCTGAAAAGACTAGACTGTCAGTAGAATGCTCAGTTTCCTGTTTTTTATAATCTCGTATTTCAAAGACGCTGCAATGCAACTCGCATACCATGTTGGTCCTTAATGTCCATACTAAAAGAATTAATATCGACTTGTCTCTCCTTTTAAGGTCTAGTGTCAAGCAACATGTAAGACAACCTGTTATGTTTTGGCATTTTTAAAAGAAAGAGAACCAAAATGTTTTATAGCTCGTAACTGTCACATAACTTTGCAATGAAGGGGACAAAAGACAAACAAATAAAAAGTAAAAAATACGCTGGAGAAAATTAGATCTAAGAATTTCGAATAACTTGTAAAAAGGTTGCATGACAGCCAGGTGAAGCTCTCTGTAACAAAACATATGACACAAAATATAAAGAATTCTTTGTTACGGTTGATGCCTACGCCTAATGTTTAGACTACTTTGGTAACCTTACTTGTTATATTTCTTGCATGGCACGCGCAGCTTCACTAAAGGCAAAAATCAGTGTTTTGCGAGTGTGCGAGTTTCTGAGTAAATTAATGGCCTTGAAATACAATTCTTTTCCACGAAACGTAAAATAATACTATCTACAGCAGACACTTTTTACTTCTATATTAAATTAAGTATATTCAAAGAGAGAAAAAATAATGAAAATCGTTAAACACGGCGAATTTTTAGTGATTTCTTAAGCAGTTCCCTTAAGGGTAAAGAAAAACGTTTAAAATGGCCCCCGTAGTTGTGCGAAACTCAACATAGCGCAGCCTTGGGAGAGCCCATCGCATTGTTGCCAATTAGCCAGGTTACCTCGAGGCGTTAAAAATTTTCTTTGTTGAAATCTTGTTGAATGACGAGGACACGAAGATTAAATGTACTTACTTGACCAAACTTACGGCAGTGTGTCTCATAGACTACGTCATAAGATCTTGAATTCTCTCAAATACAATTTCTCTCATAACACATATTTTCTTCAAGCAAACAACTAGTGTGGGCATAACATAACTATAGGCCTGCAAAATTCGCGTTATTATTTGAGGACACTTTAAACTTAAAAGACGTTTGTCATTGGACCTTACTTTGTCAGACACTCCCTGAGTAACTGCGCCAATAAATCAACACTTCACAATTGTGCGCCCCAATCACGTGCAGTTCATTCAGAAAGGGCGTGACTTCACATCTGTGCAACAGCCAGTGGAGAAACGACGCCAGCCCCAGTATATACAGTACTACGACGTTCTGCCCGATGCCAAAACATACCGCGAATTTTGTATGTCTCTAGATAACACTGATTTTCAATTACGGGCGCTATCTTGGGGCCAGTCACTCACTGTGCTAGCCATACTGCCCCAAAGTAGTTCAGTTGCATTGCCCCTGCCTGCGCGTTATGCAACCCGCATTAATGAATCTATTAACATTACAGACCATAGCTGCAGTCTGATCACAGAGTAGGTGACTACACAGAGGCGGAAAGCCGCTCATTCCACAAACTCCAGTTGCACGCGCCGGCAAGATGGCGTCACTGGCCAGCCACATGTCGGAGCGCCGTTCGCCAATCAGCGCCTGGCGACACGCCTCGGCCTACTCGCCAGCCAACAGGGAACCTTCCGCAGCCAGCAGCAGCCAATCAGACACAAGCTCAGTTTCCCAGAGCCTTTCGCTGCCAATCAAAGAATGGCTACGTCCACATCAAAGGAATCGCGACGTGCTTCTTATCTACTTGTCTACTGATGTGGCAGAACGATTTTGATTGGTCTACTATGAAATTGGCCGAGTCAAAAACTTGATTTTACGATCAAAAATAGGAAAAATTGCTGGATTGTTATCAAATATACGTTGGCTCAAAAATGTTCACTAATTTCCCGTGTCGCAAAGGATTATGTTTAATAACTCAAGTTCTAAAAATGCAATTCTTTAGAAGTATAAAATTTTGCAGTAAGACTCTTATGTACGTTTGTACGTCTTGTACGTTTTATCTTCACTGCCAGAATAAACACACCAAAAAATATAACTGTTCACTATAAAAATTAAAAAAAAAAACTGCTAATTAATTTGTGATGATATACTATTGTTTTGTACTGGTGGCAAAATTGTAATTTTAGCGACTGAGAAAGGCTGCTTTTACTATCTTGTAATAAGTAACAAAGAATATTATTATCAATTGAAAATAATTTTGCAAGCACAATTTTTAAATGGTTTGGTTACAAAGATATATATAGCCTTAGTTTATGCGACCCTTGAAGTTCACGCTGCCCGACGTGATGATCGTATTATGACTTGAATCAATGTTGCCGGAAACATTTACCAGAGTTTCGACTGCCCGCGCATGAATCAAATTGCCTGTCAAATTCGACTGAGTGTTGATGGTCCACAGAGATGGCCATGCTTCATTCACGAGACGCGAGGTCAGCCAATATGGATACGATAAGAGAACATCGCGACACATCCGGAAAACTTTTTAAACGCTGGAAATAAAAAAAAAAGCAAAAGAGTTTATTGTCGGTGAATACATTTACGACTACCAGAAGTTGTTTCGCGAGTTTTGAGGCAAGGAAGACAGGAAAAGAAACTGAAGTATTCGCGACTTCAGTGGCCTATCAAAAGTGGTTTTGTTTATTCGAGTTGCTGCCAATTTTCCATTAACTGCTTTCTGACGCAGTGGGAGGTCTCACAGTATTCTAAGACGTCTAAAATACTCCGCCAGGAAATGGTGAAGACTACACATACCTACGAGATTTTGAAGACTAGATTGCCGCCACATGAATGTGTGGATGTTACAGATCTCTAGCAAGGGAGCTCTGAGGGAGACACTGGCACCCACGACGATGGCTTGATCGCCTCTATGCGCAAACTAGTGAATTGGCTTTTTATACATTTCTTCGTGCAGAAATTATCTACGAGTTTTGAAAACCGTTAACATTAAATTCTGAATATACTCGTTTAGCGGAAGTGTGATACAAAACAAGCGACATTATTACGTGCGTGCGTTGTGCATGATAAAGAAAAAAGTTATATTTTTAACAATGTTTTATGACACTGGCTATTGGTTCCTGCTGCCAGCATACAGTTTTTTTTAATGGTCTGCTTCCAGAGAAACTAAACAAAATAAACCTCCTCGCTGGGCCAAGCCAGGTGGCGCAGTGGTTAGTTCATCTTCAGGTTTGCATTCGGGAGGACCTGGGTTTGAATCCCGGTCAGTCGCTTATTCCGTGAACTCCAGCCCCACACGCTAGTTGGCTTCGCTGGCCGGAGAGATGACGGAACACAGTTTGTTTGCACCTCACCGCCAGGCTACCTACCTGCCAGCCAGCCACCCAGACGGTATGGTATTTTTCGCAGTATGCAGTAGTCAATTCAAGACAACGATCGTCCCCACAAAATCGGGCAGCCAATCAGAGAATGGGTACACCCTCAGCAAAGGAATCACCACACCATTGCGACTTTGTGTATCCATTTTCTCTCTCTGCTAGAGTTGAGTAACTATCGTACTTTCCAGGCAAAAGAGAAATAATTTATGTTCAGCACCTACAGCTCTACAGCGCAGTAATAAATATAAACCTCATTATGTTTTGGTCTGAACTAGTTGCGAGTGTCTAGAACTAATTATGAAACTACAAGTGTTTACCATTTTCATGCTGTAAGTAAATACCGCAGAGTTTAAATTTGAAATATGACGAACCTTGCTTACGCATTGCAAGCAAGGTTCGTCATACTACAAGTTTGAATTGTATTCAACACTGTAGTATTGAATGTTTTTTAGCAAAGCTTGCTTGCGCGTTGCAAGCAAGCTTTGCCGCAACAAGTTTGAACTATGCGTTATTTTACTTACTGCACAGCTTGGAAATGGGACACATGTGTTTCATAATGAGTTCTAGGCACTAAAGTTCCGACCAAAAGTTATAAGGTTTACATGTAGTACTACGCTGTAATAAAATGAGAGCGTCATTACTATCCGCGCACGAACAGGCGGGTCTCCGAAGTTAAAATGAAGCAATGTTTCCTCGTTTCCTCGACTCTTAATTCGCTCTCTTTAGTGCCGCGGAGGACTATCGGGGTTGTTAAAACAAAATAAGATAAATATAAACTAGTGCGTCGAGTCTAACACATTATGTTACACTTGGAACAACGGGAAAAGCATCCTACTCCCCGCTCCTTTCAACGAGCCATGGCAACCCCTTCCACGGGCGTCTGCCGTAAAAAGATGTCGTTGGCTCGTGGCCACGGTACGGAACTGGAGTCGCAGAAGTAGGTTAAAAAGAGCAGAGATTCAGCACGTCAGTTTATTTATTAACGGCGTAAAAAAAAAAAACTGTGAGCTGTGGCAGAGATGCCCGACATCATCTTGAGCCTGCAGCCGGTAACACGTGTGCACTCTGGCCAGGAGAGAGAGCTAACTTTTCTCCTGAAACTATATCCGAGGCAGGACAGTTCCCGAAGAGTCTGGACACAGAGTAGATAAGTATACAGAGACGAAATGGCGATGCGTTCCCTTTGATGTGGGCGCCCCCGTTCTCTAATTGGCTGCGCGAGGCTCTGGGAACTGGCAGTGTGTTTATTGGCTACTGCATGCTGTGAAACGTCCCCTGTTGGCTGGGTTGCTACATGGAAAGTGAAAATTTCACTGTTTCATTCAGTTAACAGTGCCTGGTTTAACGGTCACTTCTGTGAATTTAACTGACAAATCAGAGAGAAATGCCCGTTTTCCTTCACTTATTGATTCGGTGACATTTTACGCTGATTCATTAACCATTTTTGACTGTTTTTCAGTGATATGTTTTTTACTGATGGAACAGTTAAGCAGCGTGTAAAAATGGCCCTTGAACAACGTATATTAAGTGAAATAGCAATCCATAAATTAATGAAACAATTACAAAATACTTTCCTAAATGTGTTTCGTTTTTCAAAACACCATTTTAGGAGGTAACATGTACTTTCAGTCTCCCATTCCGTTTTTACATCTTTTATTTTGTTTTCTTGTAATCACCACAGCGCTTTGTTTGAATGTTTAAACTGCATATAATGTGATGAAGAGAGTGCACTCATATGTACTATTCGTTTTAACAATCCTTATGTTAACAATTAAACTAAAAAACGAGAAGAAAGGTTATACAATCAATAACTAAACACTTTCGATGAAGAACTACAAGACATATATTTTCCACGCAACTATCGTGACTTGATAGCTCAGAAGGTAAGGTAACGGTCTAAAAGTGGCGTGGAGAGGATGTGCATGTGTTCAATCTCAGCCACCTGCTGAAACTTTTTTACTTTATTAAATTACGGTAGATTAAGCAATATAAATAGTAAAATGCCATTAATGTGTTTATTTCTCGTAACTATTTGGCTAAAATTCAATAAAACAATATTTAATTAACCGCTGCAGTTGACCGTCACTTAATTAATCAGTTAAAATTGATTCACGTCACTTATGTAATCAGTGAAATTCTTCCACTAAACAACCAGTGGTTTTCCACTGATCGAGAAGTTGAATTTCACTGCGTGTCAGTGGTTTTCCACTAGAGTGCATTAGCTAAGTACCGAAAATCGGCGGAGACATGCCACAAATATTTAGGTACAAAAAACAAAGACACGAACTAAAATCATCAGTGTTTTTTTTTTCCAGAAACAATTTTTTTCGTTTACAGGTTAACTGCGAGCACTATTCCTTCACGTTTATGTGTGGTATATTCAGAGGCGCCCGTAGTTTTGAGGAAGTGAGGGACGCTGACTGATCAATTCACGGCAATAATATAAGAACTGATACATTCCTCACATCATCATTTAGAACTGGTTCAGACCGAAGTTAACAGCCGTCCTCAAAGACTGTCCTACTTCCGTCCTTCACAACGTCATCGAAGAGAAAGACGTGTGTGCTGTCCAACGAGAATAACAATTTCTTTGCCCCTGCAATGAGCCACACGCGGCACAATCACGCATTGATGGGGGACGGTAAATTTTGATTTTTAATATTTTTTTTGTTTAAAGTCTGTTCGAGCACAGAATACTTAAGAACACAGAAGTGAAACAGGCGCTCATACTACGAACCATAGACTAAAGATGAGGTAGACCGACATCGCTGGCTGCGCACAACCAATCTCCGTGTCCCAACATTGAACTGGTTTTTTGCCAACACGTTCAGCGAAAACGGCGTGGCGTGGGTTTGTATTTTTTGCTAAAAAAATTATTTCTAAACAAATGTTTTGATATGCATGTATAATTTATGTGACAAATTTTTAATGCAGTTTGGTTAAATTAAAATTGGTAAAAGTATTTTATTAATATAACAGCGTTTGTAATTTAAAAATTAAAATGTAAACAAACACGTTCGTCACTTTTGATTATGCGAATTTGACAGTTGTGTTCCTTTAGGATAGGTCAATGTTGGTGCATCCGCAGAAGACGAATAAGCGGTCTACTTCTTCTTTAGTCTATGCTACGAACTCCAGCCGCACACGCCAGCCAAATGATTGCACAACGCAGTAACATATCGGCACGACGTTCACCAACCACAGAGTCTTGTCATCTTAACTCGCCAGCCGGCAGACTAACCAAAAGGTATATTTCGCAGCACTTACTACCCATTCAGACACAAATATCCGTTCCCAGAGCCTCATTTAGCCAATCAGAGAATGGGTAAGCGCAGAACAAAGGAACCGACACCCAATTACGTCTCTGTGCATTGATTTATTTACTCTGTGACGACACATCCGTTATAGTGCATTCACAGTTACTTCGAACTTTTCCGAAGTTCTACTGAAGTTCTACTTCCAGGATATTCTTCCGCCTCGTGCAAGCAACGCTTGACCGAGTCTAGAACATTACACCAAAGGGACGGCGCAACGTATTCATCCGCACTCAGTGTAATCATATTTTGCATAAGAAATATTTCTTGCTATATTCTCCTTATTTTATTTAAATGAAATATAAATACATACTAATATAATTTATAGATAAAATGTAAGTAAAAACATTATTTAATAAAAAAATGAAGAATCTTTATGTTAGCAAAAATTTAAAACGCTCGTGATATACGACGTATTTAGGAAACAACCTAGCAAGCCATACATGGGGTGGTTTTTTCAAAGGTTTGATACAAAAAGGTTGATTAAACCCTCGAACTGACTATAGTTTGGCTTCTGTACTCTCTGATGGCGTGTAGCTCAATCTCTGCTCCCTGGATTAAAAGGGGACGCGGGCGCGTCGTGGTTCACTGAACTCGGCGCGGAGAGGTACCTAGTGCGAAGATGGACTCTTCACGAATCAACTGGTTGTCGTGACTACACGCCTTCCACGGATCTTCTTACCTCACCCCGCCATCTCCCCCCGCTCCCCCAGGGGAAATTATCGACAGGTAGGAGTGTTCGTTTGGGCACTCCTCCTCTCACCTCCTCGGGCGGGGTCAGGTGCCCGCGGGGGCCGCACTTGGCCGTTCCCACGGGGGAGGGGGGAGGGGTTGCCGTTATACCGCCAACTCCTTCCCCCTGGGCCGACGAGACACCTGGCGCGTTATCCACAGCCGCCCCGAGCGTCTGGGTCGACTTAGCATACTCGCTCTTCGCAAACGTTCATCACGCAGACCGGGAATATTCGCGAATTCATCTATGTCATAGCCATTTGCGTACCATAGACTGTTCGTTGTTACTTCCCTTCCAAGGAGTCCTGCTAAAGTTCTACTTCCAGGATATTCCTCCGCCTCAAGCAAACAAATCTTAACATAGTTACAGTTACTTCTACTACTGGTTGGGAAGATCAACGTTTAAAGTTTGGCAATCAAAAATTTTCGCCCCTAGGTAAGCGCTAGTACCGGTAATATACCAGATTTCCTCTATTTTACAGGCTTAAAAATGGTATAATTATAATAAATCAAACATAAAATAATTTCGAAACGAAGTAAAATATTTCTCTTTTATTATTCACGTAGCTTAAAACTTTAATTAAAAATTACGTTTTGGAACACTACGCACCTGGCGACGAAAACGTCCTCTATGCCAAACTCTCCCAAAAGAAATTTCGCTTTGTTACTAATACCAGGTATAATAAACGTTAGCAGAACCTTGAAAATTACACCAAAGTGACAATTCACTGCATTCGTGCGCACTCAAAGTGATAATATTTTGCATAAGAACTATTTCTTACTAGGCGTTACCAACACACCTTTTTTCTCTCTCCTTCTTTATTAATACTAAATATGAATAAAGTATTATAATATATATATAGATGCAATATAATTAAAAGTCCTGTTTAACCAAAAATAAGGTACTTTTTTGTAAACATAACTATTAAACGCTTGTAATACAAGTCATAGTTAATAAGGAACCAAACATGTCATACATGGAGGAATTTTTCTAAGGTTTAATTCAAAAATTGAGAGGAAACCGCAAACAGACTACAACGCTTTACACATTTGACTGTTGGCTGCTGCCACAACGAGTGGCTACTTTGTTCCACGCCAAGCGAGTTATCCATGATACAGTTACAAGATGCCTGAGCGGCGTATCTGAGTTCGTGAAGGATGGAAGTCTTAATAAAATTAAAAAAAAAACTAAATTTGACGTTTAATTTATTCCCACAGCTATTATTTACATAATTACACTATTTATCTCCACTATTATTCTCTTTATTTCTAAGTGGGCGCAATATTTAAGGTAGATTTTAACTTTAATTAACGCCATTCTTAATGTTTCTTGTTTGATTATTGTTAAATAACTCATACTCATCATTAACACATGTTCAGTCTGTCTGTTTCCATCATTTGTAATGTCTTTTATTTATGCATCCAGTCCAATAGTCCAGCCTGCCAGTCGCACTCTTCACTGCTCTGATGCTCGCAGTCGCTGATTTTCCTCCCGCTGGTCACTTCCGGCGCTACTCGTTGCTCTTCTAACTCGTCGTCTATCGCTTAACGTCGCCCAATGATCACCCATACTCCCGGCTCTCATGAACTCCAACTCCCAGCTCGGAGGCCCAACGCCCACATAAATAAATAAATAAATAAATATATATATATATATATATATATATATATATATATATATATATATATATATATATATATATATATATATATATATATATATATATATATATATGTCGCCCTGACCACCCCGAGTCACGCTTAGAGAAACTAGGGCAGTAGTAATGTCCAGAATATTCCTTCAACGATATCTCAAAGACACCCGATACCTAAGGTCGGAAGCGGCACGCACCCTAATAGGCAGAACAGACACGCTTTGTCAAATTCCTTTGTAAAAAAAACCGCTGCGTCTCCCTTTGCAACTGATGGTGCTCTCGCCCAGGCTCGCACGCAGAGTGGCTGCCTGTAACTATACGATCACAGAGTAGATAACTACATAGAGGCGAATTGGCGTGGCGGTTCCTTTAATATGGGCGTACCCGTTCTCTTATCAGCAGCACAAGGCTCTGCGAACAAGCATCGTGTCTTATTGGCTACTGCGTGCTAGGGAAAGGGGCCCTATTCGCTGGAATGCCGGGAGGCAAGTAGCGTCGATTGGCGAACGGCTTTCGGACTTAAGGAAAACAAATGTAAAAGATTATGAACTATAGCACGTCTCAAAATAAGTTAGCTATTTTTTTGAAGTCTGTAGTTACTGCACTCTTGGATCACCAAAGCATATGGAATTGGAAAAAAAACATTCCTAGGATGAAGATGATTCCAGTGTTTATTCATAGAGGCCTGAAACATTCGCGGATTCATTTTGGGACAAACTAGAATTCAAAACACGTTCGTTTATATAACTTAAGCCATTGGTCCACATGGTGTTTTGACACCTCCTGGAGAAAGGTGTCCAATTGTCACATTCCACTGTGACAGCAGACAACCAATGTGCTGTTGAATTCGGCATATTTGTACATAAGCCCTTAGAGTTTGGCCTGCAGGTCATTGAACTCGCGAATTTTTGAGGTCTTTATTTATTCAATAAAACTAATTTATTCAATAAAACTATCAACTATTCTCACCTTACTCTTTGCGCCAGTTGGCTTGTGCGTGAGGTGAAGCCCCAGTTAATTTAGTAAACCCATAGAAAATAGCACACCTACACACACCATATTTTTTCTAAGGTTAACAATTAAAACTATCGTGTTTGAAGATGCGTTTTGGCTTAATATGTCACACGGAAAATGTTAATAAAAAACAACGCATCGACAAAGACTAATTAGCAGTACAGGAGCAAAATAGTGACATACCGCGAACTCCAGCCGCACGTGGGGCCGCGGTGTTGTAGTGGTTAGATTACACGCCTCCCAACCACGCGAACCCGGTTCGATTCCCGGGGATTCGCTCCCGGATTATTGTATGTAGGAATCGTGTTGGACGATGGCGCAGGTCGGCGGGTTTTCTCGGAGGTCTCCCGTTTCCCCCACCCCTCCATTCCGGCGCTGCACCATACTCAACTCGCTTTTCATCCCCCTCGTTTCTCAAGACCTCGATGTCAAGAGCCACTCAAATTTATCCATTCCGCTCCACTTCAGCAGTGCGTTCCAGCATCACGGCGTGTCAGCGTATCACAGATACATAACATTTCATCGAACGCATCTTGGCTAACAGAATGATTTAGGTGACCATTTATTCTCATTCTTTCGCACTTGACTATAGCCCGGCGCACACAGAACCATTGTCCCTGCGATTTTCACTAAGATGTTATTTGAGAGCTAGACAAAGAGCTATGCTAATGCTTTTCACGATCAAATGAGAACTTTAGAAATCAGCATTAGAAAAATGTCACTGCGCCTACTTGCATATATATATATTAACGGGAGCACTGAGTGACATGCGCCCAGTAAAGTTTACAACGATAGATGGAAACTAGTTCTACATCTTAACGTAGAATAAAGAGTGTTAGGTAACCATTTGTGGTGACTCAAATTAATTCTTTCGTTTTCTGTATTTTATTAAATACACCGAAGTGTAAAAATGAGCAGATTTGTAAACTATTTATTTTTCTAATGATTTCACAGTTTCACTTGGCCGACGCATGAATAAAGTGATGGGGCCCGTGGAAATGTTAATTTTCCAAAAGGTGGAAGAAGACAGAACGTGCATACAAGTAGATCTTAAGCAGGGTTTTCTAAAGTGCGCATTTTACCGTGAACAGCCTGTAACTTGGTTACTCGCGAGGTCTGTCACTGGTTTTGCCGTACACGATATGCGTTTCCTTGGAGCTACTCTGTCAACTAGCAACGCCGGCAGTTAAAACAATTTTTCACAGCTTGCGAAAATAAGAAACAATGCACTCTGTACTGCGAAAAAAACATTGCTGTTATTACACTTCTATCAGTTTTGAATCATGGAAATAAATAAATGTACACAGAATAAATTATTGTGTACAAGAGAACGGTTAGCCTGAAGGAACCAAAATGGGACTGAGCTTGCAATGCTTTTCAAAGAATTTGGATGAGTACAAACACAAAACCGTACCTATACAAACATGTTTCTTCTATACGTCTATTAACACTGTTATCTGTTCTTTTGTCCACTTCATGTCCGTAGCTTACGAAAGTACCGCCAAAACAATAATGTTTCCATGTAAATAAAGTCATGTGAGACGTTCCCTTGCTCTCATTGACTGAAATCGGAAACCAACAAAGAAATACATAGAGAAAATATCACCATTCAAATTACCGAAAACTAGTAGCCTAATAGGCAATTCTCGATAAAGTGAGCACTTTAGAAATGAACCTTAGAAATTCACTGCCTCTGAATGCATATATTTTAATGGACGCACTGAGTGTCATTAACCCAGTAAAGTTGGTAACGATGGATGTAAAGTAGTTCTATATCTTAAGGTCAAATAAAAAGTGTTAGGTAACCATTTTTGATAACTTAAAATTATTTCTTTCACTTTATTTATATATTATCAAGTATCCACTTTCTTAATAATTCCACAGTTTAATTTGACCGACGCATGAATCAAGTGATGAGGCTCATGGCAATGTTAAATTTGCATACGGCGGAAGATTACACAACGTGTATACACGAATATTTTAAGCAGGGCTTTCAAAAGTGCTTATTTTACCTTGAACAGCTTATAGCCAGCATAACTGCACCTAGTTATTGCTATTTTCAGTGGACGAGCACGCACAGCAGCAAGCAAGACTCCATGAATTCGGGGCCACGGTGGTTGAGCGATTAGCACGCTCGCCTCTTACCAAGGCGAACCGGGTTCAATCCCCGGCCGGGCCAGCGGATTTTCGCAAGTGGGAATCGTACCGGACGATGCCGTTGGTCGGTGGGTTTTCTCGGGAATCTCCCGTTTCCCCCGCCCCTCTATTGTGGCGCTGCTCCATATACACTTTAATCACACTTTTCGGTTCTCTAGACCTCGCTGTTAAGAGCCGCCTATATCTCTTCACTCACTGTATGCATGCGATATCGTAAGAAAAATCGTTCCGAATGCGGCGGGCTTTAATAAATTTAAAAAAAAATCATAAATATTACATAAAAATAAATATTAAAACCAAAATAATAATCCAATGTTGTGTACCTTGCACAACCCTAATTGTTACAGCACTGAAAGTTACCTGTTCTATGGGCTCGCTGGTAAGGACTGGAAAAAGTTGCGAGTAGCCTGTAGGCTAGACTCCATTGTCGTATGTACACTATCTACCAAAAAGTAATTGCGCACATGTCCACAATGTTTGCTTGGTGGTTGTCACCCCGTTAGAATCTCGTAGGGCCACCTCTTGCGGCTATAACAGCAGCCACCCTGTCTGGCATGCTCTCTACGAGTGTTTGCAGGACATCCACGGGGATTTGTCGCCATTCCTCTTGCAACCATTCCATGAGCCCTCACCCGGCGATCCAATTCGTCCAAAAGATGTTCTACAGGATTGAGGTCGGGGCTCTGGGCGGACCAGTCCAATCGGCGAACATTGTTGTCGGCGTACCACTGCATAGTAGACCTTGAAACATGGCACCTGGCATTGTCATCCTGGAAGTAACACGGGTCCATTCCGTAAAAATCGCGGTGGGAGTATTTCATTATCCAGAATGTTACAATAGGCCTCTGTGTTCATGCTACCATTGACAGACACCAGCGGTCCTACGCCGAAGGCCGTGAAACACAAGTCAACTAACGTACTGAATTACCTATCTTCACGGGTGCCCAATTACTTTTTGGTAGATAGTGTATTTTCGGGCTACTGGTTCACTGTATGTTGATGGAGTGAGTATAGTCTATTCGGGTTTCCTTTCAACATTTCTGAAGACCTGCTAAAGTTGTACTTTCAGGCTATTCCTCGGCGTAATACAAACGAAGCTTAACCAAGTGTAGGAAGTCAAAGTGAAAGGCTTGATCCGAAAAGTGAAAGGATACCACACATGGACTACAGCAACTGTTACAACAGCCCAGGTGGCACGGTATTCGATAATTGTTTCCTTGCAGGTGTCTTAATGACTCGGAGCTCGCCTGGACGTGTAATGTATGTACTGATCCAATAGTCAACCTAACAGATAGGCTATATATATATATATATATGTAAGTGAAGTTTAGCATAAAGTAAGTTCACGACTTTTTTCCTTTTGCTAGCGACGGGGGATGTGCCAGACGCCACGGCCACTGAGTACTTACTAATACAGAGACGCAACGAAATCCAGCCGTAGACGCCAGCAAGATGGCGTCGCTAGCCAGCAACTGGTCGGAGCGCCTTGCCCCAACCAGTGCCTGGTGACTTATTAGCCAGCACGCAGCCCATCCGAATGGGGAGCCTTTCGAGCCATGCGGTAGCCAGTCGGACTCGGGCCCGTTTCCAAAGTCTCGCTCAGACAATCGGAGAATGAGTACGCCTACATGAGAAGAACCGCCAAGCCATTTCGTATTTGTTAATTGACCTACTCTGCGCCACGGCTAGGCATGTTCATACCGGGAAAAAATATCGATATTATGTATACTGGTTATTTACAAAAGTATTGTTTAAAGAAACACTATATAGAAACAGAAATACCGATTGTTGGTACATCTGACTACGATATTTTATGTCTTAACCGTTAACAGACCCACTTAAATTTACGGGTTTACTTGTTGCAAACAATAACTTGTTTGATGATTGTTGTACTTAATTAGACACAATACTTGTTTCGTTGTCACTGCCAATGAGCTGTCGAGGCTATATGTTCGGCTACAGTTATATGACCCAATTATAACCTCGACCAGTAAGATGGTTTGTGAATCGTTTACCTACAGTTAAGGTCATTGGTCATTGAGCTTCGCAAAGTGCAGTACATGCCAAAAATTACCTACACATGCGCAATGTACACAACTATGTACACTGGGTCTGAATGGGTTAAAACACTGGACAAATGTAAAACTACTTGGAATATCACATACTGAGGACACGAGACATTGCTGAAAGATGTGGAGTCAGAGTTTGGTGCACGTTGCATAAGTAAACATTGTAATTAATTTTTATATTATTATTTTTTATTCAAAACATATATAGTTAAATGAGCATTTTAAAAACATTTATTTCCTATACCTGGAAAAAATACTGATTGCGATAAAATAACGAGGAAATATATCGACCATTTATATCGTTATATTTCTGATCTAATATCGTCATATCGATATAACGACATATTTTCAACACCTCTAGTCACGCCAGCAGTGCATTGAGCGGAAATATCAGCGCGGCATAGACGGCGGTCCTGGGGTGTGGTCCTTCATTAAGAGGAGGGTTGCCCGCGGCGGCGTTTGTACAGGTGTATCAGCAACTGTTCCGGGTTTGCGCCCATTGGCTGCCTCGGGCTCTGCCCCCCCCCCCGGGGGGCTGAAGTAGTACCGCGTGTAAGGAAGGGGAAACTGCGAAATGCGTTGCCCCGCGGGCGACAGCCGCTAAAAGGTTCCGACTCGGCGGCGGCAAACGGAATGGCTTCAGACGATGGTTGAGGAGGGGAAAAAAAGAAAAGATTATCCGTCAATTAACGGGAAATGTTACGGTAACGTGACGTTGATGAAAGGAAACGCAGCGAGCAATAACTTCCCCGCTCTTCCGCGCAGCTGCAGCTCCTTGTGGGCGGTCCGGTTTTCTTCGCTAGAAAGAAAAGAATTAATTTGTTCAGTTTACCGTTTGCTGTGGTTTTCACCTAGCTACGCTGTAAATAAAAGTGGAGAGATTTGGGCGGCTCTAAGCATAGACGTCTTGAAAGCCGGTAAGAATGAAGCGGAGGTGAGTATGGAGCAGTGCCGGAACGTAAATATGGGGAAAACGGGAGATCCGCGAGAAAACCCGCTGACCAGTGGCATTGGCCGTAAAGATTCCTACGTGCGAAAATCCTGGAGCGACAACTCGCGCCGTTTATCGAACGCGGTTCGCCTAGGTGGAAGGTGATTACTCTGGACACGACACCACCACAGACCCCGTAAAGCAAATTTTGTTGAATTTTTTTTAATGTTGATTTTGTTGTGAGTCTCCCGTTACTGTGGAAGAAACTTAAAATTTTCATTAAATAAAATTTGTGAAGCCATTTAACTAGTGTATTGTTGCATGCATGCCTGCTGGGCGCATCTGAGTTCGTGAGGGATTAAGGTCTTAACCCATTCAGACCAATTGTACACAATTGTGTACATTAAGCACGCGTGAGTAACTATTCGTCTGCACTGCACACTACGCAGCTCAATAACCGATGATCCTACCTGTGGGTAAATGATCCGCAAACCATCTTTCTGGTCTTGGTCGCATAAGTGGTTCATATTACTGCACCGAACATATAGCCCCCAGCTCAATGACTGTGACAACGTGACAAGTGTTGTGTTGACTTAAGTACAGCACTCATAAAAATAATCATTTTTTTTTTTTTGTTTTCAACACCTGAAGCTGTAAATTAAAGCGGGTCTGAAAGCGTTGACAAAAATAAATAACTAAGTTTGGTTTTTAATTTATTCACACGGATTACGAATTTTTATGATTTTCCCTGTTTTTGCAGCATAGGATCAGCACAAGGTAATCTCCAAGTCAACGTCAAGGACATGGAAATCCAAGATGGCTTTCGGAGTCAATAATGTAAACCAACGTGGTCACTGTTCCTGTTGATCCGCTGGGCTTGACTCGGTACCTTTAGACCGCCTTGTTGATTTGTGAACGTTTTCAAAGAGCCCCGAGTTCACCTTGCCGATTTAAGAGCTGTTCCGTAAAATAAAAGATTATAAATATTTCTGTCTGAAAATTGTTTCCATTTTCTTAGGTTTTCTGGAGAAGCATTTTATGGGGTGAAATAATTGATTTCTGCAGCGATTTTATATAATGACATTTTACTTAATAATACAGAAGTGAAATGGCCGTCTATACAGCGGACTCCATCCGCACACATCAGCAAAATTGAATTACTGACTAGCAACATGTCGGAGCGCGATTCCCCAATCAGAGGCTGTTAACTTACTTGCGAGGCGGCACCCCAGCAAGTAGAGAATTTTTAGCAACATACGATAGCCAGTTTATCCATGTTTATGTTAGATTATATTAGGTTATTTTTGGCTAGGTTAACACATCGAGGTCTGCAAACTCTTACTTGTATTCAAGGCAAATTATAAGTGAGAGACGTATATATGCCACTGCCAGTGTCCTACGGTAGAGACCTGAAGAATTCGCGTATTCATTTTCGGGCTAGCTAGAATTCAAAACACGTGCGTTTTTATAACTTAAGCCATTGGTCCACACGGTGTTTGACACATCCTGGAGAACGGTGTCCTATTGTCACCTTCCATTGTGACAGCAGACAACCAATGTGCTGTTGATATTGGCATATTTGTACATAAGACTGTAGAGTTTAGTCTGCAGGTCATTGAACTAGGGAAATTTTTCAGGTCTCTACCTATACACGTAGATTTCAGTTAATTGTGAACGAACTACAGACATATCTGCGTTGGAACCAGAGCCAATTGGCAAGAAAGAGGAAAATGAGTGGGGTTGGTGTAGGGGAGTGGGAGGGAAGCAGTAATGAAAGTTTCTGATACTCATGCGCGTGAGGTTGGCAGCGATGCGAGCGCCCCGGTAGCCGACCCCGGCAGAGCCATTACCACGCACCCAACTCCCCCCTCCCCCCTTCACGGCTGCTACACCGACGTAGAACACTCGTGAATACAAGGGCCAAACGGCGCGTACATGGTGTTCGCCAATGAGCGTCTGCACTGAAAGAAAAATACTGTTGTTGGAACCATAATTCTGTAGCCGTTACCCTCCAAGATTGTTAAAATAGGGCAACAGTCTTTTCGGTTGAGACTAAACTACGAATATTGTTAAGGGTATATTGACGGTAACGCCAACAGAACAATTGTAAAATGTCAGTGCGTTACAAATCAGTGACGTCATTACTTTCTACAGAATAGAATATTGCTATTACAAACGAGTAGTGTTCTGACTACAACCCAGTATGGTATTCCCTACAATCTTGCTCTGATGCCACTACATAGCTGATTGTACACCCAGCAGTAACATATGGTAGTGCTAACAATCTGATCTGTTGCTGTTAATGAGCGGCATGGTAGCCCTAACCATAGAGACCTGCAAAATTCGCGTTATTTTTTGGCATCAGGCTGAATGTCATAGTATTATATATACTGGGGCTGGCATCGTTTCTCCATTGGCTACTACACATATTTGAAGCCACGCCCTTTCTCTATTGTAATTCCCTCGCAGGCTCATAGGATGCGCAGTCCTCTTTATATTATTTTTCAGAACTTGGAAAATACCTTGTGGTAGCAGGCAGCATCGAACTGCCGGACATTGTGTTGATAGACAGGCGCCTTAGACCGCTCGACTATTATATCAGTTATCAAATTCAGTTTTTTTTTTTTTTTTTTTTGTAATTCTTTAAATTTTTCTAAACACTTCATGTAACTTGTCTGCAGACGAATCTCGACGCGACGAATTCCCATACCCATGAGTTAGCTTATTTATTTAATAAAATAAACTTTCCTTGGTGTTATATTTATATTTATGTTATACAACACTGGGCGTCATCTGATATAAAAATGTTTTCACGTGTAACGTTTTTGTAAATAGGCTTTCCTTTCATATCAGATAATTTGTAGTACCAATAAAAATATGGCGTTAGTTATTTCATTTTTATGTCCTTTTTGTAAGTGATATACGTCTTTTAAAATCAAATAGGACATTCTAGCACCCTTGTTGCTATTATTACATGTAACGCCTAACATGTCGGTGTCTGTCAACACTTTATAGGGCAGCACAGTGCCATCACAGAATGTCACCAGCCTCCACTGTACCACCTTCAAAATGCACGTCGTTCACGCATATAACTACCATGTATTTATATTCATACTCGTAAAGTTCACGTAATATTTTATGTATATTTTTTATGTAAATCTTTTCCCACATATGTCACTTATGTAATTTCATACTTGTTTTCATTTCATTTATTTTTAATCGTTTCTTTTATTTCACACGTATGATATTCTAATTTAGCTTAACGGCGGCACTCTTATTATTTTTAAAGTAGGAGAATAACTAGTTTTCATTTTTGTGTTTATTTTTCATATAAATAATTTTATTTTTATTTTTCGGGTCTCTTATTGTGAATGTTTCTGATTTAATTAAATTTTGTATCCCATTTGAGACTTCATACTTTAGGTATTTTAAGCAGTTAGGCCGTTGAAAGTGTATTGTAAGGGGGTTTTGAAGGGTTTTAGTTCCTCATTGGCCCACAGGTTCGAATCCTGACTTGTGATTGGCTGGAATGGTAAGTCCCTTTACGATCGTCAATCGAGCTTAACGCTTTCTCTTCTATCAGCATGCATAACGATCAGATGTAGGCTAGGACCCTTACCTGAAAGTGAATTGAGTGTAGGATATTTATTTACATTTTAGGGTCTTTAGATACATCCGCAACTACAGTTTAAGTATTGTCACCAGAATTTAGCGAGAGCCTAGTTTTGCCCCTTGTTGATAGGTTTAGTGGCAAAGGAGGTGGAAGTATCTTAGCTACGTTAACGTGTAAGAGAGCAACGATTCCACGTTTAAGCACCCTGTCTTAGATCCTACTTTCCTACGAGAGCAGCCTGCCAGCTTTTGCTTGCAAAATAAAGATGACCCTCTCATCGAGAGCAACGAAACGTCACACCAGATAAGCTTTTATAAATATGGTCTACAGATGACAGCGTCGGCCAACTCGTTCTAGAAGTTTTGGCAACCGACGCCATTTTGTTATTGTCAAGTACACAGCATCCCAGCTTATTTTTTTCTCAAGGCAAGCTAGAGAGGACTTTTGTGATCCCACTGAGCTAGGCACAGAAACTAACTTTGACACTTTTGCAACTTAATATTTATGATTTTTGAGAAGCAGTAACATTTTCAACACGTAATTTATATTTTTTTATTGACAACGGTAAGACATGGGTACGTTAGCATTCGGATCAGCTCAGCTAGGTACGGCCACTTTCAGCTGCAGTATGATTTATCTTGTATTGTTCCTTAGCTTTTATTGCCATTAGGTTCTTAAAGTACTTATTTGAGAAAAAAAAATCTGAGAAATAATTTGACAAAAGCTGAATAAAAGTATTAATGCCAAGCTAACTAAGTCCGTTGTCGACTGTTTCCTTGCAGAGTTGTATTACCCGGTGTCCCGTTTTCTATTGAATCCATGCTAATTATTTTTGAACATATTTCAATGCTGATTCTGATAGGTCATGTAAACAAATGGTGTACGTAAGTGTTGGTCTGTTGAACGAAGTGTGAGATACGCTAAGTGGTTCTTCTATTCTGCCTAGACGTGGACCGGACAAGTGACAACTCCTACCTGGGTTTACCACACACTAACATATATTTATCAGCAACTGAATGTTTTTTATCATTTTTCTACACCTCATACTACATGCGTAAATTGACTGTGGTCAATAATAAGAAATGTAATTTGAGTGAAGAATATGGCAAAATTCAACACCGCATCACACTCTCACTCATACGTAAATACGTAATTGACTGCAACAGTTATGATGTATAGTGTAAAAATTGTGTTATGTGTATATGTGCAAGAGCTGCGTCAATCCGTGTTTACCATACTGTACTGTTACGCGGTCTTATTATGTGTATACATATCTAAACGCTACTACACATTTTGGCATCCTTACGAGGGGCCTGAACACTGCACACGATACACTGCATTCATCGTACACATACTACACCACTAAATAAATATTACTTCACAACAGAAAATTCTTCCTATTTATCTTCTGTATTGTCAATTATATTAGTTATGTAATCTTTAAAAGAATTTGTGGTTGCCTTTAACAGCCCGCGACAATGTTGTAATTATTTTACTTGTTTGTTAACGCTAAAATTCTAGTTTTATAATCTTTTAACAAAACCAGAGGGTACCGTTAACAAGCCGTAACACTGTTGTAATTGCCATACATGTTCGTTAAATCAGCAAAACCAGTTCTGTAATCTTAACAGAATCGGAGTGTACCTCCAACAGCCCATGACACTGTTGTTGTAGCTACCATACTTTATTTGTAAACTTTCGAAAAAAAATAACTAGATGATTTCTACAGAACATTCTGTTACAGTTACCAAACAGCTCTGTTGGGTTTACAATATCTTGTTCTGATAACGTAACAATACGGTAAGATTGTGTTCACGACTATCTGTATACTCCCTACTACAAAAAACACTGTTCCTGCTACATAAACGATGGTTTTCACAAAAGAATAGTTGTTAACAGCATTTAGATTGTTCTGCTAATAATTTGGATTGTGAAGTATTACAGAACATTCTGCTTCTGGAACTAAAGTTTAGTTGCCGCAATCATAAAATTCCATTACAGAACTGTTGTTTTAAATTTTCCCTCTGATGATTTCTTTCAGTGCGGTAACGTACTGTACTGCTTAACCACAATGTAAAAAAAATTGAAGTAATATTCCCTTACATGTGAGGGAAGCTAATTACATCTACATGTATGGTAAAAGTACCTGTTAAGTATAGAGTAAATTTACCTAACAAGTAAAGCACTATCTCCTAACCGTACGGAAAAAGTACCTGACAAAAGTGGGGGTAAAATCACATTCAAATAAGGGAAAATTAACTATACAGTATAATAATATGATATTTAAAAATTCCCCGGCGTATTTGTACTGTTAATTTTTCTATTATCTATATCCTCTGACGATTAGTAACCGAAACCTCAACATTAAAATCCTCGATACTTGCTGGTGGATGGGCACGAACCACGGTCCTTTATCACAAAAAGCCGATACGCTAATTATTACGCCACAACGAGAACGGGACAGTACCAGTAAATATTAGCGTGTTAAAAATAGTTTCTTCCGCCCGTTCCCCTACTGAGCTGCTAAGACAATACTGAAGAGATACACGTGTCGTAAAGTAACATTTCCCATCCATTTATGAGATTTTCCACTGCTACGTACGTAAATTTTACTCCACAGTGTGGTAATTTTACCTTAGCCGTAAGGAAAACTATGTTTCCCCCACAAGTTTGCGAATATTATCTTACACTTGTCAGGTGATTTTCACGTTATTTTTTTACATAAGCAGCGGCAACACAGCCAATAGGAAGCGGCATGCAAAATTCGCGTTATTCTTTGTCATCAGGCTGAACGTCATAGTACTGTATATACTGGGGGCCGGCGTCGTTCCTCCACTGGCTGTTGCACAGATGTGAAGCCACGCCCTTTCTGACTGAACTGCACGTGATTGGGGCACACAGTTGTGAAGTGTTCATTTACGGGCTCAGAATTACCCAGGGAGTGCCAGACAAAGTAAGGTATAATGACAAACTTATTGCAAACGTACACGTATGTTAAGTTTAACTTGTCCTCCAATAATAACGCGAATTTTGCAGGTCTCTACCAATAAGGAATCTTCAACATTATACAGTAGCCAATCTGGCACAAGGCACGTTTCCAGAGCCTCGCGCAACGAACATGTGATTGATTCACGCATATCAAAGGAGCCTCCACAACATCTCGTCTGTCTCTGTGTATTGATTTACGCTGTGGCGTGACCTTGCAATGTAGAAATAAAAACTTCTGTTTTTTTTTTTTTGCCATTTTATTATTTTAACACGCTGTGCGATTGAAAACTGAGGGATATTTTTTTAAATGTATTATAGAAGTAAAAAAAAAAAAATATAAAAAAAACCTCGCATTCTGGAAAAAAAAAAATATATCCCACTTCAAACAGTGTTTTATGTTTCCGGGTTTTTCCACATTAGAGGAAACTCTTGTCAACACCTGCCACAACAGGGACGGTCACCATATTATTACATACAACATTTTGATCGTAAAGAACTATGAACGCTTTGTGCTGGTTTATTAAGAAGTGTGGTCTAATTTAACCAAAATGATAATATTGTTGCAACTGTCTAGCATCCACTGTTTTCGTGTACAATGCACACAAATTTTTCGACGCAACGATAAAGTTCCAGGAGCGTAGGTAATGCCAATACTTAATGCAGAGAAAAAAAAACTTGTTATCGCCAGAAATGGGCTCATTAGTGTATTGTGGTAGTACATATTGTTTACAATAAGTTATGAAATTATCCACCATCTTCACCTTAGCAGTGGACACAGCAACATACTCTACACGTATGTATGCAGCATTGCCTAAGTGCTAGGCACTGCCTAGCTGTAAAAGTGATTTGCGTGCGTTTTACACGAAAACGGCAGTTCATTGGCAGTTGCAAAGAGATGACCATATTTGTTTATAAGTTCGTACTGCTCAATAAAGCAGCAACAAACGTTTATTACTATTAATGGTAAAAAACAAAGTTGCGTGAATGAGAGAGCGCCACCTCCTTTGTTTTCATTACGGTGGATGGTATTGTTGTGAGCTTTCTTTCATGGATAACATACGAATAACAACAAACGATGTTCGAAGAACTGTACTTAAATGTTACTTCGTTCCCGATATTTCGAAAAATTTTAAATAAAAAATATAATTATCAAGGGCTTATATCTCCCTTAATAATTAGTTTAAGTAGAAACATGTATTTCCCACTTGATTTTGCATAAGTAATCACCTCCCAAAGTTCGTAACACATAGGATGCAACATATATAATATACACATGGTTCACAGTAAAGTGAGCACTTTTGAGGCCCTAGTTACTTTTCCCTTTCAGCAATTTTTCATACTTTTAATACATTTTTAAAATTAATGTTACCATGAAAGTAATAAACAATAGAGTGTATATATTCCACCGCACTCGGAAGTTAACGTCTAAGGCTAAAATAAAATATATTCATTGACTATTATTCCAAACGAGAGGGCTTTCAAAAGTGCTCACGGTTTTATTGCACGCGATGAAATACTCCAGATTAAACTACGCCAGCCCAGATTAAACGTACTTTTCTCTTGCCGCTTTAAGAAAACTGTACACACAATCTTTAAAAATGTGATGTTTCACCATTTTTACAAACAATTTTCACCAATGATACTCTTAATATGACAAAAATAAAAAAATAAGGCATATATATATTTTTTTCTTTTCTGACAAAAAGTCGTATTTTCAGAACATTTATTTACTGAGATATGCGTATTCCCGTTAACAACTATTTCACGATGATGGCGAATAGAGCAGGCGGGTATTCGGAAACTATAAAAAAAGGGAACCACTCCGCCTGTAGCCATGACCCAGAGAGATAGTGTTGGATGAAGATTAATGACGCGACGGAAGACGGTGGCTAGCGGAGCGTGGCGGACGGCCAGTGGCGCCGTAAATCAGCGAACGTAATTATCGGAAAAGAATCCGGAAAAACAACTTTATCCTGTCCATCTACTTTTCGCCCATGTCTTTCTACAAGGCACGAGGGACCTTTAATAACAGAACTGTTTCCATAACATCATCATAAACACTTCCCTGCAGCCCTTGTTATTCCTCACGGTAGTAGAGGGAGCGAGGCCATTCTGGCCCACTTCATTAGAATGACATGAGGATGGAGCAGAAAATCGATGATTCGATTAATATATATATATTATTCTCTTAATCGACATATACAAATGCACATGTATATCGAATGGTCTATTAGTTGCTAATCAAGTAGTCGATTAGTTGCTGATTATTGGACTAATTAAAGAATTCTTTGATATAAAAAATCATGTAGAATTTTTTATTGGTGTTGAAAGGATGGCGGGGCAGTATCGATGTGTCCTCTGTGACTTGCTGGAGTCGACTGACCACAGGAGTAGGCTGTACTTGTCAATATAGGTTTAAATGTTGGTATAAGGGTGGTATAAGGGACATTTTTATTTGTGGATGGAGCGAGAGCCAGCAGGGCCATTTTGGCCCACTAGGCGAGTGAGGTGTCGATGAAGCGAAAGCCAGCAGGGCCATTCTGGCCCAATAGGCGAGTGAGCTGTGGGTGCAGCGAGAGCCAGCGGGGTCGTTCTGGCCCCACTACGATTTATCTTCAATCGACGGTCTACTAATTTAATTAAAACATACGACTTGAACAAATACTAACCATAATTACTCCTCGAATAGCATAAAAGTAACGAGTTATTCCATTATATTAATGCGATTACCACACACAACATTAAATCGAATTAATATAAACAAGATATATTAAAAATTACTTTAAGCATACGTTTATCAAACACGTCAGAAGAGACAACCCAATAAAACGACTTAGCCCGAGTACATCGTACATGATAGAACGGAACACAAAATTTATATTAATATTGTAAAGAGATGTGAAGAACAACTTCCACGAATAAATGGCACAAAACATATTTAATTAAATTAAACAAAGTTAATCACACCAAATGAATTTCACATGTTCAAAATACACCAAATTGTTAACGATTAAATTGAACACACAAAATCCTACAACAAACTATTTAATTACAAATACACAGGAAAAATATATTTTACACCCACCCAGGAATGAAATAACCGTCGTAGAGTAAATTACTCACTTATCGCCCACGAACCCAGGTGTAATAAATTCACACTTCACAAATCAATAAAAACACACTATTTACAATCAAAATTACAACTCTCGAACACTCCAGATCCCACTCCCCCTACTTTAATCCCCTCCCACTATAACAGCACATACTTCACCCTCATCGGCTCTCAAAACATGCATCGAAATACAGGTTAAACCAGACGAAACGATCTTCCACCTAAAGCCTTACAAAGTTCATTGATTACACTAAGAAATTAATTTAACCGCATGCAGCTATCCAAGAAAATAGCTTCCCTCTTACTGCACATTAAAATCGCAGCAATTCCTCAAACCGTTTTCTTATAGCCACATAACTCTCAACGATCGCGTAATTAAATAAAGACCGAAGCATTTATACGAACACGCGATAGAAAACTGTATGGGACGTGATCACTATTCCAGTCACCTTGGCTATTCGCTTGCAACTAAACTCTCCCTTACACTACGCGAGTCAACCATCCACAGTATCCTGGCAGTGTCAAAGAAGCCACCCCAATATCTTACATCGTGACAGGTGGAGGGCGCAGCGCCACGGGAACCAAACTCATCTGTCGAGACAACCCTGTAAATCGTAGTGGGCCCAGAATGACCCTGCTGGCTCTCGCTCCATCCACACATCACTCGCCTAGTGGGCCACAATGGCCTCACTGGTTCTCGCTCCATCCACACCTCACTCAGCTAGTTGGCCAGAATGGCCCTGCTAGTTCTTGCTCAATCCACACCTCATTCGCCTAGTGAGCCAGATTGGCCCCACTGGCTTTCGCTCCAGCCACACCTCACTCGCCTAGCGGGCCAGAATGGCCCCACTGGCTCATGCTCCATTCACACCTCACTCGCCTAGTGGGCCAGAATGACCCCCTGGCTCTCGCTCCATCCACATCTCATTCACCTAGTAAGCCAGAATGGCCCCGCTGGCTCTCGCTCCATCCAAAAATAAAGATGTCCCTTATACCACTCTTACACCAACATTAAAACCTATATAGACAATTACAGCCCACTCCTCTGGTCAGTCGACTGGAGCAAGTCACAGAGGACACATCGATCCTGCCCCGCCACCCTTTCCACACCAATAAAAATGTTATTTATATTTTTTAATATCAAAGAATTCTTTCATTAATCCATTAATCAGCAACTAATCGACTACTCGATTAGCAACTAATAGAGCATTCTATATGCATGCGGATTTCGATATATCGATTTCGATTAATTGGATAAACTATATATTAATAGTCTCATCAATTATCAGCTCCATCCTCGTGTCGTTCTAATGAAGTGGGCCAGAATGGCCTCGCTCCGTCTACTGAGGGTTAAGTTGTTTATAACGGTCTACTGTTAGTTGAGCTGTTTTGAAAGTCCTGCTTTCTTTCTGTCCTGTATTTAAAAACGAGAATCGCCTTGCATTTAGTGACTCATTCATATGTTAATTATTTTAATAATAGCCATCGTTTCGAAAAAATATAGGCTTATGTAGTTTTTAATTGGTGTACTACACAAAGGAAATAGTTTCACTCGTTGGCGATTTAAATGTTACACTTTAAATAATATGTTAAAAAGTTTAACTACACTGTAATAAATATATTAAAGAAATTTAATTGACAATTGTAGGGTAATATTCGCAAACTTATTTGGGAAACAGTTTTATCTTTTGATGTATTAAAGAATTTTCGCACTCTGGAGTATAATTAACTTACATGGCAGTGGACAATCTCGTATATGGATGAGAATATTACTTTACTTCGTGTGGGTTTCTTCAGTATAGTCTCAACAGTTCTACTGGAGGACGGTAGGAAGCAACAAAACGAGGCATAGTTGTCAAAATACCTTGCCAACGTTGTTACTGCGTGAAGCTATGGAGAATATATATATATATATATATATATATATATATATATATATATATATATATATATATATGTGTGTGTGTGTGTGTGTGTGTGTATATATATGTGTGTGTGTGTGTGTGTTGCACTTCGACATTGTTCGTCCAACCGCAGAGAAAATAAGAATGTAGAGAAGAAACAGCCAGTTATTTCGCGTACTCTAGTCACACACGCCCATAAAATGGCGACCCTAGATACCAACACGTCGGAACACCATTCACCAATCAGAATCAGGTAAGTTACTTGATAGCGGGTACACCAGCCAATAAGTAGGGATAAGAAAATTTGGCGAATTCATTTGAAGACAAAATAGACGTCCAACACATTTACATCTAAATCACCTTCGTAAATTGGATCACAGTTCATTAGGCAAGGCCTGTATACTCTTAGCCAATAGCAGACTTGCAAGGAAACAAGCAGCGAGTGACATACTGCCAGGTGTGAAGTAATACTGTCTACTTTTTGGGGCAGCAATCAATGTACAAATAGCCGAGGCTCGAGTATACACAGGACTGCGGAGTCTAGCCAACAGGTCGTTGAACTAGCGAAATTTTCCTATTCTTACCAATAGGGAATGTTCCGCAGTACGCAGCAGCCAAGTAGACACAATATTCACGCAGCCAATCAGCGCATGGGTAAGCCCACATTAAAGAAACCATCACACCATTTACCAGTGTGCACTTATCTCAATCAGCGCTGAAGTCTATCCTATATAATAAGTAGACTATCTCTGTCTGCCTGTCCGTCTTTAATACCTCTAAGTCCCTTGAAACTCAACAGAAGTTATTCAAATATTGCAGAGCGAATCATTAGGGTTAAATACATGTCAAGTTCGAATTTGGGCAAGATCAGATTACGCAATCATTACCTTTTATCCTAAAAACTCATTTTTAAATTACTTTTCCCTTATGAGAAATTTTGTATTAATGCATAGAGAATATTGCATACACATATGAAGGTAATGGAATATCATTTTTGTTTACTTTATATGTCTCGCTTCCATGTTGAGTTAATATAGTGGAGCAACAGTGACTCAGTTGATAAGCGATTCCAAGTGGGGCCACAGTGACTCAGTGAATAGAGATATGTTAAGTGGGGCCGCAGTGGCTTAGTGGATATAACTATATCAAGTGGGGCAAGAGTGTCCAAGTGGATATATATATATCAAATGGGGCCTAAGTAGCTCATTGGACAGAGAGATTCCAAGAAGAGCCGCAGTGGCTCAGTGGATAGAGCGATTCCAAGTGGGGCCACAGAGGCTCAGTGGATAGAGAGATTGCAAGTGGGGTCGCAGTGGCTCAGTGGATAGAACTATTTAAGAGGGGCCGCAGTGTCCGAATGGATAGAGAAATATTAAATGGGACCGCAGTCGCTTCAATGTTAAGTTAATTTCACATAATTTCATTATTACTTACAATATATCTAGGCAATAATATTTTCCGTCTTTGTAAGAAACCAAAAATATGTTAACTGTTCTAGCCCCGTGACAGTACAAAAAAAAAAGGTAACGGGCTGGGTCCCCTAGTTTATAATTAGTAGTTAACGCCACCTGTTTCTCGCGGAAAGATTTACGCGGAAACTAGGCTTCACTATCCCACTTGCAAACTTGCAGACATCCTTTGGCTATTGGCTGCCTCTCTATGTGTGCAGACCGACTGCTACATGAGTGAACTAATCAAAATTACGTTTCTCCGATACTCACTGTCCGAGATTACCGGGCAGAGAGATATTATGTTTAACAATTCAAATTATGCAATCTCGAAAGTGGTTCTGAATTAATGAGTTTTGAAACACTACCTGTCCTGGTATCTTTTCGCGAAAAACAAGGACCGCTAATAATAGCGGGGCCACGGTGGCCGAGCGGTTAGACTACTGTTCTTCCACCAAGGCGAACCGGGTTCAACCCCGGCCGGTTCTCTCCATATTTTCGGGAAAAACAAGGACCGCTAATAATAGCGGGGCCACGGTGGCCGAGCGGTTAGACTACTCTACTTCCACCAAGGCGAACCGGGTTCAACCCCGGCCGGTTCTCTCCATATTTTCGGGAAAAACAAGGACCGCTAATAATAGCGGGGCCACGGTGGCCGAGCGGTTAGACTACTCTTCTTCCACCAAGGCGAACCGGGTTCAACCCCGGCCGGTTCTCTCCATATTTTCGGGAAAAACAAGGACCGCTAATAATAGCGGGGCCACGGTGGCCGAGCGGTTAGACTACTCTTCTTCCACCAAGGCGAACCGGGTTCAACCCCGGCCGGTTCTCTCCATATTTTCGGGAAAAACAAGGACCGCTAATAATAGCGGGGCCACGGTGGCCGAGCGGTTAGACTACTGTTCTTCCACCAAGGCGAACCGGGTTCAACCCCGGCCGGTTCTCTCCATATTTTCGGGAAAAACAAGGACCGCTAATAATAGCGGGGCCACGGTGGCCGAGCGGTTAGACTACTCTTCTTCCACCAAGGCGAACCGGGTTCAACCCCGGCCGGTTCTCTCCATATTTTCGGGAAAAACAAGGACCGCTAATAATAGCGGTGCCACGGTGGCCGAGCGGTTAGACTACTCTACTTCCACCAAGGCGAACCGGGTTCAACCCCGGCCGGTTCTCTCCATATTTTCGGGAAAAACAAGGACCGCTAATAATAGCGGGGCCACGGTGGCCGAGCGGTTAGACTACTCTTCTTCCACCAAGGCGAACCGGGTTCAACCCCGGCCGGTTCTCTCCAGATTTTCGCGAAAAACAAGGACCGCTAATAATAGCGGGGCCACGGTGGCCGAGCGGTTAGACTACTCTTCTTCCACCAAGGCGAACCGGGTTCAACCCCGGCCGGTTCTCTCCATATTTTCGGGAAAAACAAGGACCGCTAATAATAGCGGGGCCACGGTGGCCGAGCGGTTAGACTACTCTTCTTCCACCAAGGCGAACCGGGTTCAACCCCGGCCGGTTCTCTCCATATTTTCGGGAAAAACAAGGACCGCTAATAATAGCGGGGCCACGGTGGCCGAGCGGTTAGACTACTCTACTTCCACCAAGGCGAACCGGGTTCAACCCCGGCCGGTTCTCTCCATATTTTCGGGAAAAACAAGGACCGCTAATAATAGCGGGGCCACGGTGGCCGAGCGGTTAGACTACTCTTCTTCCACCAAGGCGAACCGGGTTCAACCCCGGCCGGTTCTCTCCAGATTTTCGCGAAAAACAAGGACCGCTAATAATAGCGGGGCCACGGTGGCCGAGCGGTTAGACTACTCTTCTTCCACCAAGGCGAACCGGGTTCAACCCCGGCCGGTTCTCTCCATATTTTCGGGAAAAACAAGGACCGCTAATAATAGCGGGGCCACGGTGGCCGAGCGGTTAGACTACTCTTCTTCCACCAAGGCGAACCGGGTTCAACCCCGGCCGGTTCTCTCCATATTTTCGGGAAAAACAAGGACCGCTAATAATAGCGGGGCCACGGTGGCCGAGCGGTTAGACTACTCTTCTTCCACCAAGGCGAACCGGGTTCAACCCCGGCCGGTTCACTCCAGATTTTCGCAAGTAGGAATCGTGTTGGACAATGCCGTCGGTCAGCGGATTTTCTCGGGGATCTCCCGTTTCCCTTACCCATTTATTCCGGCGTTGCTCCATACTCACCCCACTTCACCCTCATCGGTTTTCAAGACATCGATGTTAAGAGCCGCCCAGATCTCTTCACTGACCCTAATAATTAAAGCGGAATATGGGTTAAGGTGGCACTAGAGACCAGAAAAATTCGCGAATTCAATGACCTGAGGGCTAGGCTCTACAGTCTTATGTACAAATATGCTGATATCAACTACGCATTTGTAGAGACGTGAAGAATTCGCGGATTCATTTCAGGACGAGCTAGAATTCAAAATACTCGCGTTTATATAACTTCAGCCATTGGTCCACACGGTGTATGGCACCTCCTGGATAACCCTTGCCCAATAGTCGCCTTCCACTGTGACAGCAGACAACCAATATGTATTTAATATCGGCATATTTGTACATATGACTGTAGGGTCTAGCCTGCAGGGCAATGAGCTCGCGAATTTTTCAGGTCTCTACGCATTGGTTGTCTGCTGTCACAGTAGAAGGCAATGATTGGGCCAGTGTTCCACAGGAGGCATCGAGCATCGGGTGGACCAGTAGCTAAAGTTATATAAACACATGTGTTTTGAATTCTAGCTTATCCCAAAATGAATCCGCGAAATGTTCAGGTCTCTAGGTGGCACTGACTTTTCGTCGACACCAGAATGTACCACGTGGCTACACAAACCAACCTTCAAGATACGCCACGAAGTCTGCGAAGAGAGAAAAATCGTGTGTAATGAAAGCTTCTCTCCCTCCCGCAGTCAGAAATAATTCCACGCCGCAGAAATAAACATGGGCGCCGGGGACGACGCTCAAGGAAGAGGCCCGGCTGTTTACGCCGCCTCCGCGTCTGGGTCCAAACAAGCTGGAGTGTCAGCCGAGAACTGAAGATCTTGCCACACAATACATATCACCACCAGCGCTTTACGTAATCGCGTTCTATACGCTCATACCACCACCTTGCATTGCATACCATCGCTGCGAGGCTCGACAAGAAAGGATCATGTTTTAGTTCGACATTATCCAAGACTCTGTACAGGTATGTATAAGTGACTGAGTGAAGAGATTCGGACGTCTCTTAACATCGAGGTCTTGAGAGCCGATGAGGGCGATTGAAGTGAGTATGGAGCAGCGCCGGAATGAAAGGGCGGGGGAAACGGGAGCATTTTTAAAATCAACATTTAAAAAATGTCGCTGTCCATACACACGTATATTTAAAGGGGCGCAATGTCTAGCATACGCTCTGTGAAGTTGGCAACGATGGAGGGGAAGTAGTTCCTTGTATTAACGTTGAATGAAAAATGTTTGTCAAGCATTTGTTGATACTAAAATTATTTAAACGTTTTCTCTTATTTTTAATGCTTTTAATAGTCAGAAATAGATAATTTGTAAAACATGCACATTTATAATAATTTTGCAGTTTTACTTGACCGACGCACGAATAAAGTGATCAGGCCCATGGCAATGTTAAATATTTCATATCGCGGAAGGGTACAATGTAATCCGAGCAGCAAATGGTAAGCAGGTCTTTGAAAAGTGCTCAGTGCACCACGAACAGCCTATGGTTGTAATGACTAAACTAGGTAGAGGAAGATAACGCAACGAGATTGGCGCCCGGTGGTGGGACGGCCGCGGTCAACAGGCGTTTCCCTCGTGTAACTCGGGCCATATCTCCCACCTCCATCACGCCGAGGTGAATGTGTAATCTTGCAGGTAACCGCCAGAGGCAGGAAATAGTCGACCAGACTACGACGCAGCGCTATCCTTCGCACGTACTTGTTCCTCTACTGGCGTTAAAATAAGCATGTGCACGTATGTAACCCATCCTCTGTTGCTTCCAAATTTCCTGAAACCCTTCTAAAGTTCTACTTTTAGGATGTTCCTCCGCCTCACGAGAACGAGGCTTAACCGGGCCTAAAAAATTACACCAAAGTAACAACCCACCATATTCGTGCGCACTCGGTGTAATAATATTCTGAATAAGAATTATTTCCGACTAGGCATTACCAACGCAGCTGTTGTCTCACTATATTTTATTTGCAAGAATTATGAATGAAATATTATAATTTAAGAATAAAATATAAGTAAATGTTCAGTCTAACTAAAAATAAAGTAGGCCTACTTTTATGTTAACAGAAATATGGATCGTTTGATACATGGAATATTTAGGAAGCAACCAAGCACATAATATGTGGGGTATTATTTCAAAGGTTTGATTCGAAAAGTGTGAAATACCGCCAATAGACTCTACGCGCATCTCAAATAATAAATGTTCTGGAAGTACGACTTTTATCCAGAAAAGTTAAAAAGCAATTCTCTACAGGTACCACTTTTTACTTTTATCCTATTAGATATATTCGAAAAAAAAATACTGCAAAAGATATGTCCTACTGGATGTATTGAGTGTAATGTTTTGAATGATAGGGTTCGCTAACCTGAAATATTTGAACCACCATGATTTGAAAATAAGTGTATGAGCCAATAAAATACGTAAGTTTACATGGTCTACTATAAAATAACTTGTGTGGAAAATTTTGTGGAAATCAGTTGATTCGTCTCGTGGTATGGCATAAAAACCTTATTTTTTTAAAGGTGATTACCTTACAAAATTCCTTAAGAGGATGCTTTGTATAGGATGTTTATAATAGATACTGTCAGCATAAAAAGTTTAATTGAAATAGTTAAATTGTTAAAAAGATATACAGAACATATATAAATAATTATACGGGCGCCATTTTGAAAATTAATTGTCTGACCCCATTTAAATCATGTAACTTTACATGGCCATCTGTAGGTGTGCAAAATGTTAGGGAAAATAGTTGACTTATTCAGGAAATATGGCACTATTTTGCGGAAAAAAACCCGGTAAAAGAGGATGTCTGTATGCACAAACGATGATTCTACTCGATACTGTGTGCTTGCAAAATTTGGTTGAATTTTTTTGAAACGTTTCATAGATATAACTTGGGATAGGAAAATTTCGCGAGTTCAATGACCTGTACGCTAGACTTCACATTAGTATGTGTACTCGAGCGTAAATCGTTTGTCCCTTGGTTGCAATCCCAGAAAGGAGGCCTGTGTTACTCTGCACCTGGCAGTATGGGATTCGCTACTTCTTTCCTTGCAAGTCTGCTATTGGCTCAGAGTCGTCCAGGGCGTGTCTAATAAACTGCGAACCAATTGTAAAGTCAACTTCAGTGTGCACATGTTTGAAGCCTAGCTTGTCCTGAAATGAACTCGCGAAATGTTCCTATCCCTTCATATAATAAATTAATCTCAACCATTTATATAAACGCCATTGCAATTAATTGCAAAGGTTTCGACGATATGACACACCGAACTAAAATAGCTATAAGACCGCCGTTTTGAAAATAAGAGTCTGGCATGCCTAAAACATATCAGTTGACATCACCTACCACAGTACTGCTTGTTCGCCATATTTGGTAGGAATTGTTCGCCGAGATATGACATAAAAATTTTATTTATTCATGTCGCACTATATTACGAAATGCAGGACAAAAGAAGTGCCGTGTAGACACATTTGATGTTTGTTATATAAAGTCACAGCATGCAAAGTTAAGTTTAAATTGGCTTGGAAGATACTACGCTAAAACAATTAGATGGTCACTGATGTTATTTTGCTGGAGTGTACTGCTGGAGTTCGCGGAATAAGGGTTTTTTTTTTATCTCGTATTCTTACCTACTATGTTTGAAATGTTAATATGAGGTGTTAACCATATCGGAGTAGAACCTCGAGGAAAACACGTCTTTTTCCAGCAGATGTATACAAGGTCTTCCCCGCTATCTGCACCATATCTGCCATGCCCTGGAGTAAGTTGGTGGTCGTGTGTTTGAGGACCAAGCTGTTGCGTCGAAGCGTCGACGAACTGCAGTAGATCTTATCTGCCTGTGCGAAGGCACGAGCAAGCGTAGTGTAAGAAGCAGACTTCTCATTGGACGGCCGGGGGCGCTCTCGCTGCCTCCCAGTTCGTGTCCGGAGAGAGCCATTATTACACGCCCGGAGGACCTTCACGCCGCTATAGGCACCCGGACTGGGCGCAGGAACACACTAGGTAAGTCTACAGAAGCGGAACAGCTTCTTCACTGACCAGCAACATGTACGACTGCCGCTCGCCGCAGTCAGCTCCTGGCGACGTATTCGCCAGCCGGAAGCCCGGCCAAAAAGAGATCCTCTCGCTGCGCACAGTAACCAATCACACACCAGGCCCGTTCCAGAACCTCGCTCTGTCAATCAGCGCATCGGTGTGGCTTCATCAAAACAATCGATACGACAGTAAACTTCTGTTCACCTAACGGTCCTGTGCCACAATTATAAAATTGGCTATATACTCAATTTACGGCCACTTCCAACTTTTCTGAAGCACTGCTGAGGTTCTACTTCCAGGGTATTACTCCACCTTGTGGAAACAAAGCTTAACTAAGTCTATAAAATTACACCAGAGGGCCAACGCACGATATTCTTGCGCACTCAGTTACACAATATTTTTGCGTTAGAACTATTTCTCACTAATCGTTACCATAACACCTATTTTCTTTCTATTTTTATTTATATTAATTATAAATGAAATATGATTACATTTTATACAGAATATGTAAGTAAATATTCAAGTAAATCAAAATAAAATACTTCCATATCGTCACACGTATAAAACGGTAGTGATATATGACATAGTCAGCAATCAACCTAACATGTCATATATGTGAGGATTTTTCACATGTTTGATTCAGAAAGTATGAAGAAACTGTGAATAGACTATACGTGTGTAGTTTAGCGAACGGCAGATCTAAATCCTAAGTGGTTCAGTCTTCTAAGACGTGTGCTGTTCACAATCAAGTGAGCAGATTTGTAATAAACCTCTAAGAAAGAATCATTGTCCATTGTCTGCATATGTGCTCGCTGCATGCATGCTCCGAGTTAGATTAGTAGTGAATTAAATAATATAATTCCAAGTCTCGACGTTGTATCACGAGTGTAGTGGTTGAATTTATGGCAAATAGAGGTGGTGGTCATTGTTTTATACAAATTAAAGTACGTGTTGATATATAAGTAGACAACCTGTTTTTAGCAAAAAAGATTCACGCGAAGGCTAGATTCCAATGTCCTACGGCAAACGCGTTGTTTTCCTTTGGTTATTGGCCACGCGTCTTTGTCGGACGACAATTCCTCAACTGACTGGGCCAGTCAGAATTAGTTAACTCCAACACTGAGTGTCCGTGGTCCGCGGACAGACACCTGCAATGCGTGACACTTGAATCATCCTATCATGAAAGTGGATCTGAGCTCTAGTGTTCTGGAATACAAGTAGTCCTGAAATATTTCAGCGAAAAACAGGTGGCCGTATATATAGGGATAGGAACATCTCGCGAGTTCATTTGAGAACAAGCTATACGTCAAACATGTGCACACTGGAGTTGACTTTACAATTGGTTCCCAGTTTATTAGACACGCCCTGGACGACTCTGAGCCAATAGCAGACTTGCAAGGAAACAAGTAGTGAATCCCATACTACCAGGTGTGCGGAGTAACATAGGCCACTTTCTAGGATTGCAACTAATGGACAAGCAATTGAGGCTCGAGTGTACACAGTAATGTGGAGTCTAGCCTACAGGTCATTGAACTAGAGAAATTTTCCTATCCCTACGTGCATATAAGTAACACATTTAATTTTGTAACCACTTCACGTTTTCACATTACTGGGGCGGGTATAATGTTATGAGACCTATGAAAATGTAAAGTTTACATATGGTGGAAGGATACAAAAGCTTGATCGTGAACAACCTAAAATAAAATGTTAAGAGATGTGGAAACGTCCTGATTTCTCCTGTTAAAATGCTACATTGAGAAAAGAAAACCTTTTGCTTTTGCATGTTTTCCCTGCAGTTGTTCCACGCGCGACTGATCTGACATGCGCTGGAAGTCTCAGAGCCAATAATACACCGGCAACAAAAGGAAGACCGGATCACATGCAACCCGGTTCAGAATAGAACTGGCGCCTCACCGTGGCAGCAGGCTAATGAACAAAATGACAGCTGCTCGAGCACACAAACGACTGTGGAGTTTAGTCCTCGAGTCGTTGACCTAGCGAATATTTCTGGCCTCTAGTTACTGGGTGGAAAAGTCGATGTTCTCTACTTCCGTTCACTCTCATCCGCAGGTCGGTGATCTGTCCCTGTGCGAAACGTGTCTGGGCACCAGTGACTATAAATACTGCATACAGACACTGACGTACCTACATGACGGATGGATGGAAAAGGGTTTTACATGCAGTACTTCTGAGACATTTTATAGGTACCGCATCTAAGCAGATAAAAGCGTGCTTAAGCATATTATTTAGATTCCAACCGCACTGCTATAAAAAATGTCAGCGAAATTACGGAAATGTACTGCTAAAAAAATTGTACAGAAATATTCGTGATAATACAGTTTATTTATTTGTACCTATTTATTTTTGTATATTTCACATAACTTTACGGGAATTCACGGCACGTCTCCATTAGTTTGCTAGAAATACAGAAAGAATACGAGAACATAATTTTATTTTCGTTATGCGGGATGTTTAGCTGCGAATAAAAAAACATGCATATACCTCCATAACAATATATAACATACTAGTTTAACATGCTTACATAACAATATATAATATATTCTTGATATGCTAATATGCATGTGTATACATAGAAATAAAGAAATATAACAATTATTTTATACATAAAATTATTCTTAATATATCTGATATATTATAATTATATATATCCATCTTATATTTCTATGTTTATACCTATATATATATGTGATGGTATTTGCATGTTTTATTCTGGGGACGAGTATGTGGGTTATTTCAGTGTGCTCCCATATTTTTACATATAAAGTGTATGGTAGACGGCCGTTTGTGGACGTTAGCTAGGCTTTTTACCTCAAAAAGTATCGCATTTATAAAGAAAAATGACACTTGTTCTAGCACCGTGAGGTGAACATCAATTTGGAAGGCTGTCTTGTCATACCATGAAGATGAATTTTGAATACGAAGGCCGGCCTTTCACCTTAACTATCATGAAACCGCGACCTGCATCATCAGCTAATTGTCGTCAGTGTCGATTCTGCGATAGAGTTTTCACCTATGGTCAAAACGCTCGTTGGCATGAGAGAACGGCCTGTACGAAGAGTTATTATCGCGCGATGAATCATTACGACATTGATACCATGCAGTTTATGCAAGGCGATACATTAAAGAACCACATCAAGAAACTGTAAGGATTCGTCTACTCGGAGTCAGCAAGTGTTACCGCAAATATCCCTTAATACATGAAGGGTACTGTTTCAAAACGCGATTATGATGAGAAAGTTAAAGCTTAAGATGGGATGAGTGGTCTGCATCGTACAGTAGAGTATATATGCGCAGAATACACACTTGCAAGACGTTCGCGTGAAGTGGGCGAACTTAAAAATAAACGGACGTCGGCTCTAAATATTGATGGTGGCCATGCGACTTCTACGAAGAAAAGCATATTTAATATTGAGGACGAAACAGAAAGTGAAGACGACCATGAAGAAGGCATAGATGAAAATAAACGTGAAGACAGTGCCAGTGCTCAAGACGTTGGCGATTTTCTCGATGCACTGACATAGCTATCGACGCCATTTGCTGCAAGGAGCGACGTGAAGAAGGCAGAAGACGCTGAGAATACTTGCTCCCTATTTCTCGAAGATCCGAATGAACTTGTTGATAAACACAGATATTTTATTGACCTACAAAAACACGGGATCTCTTACACATTGTCGAGATATCTCCAATCATGAGTGAACTAAAATGGAAGGGTTATATCGCATGATGTGACGAATTGCTTTCTTTCAAAATTGTACTTACAAAATAAAAAATGTTTTAATAATAATTGGGTTTTATTTTATTTTTTGTTCTACCCTTTCATTTCTCACAACTAGAGACCAGAAAAATTCGCGAGTTTAATTACCTGCAAGCTAGACTCTACAGTCTCATGTACAAATATGCTAATATCAACAGCACATTGGTTGTCTGCTGACACAGTGGAAGGCGACGATTGGACACCGTTCTCCAGGAGAAAGATGAAAGGAATGTGTGTTATGTGAAGTCAATTCGCTTTGTGGGTCGGAAGATTGATTGTCTATATAGCCAATAAAATATAGAGAGATATGGGTTCACTCGGCTGCTGATTGTTGTACTAGGGAGTGTCTGTGCTCTGCCATCTTTGTGAGAATTGAACTCACAGTGTCACACACATCCAACTTAGTTTGTTTCTATAGGTATAGAATTTTTTTTCTCTATATTTGTTTACATTTTCAAAGATTTTTCACTTTTTTTTTAGTTGAATGTTAATGGGTTCAAGGTTACGGCTGCCTATATTCAACATGGGTGCTAGGGTCAGTCATGTAATATTTTCGACGATTTGTTTTTATTTTATTCGATTATTTAAAAATTTTTTTCTCGATTCTGAGTTTAATATCATTGGGGTTAAGGTTAAGGCTCCCGTTATCCAACATGGATGTCGGAGTCAGTGATGTAATATGTTTCTAAACTTGTATTAGTTTATTTCGATTTTTGCCATTTTTTGCTCAATTTTTTGTTCTAAAGGTTATCAAGGTCAAGGTCGTCAACAACCAACGTGGTGGTCGGGGGTCCTCGAATGTAAAATTATTCTTAATTTTTAGAATTATTTTTGTAATCTTTCCGATTTTTTCATATGACTGGAAGGGAGGGTAGGTAGGGGTAGGGGTTGATGGTAAGTGTGATACGGTTTATCGGGGGGGGGGGGGAGTGCCAGGTCACATTATATGTTACTTGAGGTTTAGAATTTTTTGCGATTTTTCTCGATTTTAAATAATTGCTTGGAGGTGGAGTAGGAGAGGGGGTGAAGTGAGGGTGTTAGGACGAGTGTGAGATAACGTTATATGTTCTTCAATTTTTGGAATCAATTTTTATATTTTTTTTGTGAGCATTCTCGAATTTTCATGACTACAGGTAATTTTAGGTGAGGGGGTGGGTAAGTGTAAAGTTAACGTTATATGTTCCTCGATTTTTCGAATTTTTTTTTCTCAAATTTTCTTGATTTTATAATAATTGTTACGCGGGGGAGGGGGGGGTTGAAAGTGGGCGAAGAGATGTGGGTGGAGGGGTGAGCATGTGTATTGTAGTGTAACGTTACCTATAGGTTCTTAGATTATTAAAAAATTTTAATTTTAGATCTTTTTGTAATTTTTTTATAATAATTACCAGCGGGTTTGGGAAGGAGGTAAGGTGAAGGCAAAGTACGTAGGGGTGCGGGGAGGGTGGAGGAAGGGGGATGTGGGTGTGGAAGGTGCGGGATGTAGGTCGAGGGAGACGGCCATGTACGCTGATCCTCTCTGGTCTGCTGGACCTGGCTCGGAGACTCGAATCCTCTTTTACTGATCTGAGAATTAAGAGGCTCATTCCGCTAAGAGCCTCGAATCCTCTTACTCGCGTGAGGACTTTCCGGCTCTTGCTTTTAGAAGCTTCGGGTCCGCTTTCTTCATTTTTCTATTTTTTTTTTTTTTGGAAATGTTTTGGTGAAAAAAAGTAATTTTTGGTAAAATAATTTATTTCGTAAGTGATTTTTGGGGTAAAACAAGCGATTTTGTGGGAAAATAAAGGCCGCCGGCCGACCGGAATGACAGAGTAGGAAATGATGCCATCAAACATGGTGGACGGCTCCTTGTTCCTGATGCGTGATGCATGCCTCAGAACGAAGATAACTGTACTACTTTTATCGTATGCTGGATGAATTAAGAGACCTCCGTAGTTAAAGACGTTAAAACGCTTCAAGATCGCGTTCAGCCGCCAGACCCCGTTCAGAATCGCCGTGGCACACATTACACGCATAGCAATATGTAGAAACCTGTATTTGAGATCGCAACTCCACAACTAGTATTTGGCGTGACGTACTTGCCGTTATTTGCGTGGCTTGGCGTTAAGATGGTCATCTCTTGAGTATCTTACGCCACGTTTTTAACGCCGGCCAACGAAAATGTGAAACGTCAATAAAACTGCTGTAATCAAGCTAGCCAACTTCGTATAAAAATTATTGTGCTGGCAAAAATTATTTGCTATTCGTTTGTTCTTTCCTAATTGGTCGGATAAGGGTTTTTTCTTTTAAGTTAACTCCGACTGTAGTCGGTATGTTTCACTTGTTACGTCGTGTAAATAATGTTATTTAAGTCAAGTCGATTGTGGACGGGACCTAAGGAAGCATTGCGATGGCGATGGAAAAAATTATAAATAAACATATCGCGTATTCTCTTTCCTCAGAACTTTAAGTGTTTATTGAAGGTAGGGCCACCGATTTCTCGCGATTAGATTTCAGGACTGCCTGTACCAATACACTAAAGCTCAGATACACTTTCGTGATTGGATGATTTTAATTGTGACGTAGTGCAGGCGTTTGCCCTTGAATCACGGACACTCAGTGTTGGAGTAAAGTAATTCTGATTGGCCCAGTTAGGTAAGGAACTGTCTGCCGACAAAGACACGTGGCCAATAACCAGAGGAAAACTACACGTATACTATGTACAGGACTTTGGAGTCTAGCCTTCGCGTAATCTTTTCGCGAAATACAGGTGGCCCTAATTATAGGTTTTTAAAACACCAATCTGTTTAGGAAAGTTTCAACATTGTCGCTATAGTCTAATACACTGTTTTGCAGAAGAACATAGATCGTAAACAAATGGCCACTTATATCTATTTCTGCTGAATTTGAAACTTTACAAACACCACAGTCATGTTTCAATATCCACATTTATAAATTGACAACAATATACAGACTTTCATTTCTGTACTAAGATGATCTACGTTGAGAAATTATATAGTTTCCTAAAAATTATAATATAACCACAACGGCTTATAAAATGAACTTCATATGACAACTAGAGAGGCGGCTCCTTAAAAGATACAATTTATGAAGAACTGCCAAGGTATTTTAAACACAACCTGACATTATACATGTCTTCGCCGGTCGTGAGAATGCTTATATTTTTTTCATCACAAAACCACTTTTATGTTCGCGAGTGCTGCGCGGCAGCTTGCTGTAGACATGTATACGAATGTAAATGCGTGCCACGGCCATTAAAAGAATGATGACACATTCAAGGTTCTATTACAAGGGAATACTACCCGCCTATCTCCCGCTCTCTCTCTCTCTTTCTCTCTCTCTCTCTCTCGTGCGTAGACGAAGTGGGACACGAAAATGATTAACTACGGTGATTCATCGATAAACATTAATTGAAGATATTTGTGTTCGATTGGCGTAGTTTCTTCATATTATTTCCATTCCAATATTAATTTATGGTTTCTGTTATTTAAGAAGAACGTGCTCTACTTATGCTTACAAAGAACTTGTTTCGTTGTTACGACGAACGAGTTGTAGGCTTTGTTTTCGTTGGTCAGTGGAATGAACCAGTCATAAATTAGCGCGGTAGCATTGTTTACTATAGTCTGCTCGCGGTTTCTTCATACTTTTTGAATCACACTTTTTTAAAAATCTCCTTACGTATGTGGTGTTTAATTACTTCCTAAATATGCCAAGTATCACCCCTGTTAACATAAAAGTATTTTATTTCTCGTAAAACTGAAGTTTTACCTATATTTTATTTATAAATAATAATATTTGATTTATAATAAATGTGAATTAAAACAGTGAGAAAATGTCTGTGTTGGTAGCGCCTATTAAAAAATAGTCCTTATGCAAATTATTATTACAACTGAGTGGGCACGAATTCGGTGCGTTATCTTTCGGTGTAATTTCCTAGACTTAGTTAAGCTTAGTTTGCACGAGGCGGGGGGATATTCTGTAAGTATAACTTTAGCAGAGCTTCAGAAAAATGTGAAGTAACCGTGTATGGACTATAATTAGGGCCACCTGTTTTTCGCGAAAATATTTACGCGGAGGCTATACTTCAATATTATGTGAGCACATTTGCAGCCATCCTTTGGCTATTGGCCGCTTGTCTTTGTGTGAAGATAGTCTGTTACGTGAGTGAGCCATTCATAATAAAGTTTGTCTGATACTGACCGTCCGTGATTTGTGGGCAGACGGATAAGACGAGTAACATTTAAAATGCTCCAATCACGAAAGTCTTTCTGAACTAAAGTGTTTTGGAACATACCTTGTCCTGAAATCTTTCCGCAAAAACAGGTGCCTCTAATTATAGTCACTTACACCCAGTCAATATCACAGGTCACTGATCCTCGTGGTGGACACTGCCGATCAAATGTAACCTTCCTGTGTATCATGCAGACAATTGTGTACGATGAGAATGAAAGGGTTAAATTGTGGAATTATACACGGTTCATTCCAAAGCCTCTGTCACACTGTCAAATTTTCGCCTTTATCTATATTCGACAATAAAATTTATAAGGAAATACGGACATTAAATTTTTCCTTCCAACAAATTTTATCAGATAATCTTGAATGTGTTTGAAAACGTGTCACATTGTCAATTTTTTTACTGGGAGAATCTAATTTGTATTACTATTAAAAAATTATTTTCATAAAGAGATTGCTTTTTTTTTCCCCCATGCAGTGCATTACAGGAAGAAACGAAGGAATGGTGTAGTTTATTTTAGCTTCTTGACTAAATTCAAATTTTATTTATTAGAGACGTTTCCTTCACAACGGAATTAAATGCTTCTGAGTTCGCAATATTGTGTGCAATATTAACTTAAAATAGCATTCATGCTTAGGAAACTTCTACTTAAATCAATTATCTACTTAACCTACTTCGTTTCCAGTAATTGTTCGTTATTTTAAAGTTTCTTGACGTACATTTTTGTCGTGCACAATTCTGATTGGCTGAAACAGTCAAACCTCAAAAAAAAAATTTAGAACCGGTCCAATTAAAAAATATTTGATGGAAACTGAAGTCGTCCAACTTTTTCTGAGGAATATGACAGCGTTTATAACGTTTCGATGGCTTCATAACCGCCCGATTTTATTTGACCAAGGAAAAATTTGACAGTTGCAAATTTTTATTTCAGTGAATTACTTCATTCGTTTGTCGCCGCTGCAGTGTTGCCAACATTTAAAGATAGAATGCAACTAGGCCACAAATGAAAATCCACCACACTCCACTAGGTTATGAAAATACATGTAATAATGTTTTAAAAAAATTAGTATTTATCAAATAAATTCAACTTATAATAATAGTTAACATAATTTTGAAACTATTTTTTTTCCACGCTGTCAAATTTACATAACTGCGCATATTATGTAATTGCAGCAGTAACAAAGTTAGCAATAAACTAAAATAGCAACAACATAGTGATTGAACATAAGAACTAAATGCAACAATTCATAAATAACAACTACAGAAATGTGTTAAAAATATTGACCGTTTCATCACATACATATTTTAACCCTTTCAAACCCACTCTAATTTACGGTTTCAGGTGTTGCAAACAAAACATTTATGAAACGTGCTGCACTTAAGTTCACACAATACTTGTATCGTTGGCACAGCCAATGAGCTGGAGGCTATAAGCTCGGCTATAGTAATATGAACCAATTATGACCTAGGCCAGAAAGACTGTTTGCAAATCATTTACCCACAGGTAAAATCTTTGGTCATTGAGCTTCGTAGTGTGCAGTACATACCAAAAATTACCTACTCATGCGTAATGTACACAATTGTGTACAATTGGTCTGAATATGTTAGTATAATTTTTGGGCTTTCCAGTTGTGATATCTTTTTTCCTCCCGGAAACTGTCCCCACACGCCACCAATAATTCTTAAAAGATCTACTATACTGTCCTACTACCAGTTAATAATAATTTTTCACACTGAGTATGAATTAAAATCCACCAAATATGGTGGAAAACCCGCTGAGTTGGCAACACTGCGAGTGTGAGCCACAGCCAGCCGCGGACTTGTGACAGTTTCTATTGCATTCGTCTCGAATGTCAGGCTGCGTCCCTGAACTGCGATGTGACAATATGTCGTCGAGCGGGCATGGCGTCACACGCTTAAAGCTGCTAAACGACTGACAAATCTACGACGTGCCCTCCTCTCGGCGGCTTCAGCTTTCATGATTAAGTGAAGTATTTAGAGCATACGCCATTGCTTTGCCATATCGTCACAGAAAACCAAGTCTGAGACACTCCGAGACAAGAGAAGAACACGGAAAAAAAAAAACCGAGTTTAACTGTAGTCATATATACAGGATGCTCGGAAATTCCCCTTACAAACTCCTAGGACTTGTAGGGGGGACTGAGTAGATGATCTTTTGAATAGGAGCCCATGTCCGGAAACATACCGTTTCCGTGCTTCAATCATTTCAAATCAGTTATTTTACACATGACCGTCCAGAATACCTGCTCTTTCGAGAACACTGTTCCTAGTGAATTTACATTCATCTATGAACAGAACGCGTCGTGGAAATAGGCTCGTCCGTGCAGCGGTGCAGTAACCTCATGCAGAAGACAACATGTGGTGCAAAATCGGCCTGACCCAAAGACTGTAACTAAGGATGTAGTTATTGCTCATGCAGACCCCCCCCCCCCCCGACTATGCTCGGAGCAACACCTATTGCACGCGCAATTGTTCGCGTACTCGCTGACTGGCTCTGTTCAACGTGATGCAGTACAGCCTCTTCCAATTCGGGAGTGCGGCGTGTCTTTGGAGCACCACAGTCGTTCCTGTCGGCGGCGAAGGTACCTAGTTCTCGAAGCCGTTGCTTAATTGTGGCAAAAAGGATATGCGATATTGTCGCACGTTGTGGATAACGCTCTTGATACAGCCGACGAGCTGCTATTCCATTACCTTCAGCAGTGCCATACACGAGGTTCGTGTATGTGTATTCCGTTTACTTGTACTCAACCATGTTAATCGGAAACGCAAAGGCGCGTGAATGGGGCTCGAGGCAGTGTAGACGTCGCTTGCCATCAGGTGATTGTCTAAACTAATGTACTGCCTACCCAGTTGCATAACAAAACCCAGGAAAATCCGCGACATTGCTCTTTCCCTCAGTGGAAGTGGGCGAGTGATACATCTGATTTGAAATGATTGAAGCACGGAAACGGTATGTTTCCGGACATGGGTTCCTATTCCAAATATAGTCTACTCAGTCCCCTCTATAAGTCCTAGGAGTTTGGAAGGGGAATTTCCGAGCACTTTGTATAAATAATACGTATAACAAATCCCACAAGGAATTTTGTAAGAAAAATAACGAAACAGAAAACGGGGGGAAAAAAACCAGAACGAATTATTAAACAAAAAGTTGAAAGAATAACCAACGACAACCCAAATTAAGACAACACAGAGGCGAAGACATATACTTTTTAGTTTTTTAACACAAGACAGATTAACACAACGATGACGTAACCGCCACAAAGCCTATAAGCAGGGCCACCTGTTTTTTTTTTTTTTTTGCAAAAAGATTTCAGGGCTACTTGTACTCCAAAACACAAGAGCTCACATCCACTTTCGTGATTGGTTGATTTTAATTGTGACGTACCGCAGGTGTTTGCCCGCGAATCACAGACACTCGGTGTCGGAGTAACGTAAATCTGATTGGCCCAGTCAGGTAGGGCACTGTCTCCCGACAATGACACGTGGTCAATAACTAGGGATAGGAACATTTCGCGAGTTCATTTCAAGACAAGATAGACGTCAAACACGTGTACACTGAAGTTGACTTTTCAATTGGATCGCAGTTTATTAGACCCACCCTGGACGACTCTGAGCCAATAGCAGACTTGCAAGGAAACAAGTAGCGAGTGCCATACTGCCAGGTGTGGAATGACATTGGCTAATCTATAGGGCAGCAGCCAACGAACAAACATCTGAGCCTTGAGTATACACATGACTATGGAGTCTAGTCTACAGGTCATTGAACTCGCGAATTTTTCCTATCCCTACCCATAGGTAAAGAAAAACTGCACATATGCTATAGGACATTGGAGTCTAGCCTTCGTTTAAGTCTTTTCGCAAATTTGAAGGTGGCCGGACCTAAGACAACGATGACACAGAAGAACACAGTAGGTTTTCTTAGACGAGCTTGTCGCAACGTTTCGGGAGCTGAAATATGTTTTCTGCGATGACATAGAAAAGCAATTACACATGTTAAAATATTTCACTTAGTCATTCATCCCCATTGCACGAATCTTTCAAACATCTCTTCAGCTTTCATCCACATAATAGGCAAATACACAAAAAATAAATGGCGTGGCGATCTATTTAGTGTGGGCGTACCCATTCGCTGGTTCGCTGAGCGATGCTCTGGCACGAGCCTTAAGTCTGATTGGCTACTGCGTGCTGCGGAAGATCCCCCATTGGCTGCGCTGCCGTCTGGGAAGTACGTCACCAGGCCATGATTGACGAACGGCGCTCCCACATTCTGCTGAATTGTGACGCCATTCTGCTAGCGTGTGATGCTGCAGTTCGTGGCTCGTGGCACAAGCGGGTATTTCGCCTCTGTATCACAAACACACTGTGATTCAGGTGTATCTCTTCCGGCGATTATCTGTTTACTCATTGTTAAAAGCTGTTCACGATAAAGTGAGCACTTTTGAAATCAACATTAGAGAAAGTCACTATCCCTGCCTACATTAATTTTAACGGGAGGACTGAGTGACATGCGCCCAGTAAAGTTGGTAACGATGAATGGAAAGTATAATTCCATATGTTAACGTCGAATAAAAAGTGTCAGGTAACTATTTGTGATAACATAAATTATTTTTTTTAAATTTCAGTTTTTATACATCGAAGTGTAAAAATTAGCAGATTTTCAAAACATTTTCTTTTGTACTTAGTAATTTCACAATTATACTTTACCGACGCATAAATAAAGTTGCTAAGCCCATGGCAATGATAGGTTTGCATAAGGCGGAAGAATACACAAAGTGGGTACAACTAGATCTTAAGCAGGGCTTTCAAAAGTGCTCATTTTACCGCGTAGACCTATCACGTGCAGTCCAGTCAGAAAGGGAGTGAATTCACTTCTATGGAGCAGCCAATGGAGAAACGACGTCGGCTCGATTATATAAAGCACTGTGAAGTTTAGCTTGATGCCAAATAATAACGCGAATTTTGCAGGTCTCTAGTGATTCGTGTGCAGACAGTTAACAAGTGTCAAAAAGTAATTTAGCCAATCAAGATAGTGAGTGAGTGAAAACATTTGGACGGCTCTTAACACTGAGGTTTTGAGAGCCGATGTGGGTAATAGAGGTGAGTATGGAGCAGCGCCGGAATTAAAGGGCGGGGGAAACGGGAGAGCCCCGAGAAAACCTGCCGACCAAAGGCATCGTCCGGCACAATTCCTACATGCGAAAATCCGGCGATCAAGATAGGTGAACCACCCTGTAGTGTTTGTTTTGAAATATATCTTGTCTTGAAGTCTTTTCGCGAAATTTTACTACCCCTTCGCATACTTCACTGGGTAGTAGAAGATAGTGTGTACACCCGGCCCAACAAGAAGACTTCCTGTGTCCCATCTGAGGGGTGAGAGACGATGCAAGCCAGGCGAGCGAAGGGAAACCATCCATCATCAGGCGGACCAATTAAAAACTTGGTTGCAGCTACCGCTGTTGGGGCGGCTCGCAGGTTACATGACCCACGCACCGCTTCGCTTAATTAGCTGCTGTTCCTCCTACTTGGCTCGAACGGAGAACGGCGGCACGAGACGGGGAGCGCGCCCGTACACCGGGCACACAGAGCAGTTCACTATACAGAAGTGAAACTGCAGTTTGTTCCCGCACGACCTCCAGCCGCAAAATGCCGTCATTGGTAAGCAATATTACGAAACGCCCCTTAGCCAATCAGCACCCGGTACCTACCCTATTTGCCGGGCGGCAGCCTAGCCTTTCGCACCAAGCAGTAACCAATCGTTATGATCTTTGCTTTAAATTCATAAAATTTAATTTCAGGGTTCTACTAAATTCACATCCCTGAAAAAGGTGAAAAAGGTTCGCATGTGTTTACAATTATAGATATATTTTATGCACGTTGTGTATTCTTCCGCCTTATGTACAATTAACATAGCCATGGGTCTCATCACTTTATTCATGCGTCAGTCAAGTAAAAATAAAAATTTTTAGAAAATTAAAAATCTTACAAATCTGCTTATGGGCACCCTTAGATGCATTTAAAAAAAGCAACAAAAAATTTAAATTATCACTAGGGATAACAAAATGTCACGAGTTCAATGGCCTGTAGGCTAGACTCCACATTAATGTGTGTACTCGAGTCTCAATCGTTTGTCCATTGGTTGCAATCCCAAAGAGTGGCCTGGGTTACTACGCACCTGGTAGTATGGGATTCGCTACTTGTTTCCTTGCAAGTCTGCTATTGGCTCAGAGTCGTCCAGGGCGTGTCAAATAAACTGCGAACCAATTGTAAAGTCAACTACAATGTGCACATGTTTGACGCCTAGCTTGTCCTGAAATGAACTCGAGAAATATTTCTAACTATAATTATCACAGATGGTTACCTAAATTTTTATTCGACGTTGAGATATGGGACTACTTTCCATCCATCGTTGCCATCTTTGCAGAGCGCATTTCACTCAGTGCACCCGTTAAAATATATACAGGCAGTGGCAGTAATTTTTTTTAAGGTTGATTTCAAAAAGTGCTCACTTTATCAGAGGCTAAGACTTCATTACCATGTGTGTACACTTGCAGTCTTCCGTTGGCTAGTGGCCGCTTGTCTTTGCGTGAAGACTGGCTATTACGTGACAGAGCCAACAAGAATTAAGTTTCTCCGATACTGATCGCCGTGTTTCGCTGTCGGACAGATAAGACGCATAGCAGTTCGAATGATAAAGTCACGAAAGTGGTTCTGAACTAAAGTTTTTGGAATACAAACTGTCTGAATACTTTTCGCGAAAATCAGACGCTTCTAATTATGTCACCTGTACGTTTCACCGTTTCCATGTCTGTAATTAATGAAGAGGGGAAAAATACGAAAATGAATTAAACCTCTCTGTTGCAGAAAAATATGCTGCATTTCCCTTACTGCCTCAGAAAAGTCGGCATTTTACAGAATCAATAATTAAATAGCATATTTACGTAGACTGCACGGTCAGTAAAATACACCGCGCTATGTTCTTTTCCCAACTACTTACTTTTAACGTCTTGGAATCACATTTTATACCACGGTTAATTATTTCATGTCATTTCTGGAGAAGAATGAATTATTCCAGTTGCAACATTTAATTCGTTTCTAGCAAACAAAACTGTCAGAAATATAAACTTGCGAATCAAATGGAGAGCTGTCAAAATCACGTTTTATAGAATTGGGGAGGCTTTCATTTATATTTTGCTGTCTACTATACGATAATATTCTATGTAACTCGAAATATCCATCCCAGTAGCAAATCAGAAAATGACAGCAAGCTACAGAGCACAGAAAATCGTGACGACTAGCCCTGGAGTAGAGGCAAGCGACGTGCCTGTCTGCAAGGAAATGGGTCCAGGTTCGCATCTTATGCGTGTGAGCCGTGCACAAATGGATTCGCTTCCTGTTGCAGAATATGGTTTACTCGTCAGAGGCGCGAAGGAACGTGTACAGTGCAACTACAACTACAACAGCACACGTGGGCCGTGGCTGTTCCTGCAGCGTCTGCCTGCCACGTGTGTTGCCTCAGCAGACATGCAGTCCCATTGCGTCATCTCTCGTGAAGACGCCTCTTGCCTACCCACCGTGTAGCAGAGTAAGTAAATATACAGAGGTGAATAAACGGCTTATCACTCAGCATACGCCAGCGAAATGCCGTCAGTGGCCAGCAACACTTTGGGACACCGAAAGCCAAGGGGCCGCGGTGGCTTAGCGGTTTGCCTGCTTGCCTCCCACCAAAGGTGAACCGAGTTCGATCCCCGGATTTTCGCATGTGGGAATCGTGCCGGACGATGCCGCTGGTACGGCCGATTTTCTCGGGGATCTCCCGTTTCTGCAGCCCTTGCATTCCGGCACTGCTCCGTACAAACTTCATTTCCCCCTAATCGGTTCTCAAGACCTCGTTGTTAAGAGCCGCAACAATCTTTCAACTCAAATCAACTGTTTGCCAATCAGCGGTTGGTAACTTACTCGCCAACCAGTACCCCTACCAATAGAGAATCTTCCGCAGGACGCAATAGCCAATTAAACACACGGTCCATTCCAGAGCCTCACGTAGCCTGTCTGAGTAGAACGCTCTTATTGTACTTAACACACTGTTTGAATCATACCTTAGAAAAATCACCTCATGTATGACGTGATTACTTGTTTCCTAAAAATGTAATGTGTCACAACCCTTTTATACTTCTCTTTACATTAGAGCACTTTACTTTAGGTTACATTAAACGTTAATTTATATATAATTTAGAAATGATATTTTATTTATAATTCATATTAATGGAAGAACAAAGAAAACAGTTGAGTTGGTAATGCCTAGTGAGACATAGATCTTATGCATAATATTATTGCACATAGTGCGTATGAATACTCTACCTCTAGTGTAATTTTTCTAGACTTAGTTAAGCTTTATTTGTACGAGGCGGAGGAATAGCCTAAAAGTCGGAAGAAACCGCGAATGAACTGTACTTACCATAGACTAAATATGAGGTAGACCGCTTATTCGTCTTCTGCGCATGTACCCAACATTGACCTACCCCAATCATACACAACTCCCACACAACTGTCAAAGTCACATGGTCAACAGTGATGAGCGTGTTTGTTTATATCTTAATTTTTAAATGACAATCACTATTACATTAAGAAAATAGTTTTACCAGTTTTAATATAATCAAACTACATTAAAAATTGGTTAGAGGAAGTATACATTCATCTCAAAGCATTTGTTTACAAATCAGTTTTCTTACCCAAAATCCAAACCACGCCATTTTTGCTAGACGTGGAGCCAGAAAAGCAGTTCAATGTTGGGATATGGAGATTGGTTGTGCGTAGCCAGCGAGATCGGTTTACCCATCTTTAGTCTATGGTACTTACCTACTAAGTAGTAGCGAGTGTTCTGCATTCGGGACGTTCTACAGGATGCAGATTAAATTATTTACACTGTAAGCCGCAGAAAACAACGTCTCTTAATTGAAGGCTCTAACCTTGAGGGAGACGTCATCCGTAAGGGCAGTGAAATTTCGCATAAAGATTTCAAGACAAGTTACATTTCAAAACACTGTAGGGTCGTTTACGTATCTTGATTGGTTGAATTACTTTTTGCAACGTTCCAGCTTTCTGCACACGAATCTCGTAGGAGCCGTGCTGATGTTGCCGGATTCTGAGTGGCACGGTCAAATATGAAAACGCCTTTTCAATCCGATAGCAACCAATGGCAATAGACAAACTGTTGTTGTACCGTGTACTCATATTTTTTTACGAAAAATCACTAGCTCTAGTCATCCGTTGTTGAGACCAAATTCAGTCAATATCATAATCAGCTGCTGCTAATAATATCAAACACAAACATATTCTTATTGGCGCCGAAATATGACAGAGCGTGGTACTGACACTTGTGCAATTACGATACATAAAAAATATGTTCGTTGCAGTGCCTAAATTTATATTTTTATCTATGACGAAACTGCTAAGTCATTAAACTTTCGCTACCTACTTCTACAGAGAATATAGATACTCTGAAATATCACTTAGGTACTCATTCGAGGACAAGCTACACTTTTAAAGTCTTGTCATTATATTTCAGTCTTGCAACTGGACAGCATTAGCAAAGACCTGCGAAATTCGCGTTATTATTTGGTATAAAGCTAAACTCCACAGTGCTGTACATACTGAAGCAGACGTCGTTTCTCCATTGGCTGCTGCATAGAAGTGAAGCCACGCCTTTTCTGACTGAACTGCAAGTGATTGGGGCGCACAATTGTGAAGTGTTCATTTATTGGCACAGAGTTACCCAGGGAGTGTCAGACAAAGTGAGGTCCAATGGCAAACGTATTGCAACGGTACACGTATTTTAAGTTCAAGATGTCCTCAAATAATAACGCAACTTTTGCAGGTCTCTAGTGATTATAGCATTTGATATCGCTCGAAAAAAAAAACTCTTCATTGAGGCTGCATTATAATCACTCTTACATCGAGCTAGAATATACTCTACTGGACTGCAGAGTTTTCCTTAGCGGTTAAATTATTTTCTAAATTCCCAAAATGTCCGTGTGTTTACATATTTCCGTTGGCCACTAACTGCAACTCAACTTGTAATCAGAGACCCTACCCTCTCGCGTTACAAAACGACGGCAAGCAGGGCCGGTTTGAAACATTTACAGGTCCTAACTCGTACGATTTTGGTGGTAACATAGTGTGCATATAATTTAAAATGTTAACATTAAAACGTAAGTTAAAATTCTATTTTAATAAATGCAACAAAACGTACACTAAGACGTAAAGCATTGTTAATGTTTGTATTTATTTTAAAAGTTCTCTCCTACCTTTTTGTAATTGCAAAGTCTTTGTGTGGGAACCTGTATCAGATAATACCGGTTGCAATTTTGCACCATACAGTCCATAGTAAATCTGGCAATGTAACATTTCTGTGGCGGCCCCTTACCATTTATGCCCTAAGCACGTGCTTACATTGCTTAATGGTGGATCTAGCCCTCGCGCCAAGGTAGGCTCCACCCACAGTCCTGTAAACGCTTACTTTAGCAGAGGTCACGATAAACTGATCTGACAGTGCTGAATACTTACTATCGGTCCCGGGTCCCGCATGGTATATCTGATGAGCGGAGATCCAATGAAACACGCGATACTAACATGTACTTGTGTGCCATCTACCTTGGTGCTGAATTACAACGCGAAATTGCAGGGTCTATAGTCTAGTGATAACTAGGGACGCCCGAAATTTGCGAAAAGATTTCACGACCAGTTTTATTTCATAATAATTTAGCTCAGATCCACTGTGATTGGGTGATCTAGATGTTACGCGGCTCAAGAGTATGCCCACGAATCAGAGACGTACAGTATCGGAGTAACTTAATTCTAATTGACCAGTCTACTAAGAAAATGTCTTCCCACAGACACACGCCGCCAATAAGCAAAAGGAAACCGCTGGCAGCTCGTAGGATATTGAAATCTAGCATGTGCGGAAATCTTTTGCGAAATGACTAAGTGCGCGGAAACGTTACTGATTTTTTTAACGTTAAATGTTAGCGTGCCTGGCGTTCCAAAATTGAGCATGCATGTAACACGTTGTGAGCACGAGCAGCGATGCAAACAGGCTATACGGCAAAACACTCCTTGGCTGTTTTTCAAAACCATACTGTGTGTACCTGTAAACAGCGACACGGAAAATCAGCCTGTCGCCCGGCCTCGGGTCCGGTTTTTGTAGAAGATAAAAGGTAGGGGTAAGGGATAATTCGTCCATGTAAGAGATAATGATCGCAAAGATCAAAAAATCGAAGTCGCAAAAACATTCTTTCTACCCCGAGGATACGTTCGCCGTCCCAGCTGCTGCGTTCCAGGCAACGGAAGCACAGTCACAGTGGGGAACTGGAATCGCGATTACTGTCGTTTCCCCGGCTATTACCCCCCTGGATTGCGTTCCGAACGTACAATTTGACGTTTCGCTGATGTCCGGAGGCGAGCGTTACTGCTATCATAACCATTAGCTCCTCGTCGCGTTCGTGGCCTCCGGTCGCAGAGCGCGCGCCCGACCTCGAATTCACAAACAGCGACGTCAATTATCAGCGCGGTAAACCTGTTCCTCCGTATGCACGAGGAGTGAATTAATACGGGAAGGGGGAAAAAGCGCGCGTTGTGAGCTTCGAAAGAGCGCGAAAAGCGAGTTGCTATAGCTGGTTCACTCTTAAGGCCAGGATTCACCATTCAAAGGCGTATAGGCAGAGACTTGAAGAATTCGCGGTTTCATTTCGGGACAAGTTAGAATTCAAAACACGTGCGTTTATATAACTTAAGTCCTTATTGGTCCACACGGTGTTTCACACTTCCTGGAGAACAGCGTCCAACTGTCGTCATCCTCTGTGACAGCAGACAACCAACGTGCTGTTGATATCGGCAAATTTGTACATAAGACTGTAGAGTCTAGCCTGTAGGTCACTGAACTCGCGAATTTTTCAAGTCTCTACGTAGCCTATAGGGAATTAAATGCTAAATTCGGACAAAGATATATTAATCGTTTTTTGGGGCCGTATTTCCAACTAAAGATTCTTTGTTGGAGATTGAACGCATCTAAATTTGTAAAAATACCAAACCATAATTTTTTTGAATTTAATTGCACTTCTTCATTATTTATAAAGTTGTGACATTTTGTAAATAATTTAAAAGTCCATTAAAAATATAAAAAAATAAAATTTGAACAGTTTACAAATCTAGGTTTCTTCAATCTCCAACAAAAAATATTTAGTTGAAAATACTACCACAAAATAAAACTGAGAGATCTTTGTGCATGCTGAAGTCTGACCTTAATTGAACACTTCTTAGACTCCTGCTTGGTCTCTTCTATGAGCGCGGGGTCGCGGTGGTGTAGTGGTTAGACTACTCGCTTCCTACCAAGGCTGAGGGGTTAGACTGCTCGCCTCCCACCGAGGCGAACCGGGTTCATTCTTCGGCCGGCTCACTCCAGATTTGCGCGTATGGGAATCGTGCCGGACTATGCTGCTGGTCACCGGGACCGGGGGCGAGGTGGCGGGGAACGATTCTGGTTACCGGTCTTTCCCCCAAAACTAAGTCAATACACACTCGAGCGCGCTGGGTCGCGAATGCAGATAATGGAGTTCCGTCATGATTAATTTGAACGTGAAAGGAGGAGCGCGGACGTGGTAGTTAGTTGTGCGAATGAGTAGTTCAGTATAGTGTTTCTGTAAATGTTTCCGACAGCATGACAGTTTCAAAATTGCAAAGTTCCCGCTGGATCCATGAAGATCAAAGGTCAAAGTGCTGTAGGTATGACTTTTTAATAGGTATCGGCCCCCTAGAGGGGAGGATGGAGAGGCCAACGCCGGTTCCAACGGGAAATTTGCTGGTCACCGGGTTTTATCGGGTATCTCCCGTTTCGTTCTCCCTTGCATTTCGGCACTGCTCTACGCTCAGTTCGCTTCATCGGCTTTCAAGTCCCTGCTGTTAAAAGTCGCCCAAATTTCTCTGCTACACACAGAAAAATGTCCAATGTAGTTGGAACAAAAAACAACTATAGCGTTTATGCTGTAGTAAAATTAATAATGTGACAAAATTAATAATATTTACCATTTACAACGTCTTATATTACTAGAATGCAAATATACTTTTGAATCGTTGATGTTAATGAAGCCTCTAAGAAATGATGCTACAACCAAATGTATTACTGTAAAAATAACTGCGACACTAAATAAATGTTCAGCCAATACAAGTTTACAGTGACTTTACGTAGAAAAATGGCGGATATTGGTGAACAGCGATGACCTCGTACAATGAAACCACCATATTGAAATTGTAAACACAGTATGTGAACTAAATGTAGCCAAGACCAGCTCTCAAGACTTGGTAATACCCTGTTTTGCGACAAAATAATTGTATCAAATTTTTTAATATTAGTTAGAATACACTTTTTTTTTTCAGAGTAAAGAAAATACAAGAAATATTTTAACACTAATTTTAACACTAATTCAACACAAAATTTGATTGGCGCAAAATAAACACCATCTTAATGTTAACAGTACAGTAACGAGGTGACGCTGTTACAAAAGAACTTAATGTTACATTTACATTGATAGCTTAACAGTATATTACATTAACAGCTATATTAATTGCTGACAGCTTATAAGCCCTTTTTTCGCAAAAAGATTTCGGAACAATTTGTGTTCCAAAACACTTTAGTTCAGGACCACTTTCATGATTGGATCATTCGAACTGTCATGCGTCTTATCTGTTCGCCGACGAATCACGGACGACCAGTATCGGAGAAACTTAATTCTTATTGGCTTTTTCATATAGCACTCAGTCTTCACACAAAAACAAGCTGCCAATAGCCAAAGGAAGGCTGCAATGGTACAGACAGGATATTGACGTCTAGCCTCCGCGTAAATATTTTCGCGAAAAACAGGTGGCCCTACTTATAAGGTAACAAAATTATAGTAGTAGTCACATAAGTATTGCTGGCACAATATTAGTGGCACGAAGACACGCTTCGTGCTGGACGAAGTAAGCGAGCAGGGCTACCAGAAGTGAATAAGCCATACCCGGGATCACGTGTGAGGATCTTTACGTACGTGTGAGTAGGTGCGTGTGTGTGTGTGGCGGATTTGCCTCGGGTGAAACTTGTCCGAGCCGCCCAAGGTCCCCGACCAGGTTGGCGAAACTTACGTTATCTCTCATCGAGTCGGCGGAGAGAGAGAGAGAGAGAGAGAGAGAGAGAGAGAGAGAGAGAGAGAGAGAGAGAGAGAGGTGGACTTCACTTCTGGACAGACTACGCGCGGTTCTCTCAGCAACCCGCCACTTCCAGTCTGCGCACTGTAGTTCTGTTGTGTTCGTACAAGGAATTATTTTAAAACTAATAGCCAGAGATATTTTTTGTAACACCATAAATCAACTAAAGTAAATTTCTACTAAATCTTAAGGGTGTTTTATATAAAAAAAAGTTTATTTTATAATTGTACCAAACATATTCCAACTTTAACATATTGTTTTTGATTCCACTTTCCTGGAATGAAATAATCACACTTGATATATTTTTAATATTTTAATATCAAATCCAACATTTTTCGGTTTTTCTGCAGTCAATACATATAGAAGCAGTACGTTGTATAAATGAAAACATTTGAAACGTAAACTAATGCCGCGGGCTACTGCCTGCCATGCATGTTATCACCAAACGACACTTCATGTATTAAACAAATATTTTTTTTAAATTATGCAAACATTTTTAAATTTATTATGTTATGCCAATGACCTGTTATTTGTTCATTATGCTCCATTCCCGGTTACTTCCAATTTTTAAGAAGCCCCGCTCAAGTTCTACATCCAGGATATTCCTCCCCCTCATGCCATCAAAGCTTAGGCGATTCTAGAAAATTACACCAGAGGGACAACACACCGTATTCGTGCGCACTCACTTGGTTAACATTTTGCATACGAACTGATTCTTACTAGGCATTACCGACACACCTAGTTGCTAAATGTTTTATTGACATTAAATTACAAATTAAATGTTATAATTAATACATAAAATTTAAGCAAAAACTCAGTTTAAACAAAAGTAATACGCTTTTATATTAACATAGCTTTAAAACGCCTGTGATACATGAAACGTTTAGAAAAGAAACAAACACGTCATACATGGGGTGATTTTTTAAAGACTTGGGCGAAAAAGTGTAAAGAAACCGCGAATAGGCTATACATTTGTATCACGCGGTAGCCTACAGTATTAATTCATATTGTTTTTTTTTTTTTTCATCTGTACGACCGTTTGTACATTTATTACTATGGCTGCAGCTAAAACAGAAAAAAAATTGATTTGAAATTAAATTATTCAAAAATAAATCAAATACAGAATTTTTTTATTCGAGGAAATTGCATTATATGCAGTGCGTAAAAGTTGAACAATGTTTGGAGCAACTATAAAATAATTGTTTTTTCTAATATATTAATCATTCTGAAGTGGCGTATACTTGAAGTTCGTTATAAACCTTGAGCTACAGGTTGGACGACCTTGAGCGCCCAGGTGTGCGAAGACAAGAGAAGCGACGAGTCAGAAGAGCGACGAGTGGCGGCGAGACGAAAGTGACCAGCTGGAGTGGAGTCTGCGGATTGCGAGCATCGGTACTGTGGAGAAGAGAGAGAGAGAGAGAGAGAGAGAGAGAGAGAGAGAGAGAGAGAGAGAGAGAGAGAGAGAGAGAGAGAGATTGACGGGCGGGGCTATTTAACTGGATGCGTGAGTAAAGGCTGTTCACGATAAAGTTAGCACTTTTGAAATCAACCTTAGAAAACGTCACTATCCCTAACCGCCGATATTTTAACGGGCGAAATGAGTGACATGCACCCAGTAAAGTTGGTAACGATGAATGGAACGTAGTTCCATAACTTAACGTCGAATAAAAAGTACCAGGTAACAATTTGCGATAACTTAAAATTTTTTATTTTACTTTCTGTTTTATTTAATGCATACAAGTGTAAAATTGAGCAGATTTGCCAAACATTTTCTTATGTAATCGGTTTACAGTTGCACTTGACTGACGCTTGAATAAAGTGACGAGGTCCATGGCAATGTTAATTTTGTATAAGGCGGAAGATTACACATTGTTTATACACGTAAATCTTAAAGCAGGGCTTTCGAAAGTGCTCATTTTTACCGTGAACTGCATATAACAGACATTGTGTAAATAATGACTACAACCCATTGATAAGGTTTTCTAATTATAATTGAATTAGAATATACATATTGCGCTCACTGAGAATAATAAAAGTAATTGTGGTGATAAAAAGTTTATTGTTGTACATAATAGCTGTGTGAATAAATTACAAATCAAATTAAGTTATTTTATATTTTTATTAAGAGCTCCGTCGCTCACGAACTTGCCTATGCCCCTGGCGTCTTGTAATATTACTTTACGTCGCCTCTAAGCATGGAGCTACTGTATAATGGCTAGAGACCTTGCAGATGTAAGACAAGCAACACGTCAGTAACGTATCGTCCTGAGGCAAGTTGCAGGTGCAAATTACGCCTGCCCGACCTCCCGCCGCCAGGATCCGGTTCTCAGCCCGGGCGGATTCGAGCAAGGATTTTTTCACAGATGCGAAATGAGCCGGTACCAACCTCTGTGTACGGTGAAGTTGGTTCAAACATCCGCTAACTGTACGGAGGTTCCTGGCTGAGATAATGGCACCGAATACTTGAGAAGACAGAAGTGGAATAACCGCCTGTGCTGCGAACTACAGCCGCACACGCCAGCGGGATAGCGTGAACGGCCAGCCACATGACGGAACTGCGTTCGCCAATCAGCGCCTGGTAATTCCATGAGGTAGACCGCTTATTCGTCTTCTGCGCATTTACCCAACATTGATCTACCCCAAAAGGAACACAACTGTTAGAGTCACATGGTCAACTGTGAAGAACGTGTTTGTTTACATCCTTATTTTTAAATGGCAAGCATTTTTTTTATGAATAAAATACTTTTACCAATTCTAATATAGCCAAAATGAACTACATATTATTTAGAGAAAGTATACATATATTTCAAAGTACTTGTTTACTAAACAGTGTTCTAACGTGAAATCCAGTCCACGCGATTCTTGCTAGCCGTATTGGCAAAAAAGAGGTTCAGCTTTGGGACACGGAGATTGGTTGAGCGCAGCCAGCGATATCGGTCTACCTCATCTTTAGTCTATGGGTGATGGACTCGCCGGCCAGATGCCCAGATAATTGCGAATCTTGCGCAGCACGGAGTAGCTAATGAAGCACAGACCCGTCACAGAATCTCGCACAGCCAATCAGAGAATGGATATGCCCCCATCAAAGGAACCGTTACGCCATTTCATTTCGGTTTATTTATCTACTCTATGATCCAACAACTCGTTCAAAGAGACTTTTGGCCACACGGCATGTAAGTTCTTCCTGAAGAACTCCAATATGAACACTTTACTTATCGGGATCCCTACTCTGAATTTGTTCTCTTAAAAATCATGACTCCTGCTGTCCAAGTAGTTCACCGACCTGCTGCAAGTCCAAGTAGTTCACTGCATTGCTGTTTCCTGCACTTGGTGCCATCGTGCAAAGCTAACGCTGCTGAAATCGCGGGTCATGTGACACTATATTACATATTACACGAGTCTTCCCAGAATTCACGCAGGCCTGTGCTATAGCCTCAAGAAATGCGTCCAGTTTGGCTTTTAAATCTTTTAAGTCACGAGACGATATATTTTCGTCTCGTGTTCAAGAGCTCCAATTTCCTATACAACAAGTACGTCTCGTTACGTATATCTTCCCTGCCCGTCATTAAAGTCAGCTGTTGGCGGTTTTCCTACCATCAGAGAATAGTTTGGAACAGCTGTGGAAGACCACGATGTATGCTGCCTTGACTATGGTCAAAAATAAGTAGCAGATTCGGCGCCCGACGTCAAGTGGGCCTTCGAAGCAGCAGTGAGTCTAGCCTACAGGTCATTGAACTCGCGAATTTTTCCTATCTCTGGGTATATGGTAACGACAGCAGAGCATATCGTAAAATGTCAGTGCATCATAAATCAGTGATGTCATTGCTTTATACGGAATAAAATGTTGCGATTATAAACGAGTAGGGTTCTGACTACAGTCCAGTATGGTATTCTCTGCATTCCTACTCTGATCCCGCTACGGAACTGATTGTACACCCAACAGTAACATATGGTAGTGCTAATATTCTGTTCTGTTGTCTTTACTGAGCAGTATGGTGGCTACATCAAAAGTGTATGGTAATCCCAACTATCCGGTCTGTTGCCTTTACTAAGCGGCATGGCAGCCCTAACCATCTTACGTGATCTATTGTCATTCCCTCGTCTTCTCATAGAGATGCGCTCCTATCTGCACTTATTTTTCAGAACTTGAAATATTCCTTGTGGTAACAAGCAGCCTCGAACTGCCAAACCTTGTGTTGACAGACGGAAGCCTTAGACCGCTCGGCTATTGTATCAGTTATGAAATTCGGGTTTTTAAATGTATTTGCGTTAAATTGTTTAATTTATTTAAGCATGCCATGTACTTAAGTTGTTTGCAGGTGAATATCGACGTGACTGGAATTCACATATGAGTTAGTTTATTTATTTAATACAATAATCTTTCCTTTATGTTATATATATGTTTATATTATAGAACATTAGGTGTAATCTGAATTAAAGATGTTTTTACGTTTAACGTTTATGTAAAAGGTTTTTCTTTCACATCGCATAATTTGTAGTACCAATAAAAATATGGCGGTAGTTATTTAATTTTTATCTCATGTTTGTATGATATACGTCTTTTAAAAACAAATAAGGAAATTCCAGATCATTTGTTGCCATTATTACACTTAAGGCAGTCTCTGTCAACACTTTAAAGGGTGCACATTACCCTCACAGATTGTCACCAGCCTCCACTAAATAAAGATCATTTCACAATAGGAACGTTTTCCTATTTACCTTCTGTATTGTCAACTCTACTAGTTCTATAATCTGTAAAAGAGTTACAGGATGCCTTCAAGAGTCCGTGACACTGCTGTAATGACCATACTTGTTTGTTAACTCTACAGTACTAGGTCTGTAATCTTAACAGAATAGGGGGGTACCTCCAGCAGTCTACGACACTGTTGTTGTAGCTACCATACATTTTCTGTAAAGTTTCGAGAGAGAAAAAAAAAACCAAGTGATTTCTACAGAACATTCTGTTGCAGTTACCTAGCAGCACTGTTGGGTTTACAATATATTGTTCTGTTATCGTAAGAATACTGTAAGGTTGTGTTCACAACTATCTGTATAGTTCCTACTACAGAAAACACTGTTCCTGGTACAGAAAAGATGGTTCCCACAACAGAATAACATTTAACAATATTTAGATTGTTCTGCCTGCTAACGATTCAGATTGTAAAGTATTACAGAACATTTCGCTGCTGGTACTAAAGTTTAGTTGTCGCTACCATACACTTCCATTACAGAACTGTTCCGATAAATTCTCTCCGCTGATTTATCTCAGTATTGCAAGCGTTGCTGGTTAAAGAGAGAAAATGCTCACGTCAGAAAATGAAAGACTTTCGCCGTGTAGTTCTGAAATCCCTCTATTGGAAAATACATTTCTCTTATTGGTTAAAATTTAATGTACCGAATTAAATGCCGAATACCCCGTTGCCAAATCTATTAAATGAGAAGTATTGACGAGGGGTGAAGAAAGTATTTTTAAATAATTAGGCATGAATTCTTGGAGCTGCTGTGCTTGGTTCTCAGAATTTGGAGGTGTTCACGGCGGAGATAAGTATTTGAATATTTGGGGCATTTTAAAAATATTTGTAAATGCAGAATAAATTTACAACATTTTTAAGTGTTAGTTTTTGGCCAGAATGTTTTTAAATGACTTTAAATTAAAGTTTTGTAAAAAGGAAAGATAACTTAAAGCATGTAAATTTGGGGACGTTACTATGAAAATATACCAAAGTAACGTCATGCTGCGAGATCGTAGAAATATTTTCTTATCAATCTTGTTATTTTATTTAAATATTTTAATGTGTTTTTTCGTAGAAGATGATGAAATATCGTATTAAATATTTAGTATGAAAGCAGGTACATAAAAAGATTCAAGAAAAGGATTTCAACCAAGTTTTGTAACTATGAATTATTTAATTTCCTATAAAATGTTCCCAGTCGCAACCACGCAAATAATAATGTTTGAAAGGTCTAATAAAACATGTTAGGGAAATTTTGTAAGCCGACATGTTGCAGACAAACACAAAATGATCACCTTTTTAATTTTTCCTGATGGGGATTTTTCGCGGGTGTTCCTCAAGTCTCCAGCCCACAGGGAGTAGGGGGCGTGTCAGTCACACTGTCATATTTATGAAAGGTTGCACGGGAAGTGGCTTTAAGGTCGGGAACACACGGCACCGGAAAACGCCGGCGCCCGGCCCGTGAAGCTGACCGTGTGTTCCCGGCCTTATGGTCTAGAATGTACACACGTGAAAACAGCCTACAATGAGGGGTATCCGTCATGTGTGGGAAGTGTCATTCACTTTCGAGATTATACTCCAACAAAAAGTAAATAAATACACAGATAAATTAAGTGAGTAGTAGGTATAGCCCTTTCAGACCCATTTAGATTCATGATCTCAGGTGTTGAAAACGAAAAAAATTATGATACGGCTGTACTTAACTCGACACAACAATCGTTTGTTGTCACATCCAATTTGCTGTAGGCAATATTTTCAGCTGCAGTTATATGAACCATTGATGAACTAGACCAGTAAGACATTTTGCGAATCATTTGCCCAAACGTAAGATCATTGATCATTGTCGCAGGGTACAGTACATACCAAAAATTACCTACACTTGCTTAATGTACACAACTGTGTACCGTGAGTCTGAATGAGATAGAAGAGTGAGTGAAACGATTTGAGCGGCTCTTAACATCGAGATCTCGAGAGCCGATGAGGATGATTGAGGAGAGTACGTAGCAGCATCGGAATGAAACGGCGGGGGAAACGGGAAATCCCCGAGAAGACTCGCCAACCAACGGCATCGTCCGGCACGATTCTCACATGCGAAAATCCGGAGTTACCCGGCCGGGAACCTGGATCGCCTTGGTGGGAGGCGAAAAGGCTAACCGCTCAGCCACCATGGCCCCGGGATAGAAAAGTCCGGTGATAACACAGTATAGTAATACCTTTAAAGATTTCAATTACAAATTATATATAAATTAGAAATAATATTTTTAATTAATTATATACTATCGTCTTTTCTGCGTGGCTTGTCGGGGCGGAGGGGATCAGTATAGGCTACCCCAAACAAGCTGTGCGCAATAAACGTCGTGGCTATAAAACTCGCTTTAATTTTTATTTTAGTGTTGTAAAAACTGATACATAAATTAAAAATAAACATGATCTGCGGCGACGCCGTCGTTGTTTATTTTTATATGCAAACGGACAATCATTTTTTAGAGATCGAAGGTGGTGGGTCGATATTTCCAGTTTTTATTAAATAAAATTTTTGTAAAACACATTTTTATTGAAATAATTTACATTAAAATAATTTTTAGGGTTGCGGGTCGCTGGAAATGGCCGGCCGAAGACGGGTAGCGGCGAGGGAAGAGATGAACAAGTCTGCCGAGAGCAATCTTCACCTGTGACGTCATAGCACGCAGGTTCCTCCTCCAACCTCACCCTGGACCCTGTGTGCGCGGACCTACATTTCTATACTACTGGCTTGGTAGTTCCTTTAATTTGGACGTACCCATTCTCTGATTGGCTGAGTAAAGGATCTGGGAACAGGCCTTGCGTCTGATTGGCTACCGCGCTATGCGAATTGTGTTCCTGGACAATTACGCCATTTTGATTACGTTTGCGGCTGGAGTTCGCGGTATAAGCGGCTGTTTCACCTCTGTGTTCGTATTTACTCTGTGACTCAATAATCTAATAAACAGTTGCAGCCAGCAGTATGAAGCACAGCGGCATTTTTTTTGCAGCGTCTAAAATCATAATATTTATTTGTGACTGAAAGGGTTCACATAGAAGGGCGAGTTTAGGCTAGGGGCCATCACTAGAGGCCTTATAATTTCCCGTTATGATTTGGTTCCAAGGTAAACTGCACACAGGTGTATGTTAGTATCAAGTATGTCACTGAACCTCTCCTCATCTGACATTCTCTGCAGAAATACCCACAAATGGCATACTTTCAGCACTCTGGTAGTTTCATTCCGCGTGGTCGGGTGTAACAGGAGTGTAAGTTCTGCCTGCGGCGGCCACCAACGAACTCGTCACCTCCGCTCCAGTATCTACAGATCTGTGGAGTCTGGCTTGATGCTATCTTATAACGCGGAACAGTATGATAAATAGCTACCACGCGTGTTTCCTTACAAGGAACTATCGACAATCCCTTTAAATACAGTGCGTGTATAGTGTCGAGAGTGTACGTGTGATTATTACTTCGCAAAGAAACATTTTTTATATTAAGGCAATGGAACTCGTTCTTAACACAGGACGAGACTGAATGTGTGGGGCGTACAAGAAATGCAGCTGCATTTCTTGGAAAAGAGCTCCACTCAGAAGTCACTTATTTATGAGCAATGCGATTTGTGGTGGAAATTTAACAAATTCGGACCGAGTGTACGCAGTTGAATACATACTGAATGAGGTTTTTTTTTTGTTGGAGCTGTACACCCTGAGGCTTAGCGCTCAATGCGTTTCTTTGTACCGAACTGATTCGTGAACTTTGTTATGATTTTAGGTTATGTATAAATGGTTCTTATCGCTGTCGTCTATCACATTGCCAACAGCGCACTGGTTGTTATTTCTGACCCGCAAAATTCGCGTTACTATTTAAGGACACGTTAAACTTAAAATACGTGTACCTTTGCAATACGTTTGTCATTATACCTTACTTTGTCTGGTACTCCCTGGGAAACTCTGCGCCAATAAATGAACACTTCACAATTGTCACGTGCAGTTCAGTCATAAAGGGCGTGGCTTCACATCTGTGCAACTGCCAGTGGAGAAACGACGCCAGCCCCAGTATATACAGAACTATGACGTTCAGCCTGATGCCCAAAATTAATGCGAATTTCACAGGTCTTTAGTGATAACAAAAAAAAAAAAAATATTATGAGCCGGCTTAACCTGTTTGGCCAAGCATTAATTTCAGGTGTTGCAATCCCACAATTTTTTTTGGTACGTACTGCACTTGAGTTAAGCATTTTTTCTTGTAAACAGTGAACAAAGTGCTGTGCGTTCGATGGTGGTGGCGTTAATCTTTCATGGCAAAGAAGTGTAGAAAATTCCATAGAGCAGATTAGTCACAAGGAAGACTCTCAAAATATTGAGTAGGTATTAATTCCTTGCTCTGTACAGAACTGGTTATAATAATCATTCACGTCCAACATGTCCGCGATCGAGGACACGTTCACAGAATGGATTCGGTACGGCACGCAACAAAAAACTGTATTGTTTATAACATCTATAGCCATAAATTAAAGTGGGGGCTAAAAAGAGTTAATGTTAACAAGATATATCAGAATGGTGTTTTCTAATCGGTTCACGGATGTACCCTAAGAACAATAACTAGCGCCCACTCTGAGAGGAAATGTAAATTTCAGAGGCACCCTCTTGTAGACATTTATTGTTGTAAGTGTGCGGCGACAGTCGTAGACAACCGCCCACTTGCAAGGCACATTCGACCGCAGTGACCCCACTTTTACCGCTCAAAACTGTCGGCCCCGCCCACCATTTTCCCCCACGCACTTCTGGTGGGGCCAATCTGGACGTCAGATATGAAGAGGTCCGGACACTCTATTAGTGAATGCAACGAAAACTCCTTATGGAGACGACATGAACATTCTAGCCATTAAATTACACCTAACTATCTACTTCCCACGTTAACCTCACAGTTCAGCAAAGAAAATCATTTGAACGTCGCATACAACTTCAAAAGGACTTCGCGTGAGGATAGATGCGGCTGTTAAAAAAAATGAAAATGGGTTTGTTCTTGAAAGCTTATATATACACTCCTACGAGTATATATGTAGGGATCGGGTGATATAGGCTGTTCACGATAAAAATGAGCACTTTTGAGCCATGCTTAAGATCTAATTGTATACACGCTGTGTATTCCTTCGCCTTATGTTAAATTAACATAGCCACGGGACTCACCACTTTATTCATGCGTCGGTCAAATGAAACTGTGGAGTTATTAAGAAAGTAAATACTTCAAAATCTGCTTACTTTTACTCTTCGACACGTTAAAAAACAGAAAGCGAAATAAATAAATCTAAGTTATCACAAATGGTAATTAGTACTTATTATTTGACTTTGAGATATGGCACTGCTTTCAATCCATCGTTACCAACTTTATTGGGCCAATGTCACTCAGTGCGCCCATTAAAATATATACATGCCGGGGCAGTGACTTTTTTCTAAGGTTCATTTCCAAAGTGCTAACTTTATCGTGAACAGCATTTAGTAACGTATTATAAAAAATAAAAATTTACAACAAAGCATATTTTCATGAAATAAATAAATGAGCATGTGGACACACAAAAGTTAAAGTAGCTATGATATGTTAAGAGGTGTCTTTGATGTAAGCATATACACTTAGAGAAAAGCCAACAAAATATTTTTTCGTATAGGGCGAAAAATATATTTAGTTCTCCCAACAAAACTTGGGGAAAAAAATAATAATTTTGTTTATCTAACAAAATACACATTTGAATCAACAAAAAATCTGTGTTGGGCCAAATGAAACTAAACTGTCAAGAAATATTTAGTTGAATCAACTGTATATATTTATTTGGTCACTTATTTGTTTGACATTGTTCGATAATTTACCTCTAGAGTTTATTTGCATTTTTTTGTGAAAATTAGGGTAGTAACAGCGCGAGTTAGTGAATTTATTGATTCTCAAAAATTGTATAGTAATCCCAATAAAACAAGTTCAACAGGAAAATAAATATTTAATACTTAAAAATTCAAAAATTTATTTGCGCACGTTGTCCAATATTCGAAATGTGTATATTTAAAAACATCCCCAATGCCACAACAGTCAATATAGCTTAATTTTCCAGGGTGGGCGAACACAAATGTCCTGGGTTCGAATCACGGTTGAGCTTCCAGTTTTTTTTATATTAACCGAAACAGTTTAATTTACGTAGAGCCAAAGAAGTATTTGGTTGCGCAAACCACATCTTTGTTTGGATCAACCAAATAATAATAAATATATATATTTTCAAAACAAAATATTTTATTGCCCCTATATAAACGACTAATTTGGTTGCGCCAGACAAACTTTGTATGATTCAACAAAACATTCTTCTTAGTGTAAGCTGTTCACAGTTACTCCCAACTTTTCCGAAGCCCTGCTAAAGTTGTACTTCCAGGATATTCCTCCGCCTTGTGAAAACAAAGCTTAACCAAATCTAGAAAATTACACCAAAGGGACAGCGTAGCGCATTCTTGCGCACTCAGTGTAATATTAATTTGCATATAAACTTTTTCTTAATAGGCGTTACCAACACAAATATTTTCTCCCGGTTTATTTTATTTTTATTACAAATGAATTATAGTAACTTATAAATAGTATACAAATAAAAGTTCAATTTAACTAAAAATAAGGTACTTTCATGTTAATGGAAGTATTGAACTCTTATAATACGTGACATGCTCTAATTAGGAAACACCCAGACACATAATAAATGGGGTAATTTTTCAAAGGTTTGACGCAAAAAGTGTGAAGAAACCACAAATAGACTATACTAGCTTGCTTGTAGATTATGCTAATATTATGTGAATCGCTTCTATTTTGGTATGTGCACCGCCGAAACGAGTACCACTGGCTTCTAAACAGCGCAGTGCTCTAGGAATGAGTCTACTTCACCTATATCTGTCTGGTCATTATTTGGATTTTTATTGTAATTACCCTGTTTTTAACGCTACATATATCTTCACTTATTCAGGCAGGAAATGTAACTGAAACTAAAAGAAACGGATAAGACTGCTGTTCATTAAATTCTGTCACTCGGCCACAGAGAACGTAGGAACACAGAAGTGGAACAGATGCTTATTCCACGAAATATAGCCACACACGCCAGCAAAATGGCGTCGTTGAGCAGCTAAACGTCGGAATACCATTCGCCAATCAGTGTATGGTAACCTGCTTGTCAGCCGGCAGTCCAGTCGATAGTGAGTGAAGAGATTTGAGCGGACCTTACCAACGAGGTCATGAGAGCCGATGAGGGTGAGGCGAGGTGAGTATGGAGAAGCGCCGGATTAGAAGGGCGGGGGAAACGGAGTTCCACGAGAAAACCCGCCGAACAGCGGCATCGTCCAGCACGATTCCCACATGCGGAAATCCGAGAGCGAGCCGGCCGTAAATCGAACCCGGTTCGCCTAGTTGGGCGTTCAGTTAATATATAGTAAAGCGCTTTTCAAAGCCCTCTTATTTGGAATAATAGTCATTAAATATATTTAATGTTATACTTAGACGTTAACTTTCGAGTGTGGTGGAATGTCCACACTGTGTTTTTACTATTAGTAGGCTACTTATATGTAGGGATAGGAACATTTCGCGAGTTCATTTCAAGACAAGATAGACGTCAAACACGTGTACACTGAAGTTGACTTTTCAATAGGACCGCAGCTTGTTAGAACCGCCCCGGACGACTCTGAGCCAATAACAGACTTGCAAGGAAACAAGTAGTGAGTGCCGTACTGCCAGGTGTGGAGTGACATTGGCTACTCTATAGGACAGCAGCCAACGAACAAACATCTGAGTCTCGAGTATACACAGGTCATTGAACTCGCGAATTTTTCCTATCCCTACTAATATTGCCATATTTATTTAAAAAGGTGGTTAAAGGATAAAATAACTGGAAGAAAAAATAACTAGGACCACAGAAGTGCCCACGTTACCGTAAATAGTCTATATCAAAGTTATTTGTACTAGGCTGGAAAGATCAATGTTAAAAGTTTGGCAAACCGAAAATTTTTGCCACAAGGTACGCGCTGCATGTTTTCTATGAAATAGTTGCTTGCGGGAATACACGTATCTCGGTAAATAAATGTTCTGCAAATACGACATTTTGTCATATTTAGTATACTCTTGGAGAAAAAAAATTGTGAAGATGGTCAAATATCGCATTTTTAAAGCTTGCCTGTGGAATTTCCTTAAACGGCAAGAGAAAAGTACAAAAATACGGACGTAGTTTAATTTGTGGGCTTTCATCGCGTGTAATAAAACCCTACTGTTACACATCTAACTTGCACAGTACAGCGTCACGACGGAAACACTGCACGCCTTGCGCGTAGGAGCGATGATACACTAGGCGTGCGGGTTTAATGTCGCCCTTATTGCCCCCTCGCTTCTTGACCTCCTTGGATGCGTAGCTCCAACTAACTCTTAAGTGCTGCGTTGAAAAAACTGGATAATTACAGTAATCACAACTTCGTAACTAAGTAAAAACACTATCTTTTATAATCCACGTAGCTTAAAAGTTTAATTCAAAGTTACTTTCGGGGACAGTGCGCACCTAGCGGGTGGAATTTCCCCTATGTCGCACTCCACCATAAGAAATCTCGTTTTGTTCCTAACCTGAATACAACTAATCTTGGCAGTATGCAGTAGCGTATCAGACTTGATGCCCGTTTTTAGAGCCTCGCACAGCCAATCACAGAGCGGGCACGCCTTCATCGAGAGAACCGCTCAGACATTTCGCCTATGAGTACCTACATATCTACTCTGTGATTCGACCATACTTTTATTTGGGGTCATTTATCAGCACAGAATCTTCCTGGACGTGAAAAAAAAAAAAAACGCGTATTAACTGGAAAGATATATGAATAACAATGTAATAGATTGAAGCATACTCTGTCCTCAAGGCAATTCAATAAAATTTTAGGGCTGTAATAATTGTATCTTCATAATTTTTAGTACTGCCGACGTAATATTACGTCACCTGAAATTAACCGAGTTCTATGGAGTTGGACGCAAAATTATGACCTTCGCATTATTCGAAGATGCGAGTGAAGATACGGTTGTTAACAACCATGTGTGTTTAAGGATGTCGCAAAATTTCCGTTAACCTAGAACTGGAGAGAACCGAATAAATAGTGTTTATCAGTTTATCAAACTCATTCGCCTACTTTGTGGCCGAGCGGTGTTTGTTAGCCCTGTACCATGTATTGAGGAGCAGATTTCTCATCCTAGGCTACTTGCTTATAAGACTTAAGGATGAAATTGACTATACGATCGTGGGAGGGTTTCAAACCACGAAGCAAAATAAATAATTTACCTATATTTAGAGACCTGAGATATTCACGTGTTCAGTGACCTGCAGGCTAGACTCTACAGTCTTATGTACAAATATGCCGATCTCATCAGCACATTGATTGTCTGCTGTCAAAGTGGACGACGGCAGTTGGACACCGTTCTTCAGGAGGTGTCAAACACCACGTGGACCAATGGCTTAAGTTATAAAAATGCAAGTGTTTTGAATTCTGGCTAGCCCCAAAATGAAACCGCGAATTCTTCAAGTCTCTACATAGTCTATTCGCGGTTTCTTCACACCTGTTCCAAACCATTGAAAAATCACCTCAGCTATGGTGTGTTTAGTTGTTTCCTAATCATGCCGTGTACGACAAACGATGTATACGTCCGTTGACGTGATACTATCAAATTTTTGGTTAAATAGAACTTTACACACATATTTCATTTATAAATTATAATATCTCATTTATAATTTATATGAATGAAACTGGGATAAAATATGCATGTTTATAATCCCTAGTAAGAAATAGTCCCTATGCAAAATATGATTTAAGTGAGTGCGCAAGAATGCGGTGCGCAGTCCCTTTGGTGTAATTTTCTAGACTCGGTTAAGTTTGCATGAGGCGGAGGAATATCCTGGAGTTAGACCTTCAGGAAGGCTTCAGAAGAGTTGTAAATGACCATGAATGGACTATGGTGTGTGTTGCCGGCGTATGTGCACCCCTGAGATGTAAGGAAGGCAGGCAGGCAGGTGCCCCGGCCCACGCTCAGCACTACCCGCGCAAGTACGTGGCACTAGGGTGGGCGAGTAGAAGGAGACGGCGGAGCATGGAGCATGACCCGGAAAGTTACGGCGGCGTCCATTCATAGACAGCCCGTGCGGAGTACTACGCGCCCCCATTTGTTACTTCCCTCTGGTCGCCATCCCTGCAACAAGGCCGCAAGTCGCTCCTTTAGCTTCTCGCGACACCTCATACACATCATGAAACAACTCGCGAGGCTATTCAATCAGCGGCACGTCAGGCTCTTCACACTGGCCCACGGTCAAAGTATAGAGTCCGCAATTATCTTTTTTTTAGCCTGTCTGGAATGCATTATACCTAATTCACCCCCCCCCCCCCAATAACTTTTAAACCCCCGAACCGAGTTTCGCTCCATCCACATATTGTTTGTTTGTTTTATTGCGTCCGTAAGATCTTTTTCCAATACATAGCTAGACAGATATATTGGACAAGTCAAATTACAGTTTACAAAGTTTATACACTGGACGTAGCAAACACACAACTATATATATATATATATATATAGTATATATATATATATATATATATATATATATATATATATATATATATATATATATATATATAGTTGTGTGTTTGCTACGTCCAGTGTATAAACTTTGTAAACTGTAATTTGACTTGTCCAATATATCTGTCTAGCTATGTATATATATATGTGTGTGTGTGTGTGTGTGTGTGTGTGTGTGGCAGATTACACGTACACACATAATATATTTTCTTCATAATTTGACTAATCTTCTTCCAACATGTTGTGGGGCATCGTCATCTTACTGAAACAGAAGAAAAAGGGAACGAGAAAAACCGGAACAAGAAATGCGTACAATGATATGTTATAAATTATTTTTTTAGTTTTTATAGTTTAGCTATTCATCTCCACTATAAAATATTGTACTCAGCGAGTACATCCGACTTTTAGAGTTTTCAACTAAGTCGGAACTTACCTTCAAAATGGTGACGATTTTGTTATTCTGAACACTATGTTGGATATCGGGAATCATCTAACCGATTTAAACCAAATCTGGTACTTCGATAGTGCTTGGCAAAAAAAACAAAAAGGGGGGGGGGGGGGCGCTAAGTAATATCTCGGGAAACATTTTATAAATTTAAACCACATTTTGTGCTTTGATAGTGCATGACGTAAGCACTGAATTTAGAAAGCGATAATGAAATTGGTGTGCCATTTTGAAAGATACTGCAATAAGAAAAAATAAAGCTTTTACGTTATATCTCGGGAACTACTGAACCTATTCATGTCAAATTTGGCACGTAAGTAATACTACCGTAAGACATTTTAATGTTTGCAATTTAAATAGATAGAAAACTAATTTTTAAAATGGTGATTGTATAAAATTGTAGGGATCGTTTGCTTTATCTACTCCATTTAGTCAGTTTCAATCAAAATTTATATGCTGAAATGATCTATTACGAGTATCAAATCGGCCAATACACAGCCTCTATTTTCCACTATTTTGTAAGAGAGAGAGAGAGAGAGAGAGAGAGAGAGAGAAAAGAAAAATAAAGGGTTTTCTCATATCTTGGAAAATAATCTACCGGTTGTTACAAGGTTTGGCAATTAAGTAATGCTGCAGTAGGCCACGGAAACTGGCATGCCTAAGTGAGTCAAACATTTATTTTAAATATGTTAGCAATATAAACATTTTAGATTACTGTGCTTTATCTATGAAGCCATATAAAACATTTAAATAAAATTGAATGCTAGCTTTATTTATTATAAATATAAAATGCGTCTACTGAGAGTCTCCTTTGTTCATCATTTTGTACGATAATGCTACACGAACAAATTAAGTTTGTCATACCTCGGGAAACAATCAACCTATTCAAATCTAATCTGACAAACAAGAAGTAGCTACTTTGGTAGGCTATGTAATCGTACATGTTTGATGTAGGTCTGAGAAATTATTTTGAAAATTGTGGCCCTAAGAATATTTAATTTAGTACATATGTGTCACTAGATAACAAATTTGTTGAGTATAGCATCACATGAGAAATTTGAGCTTTTATGCAATATTTCAGCGACCAGTCAACCGAATTACGTAGAATTTTGCACAAAATAATGCTACAGTAAGCCGCGTAAACTTACACGTTTTAAGTATGTGCGTTAGTATTTGCAATATGATTGCCATGTACATCATTTACATACAATTTTAAATTTAAGTAAGCAATTTGAGCAATTTCAATTTAACTTTGTATGTTGAGAGTATCCATTAGAAATATTATTCTTGTAGAGACTCTCTTTTGGCCGCCTGTTTGGAAATAGTGCCTGGTGTCATATATCGGGAAACAACCAATTAATTCCCACCAAATTTTTCACATTAGTAGTACTACAGTAGTCCATTTAAACTAATACTTATGATATGGTTTTGAAGAAGTCAGATTTTTTTTTCTTCAAAATAGCAAAAACGAAATTGTATAGAAAAGTTTGTCGTTTTTAATATATTATTTTACAAAAAATTCAACCAACATTTTTATGCTAACAGTATCTTTAAGAAGCATCGGATATGTGTATACATACTGAGACTAGTTTTAGGCATTTTTATACAATATCACCAAAAGAGAAAATAAAGCTTTTATGCCATATACCGGAACCAGTCAACCTATTCCCACAAAATTCTGCAGACAATTAGTGGTACGGTACGCCAAGTAAACTGACATGATTTAAGTTACTCACACGCTGGTTTTCAAAATGACGTTCGTGTAAATATTTGAGGTTGGTGAACCCAGTCTACTAAAACTTTAGACCGATTATAACGGAAGTTGATGCTCCGAATTCTGCCTCCGCAATGCAGTGGTTGGTTGTAGGCCATCTTACAGTAAGAGTTGAGTTGAGTTGAGAGATATGGGCGGCTCTTAACAACGAGGTCTTGAGAGCCGATTTCTTGGTTCGAGTCCCTGGTAAGACACACATGTATTTGTAATTCTCACTCGTATTGCATTTGCCCCTGGTTCTATATTTCAGGATATCGCTGTCAATGAGAAATCGACCTACCCACCCTATAACATTTTGTGAACTTCATGTAAATTATTTGCATCCATGTAGAGGAAATTACGCTCATTATTTATATCGGTAACTTCTAGTTTACGATTACCTAATTTAATATGAATTGCAATTATCAGTAGTGTAAAGCATGTAATAAAATTATATGTTAATTTATTTATTATATTTTCATGAAAATAAACTGGCTGTGTATAAGTCAGCCATGACTTTATAATAAGTGACTGTCAACTGCTAAGCTTTATATTTATATGTAATTGGTCCGATGGGAAAACTTAACAAAATAGCCCTGAACCTATAACTCGTACTTTTACACACTGTGAACACAGAAACGTATTTTCATGTATCCAGCACACTCGCATGAGTTTCTGCCTAGGAAAAATAAAAATGTATTGTTATACAAATGAGCATACCTGAAAAAACACTGCTCCATACATTTATTTTTTAATCACCCTTTGCCAAGGCTCAACTCTAAAAACCACACCTTTACAACTTTCAAAATAACGCCGAAGAAATTATTAAGCTCAACTCTTTAATTTATTAATGCTGTAATCAACATACTTTTTCCTTTACAGTTAATAGTTCGAAACTATATTATAAATGAAAAAAGCGTTATTGTTCTTGTAATTGTTCAAAGCTACATTAACATTTTTATTTTTAAATGCTACCAATTGTTTATAAATTCTCGATATCTATTTTTATTTCGCCTAGACAATGATTCATCGCGAAAAAGTTGGCTCTTACTAGGATTAAACGTAATGCACACACATTATTTCATAATTGGATGCGATGCTTATATGATCTGTTTTCACCTGGCCAATAAGAATCCTGATACTCTCATGCAGAACTTCTGTCGTTGGTGTGAAAATAACTTCGCCGACTCAAAAACTTGATAATCCTGTCATAAAAGTATGAACTAGAAAAAGTGTTATCGAAACTATGTTGGCTCAAAAAATGTTTCGCGGTTTTACAGTGACTGTAACGATAATTTATCAAATTCATTTAGCACCAGGCGTTTGTCATTGAATCGTAGTTTGTCATTCTTGAAAGGACCCCGATCCTGCAAACAAAGTAGCTGGAAATAATATACAACCAGCTCAAAGGATAATACTGCTTCTCACTATAGACTAACTAAAGCAGTAGATACAGAGTGGACACGAATGTGCACTTTCGAATGTGCACTTTATTTATCCCAACTGCGATAAGTAAGCGTGAACTTGAAAAACACGGGAACAAATTCGCAGCTGCTTTAAAATGATAATTTCTGAACAGTTGAATAAGTTGTGAAAGTTCATAATTTGTTTTGACGAGGCACGTGCGTTCACATGAATATAATATAAAAATTGTGTCCAAAATTGTTTGAAAAGTATTTGTGAAAGTTTTGTTTGTAAACGTAGTACAACCACCCTACCGCTTTTTTTTTAATCATTCGAGTGTTAAAATGACCCTGTTATTTGTGTAGTGGTTTATTTATTTTTTGTGAATAATGCTTTTCACATATTACTTGATGTCATATTAGGTTCCGAAAATTAATTTCACATAATTGCTGGAAGATTGTGTAGTCACACTTGAACTGATAAAGCTGTAGTTGAGATGTAGAGAATGGCGTACCATTGGTATTTTTACAATAAGCTGTATACAAGCACGCCACATGGCAGCCGAACAAAAATTGTTTAGTTCCCAAACAACGCCGCGGACAAAAACGGGAAAATCGACAGCATTGTCTAAAGCCTGATCTACAGCGAATTCGCAGGTCGTGTGATAATCGCAGTGCAGTAGTGGAGGGAGAGATTTGGGTGGTTCTTAACAGCGAGGTCTTGAGAGCCGATAAGTGTGAAATGAGGGGAGTATGGAGTAGCGCAGGAATGCAAGGGCGGGGGAAACGGGAGATCCCCGAGAAAAGCCGCCGACCAGCGGCATCATCCGGCACGATTACCACTTGAGGAAATCCAGAAGTGACCTGGCCGGGGATTTAACCTGGTTCGTTCTTAGTGGGAGGCGAGCCTCATCCACCGCGGCCCCTGGTTTAATTGTACACAACAGTAAAACAATAAATAGATATGCTTTCATGGCAGTGATAACACGTATTGTATACGTGAAGAACTATTAACAACAATACCAGGTTCAGCATACCTATGTAGAGCTAAAAGCACGGCTCTCAACTGACGTGCAGTGTTCTCGTCGCACTGCGTGTGCCTATGTGGCCTTTCAGCAGTAACCTTATTGTTTTATCAATGGGAAATCTGCATGAAGACTCAATGCAGGGCCCTTGAGTAGTTTTGTACGTATCTTACACGTATATTTTGAGATACAACGCTTTGGAAAATACGTTTTTAGCTATTAAATTGTATTCCCTCGTCTGAAGTGTGTTTTTTTATTCGTAGACTAGCACATTGAACTCACGTTTAATAGTTTCGCAGAAGAAATTGTTATTTCAAACATTCTGCGACGCATATCAAGTGACAGACAGTCGGAAGCTTCGAGTACTGTGTGCTGTTGCTGTGGACGAGAGTTATATTTAAATGTCTCCGGCTTCCCGAGTAAGGTCTCTCCTAATGGTTCGGGTGATGATCGTGAGGTACGTCTCTGGGCGCTGGTTGATGGATAACCCCGCGCCACGCTGCCAGGGCGGTGAGCCGTTTTTTAAGGACCCGTCGTTGGATTCCTCCTGTGTAAACTTATAGATCGCGCACTCCTGTTCTGGCATGACATCACTTCGTTAACGATAATTCATCCGTATGGGGAACTGCGGTTGGTCCAGCGGTTGATGTGCTCGCGTCATACCAAGGCGAGCCGGGTTCGATCACCGGCGGGATCGCTCCCGGATTTTCACACGTGGGAAACGTACGGACGATGCCGCTTGTCGGCGAGTTTTCTCGGAGATATCCAGTTTCCCCCGCCCTTGCATTCCGGCGCTGCTCCACAGTCACCTCGCTTCAACCTCAGCGGTTCTCAATACCTCAATGTTGAGAGCTGCCTTAACTTCTCCACTCCACTCGGCGGCGAGTACGAGAACTCGGACTGGCCTGCACGACAATTGACGTTGGAGTTTTGGCAGCACTGGCTGTCCAGGCATTCCTCCACGGGTCCGCCCACCCGGTGCGACCATCCGTCACCAGCCACCCACGAGCGTGCGCACCTGACGCGCCAGCGCCCGAGTTCAAGTCCTCCACCGCTCCGCCCTGCCTCGGGAAGCTCCTATCCACACACTTCCCTGGCAGCAGAGGTACTTACACAACTGAAAACTTTAACTTTTGACTTTACGTTTGTTTACCGACATGTTGTTTCTTATGTAGTTTGACCCTGTGGAACTGTCAAAGGTAAAGTCAAGCACTTTTGACTTTACGATCTCGAAAAGTTGAAATTTTAAAGTCAAAGTCAAGTAGCCATTTTGCCGAGAATCTAACAGAGGTTATGTGGAAAGTATGTTATTGTATTGTATGGCGACTTTAACCTCGGTATATTTAACATAGCTAATCTTAAATTAAATAAATGTCTAACGAAAATAACGTAAAAAGGAAATATACTGAGATTTTTGAATAACATAAAATAAAAGGTACGTAAAATGCATTCCGCCATAGTCTGATAATGGTTTGCATTGCTAGATACACATTTTTACGAAGCTCGCAAAACCGATGTTCAATTGTCTTAACCCATTCAGACCCAGTGTACACAACTGTGTGCAATACATTACGCACTTGTAGATAATTCTTGGTCTGTACTGCACACTGTGAAGCTCAATGACCAATGGTATTACCAGTTAGTAAATTATTCGCAAACTGTTTTACTGGTCTAGGTCATAACTGGTTCATATTGCCGTAGCTGAACATATACCCTACAGTTCATTGGCTGTGTGTGACAACGAAACAAGCGCTGTGTCGACTTAAGTACAACACGCATCATGAAATATTCTGTTTGAAACACCTGAAACTGTAAAATAAAGTGGGTCTCGAAGGGCTATGATCCGGGCATTGCCTAAGCATCTGGGAATCGTCTGCCGCTTGCGATGTTGGTTCAGTTCTATTCCAACCGGATTTGGGACATCAGTGCGCCAAAGTTTGGCCGCGTGTGGCGGGTTTCTAAACCATCCTTGAAAAAAAAACATGCAGGACATACGGACAAGTACGTCGCTAATCACGTGCTACGCACCGCAATCTCGCACATTCGAGACCCCCGTCTGGAATGGTTGCAATATTTTCCCCATTCCAAGTACTAGGGATAGGAAAATTTCGCGAGTTCATTTCAGGACAAGCTAGACGTCAAGCATGTGAACACTGGAGTTGACTTTACAATTAGTTCGCAGTTTATTAGACACGCCCCGGACGACTCTGAGCCAATAACAGACTTGCAAAGAAAAAAGTAGCGAATCCCATACAGCCAGGCGCGGAGTAACACAGGCCATTCTCTGGAATTACAACCAATGGACAAACGATTGAAGCTCGAGTATACACACTAATGTGGAGTGTAGCCTAAAGGTCTTTGAACTCGCGAAATTTTCTTATCCCTACCAATTACTCGTCTGCCTTTTAAAAAAAAGTATGCTCACCGGATCGAAACCGTGAGCGTGGGAACATTTGGCGTTCCATCGTCGACCCAAAAACAACGCAGCTCACTTCTTGTCCTCGAGGGGGTCCGCCCCGCCCACGGTAAATCACCGACCGCCACTGACAACAAGCATTTCTGAATGACGGTTTACCGGGCAATCTTTTCTCTCTCTTCGCCCCTCCCCTCCAACACACACCCTGAAGATGTTTATGTACCTCTCCCCGGTAGCATGACGCAGTCCATCCACAAACCAGCCAGACAAGACGGGCAGGCTCTTCTCGTTCGGCTCTTTTTTCTTTTTATAGCTCACCTCGGTGCCAAGCGCTCGACCGGAGAATTGATTTCTTCACTTAACTTTTCTGTCAAGCTGCTGCCGGCGTGGATCTGCGGCCGCAAGAACGTCTTCGATAGCGGCCGAGTTCTCTCTGGTTGTTGGTTGGGCTTACACATTTATGTATATTGGCTGTTCGCGGTGAAATGAGCACTTTTGAAAGCCCTGCTTAAGATTTACTTGTACGCACGTTGTGTATTGTTCCGCCGTCCTATGTAAAATTAACATTACCATGGTCCTCATCACTTTATTCACGCGTCGGTCAAGTGAAAATGTGGAATTATTAGAAAAGAAATTATGTACCAATCTGCTCAATCTTATACTCAGGCGCATTAAAAAATCAGATAGGAAGAGAAATAATTTCAGTTTGCACAAATGGTTACTTAACACTATTTACTTGACGTTAAGATATTGAACTATTTCCCCTATATCATTACCAACTTTACTGGGCGCAAGTCACTCAGTGAGACCGTTTCTAAAGTTGATTTCAAAAGTGCTCACTTTTTCGTGAACAGCCTTCAGCAAAGCGTACTTAAGGCTAGGGATGTTGATATCGAGAAAAAGTAGCGATATAATTTATATTGGTGTTTTATAACATATTTTATGTTCTAAAGGACTTGACAAATGTAAGTGTTTTATAACATATTTTATGTTCTAAAGGACTTGACAAATGTAAACTTGCTTGTGATATTACATATTGATAGTGCGTCCTGTTCTTCGCGAAAATATGTACACGGAGGCTACGCTTCAATATCCTACATGTACACTTGCAGGCTTCCTCTGGTTACTGGCCGTCAGTCTTTGCATGAAGCCAGACTGCTACAGGAGTGAGCTAACCAGAATTAATTTTCTTCGATACTGAACATCCCTCATTCGTGGGTAGACAGATAAGACGCGTAACAATTCGAATGATCCAATCACGAAAGCGGTTCTTAACTAAATTGTTTCGGAACGCAACTTGTCCTGAAATCTTTTCGCGAAAAAACCGATGACCCTACATATTGAGGACACAGAGGCATTTCAGAAATATTTGGCGCCTGTTTTTGGTGCATGCTGGCAAAGTGAACTTAGTAATTTTTTAATTCAATTTTTATATTAAAAAAAGAGCTTGTTAAAAGAGTATGTTCAGAATATTTATTTCCGATCCCTGGAAAAAGATATTGATTTTTATAAAATATCGTTGAAATATATCGACGATTAATTTCGATGTATCGTTGATATAAAATCATACGTTCGATATATCGATATTTCTCAATGTCACTAATTAAGGCTGTCCAAGAACTTAAAATGTTCTGAGTGTTTTAAAAATATTACATGGTTTTCTAACTTAATATCAATAAAAAAGGAATTAAAGATTTAAAAATCAGTGTTAAAATATCTTTCGTCTACTTCATCAATTTAATTAGGGTTTATTTGAACCTTAAATTTCGAGACAAACATAATTCGAAAAATATTACGAGCACAATGTTTGATTTCATTTGAAGTGTTTCTTGAAGGCTTAGGTCTAGCACGAAGATATTTATTTGAAGTCTGGTAATTCGTCCATCAACGATGTTTTGAATTGAAATTTTATTGGAAAATTCAAAATAAAATAACTTTCGAATCAGTTGGGTGTCTCAATAAAATGTACTCACCTGTGGAACTGCAATAAATGGTGTGTGTTGGGACATTGTCGCATGAAGGTTAGAACTTGGTGATGTAGGTGTACCAATACTCGATACAGCAGGCACCTGATCGCCGCAGGTCTGTGACGATGTAAATACACTTTGTTGCTTAGAAGGTAGAGGAACAAGGTCTTTACACCTTTTCATATGTGTGCTTAAATTTTCTGCACGAGTGAACAAACCTTGACGCTTAGTACATCGATAGCCTGTGCAACACGGATTCAGCTTGAATTCGGGCTTTATATGTCTCTTCGCATTGCAGGCATAAGCAAATGTCATGTTACAGTAGTTGTATGGAAGTCTAGGAGATGTGAATGATCCACCCAATGTTTTCATGGTAGAGTACGAAGTCTTTAATGATGTTGACGATTCGAATTTGCGTTCACAAGTATCTCCCCAACCATAGAATGATTTAATCTTATGAAATACTCATTGACACGTGCAGGAAAGAGAGCTTTGCATGTTGCAATATGTTTTTTTTTTAAGCTATCACACCTTCGAAAATATGATTTGCACTTTACACATGATAAGATAACACGCTTCATATTTTGTGGACAACCAGTCTCGTGTGGACGAGCATTCCAGCTTTTAGAAAAGGTCGTCTTGCAGTAGCGAAACACGAATAAATGAATTTCCTGAATATTTTCCATCGACAAAGAAAAGCACGTTCTCCGTGACCACTGTTCACTCTTCGAAGTCCGAATAGCATCTGAGTCGACTAGCCTATAGGCTACTAAAACCATCCTATATATATATATAATCAGTTTAACTATACTTTGAGATTCATGTCTATCGACCTCACATCCCATGCGCCGAACTGGAGACTCTTCTACCATACATGTTTAATGTAAACATTGCTAGAGCACTAGGAGGCAGCACACGTGCTATGCCATTCCCACGAGTACGACTAATCGAGATCTGGAAGAATAGTAAATTATTTCCTTGCGAACCGATCGGAATGAAACCGTCAAATTCATATTACAGCCAACACTCACACCCTGCATCACTAGCAGTGGAACGCGTCTACCCTGTCCGACATTGCGTGATCAAATAACATCCCAAGAATCTGCAAGGTAGTCAGGTGGTCGACCGACGGTGTAGGCATTGCGCAGGTCTCAACGAATCGATGGGATGGTACATACACTAGTCGTGAGTCGAGTCATGCTCCATGGTGGCAGACCAGCCGAGTCACACACGCACTTCCCTTTATGAGATGAATCCAGTTATACAAGGCATGGTAAAAAGTTATTTCGTTTCAAATATTATATACACATATACGCTGTTCATGGTAGGATGAGCACTTTTGAAAGCCCTGCTTAAGATCTACTCGTATGCTCGTTGTGTATTCCCTCGACTTATGGAAAATTAACATTACCATGGGCCTTATCACTTTATTCATGAGTTGGTCAGGTGAAACTGTGTAATTATTAGAAAAAAATTACAATTCTGCTAATTTTACACTTCGATGCATTAAAAAGAACAGAAAGTGAAATAAATAATTTAAGTTATCACAAATGGTTACCTAACTCCTTTTATTCGACGTTAAGTTATGGAACACTTTCCCGTCTATTATTACCAACTTCAATAGGCGCATATCACTCAGCGCGCCCGTTTAAATATATGCAGGCAGGGGCAATGACTTTTTTTTTTAAGGTTGATTTAAAAAGTGCTCAGTTTGTCGTGAACAGCCTTTACTTATTTGTAAGGACAGAGGGAAAACATGCAAACGCTGAGAAAACCCATTTTCCCTGCTCGCAATAGCAGGAACCGTGACGTCATGTGACCAAACCTTGACCTTCGGCCACTATTTCGATCGACATTTATGCTAGGTATGAAGGGGGGGGGGAAACTATATTTTGTTTGTAAAACAATAATGGGAACACTCTGAGAAAATCCATTTGCCTCACTCACGTTCTGACCTTTCAAAAAATGTTCCATCAGGAATGTTGGTGGAGGTGTTGCAGCAGTGCTGTGTGAACTACGGTGTCACGGCGACCGGCTGCGACTCTGCCTGGGGGCGTAGCCAGTCAGTCGAGTAGAAAACACGTGGCCCGGTGTGCAATCAACGACAGCCCACGGGACGCCATCACTTACCAGGCGGTCCCAGTCTTACCACAGGAAACGTAAATACTAGCTCACACCTGCAAGAAAATGAACACCTTACACCATCAAGTAGCACACTTACATAGTCATCGAGAATGCCAGTGGCTAAAGGCTGTCCACGATAAAGTAAGCACTTTTGAAATAAGTCTCAGAAAAAAGTCACTGCTCCTACCTGCACATGTTATGACATGCGCCCAGTAAAGTTGGTAACGACTGATGGGAAGTAGTTCCGTATCTTAACGTCGAATAAAAATGGTTACGTAACAATTCCTGATAATTTAAATTATTTGTTTCGCTTTCTGTTATTTTTTTTAATGCATCGAAGTGTAAAAATGAGCAGATTTGTAAAACATTTACTTTTCTAATAATTTCACAGTTTCACTTGAACGACGCATGAATAAAGTGACGAGGACCATGACAATGTTAATCTTTCATAAGGCTGAAGAATATACAACGTGCATACAAGTAGATCTAAAGCAGGCCTTTCAGAAGAGCTCATTTTACTGTGAATAACGTATATCAGCCAAGCACTTCCATAGTCTATTCGCGGTTTATTCACATTTAAAAAAAAAATGAAACCCTTGAAAAATCACCCTATGTATATCCTGTTTGGTTATTTCGTAACTAGGCGACCCAGTCCGTGACTTTTTTTGTATTGCCATGGGGTAAGAACAGTTACCATGTTATAAAATTTGGTATAGCATGATTGGAGCTAATGATTGGAATATTTTGATTGGCTTGTCTGCTGGTATGGCTTGTTTATATGTGTAACTGGTGAAGTTAGATGGGTCGAAATGGAAGTCAATCTAGTTGACTGTTATGCTTGATTAGTAAGTCTGAGGTATAGTGTTTGATACGGTCTCTATTATTAACAGCATGCATGAGGTATGCTTGCTGTTAGAGTGAATGATATGGTTTGAGGCTGTATGTTTTGGTTGGTATGGTTACCGGCTGTGGAGGTCTGCTGATAAAATCAGATGGCATAGTATGTAGGTATGCTGGGTTGTATGCCTTTCGATGATGCGTGGCTTAGGCAATCTAATGTCATGTTGAAAGGTATTATATATGTTTTGGCATTCAGTACGAATAGGTTATCGATATGAATGTAAAGTATGCTGGAGGTATGTTATCTGGTATGATATAGTTGGTGGTGGTTAATGGATGGTGTGTGGTGGTATGAAATGGGTAGTTCTTATGTTGCATATACAATCTGATCTGTGTGGTATGACTGAAGTATACTGGGTTATTGTTGGTTTAGTACCCAGTACTCCTGGTCAGCAGGATTACTCATATTTTGTTTTGGTATGCCTGAGGTGTGATGGTCAGCATCTTTTATTGGTATTTATGGTTGATAGAGCGATTTATATTAATGTCTGGAATGATATTTTGGCTGGTGTCTGATACTATGACAAACATTTTGGAGGTACGATTTGGGGTATATTTTAGTGAGTGTGGGTTGAGGTATGCTTGAATTCTGGTTTGAGTGGTGCGTATATTTCATCTGATGACTGTTGGTAGAGCAGATGGTAATGGTGGTATGGTTGAATTGAGTTTTTCTTTGGTTATAGGTCACAGTAAGTTGGTTTTGTCTTGTATCAGTCTGTAATGACTGTTGATCTGGTCTATCAATTTGCTTGGTACACTTGGGTTATCAAGAATGGTATGATGGGTGATGTTTTCCAGTATACATCTTTTGTGATTGCTGGTACATTATGAATGGTGCGGACATTATGTGTGTGATTGGTGTCAGTCAACATGGTGGATGGTATGAGAAGAACTTGATTGTGTAACTGGTATTTGCTTTATATTCTCAGTGTGGGCTGAGGTACATTCGATTTATAGTATGAGTATATTTAGTCTGGTGTTAGTTGGTAGTGCAGATGGCAGGGATACCAGTGTTTTGGTTGGTCTGAACTCTATATTTTCTTGAAACTTGAGTTATGATGAACAGTACGATTGATGTTTTGGGCGGTATGGTTGAATTGAGTTTTTCTTTGGTTATAAGTGCTGGTATGTTTGATGGTCTCGTAACAGCAAGTAATGATGGTTTGACTGATGGTAGGATTGTTTGCGATTGTTGGTATATGCCGAATGGTGTGGACAGTATGTATGTGTCGACAAGTCCTATAAGGCTAAGGTGTGCTTGAGTTAAAAAAAAAATTTGTTTGGCATGGGTGGTCAGTGTATTTTGACAAGTGTCAGTAAGCATGGTGGATGGTAATAAGAAGAAGTTGATTGTGTCACTGGTATGGACTGTATGTTTGCTTTGTATGGCCTGTGTGGATGAGTGGTTTATGTATGCTAGAGTTATAGGGGATGATATGGCTGTTAGGTATATGAGGTGTAGATTGGTAGAACAGGTAGAATGGGTGTTAGGTTATGGACTGGTCTCAGCTGTAGGGTTGCTCGAGTTATGATATATGTTATGCTTGGTGTGTTGGGTGGTGGGATAGGATTGAGATATTCTTTGGTTATAGGTGATGGTATGTTGGTTGGTCTGGTATCAGTCAGTAATGATGGTTTGACAGATGGAAAGAATGTTTGCATTGTGAGTTGGCCTGGTATGCTTGAGTTAACATGGATGGTATTTTGGGTGGTATGTTTTCCAGTATATATTTGACTGGTGTCTGATGGCAAAAACAAACATGTTAATGTTCCGATTTTGGTATATTTTAGTGGGTGTAGTCTGAGATATGCTTGAATTTTAATATGAATGAAGCGTTAATGAGTTATGGTGTTAATGAGTTACATATGCTGGTGTGGTATCTATGTAAGCAGCCAGGTTCTGGTTAGGAAAATTAGTTTGACAGTGGCAGCCATGAAACTTATTCGTGAAAAAAAATATATGACGAAGGGTTCTGGTTGGGCATTTGCTAGCATAGACTGTCTTGAGCTGCGTATAAGCCGATTATATTCCCTAGGTGAAAAGTGAAAGGTGTGGGAAAATTTAAGGTTTCTGTTTTCATGTTTGTTGTGTGTGAAGTATGTGAATATATATATATACACTGGTGGCTGACTATAATTCCTCTATTCATCGAACAATAGGCATGAGACCCAAGGACATGAAAGACAACTCACTGCTTAAAACAGTGAACAAAGTTGAAACAGTTTTGGATTATCGCAAACCAAAAGCTAAACTAGGTGATGTTGTGCACATAAGCAGACAAAAGGGAATATTTACCAAGGGATATGCAGGGAACTGGTCTACAGAGCTTTTTCATGTAGTTTACATACGATATTACTATCCTCACACATATGATTTGGAAGAATACTGAAAGATGGTTGAGGCTACCGAAATCCAAAGAAAACTGGGCGAATATGAAAGACATAAGGGAAAAGTAGCATTGTTATCTCTATGTTTGACCTTTCTCTACATATATAAATAACAGGAGTAGTTATTTTACGTCATTCTTGTGTTCGTAGTCATAATGGCAAGATGTCTCTTGACGTCTCTCCAACGAAAACCTCGCTTGACGAGGTTTTCGATGGAGAGCTAACTCAGTTCCTAAGCCAAATGGATCGTGCAGAAGCAGAGGTCGCAGCAGAGTCACCAGTTACATCATTTTCCGCATTTGAGCCATTGCCTCGAATCTAGTTTAAGCCTAAGGATCGACTACATACGCCTGAAGACCTACCCACTGGAGATTCGATATTGTGGACACCCCCACCATTGAGAAATGGTGCTGTATGCAGTATGTGGGAAAGAGCAAGTCACAATAATGGGTGGCATTCTCCAGCAACTGTGTGAGCTGCATTGGACCCTTGCTACACTAATGATACAAAATGGGCATCAAATACATGTTGTGGTTGTTTTGTGGTTTTGCCAATAATTTTATGTGTGGTAGGCATGAACTGCAGCAATAGACATGTGTTTGTAATTTACATACAATAAAACATTTTTTTTTTTGTTCCTTATACTGTGTGTTTTATTATTTCGTTGGAGATCCTATAATGTTCATAAGGTCGATCAGAATATACATATATATTGTGTGACGATTTTGGTTTTAAAATATATTGTTTGAGAATATTTCACAGCGATATAATTTATAATATATTGTTTGAAGAAATTTGGTTTTAAAATAATTAATCCCATGCTTTTTAAATGGCATTTTTGTTTTTAAAAACGATAAAGTTTCTATTAAAAACTTTTGATACACATTAAAATCACTTTGGTTGATATTAAAACTTTCAATGCACGTTAAGAACAATTTATGGCCTTTAAAGATTTAGAAAAATTGCCCTTATAGGCATTCTGGTTACTTTTAAATATTTTTTTCAACAAATGTGATATGGATCTGTACCGAGTGGCATACACTTTGATATGTATCTACTGTTTGAACGACCTGATAACAAATGCTCATTCATATAGCATATCAATAATTGAGTTTGTGTGTTCGAGGCCACAGCTTAATGGCAAATTATCTAGTGGCAAGACTGGGTGATGCGAGTTCGAATCTCGCTGGTTCCAAACATAATTTTACAAATAGCAAGCTGATGCTAATAATGTCGATCATTATATATATATAGGGTGACGATTTTTGGTTTTAAAATATATTGCTTGAGAATGTTTCATTACAATATAATTTTAAATATATTGTTTGAAGAGTTTTGGTTTTAAAATAACTATTGCAATTTTAGGTATTTATGTTTTAAAAATGGCAAAGTGACTATCAAAAACTTTTGATACACATTGAAAGCGCTATGGTTCATATTTAAAACTTTCAATACACTTTAAAAGCGTATTTATGACCTGTAAAGGTTTTGCAAAATCTCCCTTATAGGCATCCTGGTTACTTTTACATACTTTTGAAAAAAAATATGGTATGGACCTGTACCGAAGGGGTATGGAGCAATATACAAGTCGTGATAGGCAATGTGGTGACAGTAAGTATGGGTCGTGACGAACCTGTCTGAACCTGCAATGGCCATGGATGACAAGTTGTGATGTCATGTAGTAGTGGCGACCTGGACCATGACGATCCTGTCCGAACATGCATGGCCCATCTATAAAGAGTCATATGAATGAGGTTGAGCAGGCAAAATGACTACAAAGTTAACTAGTGGAATAAATGTAAATCCAATATGGCTAAGCTGGAAATTTTGTTGGTGGTATATTTATAAGATGGCGGTGGAGCGACTGATAGAACAAAGGTGAGAAAAAGAAAAGAAGATAGGAAAGGAGAAATAATGCAAGAGAGGAAAAACGGAGCACTAGGAGAAAACCTTTGGAATGCAAGAGATGCAAAATATAATGATAGAGCATGAAGTATAAAAACATGATGACGGAATCCAAGTTGGTGATCGTGTGATTGGAATGATAAAGCACAAAGTGCAAATAACAAAATGGCAACCATAAATGATGCAATCAAATATGGTGGTCATATGACTGAAATGACAGAGTAGGAAGTCTAGGAATCGAAGGTGGTGGATGCCAAGGAGGAATTATAGAGCATGAATAAATCTAATCCAAGATGGATGAATATAACATGATGGTTGCATGACTGGAATGATAGAGCATGATGTGGCATAATTGTGGATGCCGAGGTGAAATGATAGAGCATGAATAATGTAATCAAAAATGGTGTATGTCAAGGTGGAACGATAGAGCAGGAATTTTGTGAATCAAATATGGAAGCCACTTGAGTGGAATGATAGAGCATGAAGTTCTAAAACAAGATGGCGGTCGCATTACCGGAATTCAATAGCATGAAGTGCAAAGACAAGATGACGATTGCATGGCTGGAATGCAGAGCATGAAGTGCAAAAACCAGATGGTGGTCGCATAACTGGAATGCAAGAGTATGAACAATGGGATAACTTGGAGAAAACCCCCGGAATCAAAGAGACAAAATGGAATGATATAGCATGGAAATTTACATACTGGCTAACAATATGGCGACCAAAATGATATAATCCAAGATGGCGGCTGGAAATGGCGTATTCCAAGATGGCGGCAGCCGAAGCCAGTTCCTAGCTCCTGGTCCAGAAAATGGGATTGATTTCGAGAGAAAATTCGGCTTTTTGAGGGTAAAAAGAAGCCACGCAAAGCCAACTGTGGCCGATTTGTGTGGCTTTTTTTTGCACATGAGTGGCTTCTGCCATTTTTAGGGAAGAACGGAAAATATTTATGGAAAAATGGGAAATTTTTGAGGAAAAAAAGGGAAAATCCAAGATGGTGGAATCCAAGATGGCTGTATGAAATTGTACAATCCAAGATGGCGGCAGTGGAAGCCGAAGCAGGCTCCTGGCCCAGAACCGACATTATTACACTACTCGCAACCACACACACAGTAAAGTTTGAAAGGTTTGAGAGAACATGTCAGGGCACCTGTGTGAGATGACATGGCGCAGACCAACATATAACGATCACCTTTCTGACCTTTGCTGATAAGGTTTCTTCGGGGGCGTTTCCCAAGTCTCCAGCCCACAGGGGGAAAAGGGCGCGTCACCAGGTTGCGAGAAGGTTGGTCCTTGTTTCTTTGCAGCTTTTTTTATTGACTGAGAGCACTTGAGGGCGCGTCTTCTAAACTTTAATCTGAGTACAGAAATTACTTCCAAGAATTGGAAGTGTAACATGTCTCCAAATGAATTAGGGGGATATGAATAAAATTTCTTCAAACAAGAAAAGGCAAATAATCTAATTTTTGAGACAAACTAAACGTTACTTACTTAACAACGCCTAGACTGACATTACATCGATCATTCTGAATCAATAACAAACATGCGGGAACAAGAAGGCCCAATTAGCGAAGTGTTGAACAAAATGAGAGCAACAGGAGTATTATTCACAAATTTTTCATATCAGTGTCTAGTGAGAAAGCGTGTATGGAAGATTTTTCCTTATGCATTCATGGTGGCGTTCCTACATGCGCTGTGGTAAAAGTCAAATGTGCACGGAAGTTTCCAACATTGTATTGTAACAACGCTTAACACTCCTCTGTTTGCAGCCTGATTTGTGGTATTATTTTGACACATGAACAGCTTCAGAATTTCAACTACAGTTCACAAATATTACTAGAATATTTTTTTACAGTGTAGACAGAGACGCCTGTTGAAGTCTGGCCTATATGTCACTACACTAGCGAATTTTTCCGGTTTCTGAATAACACAGATTAAGGAAACACTTGCAGCGCAAAAGCAGTATTACTGTTTGATGGCACCGGCATAGATTGCCTCGACGTCGTTTATTTCACCATTAAAGCCAACATACTGCTGAGTAGCCCGTGCATACACGGCTCTACGAACGGCAGTAGAAAGCACTCTCCTTTGCGATCACTCGTGGAATTTCCTTGTTAGCCATTAATAGAAGCGAGACTCGATGACAGTCCCTGAAGCTGCTCTGGCGTTGTGAAACGTCAGCCAACGATTCATCTCTACTCTTGATGCGTTCAAAATAGTTTCGGTGCTGCGGGATTGTCTCTCGGTGCGCGGGTTCCCGAAACATAAACTCAAGAACAGAATTTGAATTACTCAAAACAATTTGATGGGTAAGATTTATTGACAAAGCATTTGAATGCTTTTAACGATCATATACAGCAATAGTTAATTAAGTCAATGATTTTTGATTTCAAAATTGCCAACTTAATTGCGAAAAATTTAGGACGAAAATCACAGAATCAGTAAATCTGGCAAAATAATTGTCTTAAAACTAAAAAAGTAACATTATCGACAACTCTATTTACACTCGTATTAAAATTTAAGGAAAAATACAATTTTTGGTCAAAATTTTCTTGCAGAAGCTTTTAAGAAAACGAAACTCAATTAAAATTAATCAATTTTTTGTAAATTTTACTGTTATAGAATTTCACGAAATAAAATTGTATAAATTTTAAAAAATAAGTTTTGCTTATGTATAGCTTTTGTGGTTTCTATACATTATTATTCGAAAAACAGTCAACAATTTTTTATTCAAAATCTATACATTGTACTAACTATTGCTGTACTTACTGACTTTGTTAATTCAAATGCATGGCCAGTAAAAGAAACTCATTGAGATTTATTGATCAGTTTTGTAACGCCTGCAATTCTTCCATTTTGGAGGTATTATCATTATTATATGGACACTACTATTAATTATGTGAATGATAACTACCTTTATTAATCTAACGATCTACGTATTTTGTTTCTGTTGTATGTAAATATTCATTTTTCAGTTTCATGGTAGTAATCTAATTTAATTATTTTCAAGTGTTGTATTTTGTACATAGTAATTTTCGTCCGTCTATGGTTTATAATTGTTACAAAGTTGTTAATGTCGGTTGCTATGGGTTACGTGACAGTAAATAAGAATAATGTTTGTTGTTTGGTTGTCTTGACGACACAGTAGCGTGATCATTGAGACTGAGGTTGCCATGCCGCGATTGGCCGAGGAGGTGTACGCTCTAAGCGTTTGTTGGAGCGATTTCCATGATAGACTTTACCGTTAGGAAGGGCTGCGCCTACTTGTCGTAAACCCAAAAGGAATCGCATTTTAATTAGGGTCCAAGTCGAGGCTCGTAACTTTCAGATGGCAGACATGAAGAGCAGAAGGCGGTATTTCGGTGAACATATGTTAATTTAGTCTGCTCGCGCTACTTACGCATTTATTCAGGAATGACGTGGGCTACTTATCATAGGACTGTAATTTCTTAGTGTATAGGCTGTTCACGGTAAAATGAACACTTTTTAAGGCCCTTCCCAATTTTTCCTTTCGTCCTATTTCCATCTTCCTGCTGCTTTTTAATGTAAATATTGCTTTGTGACGAATAAACACAGTGTATACATTCCACCACCTTCAAAGTTTATTGCCTGCTGCTGCAATAACATATATTTATTAGTGGTTAAAGCATGTTGGAAGGGCCTCAAAAAGTGCTCACTTTACCGTGAACGGCCTATACCCAGGCTCGCTAGCCTAAAATGAGGGAAGCCTACGGACTCGAACCCAGGACTCTACATGCTGTCGACTACAAGGATCAGTGGCTACGCTTCGTTTAACTGTGAGTCAGATAACTCTACGTCTATTTTAGAAAAGATTCTCCGATGGCCGAAAGATTTAGTTATTATCAGGAGGGACGCCATCCAGTTAGCCATATTGAAATATGCAACTTCTTAGATTAATTGTTTTACGCTGACAAAACCCTGAGTGATTTTTATGAATTCTTGCTCTCAAGTTTGGTGTGAGTTTTCCATTAATAACCTATTTATCTACGTCTATTTGAAAGGACATTTCTAACAGAATCTTTAAGTTTATGATTAGGCTAATACTGGCATGGGCAATCTCAGTTGCGACCACGTAATTTTCATAAGATTAGCTCTAGCATACAAATGAATGCAATGCTACTATTTCGGTGTTACGTCCAATTAGCGTAATTGTGGATTTGCATATTTTTCTGAATATTCCCATTTTTATAAATTATTAAAGTATTGCCAATTTTATGCGTGAGCTTAATTACTAGTCTTCCTATATCATTGTAATGCTATTTCAATGTGTCTAACAGTTTCACACAAGTAAAATAAACATTAAATCAGTGAAATCGAAAGGGAATTTAAGTGTCCTCTATGATTCATCTGTGGTATTTTCTCTCTCTCTCCTATTGCAAGTATATTAGAGGAGAGTAACGTTGGACGCACAACACCATATGCTGAGTTCCTGTCACTGGGTACCTGTGTCCAGGAAGTGTAAGTTCTCGCAATTCTAGTCCTTATAAGCGCAAATACCTACCCACGGTCAAAAGTGTCTCACACCTTCAGAGTATATCTGTACTTGTTTTTTTTTCTCACACCACTTACAAAAATCTACATAACTTTAAATATATGTACTGAAACAGGCGTCCCATTCTCAACCGTGTAACGGAATTTCTTTTACAGTTTTAAACTTATTATTTCTTTTATGTTTCGGGAATTTGCGCACAACGAGACCTTTCCCAATCATTTAGGGCAATGTTAGAAAAAGAGTGCGTCGTATCATTAAATATGCTCAAACAAGATCACATTCCATAACCGAAGTAAATTTACGAGACATCAGTAGTATTTCCGTTTTTTAAATTTTATTGCTCAACAGCAAGCCAAATTTTAGCATTCTCGTAACGTTTATATGTATGGTTCAAGACAGTGTTGAAATAGTAAAGTAAGTTATCCTTTCCGTTTTCACGTGTGAGTTGCACAGGACGGACCGATGGGCTCGTATTGTATAAGTTCCGTACACGGCAAAGAATCGGCGTTGTGTGGAATGACTTTATTCCCCGTGGTTAATATGATTTGTTGTGAAAGTTTATAAATATACGGCACAGAGTACTTAGGCGAAACGGCCATTTGTTCCGCGAACTCCAACCACACACGCCAACAAAATGGCGACACTTGCCACCAAAATGTCGGGACGCCGTTCGCCAAACTTGCCGGCAGGTAGTCCAGCCAGTTCGTAGCACGCAGTAGCCAATAAGAAACAAGGTCCATGTCCAGAGCCTCACGCAGCCAATCAGAGAATGGGTACGCCCACATCAAAGGTACCGCCATGCCTATCTATGGTTAGGGATAACCGCATGTCGCGAAAACATCTCACGACCAGCTGCACTTCATAACACGTTAGCTCAGATCCACCTTCGTGATTGGACGATCTAGGTGTTACGCGTCTTAGTTGTCTGCTCGCGAATCACACAGACGTTCAGTATGAGGGTAACCGAACTGTGACTGGTCAGTCAAGTGAGAAAATAATGTCTTCTCACGCGACCAACAAACAAAGAAAAACTACTGGTATGCCTGTAGGGTATTGAAAATAGCACGCGCGGAAATATTTTCTTGAAATTCAGGTGTCCCTATCCATGGTTCACTAATATACCTTTATCCGAGCCGTATACAAGGGAAGGGTTTTGTGGGTTCAAACCCTCCCTTATTGATCTAGTGAGCTGTACGTACATCTTTGAATTTTTGACAAGTATGGGTGCATTGATATAATTAAATTCAGAGTGATTCTCTTAATAGGAAAAGTAAAAATAAAAAATTAATGACGCATTTTCAAGTTTCATAGAAAGTTAAAGAATTAAAAAAAAAAGTTTGATTTAAACTATAAAAGTATGCTGTCTTCAGTTGCATATCGTTTTGCCAAAGCATTATACATTCTAGATTGACGAGCGTACTTCATAATTTTAACGTACCACATTTTCATTACACAAAGAAAAAATCAAGTTTTTGAATATACCAACTTAGTATATTTTTATTGTTAAGTTCAAAGCCCTTCCTTTGCAAAACTTTACAACGGGCCTGACCTTTATCATCAGTGATCATTCGCAACGCTGTTCGCTTACTGAGAAAAGAAAAAGAGTATTGAACTAGGACTAAAGTACAGAGTTTACTAAAATGTTTCTTTGTTGTAACAACCAATTCTTAAATAAATGTGTATCCGATTGGATTGGATTTCTGTATCGAAAACGTAATATTCCTATATATGGCGGAAATAAATCTCTCCGAAATCGAACATGAGTTTTCACTCTAGCTTCAACCTTACTGTACTTTGGAGTAGTGTTTCGGAACACGGCCCGCGCATGTATCTTTGGCGCGTGCCTCTGGTAACGGTAACATGGCGCGGAGGTGGGACTTGGTACTTTGTAACCAGCTCGTCGCTCGATGACGTCAAACAAGGAAGTTGACGGCAATCAAATGAATCGTTTTCGGGCGGTTTTTATGGCCATTGCGGTTGGTTGGGGCCCGATCACCTCGGGTAGTCTCTCAGAAACTCGGCATGCTTAAATGTTTTATGTCAAAAAGAAATTACCACTTACTTCCTGTTTGAAGTTTCCAAATCGATTTCTCGAAAACGGTTCTCGTGGGAGTGTTCCGATAAGGCGTACTTTCCTGTTAACTTAGACGTGCTGATTCATAATAGTTTACATCTCGTAGTTACAAAGTCTCGTTTAATCATAGAGTGGTAACCCACATTTTCATAATAAACGGGATGGTTATACCAACCGCATTTCCATTGGTGTAATGATTACGCTATAGAAATCACAACACTGTTAAAAAATAAATAAAATCCTTCATTTTACGGAAAAGTGCTGGTAAAAATTTACCCAGAAGTGTCCGTAAACTCTCCGTAAAATTACGGACACATTGATTTTCAGAAACGGACTTTCCGTAAATTTCACGGAATCTCTCCGTTAATATCCAAGTTAGTTTTCTATACTTTCCGTTTAAAACAAAAAGAGATAATGAACATGTCTTTAATTTTCGTTAGGTGGGTGTTCTACTGTATATAAAAAATGGTATTAAAAAAATTAAAATACTTTGTACTTAAGAGAGGTTAGAACCCGTGTCAAAAAATTACTTGTCTACGACTCTATCCATTCACTTACAACACTCACTTAAAAATTGTAGTATAACTTGTATATTTCTATTCGAGAGATAAAAGTAAAAAAAACAGTTTCTATTAAATTTAGTGTATTTTTAGTGTTGCCAAATGTTACAGACGCCTGAAGCTATTTTTTAATGTTTGAAAGAATAGGTCATAGTCGCGTGGATAACCTTAACTGCCGTAGAAACGATAATTTGCTTGTTACAGTGGCGAAGAAAGCTTCGTGTAGAATCGGTATCGTTCGTCCCCGTAACTCTAAGCCAAAGGGAATACGGAGACTTCCCGTATTTTGTATTTACGGATTTAACAGCGTTTTTCATTACGGATTGCCTTTCCGTATATACACTGTACATTTCCGTAAAACATTCTGTAAATATACGAAAATTTTTACAGTGTTGTCACAAGGCCGGTTTCGCCAACAAGGAATAAACTAGGTTCTAGCAAAGCGATACTTACGCTTAAGTGGCCCTTAAGGAAGTCGAGGTGTTTCGCCATTATAAAACTCATTTTTGTAAGCGTGTCTTAGCTGGGAGTTACTTAAAGAAACAAGTTGCAAATATTCGCATGTTGTTAGTGGTGCGTTGTGGTCATGTGACTAAACGAACCAATGAGAATTATTTCAAATAAAGGAAAAAAAATCCCCCCCCCCCCCCCCCTGAAACGCTGTGTTTACTTTTGTTATGAGCAAACGAATACTGACCAAATATTTGTTTTATAATAAACAATTGAAGATTTATCGTTTGCCAGGCAAATGTTAAGAATCAGTTAAAATAGATGTCACTGCATATACGGAAAAGATATGTGTATTCGATTTGTTCAACTAACTATGCGCACCGAAATTTATTTATGTTAAAATTACGTACGTGAATAGATAAGTTCTTAATTTTTCGAGGCTAATTTACGATAGCGGAAGTGTTGTGTTGCAATTCTGTGATGTTTCGTGGTCTCGTTTTTATTAATTATCAGTGTCAAGTGTGATTTTTTGCAGCTAAAGTTACAACGATCTATAGAGGCCTGGGCTGTTTTTCATTAGTCAGAATGTTAATTGCTTTATATTTATATAATCGGGTAATATTTTAGGCTCGTTACATATATTTACGTAGCTTTCGTCAAGCATTTATATATTCAATGCTTTATAAAGGTAATACGTTAGGTTAATGATACATTTTAAAATGAAACTGTTGTCTCATTTAGGCACTCATTAAATGTTTCCTAAACGTAATGTATATTCCGTGTAAAAATCATATTGCCCTCAAAAAACAACACTGGGCCTACATTTACTACAAAACCATCCCGAATTTTGCTACTTAATAGAACTGTTTTATGTTTTACGTACATTACTGATACGTTATAATGATACACAATGAAATGTCTCGCCGATAATATTTCAAGCAGTTACACACTGTGAAGAAAATACATCGCCCCATTTAGGATAGGATGGTTAAATGTTGGCTTTTAACACCAACCAGAATTGAACTTTCTGAAATTGGGATAGTTGGTTGATAATAACATTGACGATATTCATGTGCAAAACGCCCAGTGCCCGAATTTGAATAAATATGATTATCACCAGTAACGCCTGTATGACATCTTTAATAGGGCCTTCGTTAGCTTTTCTAATTCAAAACAAAGTCGAATTTATACAAATCTTGTAGTGCAAGTTTGTCATGTGTAGTAAAAAAAAACATTATACTATGTCCAGACTCAAATTCAATCAAAGTAATAATATATTTTTACATATCGTACATACAGGCATAATGTTGACATTTTCGCTATAAAAATTATGCAGTGTAGTGAAGGCAAACCTTTTTTCCATTTATTTAAAATACTTCCGTAACTTGTGCGTACTGAATAAAATCATATTTTATCAATTAGCTACCTGCCTTTACACTCAATTATATATATATATATATATATATATATATATATTGGTTTTGCCTCTTGAAAATACGTGGATAATGCACATAAACAAATATGTGCCTGCCACGAGTTTTGTTTTCGACCATCGTCATAGGTTATTTCAGAAAATAAGGACTTGCACCCAGAATCAATAACTTTGATACACAATAATTTCTTATTTTTATTTATAAAAAATTAAATTTATAAAACTAAAAACTTTATAACACATTTGGGGTTATCTATACGCAACTTTTTCAGTAGCAGCCATTTTTCTTTTAATTTGTTTACAATGTTTTAAGCAGAGCTAAAAGAGTTGGGCATCCGATTTCGGCTGCCTAAACTAAGAGCTGCTTAAAACACTTTAAGAAGAGCTTAAAGTTGGTGAAACGGTACAAGGCGCTAGGGACAGCTTAGTCAGTGTTTAAATTTTAAGATGTGTTAGTGAAACCGGCCCACAGACTTGTTATAAAATCGCAAGTAGACCTACTTTCTGATATTTTTTTAAAACTAAAAAAAAAATCAGAATTTTACTTTTGGGGGTGTGTAACTCCCTCAATAGTCACTTAAGAGAAAAGCGAACGTAAGTTTTTATATTATATTTTAATTAGGAATAACCTGATGGAGTTTGTCGGTGTTGTTCACATACTGGACATTCTGTATTTTTTGTTCGTAATTTCTTTTCCCAATGTATAAGCAGTATAATTACATAAAATATGTTCAGTATTCGAAATATAAGTGTCAACAATGTCACAGACTGTAAGAAGTTGCTTGGGTCTTTTCTAAATGTTTGGAACCCTAACTTACCAAAATTGTCCATTCAGGTAGCGAGGATATAACATTTTGTTTTTTAGTTGGTTTGGAACATTTTTAGTAGAACGTTTTAACTGAAGAAGTAAAAAAGTTATTACGTTCTGGAGATGATGGCTGCACTACTGGACTAGGTAGTTTCCACGACGGAGAAGGAGAGCCACAAACTGATTAAACGGATGATGTCTTATCGGCCTGGAGTTCCTTTCGACTGCTGAGAACGGCTTCTACTTAGATGGCGACGAGATGGACCGGGGAGTCCGCTTGATTCCTATTCAGAATTGCTCTTGTTCCCTGCACTTCGAAGGCATCGAGAACTTCTAGTCTACTAGTCGTCGCAAATTAATGTAAGATTGCAATATCCTATTTTGCATGCAGTATCAGCTTAAAGCCAAGAATGTGTTTCAAAGTACAGTAGTAAGCTAATCAAATACCCAGAGGCTAGAGACTTGGGACAAGATATCGTGAATCTAAAAAGGACTGAGCTATGACTGCTCGTACATTTACATATTTAATCTATTAGCAATTTCCAAGAAACAGTGCAAGATTATTAAAATGACGATTGCACATGATTTCACAATCATGAATACCGATGAAAATGTTTGGAGAAAATATTAATGGTTTTTCAAGCCATTAAAACTAAACTCATTCATCTATTTTACTCAACTGGCAGCAGTTATAATCATCACTTTGCTCGTTTAATCAATGAATATTATTTTAATGCGGAACTTGTCATTTTTCAATAGAAATAGTTTGTTTCGTCTTATTAAGAATGGTAAAATATTTTAATTGTCTCATATTCTTTGTATGTAGAGTACGTGGTTGAGATGAACTAGTTCTTCAGAATAATACAATTGAATGACAGCTAGTTAGACAAAAGGTTGTTTTATACGAGTCCTTATCATCACTTATTTCTGCTTGAAAATGTTACTGATTTTAATATTCTCCATCTATTAATCTGTAAAGGCACCCATAACATATTTAAATTACTATAATTTAATTTAGTTGTACATTCACCTTTGTGTTATGTTTTCACACTATCATCATTTTACATTACAATAATTTATTATTTCATCACCCCTTACTCTCCACTACAACAGTACCACTGTAATGTATGTACCTTACTCTGGAATCTTCTCCTCTCTTATTTTGAAAGTAAAACACGAATTACTCGAAAACGGCGAAGTTTAGGGTATTTACACAAGGTGACATTTATGTTAATTGTTACATGAGGATTAATAATTCATCCTTTAAATCCCGAAAACGCTACCGCGACGTGGGTGCTAGTTAGAACAGCAGTGATTATTTACGTTAAATAATTTGATGACAGCAACAAGTCTTGTGGTTTTTGAAGATCTTTATTCACTTAACCATTATCCAGAGAAGCGGTGTTCCATCTTAAATATTATTTCCAAAATTTAAAAAAAAAAAAAACATGTGTTTCAGGTCCAACTTCAAAGCTGTTTACCACCTCTTAGTATTTACTTTAGGCCATAGCTTCTATATATATTTTCAAGTTATTTTTTTTGTGATTAAAATACAGCCCTAAGTTTGTCGGTCGAATTTGTATACATCATTTGTGTGTGTGTATTGTATATATGTATATAATATAAGTTATAGTCTAGCGAGTGAAGAAATTTGGACGACTCTTAGCAGCGAGGTATGGATAGTCTATATAAAGTCTAGCACTATCTTGTTGATGGTTGATGCTACGCCAAGCTAGACTTTAAGGGCCGAATCGCGTGCTCTCAGCTTTGTGGTACACATCCAGCTATTCTCTGGGGCATCAACAGTGGACAGTAAGGTGAAGATCGGGTATGAAGAGGTTTGTATAGCATATGCTACCTGTTGGGACCGCAAAATCCTCCTCGCTCTCATAACGAATTCGAGAAAACGAATCAATCCAGTAGACAGTCCGCAATCGTTTGGAGACACACGCTTCAAGACCTGAGGCTGTGACGACTACTGTGCTCTCGAGGAGCAGTCGAGAGTAGTGTACTTTCCCAGAGAACAGCTATGACTTTCAACTCATCTCTGCCACGGGTCACGAATGAACCATAGTGTGTGATAACATCCATTCATCCAGTATTCTGTACTTGACGTGCAGTTTCCTTGAATTGCGCGCTTTGCGAGAAATACTTAAAGTTATAAAAAGCAACTATTTAATCATTTCCTGTGCGGCATTCTCTCAACAGTTCTGTCCGACTGACTTCTGCTCGGGCTGCGATATTGTGCTACCGGACTTAGAACTGGGACAGTTGCGATATTATCTCGGTCGTGTACTTCTTGACCAGCTACAGTGTAATAAAATTCTCCATCTTTGGAAAATTCTTTAGAACTCACTGTGAAATTACGGATTTTTTTTTAAATAACGTAATTTCCGAAAATTCTATGGAAATTTACGTGAATCCAGGAACCTCTGCGTGAATTTTCTCGTTAATTATTTCTGTACTTTCGGTTTTAAGAAAAACCAAGATTAAGAAAAATATAATCTACATTGCAAATAAGGAGATAAATTCAAAAAGTAAAAATGTATTGGTCTGGAGTAAGATTTGAAAAGGAATTAGAAGTTTCGGAGTCCGTAAGTTACTGTTCACGATCTTCTTGCGGCGATGTAGGGTATCATTATTAGAGACGTGCAAAATTCGCGTTATTAATTGGAGACACCTTAAACTTCAAACACACGTACCTTTAAAACACATTTGTCATTGGACATCCTTTTTTTAGACACGCCCAATCACGTGCAGTCCAGTCAGAATGGGAGTGACTTCTCTTCTATGCAGCAGCCAATGGAGAAACGACGTCAGCTCGAGTATATACAGTACTGTAAAGTTAAGCCATATGACAAATAATAACGCGAATTCTGCAGGTCTCTAATCATTATGTTATTTCTAGAAATGTTATATACAGGCGACTTCATTATTTTCTGGTTATGTTTGAATTTTTTCAAGTGTTGTTTAATTTTATACGTGCCTAATGCTACTTTTCGAAGTTTGGATAGATATAGTAAGGTGCGTATCCTAATTACCGCAGAAACGATCGTTTTCTGAGTGCAGTTGCGAAGAAATCTGTGCCTGTACTCAGAATTGCTACAGACGATGGTCTATCGGGGGAAAGTTGGCTGTTTGCTTGTTTCCAACGTTCTATGCACATGTCAGAAGAAATATTTCTGTATTAGTTGGTTATCGTTTGTGTGAAGTCATTTCCCTATTTCTCTAGGCCAATTAGACTTCTGACGCTCTTAAGGCAGAACCTTTGTCATTGGTCCGCAAAGTGTCAAAGCCGAGTCAAAAATGCATGATGTAATCACAAAAGATTAGGAGGTTACAGTGTTTTAGTGTTTTAGAAAATATGTTGGCTCTAAATTTTCTCGCGATTTTCCAGTGTGTCGAAGCGTTTTTAATTCCCGAAATCTGACGCTATAAGAAGTATGGAGACGTTTCATATTGTCACAGCAACGCCTCCCTTGCACCTTCCTGCTCTAGAGAGCCGAGCAGCGTGTCAGTGACAGCGTGGTGATCCGAGGAGTGTGCGGAGGTTTACAAAGAAGTGCCGCCGCCACTATGAGCCTGCCGGGACTCGTGCAGCCACCTTATGTCACTGAAACGATTCAATGTTTGGGCTTCTAAGGTTATCGTTGTAAGACTGTTCTTGTCATCGTCCCACCTCTCACAGTGAAACTTGGAGTACGGGGAACCTTCTGGATCGGGTTGGCGAGATAATTTAGGCCGCGACGGGCCTCCGAGCCGACAGTCTAGGGTTTGGAGGATTGCTTGGCCTTGACGCTTTCACACCCACATTAATTTACGACTTCAGGTGTTGCAGAAAATAAATGTTATGTTCGATGCTGTCCATAAGTCGACAACATTTTTGTTTCGATGTTACAGCCAGTGACCTCTAGGTTATATGTTAGGCTACAGTTTTATGAACCAGTTATAACTAGAGACCTGAAGAATTCGCGGATTCATTTTGGGGCAAGCTAGAATTCAAAACACGTGCGTTTGTATAACTTAAGTAATTAGCCCACACGGTGTTTGACACCTCATGGAGAACGGTGTCCAAATTTCGCCTTCCATTGTGACAGCAGACAACCAACTTGCTGCTCAAATTAACATATATGTACCACATAAGACTGTAGAGTCTAGCCTGTGGGTCATTGAACTCGCGAATTTTTCAGGTCTCTAGTTACGACCTAGGACAGTAAGACGGTTTGCGAATCATTTACCCACAGGTAGGAGCATTGGTCACTCAGCTTCGCAGTGTGCAGTGCAGACCGAAAATTACCTCGACGTGCGTAATGTACACAATTGTGTACACTTAGTCTGAATAGGTTAAGAGCCAGGTGTGCGAAAACAGCGAAGCTGCGAGTGGCGACGACAGGCGGGTTGCGAGCATCGCTACAGTGAAGAGTAAGGCTGACGGACGGGACTATTGAACTGGAGGCGTGAGTGTCACACATCTAGTATTACAGCAATCGACAGACTGCATATGTGTAAATAATGAGTGCGAATTAAATGACTGTAACGAATATTGAAACGGTCATAATGAATTGAGACAGACATAGAATATTGTGGTCACTGAGAATAATACGAGTAATAATGGAGGTATTTATATCATTATAAATTAATTATAACTGGAATTTATTTGTCTTATTTAATGAGATCTTCCTTCCTTAATAAATCGTAAACGTCCCTGGCTGGCGTCTTGTATTAGTATTTTGTATTTGTAAAGTTCAGCTTCATTTATCATCTTTACACGCGTTTCCGTATATTGACTGTACATTTCCGCAGTAATATCTGGGAAAACACGGAAATGTTTGACAGTGTATCGCCAAGCCAGTGCTCGGACTTTTTAGAGTTCCGAAGTGTGTGCTATAATTGCACGGGCGCTACTATGTTAAACTACGGCATAAATGGCTGCACAGAAGCGTGGCGGCACCTTTGATGAAGGCGTATATCCGCTCGTTGATCGGCAGCTTGCTACTCGGTAAGCGGAAATTACGTCTGATTTATCGACGTCTGTCTACGGAAGGTTTCCGACTGGTATTCCCGGGTTTGGCGCAGTTCGTCTCTAGAAGCCAAGCGGCTATTGGACTAGCACCATGTTGCTATAGCTAGTGAGGCCATTTTTCTCAGCTAGTGCAGATCAAGTTCGGAGATACACGATATATTTTCGGCTCTGTATGATTATCTATTCTGCGACTTAACTGCATCACTTCGTACAGATAAATAAGGGAACGGTGTCTGGGAGTAAGCTAAAAAAAAAAAAATCTTTTCTGGAGAAAGATTTGTAGCTTCTCTAGTTTACATATCACAGTTAAAGACAGTAAACACTTCTAAGTTAGTAGAAACTTCGCAACTGAACCATCACTTGTTTATCCTGTCCTGGAAGACTACGAAATAATAACAATGCCGCAAAAAGACCAAATGAAACCACAAATTAGCTCAGAAATGAACTGGCTCTCAAAACCAATCAAAAAATGACAGGCGTTTGTTAAGTCTAGCCTGCAGGGTTTCTGATTTTAAGGTGTAGGGTTATTGCACTAGGGGGCGGGGGGGGGGGGTGACGCACGAAAATCTTAGCAAGTTCGTAGATTCCATATCGTTATTTTACCAGACTAGCCGTTTTTTTTTCGTTTTCCCCGGAATTCCCGTAATTTTTTGGTCTTTTTAAGAAAATAATTTGCTCTAACACCACAAGAGTAAAAAATGACTGGAGGAACTACTTAGGCAGTATCGATCGGACTAGGAAACCAAAAATAAATAAATAAATAAATAAATAAAATCATGGTTACTAGAACATACTTCCATGAGTTTTAATCGACCTGTTAAGTGAACAAGCATGTTTTATTAAGAGGCATGCTTTTCGTTCCATGTTATGGTAATTATAGGTCTCAGTCCGAATTTTTTCTGTATGCGTGTTTTATTTCTTTAGAGGTTTAGAGTATCACGAATTCTTTGTGTGCCTAAACTAATTAGAGTTACATATTTGCTTTGATAAGCCCTGGACGACTGAGCAGGAAATAAACACGAAGAAATGACATTACATGGGCATGCTCGTCCAACGAGAAAAGGGGAGGGGGAAAGGCAGATCTCGCCATGGCAGCACCCAATGCGGATATGACAGTCAATGACCCGTATTTCTTAAAGGTTGGGAAATCTATTTCCGAAGGCATTAAATTTGTGGAATTTTCCAGTATCTGCTGAATACTTGTACTGTACATAAGTATCATATACAATTATTTAACTATCATAATTTTTGTTGTGTTTTGAGTTAAGCTCGTGCAATGCATTTTATAATTTATTTCGGAATATATTCGTTTAGTTTCAGATTGAAAATAAGCCGAGCAGTCACCGGAATTATTTATACATGGTACGAAACAAACACCAATTTTCGGGCAAATGCAATTAGCTGGTTTTCAACAGTTTCATAACTGGCTGCTGCTAGAATACGCTAGAAACACTCTTCCTGACGGTTTAATTATGTGATCTATAGTTCAATGTTTACAAAAATTTCTCAGCAAGTCTGAAAAAAAAACATATATCAATGTTATACCTCATATTAAAGACTGATTTGTAGGGCCAGGTGTTTTTCTGAAAATATTTACGGCCATGCTAGACTTCAATATCCTAGGTCCACAAACACAACTTCCTGTGGTTATTGGCCACGTGTCTACGTGAGAATACAAGTTCTTATTTGAATGGGCCAATCGTAATAAAGTACTCCGATACTGAACGTCCATTATTCGCAGACAGACACTGCAGGCACGTGACATTAAAAATCGCAAACACGAAAGTGCATACGAGCAAAAGTGTTTTGGAGTACAACTGGTCTCGAAATATTCTCGCGAAAAACACCTGTCCCTACTGATATGTGTTTTAATTAAGCGGCCAAGGTCATAATTAATTGGCGCATTCGGGAGATCCCATGTTCGATTTCTGGTCATGCTATCCTGATTTTATTTCTCCAGAGTTTTCCTAAGTCAGAGCTGGTGACTGCTAAGGATGTTTCTTAACTGAGGCAAAGGCCTATTCCTCCCATGTTACTGCTAGACCGAATACTTGGTCCACTCTCTGAGCTGCTGAGGAGACCACAACGTTAAACATTTGAGGACTACGCCCGAGTGTAGCTCGTGCAACATCATTTTCATATATATTTTTTTGTTTCTAAACAAAACTCGTACGGATGTAGATTGTTTGTTCTACTTGCACGTAACCAAAGCCTACAAGAATATTTTAGCCCAGCAATAATGATTTTACGGACAAAAAAAAAACAATACTTTCTTATACGACTCAAAAGGTAACGCTTGACTGCAAACTATTTTACTTTGTAAAGGACACTTACTGGGGCAAAATACACTTGCCATCCCGTTGGCCGACGACCAGCCAATAAGAATAGCTGTTGTGTACAGTAGACGTGCCCGACGCCACGCGAACCAGTAGGATGGTCGCGAGCGGCAAAACACAAAAAACCAATCAAACCTGCGATCCTAAAAGGTTGGCGACAGGTGACTCACTACTAACTTGTCCTGAATGCCAGTAAATGTGTGTAGACTTGAAAGTGTTAATACCTATCTAGGTATACCTTCTGTTATTGACGAGGTAAAACTGGGTTGTCATGTATCGTCTTCTTTTTATGAAGCTTTGTTTCGTTTTGAGTTTCTTCGCACGTAGCAACGAGATGACACAAAAGAAGCACGCCAGAGCTCGCTCCAAAACGCGTGCTTCGAACACACGGAAGTAGACTATACAAACAATACGTCGTTAACATGTTTGTTTTCGCACATTCACGAGATTTACTATCCCTCACTTTACGAGCTTTTGATTCTCAGAACGCGAGATAAAATATTCGACGCTGGACCGGATCAACGTTCGAAGACAACATCGTAAATATTCCAAGCGCGATTCCTGTTCAATGCAAGAATGTTGGCAGCAAGCGGCAGCAGCAGCTTGTCTGCAATAAAAAATATTGAGACGAATCCCTAAAGCAGCATTAGTAGAAACCGGAGAAAAGAACTCGCGAGTTCAAGGACCTACAGACTAGAATCAGTATTCATATCTACGCTCTAGCCGATGTCGTCGCTCACCGGTTCCTGTACACCGTGCGAAGCACATATTTTACTCTAGAATACGTTGCCTTTTATCCGGCATTCTGTTTGCGGCGGTTGTGTTATTCGTAGAGACCTGCAAAATTCGCGTTATTATTAGGGATAGGAACGTTTCGTGAGTTCATTTCAGAACAAGCTAGACGTCAAACATGTGCACACTGGAGTTGACTTTACAATTGGTTCGCAGTTTATTAGACACGTCCTGGACGACTCTAAGCCAACAGCAGACTTTTAAGGAAACAAGTAGCGAATCCCATACTGCCAGGTGCGAAGTAACACAGGCCATTCTCTGGGATTGCAGCCAATGGACAAACGAGCCTAGAGTATACACGGTAATGCGGAGTCTAGCTTACAGGTCATTGAACTCGCGAAATTTTCCTATCCCTAGTAATTATTTGTGGACACGTTAAACTTCAAACACATGTATTGCCTTTGAAATAAGCTTTTTGTTGGGCCATACTTTATTTGACACGGCCCGAGTAACTCAGCGCCAGTAAATTAACACTTCACAGTTGTGTAGTTCAATCACGTGCAGTCCAGTCAGAAAGGGAGTAATTGCACATCTGTGCAGCTGCCAATGGAGAAAGGACGCCGGCTCGAATATATACAGCACTGTGAAGTTTAGCCTGATGCCAAATAATAACGTGAATTTTGCAGGTCTTTAGTCGTTGGTAGGGCCATCTGTTTTTCGCGAAAAGATTTCAGTGCTTCTTGTACGCCAAAACACTAAAGCTCAGGGGGCTACGGTGGATAAGCGGTTAGCCTGCTCGCCTCCCGCCATGGCGATCTGGGTTTAATACCCGGCCGGGTCACTCCGGATTTTCGCATGTGGGAATAGTACCAGACGATGCCATTGATCGGCGGGTTTTCTCAGGGATCTCCTGTTCCCCTGTCTTTCTCATTCCGGCACTGCTCCATACTCATATCAATCACACTCATCGGCTCTCAAGACCTCGATGTTAAGAGCCGTCCAAATCTCTTCACTCTTCACTAGAGCTCAGATCCACTTCCATGATTGGATGCTTTTAACTGTGACGTACTGCAAGTGTTTGTTCATGAATCACGGACGCTCAATGTTGGAGTTATGTAATTCTGATTGGCACGGTCAGGTAAGAAACTGTCTCCCGATAAAGATACGTGGCCAATATCCAAAGGAAAAGTGCGCTTATGCCATAGGACTTTGGAGTCTAGTACGTAAGAGCCTTCACGTAAATCATTTTGCGAAATACTGGTGGCCTTAGTTATTGGCTCATAATATTCCAGGACGCATCAAACAATTCATAAAATAACAGCGAAGAAAATATTAGCACACTAGTGTTTGAAGTCTATCCTGTACGTGCACTCTAAGAAATTATTCGGAAATTTACCATACGTGTGTACACGCTTAGTGAAGAATGATAATGTTTTCCCCTATACATTCATTGTAGCGTTCACACATCTGTTCAGGAAACAGTTAAATGCATAGGGAAGTTCCCAACTTTGTATAGTAGCGCTGCTAATCATTCCTATATCTGCAGCTTGATGTGTGGTATTATTACCATACAGTGTTTAGGTTAAGAACTTCCATTACAGTTTAGGAAGTTTACCAGAAAATGTTTTGCAGTGTAAGTAAATTCGTGAATTTATATTGGCCTTAAAAATAATTTAATGCAACCAGATTAGCTGTAATATTAATCTAACGGGTGAGGACGCGGAGAGTGAAAATAAACTCTTTCAGGCACCCGGTGAAGTTCTACTTTAAGGATATTCATCCACCTCGCGCAAACAATCCCTAACTAAGCATATAACATTATACCCAAAGGGACAACGCACAGCACTTGTGAGAGTAATAATATTTTACATGAGTACTGTTTCTTACTATGCTTTACCAAAACACCAATTTTCTCTGTATGCTACTTATATTAATTATAAATGGAATATTATAATTAGGGATAGGAAAATTTCGTGAGTTCAATGACCTGTATGCTAGACTCCACATTACTGTGTATACTCGAGTGTTAATCGTTTGTGCATTGGTTGCAATCCCAGAGAGTGGCCTGGGTTACTCCGCACCTGGCAGTATGGGATGAGCCACGTGTTTCCTTGCAAGTCTGCTATTGGCTCAGAGTCGTCCAGGGCGTGTCTAATAAACTGCGAACCTATCGTAAAGTCAACTCCAGTGTGCACATGTTTGACGTCTAGCTTGTCCTGAAATGAACTCGCGAAATGATCATATCTCTAATTATAATTTATAGATGAAATGTAACTAAATGTTGAATTTAAACAAACAAGATATACTTTTACTTTAATAAAAGTATAAAACGGCTGTGGTACCAACATTACATATACGAAACAACCAAACACGTCACACGTGAGGCATTTTTTTCAAATATTTGATCCAAAATGCGTAACGGTGAATAGGCTATAAACATCGGTATTCGCCTGAAGTATTTTTTTTTTCGGGGGAACATCTAACATTCCGGTCAACAGATGTCGAACCTACGACCTCTCAACCGCTAGGCAGGCATGATTTTGATCACCAAACAATTATTATTTTACAACTGTACGAAATACCGTCCAAACGATAGACATTACATATTGAAAGTACTATTTACTTGCATAAAACATTTTAGATCTCGTAGTTTTTTTAAAATCACTAAGTTAGTGTTTATTTGGGCGAATAAAATCAAATAAACCGAAACATTTACAGAAATTCTTACAATGGTGACAAAACAATCGTGTCTTGATTCTTTCTAAGGTATGATTAACAAAATCTATTTTCCAAAAAAAGAATCTTAAGACAGCCGCAAATAAAAACTACGAAGAAAAAAATGCCTTGTCTTAAGCAATTTTTAAAAATTGCGTAAACATTGCGTAGAGAGATTTTAACGACTTATTGAAGTAACTTGCGGTATCTTATTTCGAAATGAATTATCTCACTTCGGCTAGTAGTGAGTTAGTTTTTATTATTTGTGCGTTCCAAAAATATTTGCATTGTGATTCTGACATGCTGTCATGCAAAAAATTTGCGCCCTGAAAATGTTTAACACTAGGAAATAGTACTTGAAAGAACTGTCCAAGGGCTGGACAGCATTTCGTACCAACATAAATAATAACATTTTTGGTAAACAGCAGTCTCTTTAACTTGGGAATTACTTACGTATCCAACGATATAGGCTACTCACAGTAAAGTGAACATTTTTGAAAGGCCTGCTTAGGATCTGCTTGTTTGCACGTTGTGTATTCTTTCGCCTTATGTATAATTAACATTGCCATGGTCCTAATCACTTTGGTCATGCGTCGGTCATGTGAAACTGTTAAATTATTAGAAAAGTAAATGTTTTACAAATATGGTCATTTCTACACTTCAACGCACTGACAAAAAGAGTAAGGGAAATAAATAATTTAAGTTATTACAAATGGTTGCCTAACACATGTTATTCGACGTTAAGATATGGAACTATTTTTCATCCATCGTTACCAACTTTTATTAGCGCCTGTCACTCAGTGCGCTCGTTAAAATATATGCAGGCAGGAGCAGTGGTTTTTTCCCGCCCCGAGGTTAATTTTTAAAAGTGCTCACTTTATCGTGAACAGCTTAACATACAAGAACGTAAGATAGGATTCTCGGGATTGAAGTGAGTTGACCATATGTCACGCGGCACTTTCATTTCTGCGTTGCCTGCAGAAGTTTCCCTGGAAAGGCAACAGAGAGTGAAAAGGGGGGGGGGGGGAGTTACCCTGAGGCGCGGTGCATCATAGGAACTCGTGCAGAGATAACCCGCCGTCGAGGGTCGCCGACTCTTCGCTTCGTGGTCTTCGAGGGCTTTCAGAGCGCCGCGGCGGCGAACTACTTTGCAGATAAACGACACGGATAACTCGCAGAGTGCATCTTGTACGCCATACGCAGAAAAAAATGTAATGCAATTCACTGCTCGTCCTTCACACCATTACTCTGTTACACAATCTTATTTACGTAGAGTTATGTTGGAGTACTGCTCGGACAGTACTTGTATAGTCTCTTCATGGTACCGTGAGCACCTTTTAATGTCCTTCGTATAGGCATTAAACACTAATAAATATATTTTATGGAAATTTCAGACGTTGACTATTGGTAGACCCTTGTAAATTTCGCGAATTCATTTTAGGACAAGATATAATCCAACCGTACGTGCATTTGCGTTTCTTCTTCCATTGGATCACAGTTTGTTAAACACGCCCCAGACGACTTCCAGCCAATGACGAAACTACAAGGGAAAAAAATTACGGAATCCCACATGCTACCTATACTCGTGTGCAACAGCCGATGAACCACTATTGGATGATATGGTGCAAAAAGGAGTGTTGATTCTAGGATGTTGCCGAGTGAATCTGGATCTCTAACTATTGCCAGTAATGGAATGTATACACTATGTTTGTTAGCCACATGGCAATGTTTATATTAAAAAATGACGGAATCCCACATGCTACCTATACTCGTGTGCAACAGCCGATGAACCACTATTGGATGATATGGTGCAAAAAGGAGTGTTGATTCTAGGATGTTGCCGAGTGAATCTGGATCTCTAACTATTGCCAGTAATGGAATGTATACACTATGTTTGTTAGCCACATGACAATGTTTATATTAAAAAATGACGGAATCCCACATGCTACCTATACTCGTGTGCAACAGCCGATGAACCACTATTGGATGATATGGTGCAAAAAGGAGTGTTGATTCTAGGATGTTGCCGAGTGAATCTGGATCTCTAACTATTGCCAGTAATGGAATGTATACACTATGTGTGTTAGCCACATGGCAATGTTTATATTAAAAAGTGGCGGAAAGATAGAAATTGGCTACAAGGAAACAATTTTGTAGAGCCTTAAATAGTACTTACTTTACCATGAACAGACTATATAAATATTTTTCTGCCGATAAAGAAACTAAACTGGCCCAAATATAGTTTCGCTGCCTACCTAATTTTGTCAGCATTTTACTAGAAAACAAAGTACCATTAGCTTCAGTTTTCGTTAGTAAAAAACACATTTCTCCATAATTAGCAAAAGTCCACGATATACTGTAGTACATCCTGTTATAGGCTATTCACGGTAAAGTGAGCACTTTTGAAAGCTCCCTCATTTGGAATAATGGCCAGTAAATATATTTTTTATTAGCCTTAGACGTTAACATCCGTGTGCGGTGGGATATACGCACTTCGTTTATTACTTACATGGCAGTGTTTATTTTAAAAATATAGTTACAGTATAAAAAATGACTGAAAGGAAACATCAACTAGGACGTCAAAAGTGCTCACTTTACCGTGAACAGCCCATACATAAGAAATACGGCTCCCTCTCCATTTGCTGACAACCAGCTAGTGACGAAAGTCTGGTGATGTAAGAACCGAGAGAATGTTAAGACCTGAGACCAATAAAATTGATGTGTATGAAGGAGTAGATATAGGCGGCCTTCCGTTACTCGCTGATTTCACTGGCCAGTAATTTCAGTAACGTCAGCTACGGTTCCTATACTGCAGGCGAGCACTAAAGGTATCTGTGTAGCACCCTGTGCGAGGCTAGAAACATTTCTGAAAATACTGAAATCAATGAGGTTCGTGAGGATGTGTAATGTAAGGTTAATTATACTCAGGTTATGAACAAGACGTTATTTTTCTATGGGAGAGTTTGGTGTAGGGAGAATTTCTGCAGCGCTAGGTGCACAGTGTTCCAAAAGGTAACTGTTATTTAAAATTTCAAGTGAATTATAAAAGAGAAAGATTTTACTTAGTCACGAAGTTATTTTATATTTTATTTGTCATTAATGCCATTATCCTTTTTTTAAGGTATAGACTAGAGACAATTTGGTACCTTGCCGACACTAGAGCTTACCTAGTGGCGAAAATTTTCCCTTTGTCAAACTTTTAACATTAATATTCCCGAGCTCTAGTGGAAGTAACACTAGTAATGCCAGTGACGTGAGTCACTGGTGCGCGATTCAATACATTTGTTTATTAAACATATTTACAAACGGTCACGCGATTGTAGTATTATATGAAAAATGGCCATTACAAGGAAATTCTATGAAATAAGAAAAAAAAAATTAATTGAATTAATATTGTAATGAAACTATCTTATCGGGCAATGATGCGAGATTAAACTAATTTTCATACGTACATTAGCTTTTAAATAATGATCGAAACTAAATTTAAGATTGGGATTCACCCTTAAATCACATTTCCTACCTGCTTATTTCAACGGACACACTGAGTGACATGAGCCCAGTAAAATTTGCAACGAAGGATGGGAAGTAGTCCCGTATTTTAACGTCGAATAAAAAGTGTTAGGTTAACATTTCTGATAGCTTAGATTATTTCTTTCGCTTTCTGTTTTTTTTAATGCATCGTAGTGTAAAAATAAGCACATCTGTAAAAAATGTACTTTTGTACTGATTTCACAGTTTCACTTGACCGACGCATGAATAAAGTGATGAGGCCTATGGCAATGTTAATCTTACATAAGGTGGAATCATACACAACGTGCATACAAGTAGATGTTAAGTAGGGCTTTCGAAAGTGTTCATTCGATCATGAACAGCCTATATCAGAGAATAGATAGGTACTGAGACGCGAAACCTTGTTCTGGTGGGTGCGAAGCAGTTACAGCTTGTGACAGATTCCTTGTTGGTTGGACCACCGTTGCATGTTCGTGTCCAGACAATGACTGGTGAATGACGTACCACCTTACTACTGGAATATTAAAAAAACATTTTTTTTTTCTGTCTTACGAAACTGGAGTTCGCGATTCACGCAGTACGTTCGCTTCTGCGATTAAGTTTTTTCCTTCTTCGTGATCATGATGTGAGCAGTGGTGCAGCGTATGCACTACCCCGTCAGGAAATTGAGTTAATTAACGTTGACAGAGATCTCGGCGGAGTCACTCGCAGAAGACGTCGTGAAACACGTCAAGCTGACGTCGGACGCAGTTCAACCACTCACCAGATAAATGTAGAGAACCGAAACGGCGTGGCGGCACCTGTGATGTGACCCGTAAATAGGCATTGTGGGTAACTGGCTAATGCGTGCCGCGAAAGGTACTCTTTATTGGCTGAGCAAGTAAGTTGCCAGGCGCTGATTGACGAGCGTCGTTCCGACGTATTGCAAGCCAGTGACTCCATTTTGTTGGCGTTTGCTGCTCTAATTCGCGGGATAAGCAGCTGTTTCACCTCTGTATACGTAAGTGCTCTGCGGTTCAAACATACCGTGACATACCCAGAAGCGAAAGTGTTGAATGCATACTGAACTCTGAACGCGAGAGCCAGAACATTGGCCTCACTTTCCAGCAGTGAAGTAGGACGGTATAGTATTTAGTCGCACCGGCTCAGGAACGGACTGGTAGCTGGCAGGCGGGAAGACTAATCTGCAGGCGTAGCCTCCCACCCGCCGTACCACAGTCGTCCAATTGTTTCTTTCCCGGGGAAAAGAGACCCGACACTGGCAGAGCTCCCAAGTCCTAAGATACAGCGGCGCTACTATTGTATCTAGACAAGAGCTGTGCCAGACGCCACACGAACAAATTAGGTCAGGAACGTTCCACGGTATAGACTAAAGATGAGGTAGACCGATCTCGCTGACAACGCACAACCAGTCTCTTGAGCTGCTTTTCTGCTAACCCGTCTACAAAAAAACGAGTAAATCATTTCGCGAAATACAGGTGACTCTACCTATGTTACACAGCAGAAGTAGCTCATAAGCAGGGTTAGTGATAAGTGTAACAGTCTGAGAACTCAGTAGATATCAGTGCTGTAAACAAACATTGTCATATTTCTTCCACTAGTTCAATTTCTAAAAGAGCCTCTTTGATGTTAGAAACTTCGACACTGGCAGTCCATGCCAATAAAAAAAGTTACTTCAACATGAAAAATATACAGAGCATTTTACAGACATCCTCAACTATACATAATGCCTGCTTCTGGAGTAAAATGTAGCCAATATGCAAATGGTTTCCACTATAATCAAACGCAATATTTCGCTGGCGCATGTCTCCTTAAGGTCGATTAACGATCATCTTCGTGCACGTAAGTAGAGTGAAGAGATTTGTGCAACTCTTAACATAGAGATCTTGAAAGTCGATTAGGGTAAAGCGAGGTGAGTATGGAGCAGCGCCGGAATGCAATGGCGGGAGAAATGTTATATCCCCGAGAAATCCCACCGACCTGCGGCATCATCCGCGACGATTTCCACATGCGAACATCCGAGGGCGACTTCGCCGGGAATCGAAGCTGGTTCGCCCTGGTGGGAGGCGAGTAGTTTAACAACCGTAATATAACACAATATGCTAGCACTTGTTACAAAAATAAAATTGAAAATACACACATTAAATAATACTAACAGCATCACAAATATATGTATTAATAAAAATAATGAATTTAACACCAACAACATAATATGTATCCACGATAACTGTTAATAAAGAAATATAAATAGACTATAGTATAAAATATAGAAATATGACATTTCAAATCAAAAAATGAAGTAGACGAAATAGAATACAACGGAAATACATATAATAAGATAGTAGAGAACAGTAATATTTGGACTGAAAAAAATAGAAATAATCAACCTATTAGTTTAAAAGAATCAAAGAAAGAAATCTATAGACTAAGTGTTATAAATTGGCAAACAGAGTACGATACAACAGAAACCGGCCCAAATACTAAAAATTATATAAAAAATATACAACAATGGTACGAAAGTAAAGGCAATATAAATAAGAGTGTGTTGAAAGTAATAACGGCACACTGACAATTTGAAGAATATTTGGTAAAATAAATAAAATAGAAGATGGCAGTTGTCAATGTGAAAAGGGAGCTCAGACGGTATACCATATTCTGTACTTGTGTGATATGTTTGAAGAAGAAAGGAAAGAATTAGAACAGAAATTAAAACCTTTTAATGACAAATGGCCATTACAAAAACATAATATATATGTGACAAGGAAATTGTAGGATTAATAAATGAAAGTGTTAGTAAAATATGTGATTTGGTAAAAACTATGAATGATGATTAAACTGAGTAGTCTAGGGAGCGGATGAGAGTGTGTTGGAACTAAGGGGATTATTGAGTGAGTGTTTGTGCTTGTCGAGTGTTTTATCATTTAAATTAAATAAAAATTATAAATAACGCTCTCTTCTAGATACGAAACAGAATTTTCGGTAAATATTAAAAATTTAAAGCTCCAAATGCGAAAAAATATAAAGAAGAACACAAGATCCGAAATGAATGCAAGAAGAATTGAAGGAAATATGGACAAAAAATAGAAGAACAAGAAGTAGGAAGAGAAGAAAAATAAGAGAAAGAAGAAAAGGAAAGAAAATGGGGAGGAGAACAGAGAAGGAAAGTAGAAGAACAACAGAAGAGAGAAAAAGAGGAGGAGAAGCAGCAAAAAAGAGAAAAGAAAGACAAGATCTTAAACGGATGAAAGGACTTGCGGAGAAGAAAATCTAAATGAGGGAAAGATGTGATTTGTGATAATATGTTGGTTGATGTCTGTGTAAAATAAAAAGGGGGGCCCGTAAGAGCGGAGTTCTATTCCCTCGTCCGCCGGGAAACGAAGGTCTGGGTGTCCAGAAGAGGTACTTCGATGTCCTGGACGATGCTTAGGTTGGAGCAGAACGGTGGGCGACGGGAAAATAAAGAGAACAAAATAGAATAGTACAAATTTTTGAGGGGGCTGGAGGCCTTCGGGTTCGTGGGCGGGGCCATTCGACCGTTGCGTGCCATGGCGGACAGGCCGAAAGGCTAGTAAGCTGTGTGCGGGTCCGACGGTGTCTGGTCGCGCGGGCGGATTCGTAGGAATCCCGGTCCCTGGTCTGTTCCGGCGGGGGCGGCAAAACGGGGGGCGGCCGAAAGGATACCCGTCGGGGAGCTGTCTCGGTCGGGGCAGAATAGTTCACCAGCTTCCTAGGAAGTGTGAATGATGCTTTTGAATAGAAATAGAATTTGTAGTTTAAATTACGGGCGCCCAGACAAACAGCCATCCTCCCACAAAAAAAATTGTGCATTTATATAACTTATATACTGTTTGTTAAATTGTAGTATTCATTATATAATTGCACACCCTGGATGGCTGTATTGCTAAGTAGGGTTAATGAAATAAATAAATAAAAAAGTCTAACCACTACACCACCGCTGCCCCCTATAATTGTATTGTGTTTCGGTGGTTGCGTCAAAGGAAAGGAACCGTAAAGTCAAATGCTTAAAGTGTTCAATTGTTTGAAGGCTGTTTACGGTAAAATGAGCACTTTTGAAAGCCGTGCTTCAGATCTACTTGTGTGTACGTTGTGCATTCTTCCGGCTTATGTAAAAAAAAAAAACGGAAAACGAAAGAAATGATTAACGTTATCACAAATGGTGACGTAACACATTTTATTCGACGTTAAGATATGGCACTACTTTCCACCCATCGTTACCAACTTTACTGGGCGCATGTCACTCGGTGTGCCCGTTTAAATATATGCAGGCATGGGGCAGTGGCTTTTTTCTAAGGTTGATTTCTTAAGTGCTCACTTTATCGCGAACAGCTTTTAAGGGCCTTTACTTTAGCCGGAGCTAAGGACACGAGCCTTGGCGAAAGGAGGTTGTTGATCCACCGGCGTCTCCAGGGAGCTGGAGCACGACAGTGGCTCGCTGTTAGCGGCAAAACAGCCTCCGGCGCACCGGAAGTCTCCAAGCGGGAGATCATGCGTCGGATCGGCTCCCCGAGCACAGAATAAATACGTATACAGAGGGGAAACTTGGTGGCGGTGCCTTTGATGTAGCGGTACCCACCCGCCGGTATGCCGCATCCTGCTGTGGAATGTTGCCTCATGTTCCGAGCGGCGCCTGGCGGCCGACAGGGACTGCAGGGTTTCGCGAGTTCACTGACCTGTTAGCTCTGATCCATTCACGGTTACTTCACACTTTTCTGAAGCCCTCCTGAAGTTCTACTTCCAGGATATTCCTCCGTCTCGTGCAAACTAAGCTTAACTAAGTCAATAAAATCACACCAGATGGACAACGCACCGCATTCGGGCGTACTCAGTGTAACAGTATTTTGTATAAGAATTTATTTATTACTAGGCGCTGCCAACACACGTGTTTTCTCACTGTTTTTTAAATTAAAATTATTTATAAATGAAGCAATATGATTTATAGATGAAATATGAATAACATTTCAATTGGACAGAAAAAAAAAAAGTAACTTTTACGAACACGAGTATAAAACGCTTGTGATACATGGCATATGTTGGAAATATATATGGAGAGATTTTACAAAAGGTTTGATTAAAAATGGGTGAAGAAACGGCAAATAGACGATAGATATTATTATATTAATAAATAAATTTAATTTTAGCCTTAGACAGTAATTTCAGAGTGCGATGGAATGTGCACACTGTGTACATTACTTACATTGCAAATATTGATTTAAAATGGTGGGTGCAGGATAAACAATAGCAGACAGGAAAAAGTTACTAGGGCATCAAAAGTGCTCACTTTACCATGAACAGCCTATAACAAGAGTTCTTAACATGGGCGGTACTTCCCCCTTGGGTTGGCGTAATTAACTGAGAGAAAAATATTAGAAAACAATGATTAACTTTTAGTTACAGTGGTAATACAATACCTAACCTTTCTGTAGGTATATGTTTGTATGTACAGGATGGATATGAACTCTACCAACGAAATTTTACTGATGATTCCTCGTAAAAAAATATGTCGAAATTATATATACAGCCTGATTCTATTCCAGAGACCACCCTTGAAAGTGTAGCTAAAGCTGACGATTATTTGCTGGTAACACAACCAGAATCAAATACAAATATCTGAGTTTCTGGACAATGCATTCTTGAATGATAAAGTGCAAACCATTAAAAATTGGTTGCGAATATCAACCCTGTTCTATAAACACAGATAGACGGGAACCATACATGCTAAAAAAAAAAAAAAGATCACGTTGATTTATAACCCCACATGCCGTTTTCCATAAATTAATGCATGATGAATTGCAACATTTACAGTGTTAGATGATAATGCATTAATTTCTCGAAAAAGGTGGCGTTAAGCGTGAAAACACAAGACGGCTTTTCCGTTTAGCATGTACGGTAGATTACTAAGTCGCAGGAAGAAACAAAAAAGTGTCGGACAGATTCATTTTTAAAGCACAAATGGGATTCCGCCCCATCGGTTATTATGGATGGGGTTTGATAAATCGACCCAATATTTTATGGTTAGCGCATTGTCGTTCAATAATGCATTATTCAGAATCTCACAAATTTGTATATCGTTCTGGTTGTGTTACTAGCAATAAACGTCAGCTTCATCTACACTGTTAAAGGTATAGGGTAAGGGAATATACCGTACTTAAGAATATACTTAGGGTGGATTCACGACCTCCAGGTAGAGTACGTATAAGTACTAACAAAAGCTGAATACTGCATATTCACACGTAACCACTCCCATTCACCCTTAGGATATGTACGTACATAGAAAAGTGATTCAGAGTAGCTCAACTTTCAACTTATTCGCACTTAAGTACAGCTGAACTCTCAACCAATCAGAATGTCCGGTTTAATAATGAACTAATTCTTTTCACTGACACTATTAACGTTAAGTCATAAATACAAGAAATGCTGTTTTCTTTGGCCAATTTCTCACAATTGTACCATGTTTTGCACAAAGCCTGCAAAAACAAAACGCAAAATAATATCTAGCTTCGATAAGTTACGTTTTTGGTAACAGCCTTTAGACTATAAGTAGGACGACGTGTTTTTTGCGAAAAGATATGTACCCAAGATAGACTCCAACTTGTTACGTGCTAGCTTGAAAATTTCCTTTGGCTATTGGCTGCGTGTCTGTGTGAGAAGAGGTGTTCTACTCGACCGGGCCAATCAGAATAAAGCTACCATGATACTGAACGTCCGTGATTGACTGGCAGACATTTAAGACGCGTGTGGATTAAAACCATACAATCGCGACATTTGTTCTGAACTAACGTGTTTAAGAGTAGGCCTACAACTAGGCGTGGAATCCTTACGCGAAAAGTAGGTGGACCCAGCTATAGGTCGTGTATACATATTTTTGACCTATTTTTTATGAGTGCCCTGCCGAAGTTTGTCGGTAGAGTTCATATCCAATCTATATACCTTATACATTTGCTCGTGTCTATGTATACAATCCACGGCAAAGCATGGTAAAGCAATTTTTTAAGGGGGGGGGGGGTAAATGATCTCATGCAACAGTATTTAAAAGAGCCATGGGTCTTAAATGGTTAATGTACACCACAATCTGTTTTTCTCAGCAACGAACTTTCACGTTGGAAAGCATCAACCAAATACGTTCTTTTTACTACTAACATGTTTTACTTTCATTGCAAACACCGAAACGGTACCATTCTTAAGTGAATTTCTAATTTTAATCATAGTCTAATATGACAGACTAGATTTAAGCACGTGTATTGGTCTTCGATCTGTCCTGTCCCCTTTGTTAGGAGTGATCTACAAAAATGGGAAATATGCTTGACTCATGCGTAGATACCTGACGAACTCGCGGATTAATTTTGAGACAAGCTAGAATTCAAACACGTGTGTTTATATAACTTTAGCTGCCCATTGGTCCACACGATGTTTGACACCTCCTGGAGAACGCTGGCCCAATCGTTGCCTTCCACACTGTGACAGCGGACAACTAATGTGCAGTTAATATCGGCATATTAGTACATAAGACTGTAGAGCCTAGCCTGTAGGTCATCGAACTCGCGAATTTTTCAGGCCTGTGCTCATGCGGGCATAGCAAGGAACACTCGCGTTGGATTTACTTCGCCGCTCTTGCAGAAATGACTTCCCAAAGCTCGACGCGGCTCGTTCCGAAATGCCCTCCTTCCATCCTCTGGATGGCGGCCAAGGCGCGCTGACTCACAATGACTTCTGTCTGCGCCTAGGGATACACCTCTCCCTCCGCCCTCTTTTCACTACGGTATGCCTTGTTATTTCTTTTCGTGTTGGCAGCGAGGAGGTAGTCCTGTCTTACGTCGACCCTGGAATAAGGAAGAAAGTCGACGTGTCGACCATGCGACGTGAAAGGTTCACTTTGATGTCGACGTCTGATCTCCGGCATTCACGTGCGAGTCATGTGTTTGGCACTTTGAGTGCGGGAAAGATTTACTCATAAGACAAGCTAGAAATGAGTGTCCTATATTTACGACTGCATGACTATAAGTTATTCTGGTCTCCACCTTCCCATTTGCAACCGTCTTATTGGTCAACACACCACCGCATATGCTTACTATACTGTACCATACGCTTATAGGCTGTTCACGGTAAAATGGGCACATCTGAGGCTCTAGTTACTTTTATATTTTAAGCCATTTTTTTCATCCTCTAACAACTTTTTGAAATAAATATTCCCATGTAAGTAATAAACACAGTATGTATATTCCACCAAACTCGGAAGTTAACCTCTAAAGCTAAAATAAAATATATTTAAGGTCTTTATTGACTATTATTCCAAATGAGACGGCTTTCAAAAGTGCTCACTTTACCGTGAATAGCCTATACTATCCGGTATATTTCGTTCATTACTTGCCGGCTATCTGCCAATACTAAATGCGGAGTTGAAATTGCCATAATAAAATGAACACTTTGCGTGCTCTGAAGTAATATTACTTTGCAAAGAACGAAAATAGCTGGAGAGAGAGAGAGAGAGAGAGAGAGAGAGAGAGAGAGAGAGAGAGAGAGAGAGAGAGAGAGAGTGTGTGTGTGGAGAGATTTACGCGGCTCTTAACACAGAGGTCTTGAGAACCGATGAGGGTAATTGAGGTGAGTATGGAGCAGCGCCGAATGCAGGGGCGGGGAAACGGGAGATCGCCGGGAAAACCCGCCGACCAGCGGCATCATCCGACACGATTCCCACATGCGAAAATCCCGGATTGAACCCGGCTCGACTTGATGGGAGGCGAGCAGGCTAACCGCTCAGCCACCGAGACCCCGATGTATGATATGTCTGCGCAAAATATACCTAGACGTTTGCGCACACTGGGGAAAAAAAAGTATACGAGGTTATTCAAACACCCCCCCCCCCCCCCAAAAAAAATAAACATTCTGTTGTCAAACAAAGTTTTTAAATTTCATCATAACCACCAGCTATATCAGTCAGGTGTGTTTGCTGCTAGACGTGTCACAGGAAATAGAAGAAGGGGGGGGGGGATCCCAGGGACGAACGAACCCGCCGCACAATGCTGTGGCGCGTTTGTCGTGTAGCGAGACAAAGCCGACCCGTCTGGCATTCGTCCTCAGTGTGTGTCTACCTCCCACTGCATGCCTCTCCGGTAGCGCTGACGTCACAGGCACGTCGCAGACAACCAGCTGTGCTGACGACAGCGGCTACACGTCGTCTACCACAACACATTAGAACACACACAGAGGCTAAATGGCGTGGCGGTTCTTTCGCACACACGATCTTCGATTAGTAGACGCGCGGGAATTCCGCGAATTCGTTTGGCAACTACCTAGCGTCCCACTCTTTAGATCGCAGTACAGTGAGAATGGCGCGCGCTGTTGCCAGATTACTCCAGCTTTGCGACGTAACTGGCAAGCTGAGTAACAAATGGGTGGCGAAGGAAACGGCCTGATTAAGAGAATTTTATCTGTTTACGTCCCTGACAGAATCCAGTCCTACGATGCTAAGACAAGCGGCTCCTTTGAAACTGAAACCCGTGAGAAACCCTATCATTGCGATATTTTTATAGGCTGCAAAAAATAGCTTACCAGGCAACAGAGCACGCAGGAACAAGGACAGTGTTAACGACAGAAATCATGTATTGGAAAGAGAGAGAGAGAGAGAGAGAGAGAGAGAGAGAGAGAGAGAGAGAATGTCCATTACACCGCACACTGCAATCTAAGAGTGAAACGCTCTACAACTAATTTCGACAACCCTTTGTCTACTCAAGCCTCAGTTGTTCGTTGGCTAATGCTCCAGTTTTACACCAGACCAAGTAGCACGGAATTCGGCTCCCCTTTACTTGCAGGTTAGTTATTGGCTCAGATTCATTCAAGGCGTGATGTTAATAGTCTAACTTGTTCTCGAATGTCACATACGCCCAGTAAAGTTGGTAACGATGGATGGAAAGTAGTTCCATATCTTAACGTCATATAAAAAGTGTTAGGCAACCATTTGTGATAACTTAAAATTATTTCTTTCGCATTATGTTGTTTTAATGCATCGACGTGTAAAATTGAACAGATTTGCAAAGTATCTAATTTCTTAATAATATCACAGTTTCATTTAACCGACAAAGTTATGAGACCCGTGGCAATGTTAATTTACAAAAGGCGGAAGAATACACAACGTGTATGCAAGTAGATCTTAAGCAGGGCTTTCAAAAGTACTCATTTTACTGTAAACAGGCTGTACGAGAGGTACCTCACTGACTCAGCTGCCGGCTGACAAGTTCTCAGCAGGTATTAGGTATTGCGTGTGGCCAGAATGTGATGAAATTTCAGAAGTCGTAAGCACGGTGGCTGGAAATTTTTTACCGAAATTTTTGACCTGGAATTTTTTATATTAACTATAGGAGAAAATACTTAATGTTTTAGTGACTGGGTTGAATGGTATTAAGGCGCCTCTATACAGTAAAAAAAAATGTTGTACACCTAAAGGATACATCCGGCCGTAATGTAGCGTTGCGACGGCAACGGGAAATAAACTAGTTTCGCTTGTGTTCTGTTTGCTCAGAATTTTAAGTCGTGATTATAAGTTTTTAATACAGAAACATTTGAGAAAAGATACAGAATTGCTGCTTTAGTTTAAAACACTGTTTTGCAGAATAATTTTTTTCTAAAATAGAATGGACACAACTGAGTACCCCTTAGGCCCATGTGACAACTACGGAGACCACTAAGTGGTATGCACTCGTTAAATGAATATAGACCTTGTTCTCCACTCTCACCTTACGTGTTAATGGATTTTGTTTAACACAATTATAAACAAGTCTTACATTACACGACTTAGAAGTAAGTACTCTTTCGTCGAAAGAAAAAATGAGACGAAACGACATTATTTTTATTTCTTTGTTGTTAAATGACTCAGACTTATTTGGAATATGTTTGAAGACGAAATGAAGCGTGGTCATTTTACCAGATGTTCACAGATCTGCCGCACAAATAGTCTAATACGATGCACACGTGCTGCTCTCATGCATGTAAAGGGTTGCCAAGACGGTTTATCATAAAGGGGGCGGACACTTGCTTTCAAAGAGGACGACAACAGAATCGCATTATTTAAGAAGCGAAAAATATAACTGAAAAAGGCCGATGCAAAATGTATTTTTGTAATTTGAACGTTTGGCTTTTGTTTCACTAACAGTCGTAATATTATACATGTACTGGCGTATATGCTTATCCTTGTCAATAAGTTCAGCAGATTGCCTAAATGGTGTAATCAGGGGTTCTGTAATATTTAACATATTTTCATTTACATTAATCAAAGTTGCATATTGTTGATTTATTACGTATTGCATTTTTTATATTTATTATGCCGTTTGATGTTGATAGAATTGCTCCCGCCTAAATATATGTATGGAAGTGAAGAAGTATCCACAGGTACGTTATGACACCTCTGGACTGCACAAATTACTGCTTTGCTATCTGCCCGTACATCAATCTGCCGTGTTTCGGGTTTTAATGCGAAATAAAACCACTTCTATTAATGTTATGTGGCTCCGGAGTCGGTACAGAGAGTTTCGCCCAGTGCCCTGTTGCCCGAAGCAACAATTGACTCTATCTTGTCGCTCGTAGTTATTAACGGAGATGTATTCCAAGTCCCACGTCCATAAAATGGACGCGACTATATGTGCTTCCAAATGCCAGTTAAAGCGTGAATATCCTTAGAATGGTTACACTCGCATGGAACGGCACCGAGCTGACGTCTACCCTCGCCTATCGCGTCCACGTTGAGTCCTCACCCCGTCCTCCATCACTCACACCAGCCAATGAAACCAGGGAAACCGAATCAACCAATCACGCGTGACTTTCGATGTTGGCGAACCCATGTTTTCCGATTGCACGCGATTTTCTTACATTTTAATTTTCACGAGTCCTTAAAAATTTTTTTGCCATGAAATTGATGTCTTGAGGTATGAAATTATGCACTCCTTATATTTAGATCAGTGGAGATAATTTTTAATCACATCAGTAGTTCTTCCCCCTCCATCCTACTCAAGCCCACTGCAGGCATCGCCAGCTCATTCTTTGAACCTTGAGTTGACAATCCTTCTCGTTGGTACCGCAAGTACAATGAGGAAAAGGTTTCCCTTTCCTTTCCTCCTAATTCTATGTAAAGTTATTCATTAGACACGGTTCATGCTTTTTGGCTTATTCTATGCTACCATTTAGCAACTCCTGATTTTATGTAGAATACATACTAATTCGAATCACATCCTTATGATCATTAGCACTGCAAATACAATAGATTATGTTTCCAATTGTATACTCAAGCGACTCCTGTGCCAGTCTCGCAAATTGCCTGTTACAATGGACAAATTAGACTGTTCAGCACATAAACAGATAGTTGCGCGTTACTGATTATAATAACTGTCTTTATGAAATGAAATGAGTGCCACAAAAATAGACAGGAAATTCAGTTTACCTTGCAAGACAGTAGCAATTGACTATTGACACTTAATTATTTTATTTACAACGTGTATTTTATTTACATTCACTGTCGGGCTATATCTCTACCGTACGTGATACTAATGGGTTGGTCTTCCACACGCCAATAATTTTCTATTGAACGTCAGTGGGGACACATATTGTTTGCACATTTGACTTGACAACTCCCTTATTGCCATGCATTCGCTACAAATGAAGCCAAGTGAAAATAAAAACCAGAGCAAAAGTTAACATTTGTGATTACTGGAACGACTTCTTTATTCACGCGTCGGCCAAGTAAAATTACGGTATTGGTAGAAACTAGAAGTCGCAATATTTTCAAATTTTCTAATTCTTACACTAACGTACATTAGAAACCAGGAAGCGAAAGAGATGATATCAATCATCACAAAAGTTTACCGTAGGACATTTAATTAAAACTTAAAGACATGGAGCTGCTTTCCTCACATTACCAATTTTTCTGGGCGCATGTCAGTTAGTGTGGTCGTTACAGGTAGGGGCTGTAACATTTTTCGAAAGTATATTTAAGATATTTTCAATTAACCACGAAGAGCCTATTTATAGTCAATTCACGGCAAAGTAAGCACTTTTTGAAGTCCTCTCATTCGAAATTATAGTCAATAAATGTTTTATTACAGCCTTAGACATTAAAGTTCGAGTCCGGTGAAATATAGACACTGTTTTTATTACTTACATAGCAGTATTTATTTTAAAAAGTGGCCTAAGGATAAAAAATGGCTGATAGGAAAAAGTAACTAAGGCCTCAAGAGAGCTCACTTCATGAACAGCCTATAGTGTATTCATGGATACTTAAAACTTTCCGGGAACCCTGCTATTATTTTAGGATATTCCTCGACCTTATGCAAACAAGGCGTATCTCAATGTAGAAAATTACACACCAAGAGACAACACACCGTGAGCACTCACTTTAATAACATTTTGCATGAGAACTATTTGCTACTAGACATTACCAACACACCAATTTTTTCTCCGTTTATATTCATATTAATTACAAATAAAATGCCATGATTTATAGGTGAAATGTAAGTAAAAGTTTAATCTAACAAATAAACAGATAGCTTTATGTTAACATACGTATAAAACGCTTGAGATCTAGGAAACAACCAAACACATCACACATGGGGAGATTTTTCAGATGTTTGATTTTAAAAATGTGGAGATACCGTAATCAGATAGTAGTCGTGCGGCTGGAGCAGATGATTGCAGGGGCCCCGGTTTCGCTTCTGTACTCTCAGGCTGAATTCCGTTTCCTCCACGGTGCGTAATATGGGCGGCGAAGTAGTTCCGATCCCTTCTCACAGGCGCTTCGGTGCACCTCCTACGTCATTCTACTTCTGGCCAATCCCACGCATGAACTGCACGAGTCCTGGAGCAAAAATGCTTCATGCGATGACGTCACAGTGGCGGGAAAATTCCAGAAAAGTGCGGATTTGGAAGCTAGCACCGGCGGCGACCAAGGGGCAAGGACGGAATATGTTAAGTTGATTGTAAATGGGGTTCCTTTCACGCTTAAAGTGGACGGAGTGACTGCAGAAAACTGAAGAGATGTTTGGTATATTATTATTTGTGACATGTTAATCTGATATGTGTACGACTTTGAGGTTAATGTGTGCTCCTGGTGGCTGTTGCGTAGTGCAATCGCTCCACTGCTGTTAAATATTTAATATTCGCTTGATTTTGTTCTGCCTTGTTTTCATATACGACAATTGTAAAGTCGTTATCCAGTCAAATCGCACGACAGGATCACGGGATTATTATCGTCATATATGTAGGCATACGTAAACAAAACGCTCAAATTACTCGCCGGAAATAGAGCATGGGAGATGTTCCGTTCTCCAGCGCAGTACTAAACGCATGGAGTAACGGAACAACAACTGGCGGCTCTGCAGCTCGTCGCATCAATGCAAGGAACGGAGGACGGCCTCAGCTATTGTATGGTGGCGCGCTGACGACGTGCGCAGTTCGTTGTTTGTCTGTGCAGATCAATGGGTCGCGAGCTGGAGTGGAGGGGGAAAGGAAGATGCGCAGCTCGCAATGCAGCCGTGGTGCATCTCGGCGTGCGCAATGCGCGCGCACCTGCGCGGGCGACCTTGACAGGGCGCAATCACGAGGCGGCGGTCGTGATTTCGCGCCGGCGCGGCGAGAACACAGGGGCTCATGGCTTCCATATGGCATGGCCCAGGCCTTGTGTGTAGCACATCTAGCGCCGGCTTGCGTCTTCGCTTCCCGGCTCAGCGCTCTTCGCTCTGGCTGTGCGACACTGGCGGGCATTTCTCAAAGGCGATATTACACGATAAAGGATGTTCTCGATAAAGTGAGCACTCTTGAAATCAACGTTAGAAAAAGTAACTGCCCCATATCTGCATTTATTTTAACTAGCGCCCTGAGTGACACGCGCCCAGTAAAGTTGGTAACGATAGATGGGAAGTAGTTCCGTGTCTTAATGCCGAATAAAATGTGTTAGGTAACTATTTGTCAAGACTTAATTTTTTATTTCGCTTTCTGTTTTTTTTTTTGTGCACCGAAGTGTAAGAATGAGCAGATATATTTTTCTAATAACTTTATAGTTTCATTTGTCCGACTCATGAATAAAATGATGAGGCCCTTGACAATGTTAATTTTGCGTAAGGCGGGAGAATACACAACGTGTATAAAAGTAGATCTTAAGCAGGGCTTGTTAAATATATACATTTGCGTACTAGTAGTGATGTCTACTAGTCGTGTACTTGTTGAAATTATTCGGACATGCCATCAGCTCTTCATGTTAGACTGGTCGCACATTCTGGTGGGAATAAACAGAATCGACGTGACAACAGAACAATTCGGTGCATTATGGTGTTTGTTATACATACGTTACAACTTCTATGGGAAGTAGACGCCATAATCTTATAAATATTTATTTATTTTTGTCATGGTTTTGTACATTGACATCTTACTAGTTTAATTGCTGAAACATGACTTAAGCCGGGAATGAGGAATTAATAGGAGCATTAGCGGGCGTGTATTATTTGCAGGACGGAAATGAAAGGCGACGCAGTAATATTTTGATAACAAAAGAAAGAGAAATACAAGTTATTACAAACCCCATTGAGGGGTTTGTAATAACTTGAAAATGCAGATTGCAAATGTAATATTATTTGTAAGCAAACACCTAAGAAATATTGCTACAGACGTCTACAAAACGCTCAGAATTTTATTCATAATTGGAAGCACATTTACCAAACTGACAATTATTTACGCATACAACAGAACGAAATTTTGTAAATACTTATTAACGTTTAAAACTTGCGAGCTTACAAAATATACAAGTTAATTTCCTCACCTGAAATACAATATGGCGACTGTCGAAGTATGCAAGTATGGCCAGCAAGTATACTATTTCAAATACTTACCAAGTATGCTTCCTGTGTGTACTATACTGAGAATTTGAACAGTGCTAGTATACAAATAGTGATGTCACTTCCGGCGTCAAGTACGCACAAGTATGGCATTTTTGAGAATTCAGAAACGTCCTAAGCTACCTTACACAAAATATCATAGAATTTTTGCATACTCTAGGCTGTTGACGCTAAAGTGAGTAGAGTGAGTGAAGAGATTTGGGCGGCTCCTAACATCGAGGTCTTGAGAGCTGATGAGGGTTATGTTAAGTCAGTATGGAGCACTGGTATGAATGAGCGGAGAAAACGGGAGATCCCTGAGAAAACCCGCTGACCAGTGTCATCGTCCGGCACGATTCCCACATGCGGAAATCTGGGAGCGACCCCGCCAGAAATCGAACCCGATTCGCCTAGGGTGGAAGGCGAGCAGTCTAACCACTACACCACCGTGGCCCCACACAAAGCGAGTACTTTTGAAACCAACCTTTCAGAAAAAAATCACTGTCTATAACTATGTACAGGTAGCGACAAGATAATTTTGCCTTTAATACTACTTGTATGTTGTACTCTACTAACCTGCATTTATCAGAGCTTCGACTTTCGGGTCACTGGCTGCTGCCGCGACGTGTGGCCAGTTTTAGTTTCGATCAGGGGGTCGCGGTGGTGTAGTGGTCAGACTACCCGCCTACCACCCAGGGCGAACCGTGCTCGATTCTCGACGGGGTCATTCCTGGGTTTCCACACGCGGGAATCGTTCCGTACGATACCGCTGGTCGGCGGGTTTTCTCGGGGTTCTCCCGTTTCTCTCCCGGCTCCTTGCATTACGGCGCTGCTCCATACTCACCTTGCTTCATCCTCGTTGGCTTTCGAGACCTCGAAGCTAAGAGCCGCCCATACTTCTTCTCTCCACTACTGAGGCCAGGTGGGACGGGATTCGATGCTGTTTCCTTGCTGGTCTGTGATTGGCTCAGGGTTCGCCTGTGCGTGTCTAACAAACTGATCCAATTGGAAACTTAACAGATATTACTGGAATTATCTCGTCCAGAAATTAAACTGCGAAATTTTCCAGTAGCTGCGTGTATGCTACTATGTGCATACACTGTTACGCAGAATCATAACAATTAAGATGGCAGCGAATTAAGAAAAAAAAAATAGTTCTAGGTGTTGGCGTTATGTTCCGAGAGTAATGTTTAATTTTATGCCGAATAAAGTTTGCGTTTTATGCTTTAAACGCACTAGAGCACGATTTGCCATATAACTAAAACAATGATGCTAGCAACTGTGCGTTTTTACTTGACTGACGTATGAATAAAGTCGTTAAACCCATAGCGATGTAAACCATGAGATCAAGGGAGGCAGCAATGAAAACACGTCGCCTATAATGCAGTAAATATTCTGTCCGTTGCGTGGTGAATACAGACCTTATCATTTCGCGTTATATAACGGCCCCACGCTGGACTTCACAATGCTATAATTACTCGAGCTGATGTTACCAGCTCGTTGCCTGCTGCCACAATCAGTAGCTCATTCTCATGTTCTGCTCGTTCACACGGAGTCAAGCCACCCGAGTGCGTGAATGTAAACTACTTATTCAGACTTCTCCATGGCGTATCTGATGAGCGGAGGTCGAATGACATATGCGAAACTTACATATACAGTATGTAGAGATGTTGGAAAATAGCGAACATTTTTTGAGCCATCATATCTTATATTACATTCTAATTAGTTTATTATTTCATGGTTGGATGAACAAGGTTTTGACTCGACTAAGTTGTTTGCGGACCAATCACGAACGTTCTTCCTTATAGTATCAGAATCCTCATTGGCCCACTGAAACGGGGTGGTCACTTCATACAAGCATGACAGCCAATAAGTAAATAAAACTGTCGGACATGTGTGCAGTATGTCGAATCCTAGCAAACAGTCAACTTTCCCAACGATAGACCATCATCTGTACATAATAATGCTTTGACGCGAAGTACTTAAGGATACAGACGTGGAACTGCAGCTCACTCCGCGATATCCAGCCACACGCGACTGCGAAATGATGTCACTGGCCAGCAAAATGCGCAACGCCGTTCACCAATCAGCGCCTGTTAACCTCCTACTTGTCATCCAGCAGCCAATCAGGCACAAGGCTCGTTACCAGTGCCTCGCACAGCCACTAAGAGAATGGGAAGGCCCCGTTCAAAAGAACCGCTTCGCCATTTAGTATCCGTGTATTTATCTACTCTGTGAATGTGTGATTCCTACTTTGTTACCAAAATTAGTACTCAATAGGATGAAGTCAAGCAACTGCCTATTGGTGTGATCTACCAAGCTAGTATACGACACTTGGCTGGAAGACGCCCCGACCACGATGGAATCCGGAACGAATTCTTGAGCAGCGGCTTGTTTAGAAAACTCGCGGCGCGTATTTAATACCCGCGAGGCATCGAAGAAGTGCCTGTGGCAAGCCCTGCCGCCTGCCGTCGGCGAATCTCTATAGGCAGCTGCCACCTGAAGACGGACCGCAGGAGGACGTTCCGTTGCCGCCGACTCGAGACTTGTGCACAGCAGCCTTCGGCTACATTCAGGTGACCACCTTCCAGTCAGAGACTGATTAGATTTGATATCCGTGGCTTTAATTAATGGTTAATTATATATATATTAATTAACCCCCCCCCGAGAAATTCATTAATTTTTATAAGTTGTGTTAATTGTACATTGGCTAAAGCACATAAAGAAGTTGGGCACAGCTAGTTCTATATTCCGACTTTACCATCTTTGACTACGCATAGCACCTTAATAGTGCGTGACCTGCAAGCTTAATAGTGCGTGACCTGCAAGCTAAAAGCGGGTCACAGCACTATGAAGCACTGCACCCGACTACAACGTGAAGAACTCGTAAAAAAGTAGTAGGGACGCCATGGAAATTGTCAGAAAAGTGCGATTTATGCTGTGTATGAAAAAAGAACGTATATATTTGGCAACATTATAAAATATTTTATTAAAATATACTTTTTAAATGTAAAAAATGATCGTTCGATAGAGACCGCATTTTCAACAAAATTTAAGCGCATTTCCGTTTTGGGTGCTTGGGAAAGTAGAATTTGTAAGAAAACCTTCTTAATAGCAAGATCGTCATAATATTTAGCATGATCGTGTGTAATAAAATCACAGTAATAATATATTACATCAATTTATAATTAACTTTATTTGCGTCATTTTCAGCCGCAAATGTTTATACCAAATGGATAAAGACCTGCAAAATTCGCGTTAGTATTTGGGGACACGTTAAACTTCAAACATTGTACCTTTGTAATAAGTTTTCCATTCGACAATACTTTTTTGTTGACACGCCCTGTGTAACTCTGCGCCAGAAAATTAATACTTCACAATTGTGTGGTCCAGTCACGTGCAGTCCAGTCAGAAAGGGAGTGACGTCTCTTCTATGCAGCAGCCAATGGAGAAACGACGTCGGCTCGAGTATATACAGCACTGTGAAGTTTAGCTTTATGTCAACTAATAACGCGAATTTTGCAGATCTCTGCTAATCCATAGAGACCCAGAAATTTCGCTGCTTTTGCGATCTGTAGGCCATACTCAACAATCCTCTGCATACTCGAGTCTTCGTCACAGATAAACTTTAAGAAGAAGCAAAAGAGCACACCCATACGCTAATTGACTATGCGAGGCTTTGTACACAGGACTTGCGTCTGATTTACTACTCCGTCCCTCGGAATATTCCCTGGCTGATGGGCTTCTATCGGCTGGAGACGAAGTTACCTGCAGACGGTGATTGATGAGCGGCAATCTGACATGTTTCTAGCCAGTGAGGTCACTTTGCTCGAGTGTGCAACTGGATTTCGTGGAATAAGTGGCTGTTTACGTTCGGAATTCCTCAAGAACTCTTCGGCTGAACTGAACGAATGGCACACAAAATTCAATTATGTTAATAAGTGTACACCGCACACTGTCATTAACGATTTGAGTCGGTGTCTTTCTTGTGAGTTATCTGATAAGTGGGCGTTGCTACATCGATGGTATACGATTGGTGATTTAATTTATAGTGAACATTTTTGGAAGTACTGCTTGGGATATACTTTTGTGCTTATTTTATATAATTAAGTGTATGCATATTTATTATTAGCATGGGACAAATTACTGTATTCATGTTGCGATATAGTATAGCTATAAATTGATAAAAACGTATTTATGTTAAAAGTATGCTAAATTTGCGCATAAAACATAAACTTGACCCAATAAATTCTGTGTTGACAAATTTAAACGTTACACTTCCCACATGAACTATACATATAGTATTACTTCTACACAGCAGCCAACTTTAATTTGGAACATGCCAGCCAATGTTTCTGTTAAAAAAAAAAAAAATAATTTATGACACTTTTTTTTCTTCCAAAATTTGTTTTTGAAGTGTTGGTGAACCAGCTATAACACAGACTGAGAACCACTAGGTTGGTTGATTACGAGACAAGGCAAGAGTTGATTAACTTAAGTTCGGTTTAAGCAAAAACACATTTTTTTTTAAATATTAAAAATTATATAATAAAGGAACTCCTTAACAGGTTAAATGAATTTATAAAAAATTCAGTTTGAAAACATAAACAAATTTTTTATTACATATATCGTTTAGCAAAAAACCTGTTTTCCTACATCTGCAACTAGCATCCGATTTGAGAAGGCGGTGGATATTAAATAGCGGTGTAATTCTGGGTTGCAACATCAAAATTAACGTTTTTCCCTTATTAGTATGCAGCACGTAAACCCGGTCTGTAATCGAAGTGATCTGTTTAGCCTGTCGTCTGTTGCCTGAGGCCTCAGACCCAACGCCAAATTTATTGCACCACATATCGGAAAATGTTAATAGACCAACTCGGATAATTCGTATCACCTTGTCTGTTGTGAAAATCTTATCTTCATCTAAGATTGATCGGATTTTGACGGTTCACATCGTTCTACTTATTCCTCTCGGAAAGAACGTGCGACTAAAATAACCTACTTGAAAATTTGGTTGGATCATGAAACAGTCAAATTATTCAACAGTTCGACAAAAGCGCAACACTATTCAGACTTGGCATGTTGTTCGTTATATTCATGTGCATGTGTCTGCATCATTTCAGCAGTTGCAAACGAATATGGTAATAATTATTGTAGAAAGTATCACAGGAACATGTAGGGCCTACAACATTAAAAATATTGGCCGAAAGTAAGAACATTTGTTCTTGCTCACACTTGAGAATTTGTGTTTATTTCGGTCTTTATGTGAGTTTAATCCAGTATGGATAGACTGGAGGTGCCTGGCTGCATTAGAAGTGGGTAGCTATTCTCCATATAACTTTCCACTCCAATTCCATGTAAATGCTGGTGCAGTCCTTAATATTTCAAACCCACTTTAAATTACTGCTAAACCCACGAGTATTTCGCGAATTCATTTTAAGCACGTAGAGATAGTGGTGGAAATGAAGTGAAATTGCATCTGTTGAATGGCCATGTGACACAAGTGATATTGCTACAATCAGATTAAACGGACAACATTGTTGGCGATCCGGGCATACAGACGGCGCCATGTTAGTAGGATCTCGGGCCTGGACACACGCGCGGATTCGGTTCGGAAGGGAAACGTACAGTCGTGTTATACTCTTTTAAGGAAAGTCAACCCACAGCTGCTGTAAGCGACGCTCGAAAGAGATCCTGCAGATCGGCAAATGGGTCGGTGTTGACATTTAAGCACAATACATGTTCAATCGGGAAACGATTGGGGAAACTTGATGTCAAGAGAGTACCCCAGCAAGATGCAGATATTCTATAGACAAATACACCGTGTATGTAGGAGGAGCGTTGACTTGTTGAAATACTGTATCAGGATTCTTTCTCACAGGGGGTAATACATGAGGATATAGCTGCCACTGAAGTATCTCTGTCTTCACGATCGTCCGCACCTCTTCCAGGAGTGTCCTGAAGACATACTCTATGGATCAACACACCTTAATGCCAGGGGAAACGTCGATGTTTCTTTCTACAATGTTGTTACTATAATATCACTCACGTGGAACGTTACAAATAATAAATATTGGTCTTTTAATGTCGAATTATAACTTTAATGTTGCCCACGTGTTGGTACGCCAGGAATTCTGAATTTTTACTTAATATCACTCACGTGGAATATTACAAGTAATAAATATCGGTATCCTAAGCCTGAACAATTATTCTAATGTTGCCCACGTGTTGGGGCATAATCTGTTTTAGACTGTGTTATTTAATATTGTCCATTTGTGACACCATAATTAGTCTTTGTTCATCTGGAACCTTTTTAATAGTAACATTATATAATAATGTGGAGTTTGATATTCCAGTCTATAATAAATTTTGTATTATGCTTTTGAAACCAATTGCTATATAAAGAAAATTTTTTCCCGAAGCCTTGTGTTCATTTTACTTTCTGTAATGGTAGATATGTTGGGAATGTTTTGCAGTTTCACACTCCTTGGAATGAAGTTATGATTGAAAATTTTTGTACTGTACGTGTTTTTTAATTGATATTCTGGGCAGGTGTTTATGTATGTATTTGCCACGTCCTTGAGGTAAGAGCGTCGCAGGTGGGTGGCAGCATCTCAGCGAGGACGCGAAGCAACCAGTGACTGACAACGGGCGGGACGACATGTGACAGTGCGGACCAACATTTCACGTGCACTTGAGCGCCTCATGGGAACCTAGAGAAGACGGGCGCTACTTGAACTACAGGCAGAAAGCGTAATCGAGGAACGGCCCTACGGGATTATAGGGATGATGAAATGCTGATACCCAACACGCGAAAGTTTGGCATGGAAAAACATTATTCCTCACAGCTTCCACCACTTTCATGTGGCATTCTCTGGCATCTCTCCCCCGCAGAACGGATATTTTGCGATAAGAGCACTGTTCACGTCGAGTCACGTCCATTTTGCACGGCCGTCGACTCACTTCGGATTTAAAGTCTCTGTCTGTGCAATAAGCGTCAATTGCGCTGGCATCTAGTGAAGCAACCACACTACCACATACTAAAGAATGCCAGGTTCGCCAGGGCATACGACATTTCGCGATAACGTTGTGTAGTTTTCAGCAAAAAATATAGTTGCAATGACGTACTTCCAACACCACCAAAACTCAAAATCAAACACGTAAATAATTAGCATGTTATTTTGAAGACAGGCAAAACTTGACGCACTTAGACGTTTATGCTCTTCAGAATCGAACCTCGAATTGTTTGACTCTAAGCCAATTACACATCTGCAGCTTAAAGAAGTTCGAAAAATTAGCATCCGACTTCCAACACTATGGCAACAGCCAATAAACATATACATAATTATGAAGTTAAGCCTTTAGTTACTGATTTAACTTTTACGTTTCACGTTAATTTATGGCTTTTGCAGAAGTACCATGGTTTTAGAAATAATTAATTTATTGATGCGAACCTAGTGCGAGACGCGGCCAAGCAAAGGATAGGGGTTCACAAAAATTATTTTAGGCGTGATTCAGCTACATTTCACAATATAGCTTCGAAACATAAAACACTTTGTGCTCTTTGAAGAGAGTGACCATGCTACAAGAAGAAATTTATAAGGGTTTGAAATCTTAATTTACCCGCAGATTTCAGAACATAAAAACTTAACAAAAAACGTTTTGCAATGTGGCCGGGAAGAGATTGAAAAATAGTGTTGTCTGTTAGAAAGCTATATCGTGAAATGTGAGCGAGACCCGCCTGAAATAATTTTGACACGTCAAATCTTATCCTTTACTTGGCCGGTCCTGCACTCGCCAGCCGCGGCAAGCTAGTAAAAAAATTTTTTTTTGCGTAGTGACAACTAATATCCTGTAAGTTTTGTATTCAGTGATCAGTGATATGAACTACACTCAAAAATAATCCCCTCAGAGTTTTCTGTACGGCAAAGAAAGCCGTTTATTTGAGGGTATTTTGTGCACAATCACACAATATCGCTTTAATTCAAAGACACGTTTGCTGTTAATAAAATCTTTCTTCGTGTGTTTTTATTTTATGGCAATAATACCTTCCTTTGTAACCAAGATATAAAATTTCTCTGGGCTGCTTTTTTCAGAGTAAAAAGATGACAGTATAACGAACTAAAACGTTTTCTGTCGTACATTGCAGTTTTCAGTACGCAACTGTTTAACATTCGTATGTAAGATGTTCACGGTAAAATTAACACGTTTGAAATCCCTACTTAAGTTCTACTTGTATGCGCATTGTGTATTCTTCCGTTTTATGTACAATTAACATTGCCATGGGGCTCGTCAATTTATTCAAGCGTCGGTCAAGCGCAACAGTGAAATCAATAGAAAAAAATGTTTTGCAAATCTGCTTATTTATACTTTTCGCTGTATTAAAAAAAATAGAAAGTAAAATAAATAATTTCAATTATCAAATGGTTACCTGACACTTTATATTCAACGTTAAGATATGGAACTACTATCCATTCGTCGTTACCATCTTTACTGGGCGCATGACACTCAGTTCGCCCGTTAAAATAAATGTAGGTAGGGATAGTGACTCTTTTCTCAGGTTGATTTTAAAAGTCTTCTATTTATGAACAGCCTTTAATTCAATATACTCTGTCATTACAAAACCGCAATTGATCAAATGTACAGTCTTCCTGTAGACATTTAATGCCATTCTGAAAAGCAGTGACTCCAAATCGCCAACATCAATTCTTCCCAAGATGTGACATTATATTCTGGCCCATGTTACTATCTAACATAACCTACCTACAAAAAGCAATCTGAAGAATAAGACAGATTGGTGTTACGGAGAAGGACGGCGGGTTAGTAACCCTAGTGGTGCATGTTTGAGTATCATAGCCGGAAGTTTTTTTGTGAATATAATTTTATTTCAAAGTGCGTAATTAACATCTAAGGAATGTCGTCAAAAGGCGGTGACTCATCCTTTCGTCCGTTGAAAGTTGAAGTTTGGTGTATATTTGATGGATGGACGGATAGAAAATATAGTTGCCCTGCGATTGGTTGAAGATCACGTGACGCACCGGACGTACGACTGACGTGTGCGACGGACTATTGTGAGACCGACTTGAGTCTTGCAGTGAACAGTACCGTTAAGTATAACATAGATGAGCAACTCGCAGACAATTGGATATACAATGGACATGACAAAGCTATTGTTTACAGAATACGAAGATTTTCGTGTGGGGGCACTAAAATCGGTAGTCCGGTTTCGAGAACGACAGTCGTGGCAGTACTGTCCGCAAGTGAAGACGTAGCTTCCAAACAGATGGTTCGATGGCCTTCTAGACACACATCTTGAGCTACGCCTCGTCGAAGAGGAACACGCCTAAGGTACCGCCTAGATGATTATCGCGCCTCAGTGGAAGACGTGTCACAGCTTCAGACACGAGACTGTCTTATGTTTTCATTCCGCGATGCTCGTTTGTCATGGCGGAGGAACTGTCCGCCTATCTGAAGTTGTTTTGCTGGTTTCTGTGAGGTACAAGCAAAGGAAGCGCTAAGGGTGACACGGACGTGCGTGTCAAATACCGCGTCACCTCTACGCGAAGGCACTGGGCTGGTAAGCAGTTTGCGACTCTGGCACTTGAAGCACCGAGTCTATTACTTTATCTTTTATTTTATTCTGTTATTTTTCTGATATTTCTCGATGAATACAGAACTATTTTCTGTACGGAGAGACCTGGAAATTTTGGATAGACAAGACATTTATGTTAGCTCCACAGCTGGTCCACAGACTACTTGACACGTTCTAAAAGACTCTAAGCCGGCAATAATTCTGCAACAAAAAAAAAGGGCTGTTCATATGCCACCCAGTTCACACTAGACGTGATCCCTTATGTAACAGCAGCTGAGGAACAAACGATAGCGTGTTGCTGTAAATACTATTAATGTGAAATCTTACCTACAGGTAGTTGAACTTCTAGCCTGGTTAGTTACAAAATTATGTTCGTAAAATTGCAAACAAGATGATTTTGAAGATTTTTCCCAAATAGTCAAATTAAATTACGTTAATTTTGTAAGACAACGGATAAAGCACAAGTCCAAAAGTTTTATATGAAATCTATATTTAAAACACAATGCAACGTAATTCTCATGCCTGGCTGATGGACGCACTATAAAAAAAAACGATGCTGCTGATTCCTATACACAGTTTCAGGTTAATAGGACACTTAAAAAGTTCTGATAATTTTTTTCTATTCACTCTGCATCGTTTCCCCACCTAATCGCTAGTATCCACAAGGCGACGATCTGACAGTGTCAAAATGCGTGTAGACACAGACACGTAATTTATACGTGATCCTGGGATTCCCTGCTGGTCGACTCGTGACGCGCCACTGATTTTTTTATTTATAATGTTGTTTATTTAATGAACAGTAGGCCTAGTACAAATACATGCCAAGAAGTTAATGAAACAATAAAAATAGACACAAACACAACATGCAAGCGCTTTTAAACAAAAGGCTTTTCAGCCGTGCAGGAAATATAAAGTAAATCAATTGACTGGTCAAGAACAAACTGAAATAAATAAAAATACAGTAATGAAATTAGGGCAAACCAATCAAAACCCCCGAAGAGACAAGAAATATAAACTACTAAGAATTTTTAACACGGGAATACTAACAACGCGCCATTGAGTCACGACCCTGCCTAGTGCGGGCCTTGGTCACGTCATCAACGGAAGAAACGCGCGGGGGGGGGGGGGGGGGGAAGAGGAGGAGGAAATACGTCCTAACAATGTTTTGGAGGAGATAAGCAAAATACATTTTACCTCCTTTTTGCCGAAACGGAGAAAATACAGTCTCTTGAAGGGATGCGTGAACATAATGTTTCGTTTACTTTCAAGGACTTTCACTGTCTTGAAACTCTTCGACACCTACACTTGAGTGTAGCTCGGACTGTGCTGTAACGAAAATACAGTCTCTTGAAGGGATGCGTGAACAGAATGTTTCGTTTACTTTCAAGGACTTTCACTGTCTTGAAACTCTTCGACACCTACACTTGAGTGTAGCTCGGACTGTGCTGTAACGAAAATACAGTCTCTTGAAGGGATGCGTGAACAGAATGTTTCGTTTACTTTCAAGGACTTTCACTGTCTTGAAACTCTTCGACACCTACACTTGAGTGTAGCTCGGACTGTGCTGTAACGAAAATGTACTGTGCGTGTCCTTCAATACTAACCACGCAGGAGTGCATATTCATTATTTCGCCATACAGACGATTGTTTGTAATTCATGTTACGACACTTAATGGATACAGTTAACTGTCAACTCCATTGGTGATGACTGAAGTAGGCGGGCAAATGTAAATGTAATATTCAGCGTATCTACTGTTCCGATACGGGCGAATATAGGCGGCTCATTTCTACTATGTCTTGAAAACCGCTGAATTTTTACCAACATCCAAAACTTATGCTTCATGCACAATAGCTGTAGTAATCTCTTTTTCGCACCGGATATTTCCGCTAAAACGTTTACTTCTTCATGTACCCAAATGAAGCATCTTTGATAAAAATGTTTATTACTTTTTCCCATTAGAGATAGCGATTTATTGCGAGAAAATGTTACTGATAGTTAGGTTTCGTTAAACTGTATGCATACCAGAACGTTTTCTTTTTACGGTTTATGACTGCCATATGTTTGGCAAGAGCTTTGACTTTTATGGCGACAACGCGCATTCTTTTATTCGTACATTGAACGCATCTGTACTTCAACTGCAAACATCTGAGGGGTGTCAAAAACATATTGTCCTCTCATAAAAGTGGCAAGTGCAGCAAGGCGCTACACGTTTATGAAAAAATATGTTGTATGTTGACAATAAATCTTGTGCAAAGAGCACAATAAAAGAGTTTCTGAGCGAAGTGTTTGGGAAGCAAAAATTACAGAAAGAATTTTACATCGGACAGAAATGGAGGTGGCGAACTACGAGCAGAAAAAACACTCTTGATGAACGCTGTCGAAGTCGAACACAGGCCACGTGAATCCGGTACTCAGTCATTACTTTTTTAATCCTACTAATAGTTTTTTTTCAGTGAGAACTTACTCTCTGTGGTTATTTATTTATTATTTTATTTTTAGCGTTTAACTTATTTCACTACGTACATGTGACTTGTACATAGTCTCGACAGCATGCGAGGTTAAAAGTTTAACGTGTGAATGAAAATCTTACTGTTATTAAGACTCTCATACGGCGATAGATTATTTTGAAAAGTCATTACTGTTGATGTTTTTAAAGACCAAATCAAATATATTTAATGAGCAATAACAAGTAATGACTTCCTCAACGAGAAACTCTTCAACTCCTCTGTGCCTTAACAGTACAGCAAACCTCCAGTGTTGCCAAAACACGAAGGAAAACTTACCGCGAGATTGGATTCGGGTTTAACGCTACTCAAACACCGTTATGTTTACGAACGTGCATCCTGTTGCTTGTAAAAGTAAATGCACATCGCCTCTCTTTACACTTACGTGTCGTATGAAGATACACAACTGAATACAGGAGTTAATTGGTCATTACCGACAGGAAAAAATCTCTGAGGGAACATTTATAGTTTTAAGGACCAGGTATTAAACAGAAAGGTTTGTTCATAAGCATACAGTATTTTACCAATTCGTTACGCTATATACTGTACGCTACATTCCCCAGAAAATAAGCCAGTGCGGTGTCTCCCAGACGAGTGAAATCTTATTAAACCACGTACTGAGAAACACTCGCATATAAATTATAGCTTTTTTTTTTAAATTACGCAGATATTAAATTGTTTTATTTTTAGCATCTCAGTACAGCTTCCCGTAGTTTTCGATGATTGAAGATAACTTTAGAAACACATAGCTTCTTGCGCAATTGTTATGAGTATTGTTCAAGCTGGGTAACACGTCCCCTTGGGAAGGAGTGAGAGAATTCCAGGGGAAGTATGAATTATAATCTCAATATAATACCTAACTACGTAACAGGTGTGTATATATGTGCAAACCTGTGTATACGTGTATGTATGTATATAATGTATTAAATAGCACAGTTGGAGGGGGGCGGGGGAGGAGTGTCCGTGAACTCATACAACAATGTATAAGGGTGGCATCGGCCTCAAAATGTTGAGAATTCTTGGTCTAACGGACGTAAATTTTCTAACCATCTGTTAAAAAAAAATACAGAGACATTTTGCGAGTAGAATGACCTATGTATCAAGCTTGGCGATCCGAGATTTTTCGCATGTGGGAATTGTGATACTGGACGGCGCTGCTTGCCGGCGGGTTTTCTCGGAGTACTCCCGTTTCCCCACCCTTGCATTCCAGCGCCACTCCATCCTAGGGTCTCATTTCATGTTATGTCCGGGGATGACGAGCACCTACAGGTCCCGGTTGGAAAGCCCGTTACTCGGAGAGTGTTGCCTCGTCCTGGATTCACTCTCCACTCGAGTTTTTTTAATGATACCGCCCTATTTTTCTGCGAGTTTAATAAGGGCTCAAAGTATTCCAGGAAACAAAAATGTATAATGGTTTGACGTATAAACTGGTATAATATCAAACCGCGAACATTTTTATGTATTTATCTGTTGGTAATGTTCTATTAGTGTCCCTAGTATTTTTGGATACATTGCTAGAGAACTGCAAAATACGCGTTATTATTTGGGGGCACGTTAAATTTCAAACACATTTACTTTTGCAATAAGTTTGTCATTGGGCAATGCATTTTTTTTATACGCCCTGGATAACTCTGCGCCAGTAAATGAACACTTCACAATTGTGTGGTCCAATTACGTGCAGTCCAAACATAAAGGGATTGACTTCTCTTCTATGCAGCAGCCAATGCAGAAACGACGCCGGCTCGAGTATATACAGCTTCGTGAAGTTTTGCTTTATGACAAATAACGCGAATTTTGCAGGTCTCTATTCAGTGCATTTTCCTGGAAGATTCGGAAAAGTTAAGATTTATCGTAACACTTATGCATTATAGTGAATTATTATAGTGAATGCGCAGACATGATATTAATATTTAGGATGCAACATTTGCAATTCAGTGCAAGGTTTGGTAGTGCTGACTTTAACGTAACAACGTTTGGCGGAAGAAAATGAATAGACTGGAATAAGGAGATCCGCGTGATTATGTATCACAACCACGCAGCAACTCAGAACGTGAGGAACGAACAAAGAAAGGAATTGATAATGCATCCTGCTCACGTTATATTATTTATTTATACCATTATAGTATTCTATGCACAAAGCACGTGTTTCGAAAATTTTGCCTGATAGAATAATTTTTTTTTCACGGTCATGAAATGCCGTGCTTCTGAGATGAAATCAAATACATTAGAATAAGTTAACTAGCTATCTTTAGCAAGCTCGTAGGATAGTATTTAATCTTAATGCAACGCCTGTTGCCAGAGATCCAATAAATGCAGATTAGTTTCTGCGGAATCAAAGCTCTCAAACGAGAGCTGAGTGGCAAGTTGACTGCACAAGGGGGGGGGGGGGGGGAGTTAGTTCAACGACTTTCACCCTTATGTATGACATCAGATAAGAAGCTTTCTCACAATGTCTGTGGTTTTCCTTTTATAGTTGGTATTAGCGTTTGTCAGCAATGACGGCACAAAACAATTAGTTAAATTGAATTCGGGAGCGACGGGATGTATTCGTGGCTGGCATGGTTAGAAATAACCAACCTATAATAAAATTTAAAAATCAAACGTGAACTTCATAACAAAAGATAAAAAGTTTAATGTTTTATTGACTGAAATTTTTAATCTCAGTGACCCCTATCTCGGATACTTCACAAAAATTATCTGTAATTTTTTGTGCACAGAGGAAAACCGCGTCCAATTACGGGAGTCCTTTACACGTGGGAGGTATCGTTCGCGTTGAGAGAACCTATACACTCTACATTCGATCCAGTGGAAAACCCCTGAATCGCAGTGAAAATGGTTCCACTTATAATCAGTGAAATTTTTCACATCAGTAATTCAATCAGCGTTTTTTTTCTTTTTTTTTTTTTTTCACTGATTCTAAGTGGAGCCATTTTCACTGCGAATCAGTGGTTTACCACTGATTCGAATTTACAGTGTATACGTCGCTGTCTCATAACAACTGCTGCGGCCAGTAACATGAAGCAGAAACAATTTTAATTTCTCCCGATATATGGCAGGGCGTTATGTTAAATTATGGCAGTATAGTTCCAAACAAAAAAAACTTGTTTGTCGTAACTTCTTAAACAGATATATTTTTATGCGAGTGAAAGGGTTAGAGACTTACCCAATTCGCGACTTTTTTAGTGAGGAAATCGGACAACCTAAGATTATAAATTGCGCTAGATTCTACCTGGAGTGGGACGTTATCACAACCAATGAAATACAGGGGTTTCTGTTCAGCTGTAGTAAAATGAACCAATTAATTTATCTAACGGCTGTTCACGATAAAGTGAACACTTATGAAATCAACCTTAGAAAAAAGTCTCTGCTCCTACCGGCACATGTTTTAACGGGCCTGCTGAGAGACATAGCCCCAGTCAAGTTAGTAACGATGGACGGGAACTAGTTCTGTACCTTAACGTTGAATAAAAAGTGATAGGTAAACATTACTGGTGACTTAAATTATTTCTTTCGCTTTCTGTTTTTTTAAGTATGAACGTGTAAAAATGTGCAGATTTGTTAAAAATATTTCTTCTTATAATTTCACAGTTTCACTTGACAGACGCATGAATAAAGTAATGAGGTCCATGGGCAATGTTAATATTACATAAGGCGGAAGAGTACACAACGTGCATGCAAGTAGATCTTAAGCAGGGTTTTCAAAAGTACTCGTTTTACCGCGAATAGCCAATAACTCGGGACAGGAAAATCTCGCGAATTCCTCTCAGGACAAGATAGACGTCGAGTACATATACAGTGAAGTCACATTTGCAATTGGATCACAGTTTATTAGACACTCCCTGAACGCCTCTGAGCCAATAGCAGACTTGCAAGGAAACAAGTAGCTAATCCCATACTGCCAGGTGTGGGGCAAGACTGGCCTGTTCTCTGGGGCAGCAACCAATGAACACACAGCTGAAACTCGAGTATACAGCGGACTGTGGAGTCTAGCCTACAGGTCATTAAACTAACGAAATTTTCCTATCCCTACTCACAGGCTTAGTAGTTCGGTTTAAGAATCAATTACCGGCCAAAAATAACCTTCGTGTGCATTACGTAGTGGGTCTGCGTGGGATGAACGAACGACGCAATGCCAGTCGAGTCGGGGACAGCGATCTCACGAACATGAGCAAAGGCATCGTAATGCGCTACCAACAACACGCTGAGCAGCTGGATGGTCATATTCGTCATGCCGGGTCCACGGTTCAAACACTCCCACCCTGGTAGGTTTCACAGCTTGAACACCGAGTGGGTGACCATGTGGAGTATCTATGGAGAAAAAAATCGCGTCGTTTTTAGCCTTCACAGTATGCGCAGAACTGCGCGACTTAAAAACGCAGGAGATAATATTAAATACATCTAATCACCGGACACGCCTCATACGCCATGTTAGATTTCTGCTTTCTAGCCTAGTTCAGTTGTACAGCGGAACTTATTTTAAACTACAGCTAGAAATTTTTGAGAAATATACATTAGGCTGTAGAACCAACATAAAACCTGAACTTTTGTTAACCGATTATTTAGTAAATGGAGCAGCATCATTCACAATTACCGGATAATGCGTGGATAAAATCAGGCTACTACACTCGGAAGCATTTATAAAATGTAAACGTGCTGTAATAAGCAATTTTGAGTTATTTCATTGTAAAAAATGTTATGGCTGGTTAACGGAAAATTCAACATGGTGGATCAGACGGAGCATTAAGAACAGTAAAACAGCCGCTTATTCTGCGAACTCCATCTGCACACACCAGCCAAACCGCATCACTGGCCGAAAGCATGTCGGTAACGCCCTCCGCCAATCAGAGCTCGGTTACCTACTTACCAGCCAACCAGTAGGGTAATGAGTACGCCCACACAAATGGAAAGGGCTGATAACCGTTTCCTTGCGGTGGTGACAAGAGTATTTCGCACTTTATCTTCCTCCAAAATGAATCCACGTTTTATTTCCCTGATCCGCGGCAATTTTAACGTTTACACGTATTGCAGCGACAGACAATTGACTGGGAAAATACGTAAAACAGGGCTTCCGGAATGCTGAATTAATTGTGATCAGACAGGTATGTCGCTGGTTCAGAAGTTCTCAATAGAGACTTGGTAATTTTACAGTGTGTTGCGGTTATAAAGCCCCTTTACACTGTCAAATTTTCGCCTCCAACTATATATGACAATAAAATTGGAAGATAAAATATAGCCATTAAATTTTTCCTTCCAACACATTTTATCAAATAATCTTGGAAGGTCTAAAAATGCGTCACACTGTAAAATTTTTTCACTGGGAGGACCTAATTTGTATCATTATTTAAAAATGATTTTAATAGTGAGATTTTGGTTTGTTTTTGCTTGTAATCCATCACAGGAAGAAATTTAAGGAATGTTATAATTTATTTTCGCTTCTTTACTAAATTCAAATCTTATTTATCAGAAATGTTTCCTGCACATTTAAATTTAATGCCTCCGAGTTCATAATATTATGTGCGATAATCACTTAAAATAGTATTCATGCCCAGACAGCTTCTACATTAAGTTGATCATTTTCATAAACTATCTCGTTTCCAGCAATTGTTAGTTATTTTAAAGTTTCTTGACGTCCATTTTTGCTGTGCACGAATCTGATTGTCTGAGACCGTCAAACATTAAAGACATTTTACAACAGGTCCAATATTCAAATGTTTGATGGAAACTGAAGCCATTTAACTTTCTCAGACAAATATGGAGGTGTTTATGACGCTTTGATGACGTCATAACCGTCCAACTTTATTTGATCAAACTTATTGGAAGCAGTTTGAGGGAAAATTTTTACAGTGTGCTGCGGTTCCTACAGACGCCTGCGCCTCCCTAGAAGTCTGCGCTAGGAGCGCCGGTACGGCCCAGCCGGAGGCATGTGATATTAGTAACGGTCTGGTTATGCACAAACTGTAAAAAAAAAAAAAAAAAAAAAAAATATTCGCGGCGCGCAGGGGCGTAGGAAGCAAATATGCGTCTCACATTGTAAAGAAACATTATTTTGGAAGAACAAGATGAAAAAAAAAAAAAACGCAGTTGTACCGTGCAACTTTTACATGCTTCTGCTTTAGTCACAGAGGTCCCGAAATGGGCAATGTGCACGTTTTTTTTCTCGATAGCTTTCTTTTCAACCATTTTGTACCAATATTGTACCTAAGAAGTGTTTTGCAGTCACATGATAATCGCCACGTAATTAGATACTTTTAATTGATAATAACTTGCTGTACACAGATTTTTATGCAAAAAGCGATGCATGTATACTTTTATCCATGTATTAGAATGCGCCCCTTCAAATATCAACCATATTTATTACATTGGCATGTTGCCCATTACAATAAAAAAAAATCTTTGGCGATTTGGAAAATGTGAGGCATGAACCAACGTCCTTTTGATCCACATTTCAGTAGGCTAGCCACTACTTTAAAAACATATTTTTTCCTCTCATTATGTTATTTGTTAAGCACATATTTAAAATATGTGCATTTTGGAATGTCCAATTCAGACGTCAAGATGTTCAATATCATGCCTTATCCAGGACTCGAACCAGAATTTATCGCTCTCGAAGCTAGAACACCTGTGTTTATATAAATGATGAGTCACGTGGTTTTGAGATTAACAACATCCCAAATAATAAACTTTTGCTCTCTCGTGTAGTCGAGCCAGATTAACATTCCGCAATACAACTTCATCTCTGAGTCGCATGAATTGCTGGATTACTTTGAACGAACTTGACAGCCTTCACAGAGTTTGCAATGGCATTACAAGATACAAGAAGATAAGAATTGATTTAAATAAGTTTGAAATGCAAACACTGCAGAGTATGTCAGTCAAGATGCTTAAAATAACATTATCGAGGAACACAATCATTAGTATTAAACTTACCCGACTAATAGGCATTTACCGTAAAGATGGCTTATGAACTAATTTAACCTAACCTTAAAACTCTCATGACATTTGGGATACGAGCTCACGCACTCATGGCTGCCAAGTAGGCGTATAGACGCCCTGCACAGTCGGGGACTAGAACGATACACCACTCGTATTAATAGTTTCCGGTTAAATTATTTGTAGTTTCATACTGATTTTTTAATTATGCCTACTCAAATAGAGTAATCACACAGAGCCGAAAATATAAATTTACCAACTTACCGAAACTTTAATTATAAACATGCATGAAGTCTGGACTGCATGATTAACTGCTTAAAAAATCAGTTCGTTTCAAACTTTCTTAAGGTAAATCAAACAGGCTATATTTTATTCCTAATATGTATGTTTCATTTAAACTACTGGGGGGGGGGGGGAGAAGTGGCGGTGATTTAGCAGCTAGAGTGCGCGCCTCACACCAAGGCGATCAGGGTTCGATTCCCGGCCGGATCACTATCGGGGATTCCCATGTGGGAATCGTCCCGGAACGATGCCACAGGTTGGTGGTTTTTCTCAGGGGTCTCCGTCTCCCCGCCCTTGCATCCCGGCGCTGCTCCATATTCACCTCACATCATCCTAATTGGCTCTTAAGACCTGAGATGTTATGAGTTGCTGAAACTTCTCAACCTAAACTGTGGGTTATCAGTTAACATTTATGGTGGCAGCACTGAATTAAGAATGCTCAAAAGTCCTTTTACCTGAGTCAAAGGAATCCAACACTTCTTTAGGATCATTGTCTCTATCACAGCCTGTCCTGCATTGCTTTTTAGGTGGCTGCTGTGGTGAACTGCAGGAATGTGCTGGGCGGTTGAAGAAATAATTGTTGATGCTTCTCTTGACTCATAATTCCATGAGGTGAAAATTAAATACGGTTATAAATTTTCTGCTTGAACACTAAAATTTTGCCATGACAGGATGTATTCACACTTAACCACTTGCAACGCTTCCGACAAACAAATATCTCATTCTGTTCTATAGTGCGACTCACAAAGTGTCTTGGACGTTTGTAGGCCTACTGTGACACACCTCTGTTCACGACTGACGGGAGGATGGGAAGCTCCCTGCAAGGCGGTGACGTCACAAGGCCAGTTATACAAAAGATTAGGACGTATACGCTACTGCGCAAAGCGGAAACATTTACTCGCCTTATACACTATGATAATATTTCCCAGCACCGCGAAATATGAATTTTATAGAAGAAAACCGGAAAAATTATTTACTGTGCCCATCTACTTATCGAAAATTCCTTATTTAATTTAAGAACGAGGTAATTCACACGCAAGAAATTGCCGCTTAAAGTACTCAGCTTCGCAGTGAAGGCATTGTATCAGATGAAACACTCCACGTGTGTCTTGATATTTCAGTCAGTTTGAGCTGATGTTATGGAGCCGGGGGGGGGGGGGGACCCATGTTTTTCCCGGCTATGGAATTCATGGCCGGGTGCTTGCCCGGGTCGTCCCCTCATCTACCCCACCCCCCTGGTTCCTACGCCCGTGGCGGCGCGTCGGAGAGCGCGCAGCTGATTACACGGAGGCCAATGTTTTCAGCGCGGCATCAGGCTGCGCGTGTAGCTAGCTCTCTCTCTCTCTCTCTCTCTCTCTCTCTCTCCTCGCCGGCTGCGCAGACTTCCTGTACATTCTCCCGCCACCAGTCGCGGCCCCAACTGTAGTGTCGAATATTATCGCCGGCCGAACCAAAGTCCGCCTTGCAGAACTCGCCGCACAGGAAATGATAAACGCGTTGTAGTTTTTTTTTTTATTTTCTCGCGGAGCGTGTAATTCAGTGGGATTACAGGTCAGTTTCAGCATGCTGGATGGATGCCTGTCACCATTCTCTCTAGTCCAGTAGTGACCCGCGACAAAGACGGGTCAAAGGTCATGGCGATTCTCTGGCAGATGATATTTTGCTCGAAAGTTCTCCGAGAGTGCATGTGGACGCCTGGTTGGGGAATTTTCTTTTGCTCTCCCGAGGGTGGGGGCGCTAAGGGTGACCTACGCATGAGCATCACGCTTCATCATAGCCTCTAGGCGCAAATCACTGAAGTGGAGCGATGTCTTCCCGTCGACAACGCGCCAGCGGTGATCATATAATATTATGCCGTCATACTAAAGGTAAAAAGTTTACTCACCTGTGTGTACTTTTTTTTTTTAATTCCATGCCAGGATGTTCTTACTTAAAAGATATACTTACTTGAAGAAATAATTGTTGATGCTTCTCTTGACTCATAATTCCAGTGGATTTAGCAATTTAAACTAGCAAAAAAAAAGTACTGTGGAAATAAATAAAGAGAACATGAAATTTGTATATAACACGTGCAACGTTTGTTAAACAATATTCACAAGCAGACGCTACTGAAGAACGTTGATTAGTTTTATAATGTGACGTATTCTACGTCACGCGGTTTGGTGCTCAGGGCTGGCGACCAACTTCAGGCTCGGCCTCGCGTCTTCTGAAAAAAATTCTTCTTTTTCGCGTCATCATTTCGGAATCATAGTAATTACTGACAATGCACGATAGTAGAATATTTATATTTTACGAGTTGTTTAATATTTTTTGTGCGTTATTTTAATTGTGTGTTATCTAATTGTTGTAAAAAGTTTGGAATATAATTTTATTTTCTATAATCATACATTCCCAATAATATCTCTGAAGTTGAAATGATGACACGAAAACCAAGAAGCGGAAGCTCCCGGCCTACGCTTGTTCGCGCTCAAAGCACCAGGCCTTTGAACAACTGTGGATTGTCATCTTGAGCGATTCGATTGCAGACATCGCCAGCTGAAGGAACTGCAAGAACCGCGCAGACTGGAGACGTATCCTCTTGCACGATCATTAAGATATGATGATTTCCAACCTCAAGTAAAGAGTGTCGGACGACAGACAAAAAGTTACTTTATATTTGTGTCAAACACTGTCTAACATGGAAGTAATGCTTGTGACGTCGTTTTCAGCAAATAAAAATTTTTGTTCTGTGCACTTTCGCATAATTTTACTCGTCAGAATCATTATAGCTGTGCTGTTTTCTATAAACGTTACTTCTACGAAAAGTGGAACCAGGGAAGCTGAAAGTTGTCTTAAATATTTCTTCGAGATGCCCTTGGTATGAGGTATTTTACAAACTCTCAGAGATAGCCAGAAATAAAAACAAAGATATCCTTGCACTAAACAAAACAAAATGCTGCGTGTATTGTTCCTTGTGATTTTAACGATGGAGTTTTCCTCCATGTAAATTTCCTCAATTTCACAACTGATTTAGTTTTCATTATTTACGTTCTTCCAGAAACAATCTTTGTGACCGACAGTGCAAAAAAACACGGAATACGAATTTTATTTGTTTAAAACGGCGTCACATTAAATGTATGCGATTGACGATATTTACACACGTATAAAATAATGAAATTTATTTTGTATCCTGCGTCTTTTACAATTTATGTCCACGCGCCCACGATTGTGGGTGTATTGCACGAAGTATGCTAATGACCGGCGTTGCATGCTATTTTGTATCGGAAGAAATGAAGTTGAGTGCAGTGACGTTTCAGAAAAGTTTTCGAAGAAAGGTACATACATTTGGAAACACTGAAGAATCGTTTTCATTTTATAAGTGGTTGAATACACTTCAAAATATATTGTCCACGGACACGCTATCAGCCGAAAATAAGGGCGTCAATAACGCGAAATCAAGAAAGGAATTCCTAAAGAACTGGTGATTTCTGGATATAGAGTTGACATTTTTTTCCCAAAGTCAAAGAACTGCTCAACGGACCACTGCCATTTAAAGACAAGAAGTTACCCGGTAACTAATAAGCCTAAATTTCCTGTGCAGATATATCCAAGTCATTTTGATGAAATGCTCAAGGCTTTAGATGGTAGGATAATGCGTGTCAAAAATTGTTTAACCAGAGAGAATTGTCCACCCTAGTTCATGGTAATCGGACGAGAAGTTCCAGAAATATGATGTAAACCTAGGTCAGTAACAGTTTTTGGTAGCGATATCGTCTAAAATGGAGGACGATTGGAGCCATTTCTAAGTGGATTTAGTGCACATAGTAGGTACTTCATCACTAGGGGTAGTGAAATTTCGCGAAAAGACTTCAAGACAAGTCATATTTCAAAGCACTGCAGGGTGGTGTACCTATCTTGATTAGCTGACTTACGATTTGACACGTGTTTGTAATTGTCTGCACACGAATCACGCAGGAGCCGTAGCGATGTTACCGAATTCTAAAGTGGCCCGCTCAAATATGAAAACGCCTTCTAAAACAGACAGCAACCAATGGCAATAGACAAACTGCTGTTGGGTGCTTGTAGTATTGAAGTCTACCGTGCGCTCAAATTTTTTCGCGATAAATCACTAGTTCTATTCATTACACGAAGTTGGAGTGGAGTCGATGTATTGGCACCATAGATATGGTATATAATGCTATACGAAAATAACGTCACCCCTTTGGAAAATAATAGATTATTTCTAATAATTAGATACTAAGTGAAGGATAAACTTGGCATATTTGAAGTCGTTTAAAAAAAATCTTTAAAATTTCAGTAAATGTGCAAAATAAAATGTTGTCCACTGAAACGTATTATTTTTTTTTTAAAGGTTAAAAGAACAGTATGTTACGCTTAGTTACATATTTATGTTTCTTTCAGTTTCACTCAATGGTTTCACTTGGCTGATTGGTCGACGAATGGATCATTTGTCATTAGGCTCATGGCAATATTAAATTTTACACGTGGCCGGACGCAGGATAAACAGTAAGCAGAGAAAAAAATAATTGGCAGCCCTGACAAGTGCCCAGGTAACAGCGAGCCGACTACATTCTACACAGGCGACAAACTGATCGAAACGTCACCAAGCTATGTTAAAAATAACACGTTAAGATCAGCAATCTTTTAACTCAAAACTGTCCTTGTTAACATAAACACACGTTTGTAACAGCGTTATTTAAAACCCATTTACAAGTCAACTTCGCCCATTAGCACATTACGCCATTAACTCCAAGTCGCCTTTGCTTGCTGAAGGGCAAAAACTGACATGAATGCCGTGACTCTCTCTCTCTCTCTCTCTCTCTCTCTCTCTCTCTCTCTCTATATATATATGTGTGTATATATATATGGATTGGCCAGTGGGTTGATCGTTACATTGAAGGTCGTATTTGCTGACCGAGCGCTATGATGATGAGGAGGGGGGGGGGGGGGGGGGGGGGAGAACTCTTGGACAGCTATAAATTTACCCGGGGACTGTGTTGACAGAAGTTTAACACTCAGCCAAAGGTCGGCTTTCTTGCCGCTAGCGGACTCTCTATCCACTCGTCGTTCCTCCCAGTTGTGGTTTCTCTAAATCGCCGCTTCTTAGAACACCACAAAAAAAAACTTTGCAGGGATTGGTCATCGGTCGGAGATGATGACACCCTATTTGATCCTACGTCCTGCCGGCGATTTCTTTTGCTACCAGGAAGGACGGGTAATTAGGGGAAGACTGGAATTTGAGCAAAACTTTGTTTGCTCCAACCACACAAGTTGTTTCAGAGATACGTCTGAAAATCGGTGTTATTACGAACAAGTAATAAATGTAAAAGGGGTATCGGGTGGAATTATCACTTGGAACGCTCTCTAATAATTTTCTAATGAGAACAAATATTTTCTAAGCGATATTAATGTTGGTTAACAAAACGTTGGTTAACTCAGTGGCATAATTCGTATGGCATTATACTACATAAATATTACAATTTTTTTTCCACTGTAAAGTTTAAAAAAAAAATATTATTGAGATTTTTGCTAGATTCGGCGAATTTCCTTGCGAAATAACCTGGTTTTATTACCTTAAGAAGACATTTTATGGTATTTTATTTTGTTACCGGTTCATGTGCTTATCAGGTGCCGTTTGCCTATCTTCAGGGCAGCTCAGGGCTCAGTTACATACAAAAGAGAACGTCCATGATTGGCGTGAACATTAGAGCCGCTCATTCAGCAGACTCCAGCCACGCACGCCAGCAAAATGGCGTCCACTGTCCAGCAACTTGCTGGAACGCCGTTCGCCAATCAGCGCCCGGTAAAATCACTCGCCACTCTGAAGCACAGCCAATGGGTAACCTTTTGCAGTACGTAACAGCCAATGAGACACAAGGCCCGTTCCCCAGAGCGTCGCGAAGTAGATCCGAGGATGGGTACACCAATATATAAGGAAGCACCGCAATTTCGTCTCTGCATGTAAGTGTGTGTGTGTGTGTGTGTGTGTGTGTGTATATATATATATATATATATATATCTGTAACCTGCGACTTCATGAACAGCAGTTCTTTTGGTCTCTCCAGTCACGCTTACACAGTCCTTCAGTTTAAAAACACACCAGTCACTTTGTACAACGTTAGTTTTTGGCGAGCTGCCAGCCAGTACAATGCTAAGTTGAAAGCGTAAAATGAATGTTATTTCCTCTTGCCTATAGGCTGATCACGGTTAAAATGAGCACTTTTGAAAACCTTGTTTAAGGCCTACTTGTATGCACTTTGTGTATTAATCCGCCTTGTGTAAAATCAACATTGCCATGGGCCTCATCGCTTTATTCGTGCGTCGGTCAAGTTAAACTGTGAAATTATTGGAAAAGTAAATATTTTACAAACGTGCACATTTATACACTTCGATGCATTAAAAAACAGAACGCAAAATAAATAAATTAAGTTGTCACAAATGGTAACCTAACACTTTTTATTCGACGTTAAGATATATCACTACTTTTCTCCATGGTTACCAACTTTACTGGGCGCGTGTCTCTCAGTGTGCCCGTTAAAATATATGAAGGTAGGAGCATGATTTTTTTTCTAAGGTTGATTTTAAAATTGCTTACTTTATCGTGATCAACCTCTATATAACGTAAACGTAACAATTCATTGTTTTATTTGTGTGCTGCTGACGGTATATTACGTTACAGTGATCATTATGAAGGATGTTGATGGCGTAATACCAAGTCACCAATGTCTTCGAAGAATGCGGACGTCGTTACATAACGGCAAACTGCAAAAAAAAAAAACTATATTCAATAAAGGCGATAAAAAATTACGTTGACAGCACTCGAAGTGATTAATGTATAGTGAACTAATGAACACAATTTGCATTTCCATTACATATACAGAATGTGTCTAAATTCCCATTACAAATTGTAAGGGCTTGCAGTGGGGACCAAGACGGTTACGTTTTGCACAGGAACTTATGTGCGGAAACGTGCCGTTTCCCCGCGACAAACAAAACACCACCGAATCACATGTTGACCTCACCCACGTCTGCAACATAATGTGCGTTGTTTTTTTTCTGGGTCCACTTACAAGAAGGGCCCGATGTGACGACCAACGACGTCTACACAAACACGGTACCTACGTACCATGTTCTGGTACACACGATCACAAATTGAACACAAGCACTACAGATGATACGAACGTCAACTGATCTACGTGTCTACCGGCAGCTCACAACATCAAGTGAATGACATGTAAAAAGACCTGTCGTGGACACGGGACATCACGTGATCGTCGAATGACGCACCTACTACCCTAGTCATTAGCACCCGCATTGTCTTCCACGTACTCTCGCGGGTGCCCGATTGCTTGGCCTGCACGTTCGCCCGACTTGACTCCGCTAGACTACTTCCTGTGAGACCTCTGTGGAGTCACACGAAGAACTGCTGGCGTGGGTTATGAATGCGGCGGATCTTGGACTTCCAGGTATTGGTGAGCGTGTGTACCAGAATATAGCACGTAGGTATCGTGTTTGTGTAGACGTCGCTGGTCGTCACATCGAGCCCTTCTTGTAAGTGGACCCAGAAGATAAACAACGCACAGTATGTTGCAGACGTGGGCGAGGTCAACATGTGATGCGGTGGTGTTTTGTTTGTCGCGGGGAAACGGTACGTTTCCGCACATAAGTTGTATGCCAAACATAACCGTCTTGGTCCCCACTACTACAAGCCTTTACAATGTGTAATGGGAACTTAGACACATTCTGTATACGTAGTACAATAAGTAAGTTGTCGTAGTGCATGGCTGTCCCTACACTCGGGGCGCCTGTCAGCTTACCAGCTTGAAGACTGACATAACATAAAATTTCTCTATTTGGTATGCAATAAGCTCCCCACTCCGTTGGCTGGCAGTCAACAAATAGTGCAAGTTTACCAGCGCTGTAAGCATATCCGGTGTAACGCAGATCAATATTGCGACAATAAATGGAACTGAACAACATATTGTTAAGTGTAAACAAATATTATTTAAATAAATTTATTTGGTAACTGAAAACTAATTTCTTTTTCAGTGCAGAGCCTCGCACAGCCACAGTTTTTTTTTTAATTTTGTCAGTTGACTTCCTCTCGACTAGTCCTTCGATCTGAAGTCTTATTTCGAAGTAACACGACTGGAGCTTTAGAAATGTGCAAGAGCTATCAGAAAGTATGGAACTTTTCTGAGACCACAGAATGTCGAAGATGTTATTAAGTTGAGTGGTTAGTTACGTAAATCTTATGTGCCAACACATATTTCTAAACACTGCATTATATCGTCACTTGAAGAAAAATAACTATATAACTTTGGCTTGTTGGTATGGCTTGAAAAGATGTTCATAATTCGAATAGCAGAGTTTTCATTTGCCCGAAGAGACGGACAAATAGCCAATACCAAAGAACAAGGAAAACTTTAGACGTGTACAAAAATACATAGCAACTTAAACAGCAGTCAAAATCGGCCCATTAAATTGCTGTGCCTGCGTATGGAATGATTTCTGTGTCTATGGATTGAGCGGAACACGGAGAAACATCTTTGTCAAGCAAGAAAATAAAAACGGTATTCTCAGCCGCGAGAAGTTAGGGTAAGTGGAGGACGGGATTATAAGGCCCAAGCACTAATATCTCTCTCAGTCTCTCTTCTCCTCTCTCGGCATTGCTTATCCGCCTGATGTCCACAGCAGAAAGGACCTGCCCAGTGATGGACACCGTATTGAATTACCGTCCCCTTTCCCTCCTGCTTACGTGAACCAGGTTGTTATGGGCCCTGTCCTGAGGTGCAGTGTTTCGAAGAACCGGTCTCTGCGCTACTTTAAATTCTTAGATTGTGATGTTAAAGAGATTCGCTCCTCTTCCGTCTGTTTATCCTCGGGTATCGCCAGTTTAACCGGCCTCGCATAGACAATACAAACTGGTTTATCCGTGACTCGGGCCTTGGAGCGCTCTCTCGTGCCCACTTCTAGTAACTCCTAGTAACTCCCCCTCCCCCTTTCCCGGGTCCTCGATATGAAAATTTACTTTATTGCTAGTTTGAGAAGTTATTTTGAAACTAAAACGCAGTAATAGATGCTATTCAAGCAAGGCAAAACGATTTTTTTCTTTTCAGGTGATCAATTTGGAAACACGTGTAAAAGCTTATTATGGTAATTCACGCAGACATTCAAAAGCTTACGGCAAACTGCACGAAATAGATGAGGACAATCCTATTACATAATTTTAAGAGCTAGATATTCCCCAAAAGTGATTCTTTTGGTCGTGTTTCTTGTTCCAACCGTTAAAGAAACCTTGTGCGGAATAAATTTTCATGATCATTTTTAGGCATTATCTAACCATATTCCCTGTCAATTTGCATTTCCTAAAGAACTGTTTGCTGTCTTTAAAAAAAGTAAAACATTGTTCGTAATAAATCCAGTTTTCAGGTGCTACAAAATAATTTTAACACCGCAGAAATTTAAGCACAATCTGTTAGAACTAAATATTTTTTTTTAAATATCATAAATAAAATAGATTAAAAACGTTAGAACTAGCGACGTTTATCTAAACGCCAGAGAATAATTCAGTTCAATCTCAAACTCTGAAAACGCATCCCTTATCTTAAAATTGTTGCTACATTTTTTTTTACATAACATATCCCGGAGTGTCGGGAGCTCAATGTCCAAACTCCAGGCATAGTTTCTTTGAGTCAATCGTAATACAAAAGCCCTTTTCACTTATATCCGGAAAAAGTATTTCTATAACATTTAATTGTATTCAAAGTTGCGGCGCACAGCGACTGGACATCAAGGCAGTGCCATCATGCGCGTAGACAAGTTGCATAGTTAGCAGGCGCACGACACTGCGCAGCGTCGCTCGCCTAATTCCTATGCAACGTGTCTTACACGCATGACCGCACCGCCTTGTTCTGCAGGTATTGTACGTCGCAACTTTGAACACAATTATTCGATATAAAAATACGTTTCCGGATGGCTTGTGTGTTACTTTGGGCCCAAAGAAACTACGTCTGGAGTTTGTGAACTGATTTGACTTACATTTTATATAAACTATTGCAAAGACGTTTAGCCGCGCGAAATTATTGAAAGATATCGATCTTATGTAGTTTTCACCATGTCGCAACAAGCAACATTATACACATAATTAAGTAAATGACAACAATAAGCAGACGTGACAAAGCTACACGGTAAACATTTTTTTGTACGTTCTAAGAACAATTATTTGGAAACTGATTCTCAAATTTGTCTTGTAACGCTACATGTGAAATATTTTATCTTTAGAACACATCGTTTTATGAATCATGCAAATATTTTTATGTACCTCCGTATTTACAATAAACCTCGTAATGCAGCACTTGCTTATTAAATTTCAATTTAATTTTTACCTATTCCATAGTAGCGTGTTGTGAAATCTGTTGTATTTTATTTGTAATTTTACAATTAATTACCTTAGAAACAATGTTGTTTGAAACTCAAACATTGTTTGTATAAATGCAAAATTCTTTTTAAATGTATGTTCAAAAATCTTTACTCGCTAATAAATCAAATGTCTCAGTAAAACATAAAGGAATTACTATTGCACTGTAATATATCTTTACATTAAAGCACTTCGAAAAGAAATGAATAAAAATATTTTTAATTGGCCAATGATTCCCTCGTGTTCTAAGCAGATGCGTCGGAACCTTTATGGGTTAAGGGAGGTCACCCTTTCCAAACTTAAGTTCCGAAGCAATTAACATTACTATATGCACACAAACTGTTTCCTATTCACATATTGTACACAAAATACATACCACATCATTATAAATATCCCTTACTTTAGTCAATACACGTTTACTTCCAACTTTTCTGAAGCCCTGCTGAAGTCCTTTTTCCAGTATATTCCTCCACCTCGCGCAAACAAAGCTTCACCAAGTCTAGAACATTACACCAAAGGGACAACGCACCGCATTTTTCCGCACTCATTTTCATAATATTTTGCATGAGAACTATTTCTTACTAGGCATTACCAACACACATATTTTATCAATTTTTTCATATCAATTACAAATGTAATAATATAATTTTTAAATAAAATACAATAAAAGTTCAACTTAATCATAAATAAGATACTTCTACGTTAAAAAAAAATTTACTAAAAGCTCGTGATACATGACACGTATAGGAAGCAATCAAACACTCCATAAGTGGGGTGATTTTTCTAATGTTTGGTTGAAAAAGTGTGAAGAAACCGCAAATAGACTACATTTAACATTATTATTGACCTCCACTCTTAGTAAGTATACATATAGTGTGAATCTTATTTATATTGTTTACTTAAAGTGCCGGCGCCGCCAAGTGAAACTGAAGAGGGAGGGGGCAAATTCCCCTAGCCACCCTCTTTCCGGAGCCCCTGGTTCAAAAAGAGTAACGTCGTGTATAATCTATTCAAGGTTTCATCACACTTTTTCGAACTAAACCTTTGAAAAATCAACCCATGTATTACGTGCTTCGTTGTTTCGTAAATGAGTATTTGTTACAATCCTTTAATAATTATGTTAAACATAAAAACACCTTAATTTTCATTGAACTGAACTTCTGCTTATACTTTACGTATAAACAATAATATTCCATTTATAATTCATACACAGAATGCAAACAGAGAGAAAATACGTATGCTGGTAATGTCCAGTAAGAAATATTTCATATGCAAAATATTAAATACATTATTACTAGTGATCCGGCTCGGCTTCGCCCGGATACAATATAGTTTTTTCTGGCTGCCGCGTGCTCGCCTCTTACACCTTCCCTCCTTGTGCCTCTCTTGCCACCTCACCACGACACCCTGCGCCATCATCCACACTCGCCTATAGGTCCGTGCGCACGCCTCTTACACCTTCCCACCTTGTGCCTCTCTTGCCACCTCACCACGACACCCTGCGCCATCATCCACACTCGAATATAGGTCCGTGCGCACGTCTCGATTTTAGACATTTTTTTACAAAACTTTTTATAAGTGTTAAATTACTGGCGGTAATTGTATGATGTAAATGACATTCCTTGTCTACATTAAACTGTTTTAATTATGAATTAAACTAATATGGTAAATATTAAGTTCTTTATGGTTAGAAAAGACAGCGACTTTTACTTTGGTTTTTATTGCGTAATTTAAATTGTAAATACTCTTATTACTACTTACCTATTGAAGATAGATCCATGCTACCGCTGACATTTTTGTAGATAGTTGAATTTTACGCAATTCTTTCGTACACGATTATGTTATATATCTAAAGGATTAGACAACGTATTCCATAAGAGCGCGCTGGCGGCAAACTTTTTTCCCTACTTGATTCACTAATCACGTTAATGCTCAGCTCTTATAAATGCTAGGGCGATTTTTAATATTTTAATACACATAAACCCTCCTCGATAAATGCAGATCATAACAGTAAAACCGCATCCAAATCCGTTCAGTGGTTCTCGAGATTAGAGCAGTCATACAGACAGATGCACACTAGGCACTTCCTTTTATACCATGTATTGAAACTATGTGCGCACGAATTCGGCGCGTTGTCCCATACGTGAAAATGTTTAAACTCTATCTGCATGAAGTGGCGGAATATCCTCAAAGTATAACTTTAGCAGGGATTCAGAAAAGTTGTAAGTAACCGTGACTGGAATATACTAGTATAGGGGAATTTTTTTTTCTGGGGGCGGAAGTGAAAATAACTGCCACGCCACGTGTTGGGCGAGCTAATTGTTTGTGCGGGCGCGAGCGTCTACCACGCTCCAATTACGCAAAGGTCGGCCACCGGTCCTCGGCTGAAAACGCCTTATCAACCGGACGTGAGGCCCCCAGGGATCGCGCTGGTTCATCGACTCGGCGCGGCGGACCACGGTCCCGCCAATTTATCCCTGCAGCTCGTCCGCTGCTCACAGACAGCACTATAGGCTATTCACGATAAAGTGAGCACTTTTTAAGTCTCTCCTAACAGCCATTAACCACTATAAATACCTTGTATTCCAGCCTCATACGTTAAATTTTGAGAGCGACGAAAAGTTTACAGTGTGTTTATTAGTCACATAGCAATGGTTATGTTAAAAAGTGGCATAAAGATAGAAATTGGCTGAAAGGAAAAATTTAGCAGGGCCTTAAAAAGTCCTCACTTTATCGTGAACAGCCTATAGCCATTTGTATAGCATTTCCTGGCCTTACATTACCTCAAATGCAAACTAACGCTTATTTTTATAGGCTGCTCGCGGCTAACTGACCACTTGTGAAGTAAACTGAGTGACGAGATTTGGGAGGCTCTTAAGGTAGAAGTAAAGCAACTGCCTATGGAGCACTGCACCCGACTATACGATGTGAATAACTCTTACAAAATAGTACAGACATCACAAAAATTGTCAGAAAAGTGCGATTTATGCTGTATATGAAAGAATAATGTATATATTTGGTAACATTATAAAATATTTTACTAATATATGCTTTTTAAATGTAAACAAGTAATCGATTAAAAGAGTCTGTATGTTTCCATTCCGGATGCTTCAGAAAGCAGCATTTACTAGAAAATTTTCGTCATGGATTATAGTTATAATGTTACTATGATTGTGTGTACTCAAATTGAATTAGTAATGTAGGAAATAATTTTTATAATTGATTTTATGTGCGTCCATTTGTCACAAACATTTGTGACTGAAACTGACGTAAATAAAGTTAACTATAAAATTGATATGATATATTATTACTATAATTTTACTACACATGATCACAGTAAATATTATGACGATCTTTCTTGAAGAAAATTTTCTTTCAAATTCTGCTTTTCGAAGCATCCAGGATTGAAATGCGCTTATATTTGGTTAAGAATACAGATTATTTTAATATATTATATTTTAAAATTTAAAAGGAATATTTTAGTAAAATCTTTTATAATGTTACAAAATATATACATTCTTCTTTCATATATAGCATAAATCTCATCTTTTCTGACAAATCTTGTGGTGTCTGTACTACTTTATTGTGAGTTCTTCATGTTGTATAGTCGGGTGCAGTGCTCCATAGGCAGTTGCTTTACTTCAACCTTAACAGTGAGTTCTTGAGTGTCGATGAAGCTGAAGAGAGGTAGCCATGGAGTAGCGCCGGAATGAAAAAAAGGGGGGAACGGGAGATCCCCGAGAAAACCTGCATCGTCCAGTACGATTCCCACGTTCTAAATCTGAAACAGTAAGAATTTAGCCACATCAATGAAAATAGTGCCACTGATAATCAGTGCCAGATAACTAAATAAAACTGTGTCTGAATTTCACAGATTTATTTGTGATTCCCACTGAATGTCGGGAATTACCCTGCCATAAGTCACTTGTTCATTTCCTTGATTTGTCAGTCGACAGTTGCTTATCGACTGACATTCAGCGACTGTCATTTCAGTGATTGATATCGCTGATTCGAGCTTAGAGTGCAAATGAGAAAATTTATAAAAAATTAACTTTAGGCGTTGTGATGAACAAACGTTTGTTTGCAACTGTACTAGCGCTAGTATAACGATGTTTCAAACTTCAATATCAATACACATGTATGCGTGTTTCATGTTATTGGCAGCAGATGGGTGTGCGACTACGGAACGTAGTCTAAACAACGAATGATGTCTCCCTCCACGAGCGGGACTTTCCTTATTGAATGCCGTTTTCTGCTGTACAACCTAAAGTTACACTTCCTGCATAACGTCAAGACGCACATGGTCTATTCAGGATTAATTCACATTTTTTGAATAACACTCTTTGAAAAAGTACCCTATGTATGAATTTTTGGTTGTTTCACAATTATGTTACGCATCACCACTGTTTATACTTGTGTTAACATTGCATAACATTACCCTATTTTCAGTTGAATTTAAACTGTATTTATATTTTATCTATAAGTTGTTTGAATTATAAGTAGTATGAATAAAAATTGAGAAAATAGGTAAGATGGTATTGCCCAGTAAGAAATAGTTATTATGCAAAATACAATTACACTGCGTGCACTCGAATGTGGTGCATTGTCCCTTTGATGTAATTTTTATAGACTCGGTTAAGCTTTGTTTGGATGAGGCGGAGGAATATACTTGAAGTATAAGTAAATCAGAGCTTCAAAAAAAGTTGGAAATAACCGTGAATGAACTCCTAAGGGTGGCTTATACGCTCCCTGGAGCTGACCCAAACCGGGTCAGTAGAGAGGTTCAAAGACTAAAAGGAAGCTTGTAAATAGTTCGGGCAAGCAGATGACCAGGGACAGTCTGGAAATTGTGTAGCAGCGGCTGGGAGAGCAGTTGATTGAAAGATATGTTTCTGCTGGCTCAATAGTCCTCGCCTACCACTCTCAAGGGCGTGTACTTGCCTACATTGGTTGTCCATCTATGAACAGAGCTTCAGTTAAAGAAAAAACTTTTACTAAAAAACTGTTTAACTTTTCTGAGTGAAATCTGATTACTAACAACGTTTAATAAACTTTTCACGTCCGAAGAATAATTTCCGTTTTATATTTTTTCCCCCTCGTGTGTTTCTCGAAAGTGAAAATTTTATAAATAGATTTTATGTGTGAAAACATCGGAAGAAGATATCTAAAGTAGTATAGAAAATGCAGCAGGCATTTATCTTTAATATTACAATATAAAAGGATCCGACCACCCATTCGACGTGTAATAGAGGTGAGCTGCGGCAGTAAGACTGCAGGTCAATTCGCTGCTTTCGCTTAGAGATATTGTGGCATGTGTTCAGCGTGCCTGGATCGCTCTTAGCGTTCCTGCTCCTATAATTCCACGACAAAAACTTTGTAAGTACTGCGTGAAGGTAGAGCATACCTTCCTTCCTTCTCCAAGCGGCTGAGCCCTTAACGCCTGCGAACAAACTACCAGCTCAGCACAAACGTATTTGTCGGGTTGCGTAATAGCAGGCGCTAGTTGGTGTACTTTACAGTGGCGAGAAGTGGAATGGAGAGATTTGGGCGGTTCCTAACATCGAGGTCTTGAGAGTTCACGAGGGCGAAGTGAGGTGTGGAGCCGCGCCGGAATGCAAGGGTGGGGGATTTGGAAGATCCCAGAGAAAACTCGTCGACCATCGGCATCGTACGGCACGATTCCCATATGAGAAAATCCGAAAGCAACCCCGTTGAGAAACAAACCCATATTTTCACAGAATTCTATATATACGTCCTACTCCAACACCGCTGCTTACAGCAAGTACACTGGTGGATTGCTGATACGCGGAATGCAACAGGAAACATTTGCAGCGAGCAGTTATGAAAGCGGACTGTCCACGCCTTTTGTGCACATTGGACTTGCCGATCACGTGTCATTCTCAACGTCTTGAATAGTCACTTATTGTCATAGACCCTGAAATTTTGTGGATTCATTAGGTATTAGGCTTCACTGCAAAGAACTGTACAAAACAGGCGTTTTTGTCGATAGCTTGCAGTTTATGTGACACGGTCTCGAGGACCTCCAACCAATAAAAACAATTTAAATTAGAGAGACCGATACAGGCACTACAGTCTTACAGGATGAAGATTACCCTCACTATGGGCAAAACTACTGAACCAAACAAAGGTTGCGCTGGTGTACAGAGAACTGTGTAGACTGCCCTTCCACCTGATGAATTCGCGAGATATCAGGGTCTCTTAACACATCGCGTTAGCTTGGTCGTACAGTTGTTGGATCCAGCAAGCATTCCATGATCCTCACGGTTTTCTTAACTATCGAATTGAGATGCGTTAAACTGAAATAACCTTGTCAACAAACAGCTTAGAAATCTTCCTATTCACAACAGCGTTTTCAATATTTAACGAAAAATAAATTTGAGGTAGCCATTCAAGTCAAGACTTTCACATGTTGGGAGACTCCAATTCTAATTGGGATTATGCCTATGGTTGATAAACAGACACTGCAGATTTAAAGCTCCGCATACGTGGTTCACTGGTTTTGTGGTGTGAGTTAATATCGAAAATAGTACAGTTCCAGGTTAAAAAAATTAACGTATATCGTAACTGTGAAAATAAACCTGATAATTGTTCTCGGTTGTAGTTGTTTTTTATATTTGGTAGAAACTGGTCTGTACACATTACAAAATAGCTGTATATACAGTAATTATTAAATATATAGGTCTAGAAAAATATTTAATCACCAACACAAGATATTTAGCAGGGTGTATGCCAACACCCTATTCTGTAGTTACCGAAAAATATTTCCCTCTGTTTCGTTCTGTAATCAACACTCATTCTTTCATCTGCACTTATCAGTTTTCGTTCCTTTCCGTGGTCGCTTTCCGTTCAGTGTTCAAATACAACTCTCTTCTTGACGCTGTTTATTTCTCGCTATCAACGATATCTGTTTAGCATTTAAGTTGGGTCAAACAAGTTATAGGTCGTGCACCGAGTGACTCGCTGACCGCAATAAAAAGAGTTGCTCGGTACTCTGGAAACTGCAAAAACATTTTACTTCCACCTCCATCAACAAAATTTTTTGTGAAAGATTAAAATTAACTGCGGAAGTGTACAAACTAACGTTACTCTCAAATCAAAATTTTGTAAGCCAGATATATAAACATGTACTGGGAAATTTACTAAAGGAAAACTGATGTAATCAATTCGGGAAAAAGGAAGATGAAGAAAATATTAATGCTTAAAGTCGCTAAGTAACAGTGTTCACTTATCTATGCACATGGACACCAGTGAAATCATCTGTACTAATAAAACTGACTGTTTGTGGTTAACAATAAGCATACCTTATTAATAGAGACGTGCAAAATTAGCGTTATTATTTGTCATAAAGCTAAACTTCACAGTGCTGTATATACTCGAGCCGACGTTGTTTCTCCATTGGCTGCTGCATAGAAGCGAAGTTACTCCCTTTTTGACTGGACTGCGCGTGATTGGACCACACAATTGTGAAGTGTTCATTTACTAGCGCAGAGTTACCCAGGGTGTGTCAAAAAAATTATTGCCCAATGACAAACTTATTACAAATGTACACGTGTTTGAAGTTTAACGTGTCCCCAAATAATAACGTGAATTTCACAGGTGTCTATTTATTAACCATTAACAAAAATTAAAGAAGGCACTACAGAGTAATTTTGCGTTTGTTACATAATTATTTGCCAGGGCGAATTTCCGCAAAATATTTTGTGGCCACATTTGCTCCAGGTATCCCAAGAAATAAACGGGATTTCTACTGTGTGGCTAAGTACCCGATGAAATGGTTATCAAACTAGCTACTCAGAGATCCTCCTCCCTCTTTCGCGTTGGTAAAATTGTCACTCTTCCTCTTCGAAACAGTTCTTCGAGACAAATGTATTTGTGAAGTCAGCCGCTCCACTAAAATAAAATACACGAGGAAATGCGGAAAGCTCTCGTAAACTGAAAATTTCCAGATTGTCACGAAATTTAACCTAAGTTGCTCTGTAGCACTGAAATTTTATACACTGCAACTGTAAGCCAAGTTTGTCGTCTGCAAAGATCAAGCAGTAGCAAAGATGATTTTTTTCGAAGTAGTAGTGGCAGAGCTGTTACACAGAAAAAAATATTTTGTAGTAGCCACAAAGTGGTTTGTTGGTATTTTGTTATTCACCTCGCCAACCATTTTGAGGCAAACACAAAATATTTTGTAGTAAGCACAAAAGCTAAGAGGCGACGAATAAAAATGTCTGTGCCCACAACCAAACAATTTGGCGGAGTGAACAAAACCTTTTGGGCGCCACAAAATATTTGTTGCAGTTAAGAGTACTGCGGATGTGCAAAGACACATGCTACGATGAGAAACAAGGCGAGCTCGATATTTCAAAGGAAGTAAGGAATGATTGTCACTATTGTAATATGCACAGTCTTAAGGGGAACTTGCATTTGTTTAAATGCAGAATCGAGTAAAGTGAGTGGGAATTTTCGGCTGCGCTTAACAGCTGAGGTATACAGGGCGGATGGAAATGAAGCGAGGAGAAGATGGACCAGCGACGGAATGCAATGTTGGGGGAATCGGGAGTACTCCGAGAAAAACCAACAAGGCAACGGCAACGTCCGCTATGTTCTGGGAGTGACGAGGACGGGGATGTAGCCCGGTTCGCCGTAGGATGAGGCGAGTGCTCTGACCGCTACGCCATCGCAGGCTCGGAATCAAGTACAGAATGCTGCGTGGTAAGTGCTGGGTTAAGGTACGCAGTAAAAAAAAGACAGTGAACTTTCAAAACTGTAAAGAAAGTTATTACTCAATAACAGGAAGGAAACTGTTGAGGGTTGCCAGTATACAAAGTTGGATATTTCACACGCATTTGACACAGTCCTGAACAGGCATAGAAACGCTAGCATGTATGTACGGGGAAAAATAAAACATATATGCTTTTTCAGTATGCGTATACACTGATGTGGGAAATCTGTAAAGAATTTCTAACAGCGTAAAACGAAGGGGCAGCGGCAGCGCGAGTAAGAGCGAGCACGGTGTGTAGAGTGCACATGCCAACCTGCGCAGTACACAGTATCCGTGTCCCAACATTTAACTGCTTTCCTGCTACGTGGTTTAAAGAACGTTTAGACCACTGTTTACATAAATAAGTGCGCTGATATCCTAATAAAGGTTATTCACGGTAAAATGACCACTTTTGAAAGCTTTTCTTAAGATCTACTTGTATGCACATTGTGTGTTCTTCCCCCTTATGTAAAATTAACATTGTCATGGGTCTCATCACTTTATTCATGCGTCGATCAAGTGAAACTTTACATGTATTAAAAAAGTTAATATTTCACAAATAGGCTATTTTTTACACTTCGATACATAAAAAAAATAACAAGGCAAAAGAATAATTCTGAGTTATTACAAATGGTTACCAACAGTTTTAATTTGACGTTAAAGTACGGAACTATTTTCCATCCACCGTTACCAACTTTACTGGGTGTATGTCACTAAGTACGCTCGTTATAATTAGGAATAGGGAAATTTCGCGAATTTCAATGACCTGTAGGCTATACTCCACATTACTGTGTATAATCGAGCCTCAATCGTTTGTCCATTGGTTGCAATCCCAGAGAGTGGCCTGGGTTACTCCGCATCTGGCAGTATGGGATGAGCCACTTGTTTCCTTGCAAGTCTGTTATTGGCTCAGAGTCGTCCAGGGCGTGTCTAATAAACTGCGAACCAGTTGTAAAGTCAACTCCAGTGTGCACGTGTTTGACGTCTAACTTTTTCTGAAATGAACTCGCGAAATTATCTTATCCCTAGTTATAACATATGCAGGCAGGGGCAGTGATGTTTTTCTCTCTAAGGTGGATTTCAAATGTGCTCACTTTATCGTGAACAGCCTTTTCACCACTTTTGACTAAGCGGTAACGCAAATACAGTGCAATCGGGTCGTAACTATTTGAACACGTGATTTTGACAGTTGTTATACATCTATCGAGTCTACGTTGGTAGCATGCACAGAAAGCGAAATCAGCATGCCTCATCATCTTTAGTCCATAGTGGTGTGGTCTATTGGGGGGGGGGGGGCGCCTGGAAGATGGCCAGCGGCTGCGGCCGGTAACACGGGAACGGAGCATGACGGTCCAGCCGGCCAGCATCCCGTCCCCGACCCGATCCAGCCAGGAGGACCCTTGCGGCAATTAGCCCCGCTGTGGAGGCACCTGTGGCCGCTGCTACTGCGCAGGCGCTGCCGAGTAAACTGCCAATCTCATGTTATCACATCCACACACCAACATTCCCGGTACAAGCACGCAGAACTGTGCGTACGCTGCGACCTCCGAACATTTGAAGTTTCCCCAAGCAAATGGCAGGTATTAAACATACAATAAAGCTGAGGTAGACCGATCACGCTGAGTGCGCACAACTAGTCCCCGTGTCCCAACTCTGAACTGCTTTACTGCCAACACGATGAGCAAAAACGGCATGAATTGGATTTGAGTTCAGAGCACTGATTAGTAAACTTTGAGACGTATATATTCTTGCTCTATCCAATTTGTAATGCAGTTTGATTAAATCGAAATTTGTGAAAGTATTTTATTGATATAAAAGTGCTTATCTTTTAAAAATTGACATATAAACAAGCGCGTTCATTGCTCTTAACCATGTGACTTTGACAGTTGAGTTTTTTTGGGTAGGTCAATGTTGGGTACATACTCCCTTTGTGTTACTAGAGCCTCCTGTCGCCAGTCAGAGAGTACTTATCTACGCATGTCCATTTGTTGAAGAGTCGCGTTAACGCTCGTGCTACTGGCACACCTCAACTGCTTACTTCTTACTGACGATACTTACCGGTACCTATAGATTATTCACTGTAAAGTGAGCACTTTTGAAAGTCCTGCTTAAGAACTACTGTATCAACGTTGTGTATTCCTCCACCTTAAGTAACATTAACATTGTTACGACTCTCATCAATTTATTCATGCGTCGTTCAACTTAAAGTGAGAAATTATTATAAAAGTTAATATTTAACTAATCCGTTCATTTGTACGTTTCTATGCATTAAGAAAAACCAGAAAGAGAAAGAAATAATTTAAGTTATCAGAAATTGTTACCTGGCATTTTTTATTCGACGTTAAGATACGGAACTAATTCCTATCTATCGTTACCCACTTTATGTGACCCATGTCACTCAGGGCGCACGTTATAATATATGCAGGTAGGGGTACTGACTTTTTTTAAGGTTAATTTCAAAAGTGCTCACTTTATCGTGAACAGCCTTAGAGACTTGAAAGATTCGCGAGTCCAGCGACCTATACGCTAGAAGAGTCCACTGTTTAACGTACACTCAAGCAACGACTCGATGTTTGTTTGCTACTACAGTGGCTGACTACTTCTGACCTGCATTAAAATACACGTATACTGTTGGCTGAGAGTCTCCCATGACAATACAAGTAAATCGCAAACGTATTGTGAATGCAACACAAGCACGCACGTGCTTGAAATGCTGGTATGTCTGCAAATAAATGAGCGAATTTTTTAGCTTTCTACCAATCGGAACAGAAACTACTTACTGTAAGTTCTGAGCAAGAAGGGAGGATAAAACATTTCGAATGATTGGTTGACCATACATTTTATGAACTAACAACATGCCTACAATATTTGGTTCCATGCGCCAAAGTGATAATTCTGCGGCTGACATTCAAATAATTATTATATTATTTTAAGGCAACCTAGATTTCTAACATTCTCGCAGTCGTTTCTCCTCACAATTGGACCGAGACGTACTAGACTCGTTCTGCTGAACTATGAGTCATTGACAGACTTGCAACAAAATGAAAGCCACGTGTGATTTTCATCTTTGTCAGCAACAATTTAATAAGCAGTTGGCATCTATTTGAGTAAACGAACGAGACTAAAATTTCATTCACAGGTAAATGAACTTGAAGGATTTGCCGAATTTCACCTGCTGCTGGTTAACAGTAAAGAAAACATTTTTAGAAACAAATTTTGGAGCAAAATTACGGTTTGTAATTGCATGTATTTAACACTTTCAAATCTCCGCAAGTTACCAGCAGTTATGGCAAGCTGAAAGTGATTCGTGTACACACTCCACTGCAGGAACTTGTCCGTGCATTTCCACTTACCAGAGTCCTATTGGTCCAAGCACCGGACATACCTACCATTCTGACAAGTTTCATTATTGGCTGGCTGCAAGCCAATGAACACGCGAGCTGACTTGTGGCCCAATCACAGAGACATGCAATGTATCACACGATGTAGAGTCCATTCTGTGTGAACAAAAATGTAAACTTTGTTCACAAAAATTACAACTGACGCGATATAGTGTTCATGTTATATAACTAGCGAAAGTCGAGAGAGAAATTTGAGCGGCCTTAAACAACAAGTTCTTGAGAGTATAACTAGCGAAGCAATGAAAGCTAATCCAAGCGAATTTTGTCTTAAAGAACATAGAAAACGTCACATTACAGTTATCCGAGCTAGATTCAAGCGTCTTACTCTAAAGTGTTTAGCAAAATTACTGAATGGAGTAGTTGTAGGAGCAAACAGGAACAGTATATGTGTGACTTAGCGTCTAGTTAAAATTGAACATTTTAAATTGATTGCCACTGAAATTTAGGCATTTTATTTACTCACAATAGTTATCCGTTTGTAAACTCTTACGTTACGTTGAACTACTTTGTTCATATTAACATTTTAGGCTAGTATTCAGTTAGCTTTGTTCAGAGCTGCCGAAATCACTTCATTCACTCACCAGCGGTTTACGTATCATTCACCCGCATGTAAGATCATTAGGTCATTGAGCTTCGAAAATTACCTACACGTGCATAATGAAAACAATTGTGTACACTGGGTCTGAATGGGTTATATACCTCCAAATACCCAATTTTATTTGATGATAGGCAATTCTTCTCTACCAGAACATAGGCCATGTTTCTTTGGTTTTTGCTCTTTGTACGAAGGCAGCCAATGCAGCCGCGTGACAGGAGATCGCAAACTATTATATGCCGAGGAATGTTTATTATTGGCTGGAGGCTGGCATTCGCCCTAACTCGGCCAGCCTCGCAAGCCTACGTGAGCACCGAGAAGAAGTACCAGCGTGCTGAAGCATATTCTTACAGCAATACAAGAAGCGTGTATTTGGAAAATTGTAAAGCGTACTATGTATAGAGAATGTCAACCAAGTTACATACAAAATCATTTCACTTTCTAGCAAAGTCACTTCTTCAAGAAAAAATCGTAACAATATTGGTACAAAAAATTTACGGAATTATATTTTAGTCGCTTTTGTACGAAGCATTTTTTCGTATTACGAGGAAATGTGCATATTTATTACAGTAATTGTTCAAGTGAATTTTTTCACCAACGAATGAGGTTTCCCACTACGAAATGACCCTTATTGAACGCTGTTTCCTGCTGTGACCGGTGGTTGTCATTAAAGCAATTTCCTTTACAACGTACAATACATAGGACAGTTTGACTGGCGGGGTTAATAAAGCATGCAAAGTTTAAAATTTATTTCTATACTTCAGAGAGATTGCAACACTGACACATGAATGGAGGACAATCTTTATAATCACTCAACTATGTATCGATTGCCAGTATTTGAACTGAACAGTGCAAACTATAAGATAACAAAAAAAAATCCCACTTTACTGTCTTCTTTATCGAAATGAAGAGGCGAAGCGATATATATTAGGTTTCGCAGTAACATCATTTCTTATCTAGGTTCAATGGTATACGAGCTCGTTAGCGTACAAAATTTGATAGTATTGTTATAATATTCAAATAGGAAATTTATTCAGGACTATCCTGTTTTATTTTTATTATAGGCTGTTCCCGATAAACTGAGCACTTTCGAAAGCCCTGCTTAAGATCTACTTGTAGGCACGTCATGTATTCGTACACCTTATGTAAAATTAATATGGTCATAGACCTCATCACTTTATTCATGCGTCGGTCGAGCGAAACCGCGAAATAATTAGAAAAGTAAATATTTTACAAATTAGCTTATCACTACATGTATATACATTAAAAAGAACAGGAAACAAGATAAATAATTTCAGTATTCACAAATGATTACATAACGATTTTAATTCAACGTGAAGACATGGCAGTACTTCCCTCCGTCGTTACCAACCTCACTGGGCGAATGTCACCCAGTGCGCCTGTTAAAATATATGCATGTAGGGGCAGTGACATTTCCCACAGGTTGATTTCAAAAGTGCTCAATTTATCGTGAACAACCTTTATCATTCAGCACTGAACACTGCAGCAAACAACCTGAACTAAGCGTAGATCGCGCCAGCATGAAAATATCCGTGCGGTCTATCCTAATGCTGGATGAGTTGACAGATCACGCACTGAAAAAAATATTTTGTGGCGGCCACAAAATATTTTGTTGGTATTTGCCCTGCCAAATTTTTTGTGGTGTTCAAAGAAAAATCTTTTAGCTGCCACTAAATAAATTTTTAGTGGCCACAAAAGTTTTGTGGCCACTAAAAACTTTTTGTGGCAGCTACATAAATTTTGCGTGCACCACAAAAAATTTGATAGGTTTAATACCAACTAAATTATTTTATGGCCACCAAAAAAAATGTTTTTTTTTTCAGTGCGGTAAAAGAGTTAACGTATCTCACGGACTCTAAATCTAACCGACTATAAAGTCAGTGTAGCCCACGGTCTGGGCTCGAGGCAGCGAGGGCCAGATGCCTGCACGAGGTGCCCCGGCAGGGGTTATCTGTTGACGCCACTACGTCCGCAGATAACGTCCCAGCTATGGATTGACCTCCCGTCGCAGAAACCGCCGAAATGAAGGAGGCGCCCAATAAAAGGAAAACTGCGAATGGCGGACATCGCACGTGCCGATCCCGGACCACACATGCTGCGTCGCCCGGCGGTAACATTTCAATTTCCCGTTACAGTTAGAGATGGTGGTTTATCGCGGGGAAAAAAAGTTGGCTGCTTGCTGGGATCCAACGAACCGCGCACAGGTCCGACAGTTTCCTTTCCTTACTGGCTGTCATACATGTATACTGCCCAATTTCACTGGGCCATTGACGATTCTGACACTATAATGCGGAACGTTCGTGATTGGTCTGCAAACAACTTAGCTGAGTTAAAATATTATCAATCCAATCATGAAAGAATTAACTAGTTAAGAGTGTTATAGAGGATATGTTGCGTCAAAAAACTTTCGCGTTTTTTCATAATCTTTAGTTATAGTCCAATAACGGTTACTTTACACTTTTAATGAAACTCTGCTGAAGTTCTATTCCTAAGATACTCCGCGGATTCGTGCAAACAAAGTTAACCGAGGGTAAAAAATTTCTTTCTATAATTTACGATGAAATTTTTCCCTCAGTTTTTATTCGAATTAGTTACACATGATACATTAAGTATAATTTATAAATAATATGTAAGTAAGAATTAAAACTGACCAAAAATTAGATACTCTTATAAAACGCTTGTGATATATGGCATATTTAAGAAATAACCAAACATGTCATACTTGGGGAACTTTTTCAAAGGTTTGATCCAAAAGTGTGAATGAGCGAAGAGTTTTGGACGGCTCTTAAAATCGAGATCTTGAGAGCCGATGAGGGTGATTGAGGTGAGTATGGAGCAGCGCCTGAATGGTGGAGCGGGGGAGACGGGAGATCCTCGAGAAAACCCGCCGACCAACGGCATCGCCCGGCACGATTCCCACTTACGAAAATCTGGAGTGACCCGGCCGGGGATTGAACCCGGTTTGCCTTGGTGTGGGTTGCAGAATACTCAAGAATACAGAAGTCAAACAGCCACTTGTTCAGCGATCTCCAGCCGCACACGCCGGCAAAATGGCGTCACTTGCCAGCCACGTGTCGGCCCGCTGTACGCCAATCAGCGTCTGGTAACTTGTCAGCCCAGCCAATAGGGAAATTTCCGTAGCACGCAGTAGCCAATCAGGCTCGCTCTAGAGCCCCGCGAAGCCAATCAGAGAATGGATATGCTTACATTAAAGGAACCGGAAAAACCATTAAGCCTCTGTGTGCACGTATACTCTGTGCTACTGCGTAGCCCCCCCCCCCACACACACACGCACACGCACACGCACACACAAACACACACACCTGGTAACAGAAAATAAAGGCAGGATCACATATATCGCAGTTCGGAATATAAGCGGCCATTCATTGTGGCCGTAGTCAGTGGAAAAAATGAGAGTGGCTGGAGTATATAGACGACTGTGATGTCTAGTTTGCAGGCCACTGAACTCGCGAATTTTTACGGTTTTTTCATGTAGTCCGTATGTTATTAATGCGTTTAGTAAGTTATGGCAAACAACTTTTTTCCCCTTTGTGCTGCCCGCTAATTGAATTTGTGTAACATCTTTTGCAAACTCTTTATTGATTTTTGTTATCATTGCTGATTATTGACCCGTTCAGTCCCGAATACATTTTACGAGCTTTGGCCTTAAAGTGTTGCAATCGTTTAATTTATTAGCTCTGTACTGTAAGTGCTGGCGGTTCTCCCGCCTATATGCTCGCGCTTGGACAGCCGGAGACCGCAGCTGGCGGCAACTGATATCAGTGACAGTCCGGTTGTGTACAATTAGATTGTTCACGATAAAGTGACCACTTTTGAAATCAACCTTAGAAAAAAATCAATGCTCCTGCCTGCATATTTTAACCAACGCACAGAGTGACATGCACCCAGTAAAGTTGGTAACAATGGATGGAAAATAATTCCGTATCTTAACGTCGAATTAAAAGTGTTAGGTAACCATTTCTGGTGGTTTACATTATTTATTTAGCTTTCTGTTTTTTAATGCAGCGGAGTGTAAAAATGAGTAGTTTTGTAAAACATTTCCTTTTGTAATAATTTCACAGTTTCACTTGACCGACACATGAATAAAGTGATGAGGCCCATGACAATGTTAATCTTACATAGGGCGGAAGAATACACAACGTGCATACTAGTAGATCTTAAGTAGTGCTTTTAATAATGCTAATTTTACAGTAACCAGCCTATACTTAGGGATAAGGAAATTTCGCGAGTTCAGTGACCTGTAGGCTTTACTCCACATTACTGTGTATACTCGAGTCACAATCGTTTGTCCATTGGTTGCAATCCCAAAGAGTGGCCTGCCTGTGTTACGCCGCACACCTGGTAGTATGGGATTCGCTACTTGTTTCCTTGCAAGTCTGCTATTGGCTCAGAGTCGTCCAGGGCGTGTCTAATAAACTGCGAACCAATTGTAAAGTCAACTCCAATGAGCACATGTTTAAAACCTAGCTTGTCCTGAAATGAACTCGCGAAATGTTCCTAACTCTACACATACTAAAACATTCGGCGCACATCGGCCAGCTCGGCTGATTATACGGAGATCAATGTTTTTAGCATGACATCAGACTGCGGCCGGCTGAGCGCGCAACTACCTCAATACTCGCCCAGCAGTCGTAGCGCCAGCAGTATTGTGTCGAGTGGAGTGTGTTTGTCGCAACCAGCAAACAGGGTACTGCGTGTTCGCTGATGCCCGTATCAACCATTCGAGAACGAGAGGTGCAGAAACAACAAATAACATTCCTCACTTCGAAGACGCTCAAAATATTGGCTAGTGATTCCTTGCTGTGTACAGTGCCGACCACAAACATCCTTCACGTGCAACATGTCCCCGATCACGGACACAGAGACTGTACAAATTAAATAGAATCACGTGAGTGTTTTTTTTTATTCACGGTTTCGTGGAGGGAAGATGGCTGGGGACCGAATAGAACTCGCAAGTTCAGCGATCTGCAGGCAAGACCTCAGGAGGCATTTGTATACCCAAACATAAGAATGATCTTGTTGCCGTAACAAGAAGGGATCCTCTAAAATCCTTCTCTGCTGTGTTTCCCGTAAGAAAACATGCTTTTCCTCGCGATTTATTACGCTCAAACTCTGGACCGGTGATTTCAATCACTAGACTTATTTCACTGCATCTACGGTTAATGAGCTGTTCTCTACTGACGAATCAGTGGGATGCACAGATGTTTCACTATCATCCCAGTGCAATTCACCCACAATCAGGAGAAATCACTGTTTAAACAGCGAATACCGCTGACTGAAGAAATCAGTAGATATTGTTGATTCAAGTGCACCAGTTTCAAACGATCTGCAATTTTAAATGTTTCACTCTTAGATTGTACTAACTCAGAGTATTCAAAGTCGCAGTTCAGTCACGGAGGCAACACGCGCGTACAATTAGTAGAAAATCTAATCTGCAGGAACGTAAGATTTTCGCGAAAAGTGTTTCTGTCTAGTTGTATTTTTAAAACTATTTAGCCTAGATCCGCTTTCGCTAACAGGTGGTTTTAACTGCTTCGTGTCTTAGATGACTAACCGCAAATCACATACGTTCACTACGGCAGTAACAGAATTTTTACTGTCCCTGTGAAATGCCGTTGTGTTTTCTCACAAAGATGCGCGACCAGTAATCAAAGGAAAATTGCAAGAGTGCACGTAATTAATATTAAAATATCAATTATTTTTGTGACAAGGACCAATATGGTTTTTTTTAAGCAATACCAATTTTTGCCAATAGTTAGCAATCATCGATTTCAATTGCGTTGAAATATATTTTGTCCATTCTAAAGATCGAAAGGCCGCTGGTTTCACCGCCTCAAAGTTTGCCACACTCAAGTCAACAATTGTTCGAAATTCTTTCAAATGTACTTTTTAGTTTTTTTTTTTTTTTTTTTTTTTATGATATTAATTATGTTGCGTGACTGTTGGGAATTAATTAAACAGCATAATGTTTATATTTTTAACACGAACGTGAAATACTTTGTAGGAAGGAAAGCTACTAAAGTGAAGTTTTTATACTCAAATAATAGATGTTCTTATGAGTTTGATTATTTATAATAAGAGATTGCACTGAAAGAGTAAACTGACTTTCTCTTGAAGAGGTACACTCCTTCCCTTATCTCAGTTTATTTAATAACGATTACAACAGATAACTATAAATACAATATAGAAATATCAAACCAGAAACAACTTATTCTGCTTAGCGAATAAATTATTGTATATTGATTAGATTTTTGTGTTACATAGCGTATTAAGCTATAAATAACTACAGAAGGAATATCTCTTCAGTTGACCGCAGTTATCGGTTTATGGTGTGAAGGACGAAAAGAACAATAAATGTCAACATAATAGTGAACATACAAATGCATAAAACTTTCTTCAACAAATATATTATATAAGTATCTAAGTTATTCATATTATGTTATTTTACGCGTCTCGTATTTGCGCTCATTCAATTTTTACTTTCTTCAATCTCAGTGCGGTTTATGTGTTTTCACAATCATATAACGCGGTACCCAGCAAGCTGTATACATAGACTATGTCACTCACTTCATATATTGATTTATTCAGAAGCTATTTTTTTACTGGACTTCATAAAAGTTTAAAATTACATTTTTCTTTGCATCCACTCCTGGCCACGTTATAGTGTGTCCACCACACAGGCTAAACTTGCAGTCACACACATATAGGCCATTCACGGTAAAATTCACGGTAAAATGAGCACTTTTGAAAACCTTGATATACTTATATACACGTTGTGTATTCTCTCACCTTATGCAAAATTAACATTACCATGGGCCTCGTCACTTTATTCATGCGTCTGTTAAATGAAACTGTGAAATTATCAAGAAAGTAAAACACTTTAAAAACATGCGCATGTTTACATTTCGATGCATAAAAAAGAAACAGAAAGCTAGAGAAATAATTTTAAGTTATCACAAATGGTTGCCAAACACTTTTCATTCGACGTTAATATATGGAACTTTCCATCCACTGTTACCGACTTGACAGGGTGGATGACACTCAGTGCGCCCATTAAAATACGAGCATGCAAGGGCAGTGATTTTTTCTAAGGTTCATTTCTAAAGTGCTCCCTTTATCGTGAACAGCCTTTTAGATATTAGAGAGTTTGTGCCTCGAACATTCGTACGTTAATCTACTGTCGGCGAATGTGCAGTTCTAGCCGGGTCATTCTCGGCCACTCGTCCCAGCAGCCTTGCGCGCGGGAGCGTTGTCAGCCTGCTCTAGGGTCGAGAGTCGTGGTCCTCCCCAGGCCAGAGCATGCTTGTCGACGGGTCGACGGACGGAATTCCTAATGCAGGGTTCGTGGTAAATCGCTCGGGCACGCAGAGGGCGAGCGAGCTTAGGTTCGATGACTGCACTGGGGAAGAAAAAAAAAAATCATTTTACGGAAAAGTGCTGGTAAAAATTTATTCAGAAGTGTACGCAAACTCTCCGTAAAATTACGGACACATTGATTTTCAGAAACGGTCTTTCCGTAAATTTCACGGAATCTCTCCGTTAGTTTCCAAGTTAGTTTTCTGTACTTTCCGATAAAAATAAAAGAATATAAAACGAAAATTTATTTAGTAATTTTCGTTATGTGGGTGTTCTACCGTGTATAAAAATGATATTAAAAAAGTTAAGATATTTTGTACTTAAGCGAAGTTTGAACCCGAGTCAAAGAATTACCAGTCCACGACTCTAACAATTTTTTTTCAACCTTCATTTGACGTTGTTGTGACATTTTTGACGTTGTCGAAGCTCTAGCGGGACCGACTTGTTGACGAATTCCCAGTGCGACAGTCGAGCTGAGCATCTACCACGTCGGAGGCGCCGGAGCGCGAACCCGCGACCCTCCGGCTACAAGTCGGCCACCCTACCCCTTAGCTATGAGGGCAGGGCTCCTCCATTCACCTACAACTCTCACTTCATAATTATGGTATAACTTTTATATTTGTATTCGAAAGATAACCGTAAAAATTCAGTTTCTATTACATTTAGTGTATTTTTAGTGTTGGCAAACGTTACAGACACCTGGTGATATTTTTTAAATGTTTGAAATAATAGGTCAAAGTCGCGTGGATAACCTTAACTTGCGGAGAAACGATAATTTTCTTGTTACAGTGGCGAAGAAAGCTTCGTGTAGAATCGGCATTGTTCGTCCACGTAACTCGAAGCCAAAGGGAATACGGAGACTTTCCGTATTTTGTATTTACGGACTTAACTACGTTTTTCGTCATTACAGATTGCCTTTCCGTATATACACTGTACATTTCCGTAAAACATTCCGTAAATATACGGCAAATTTTAACAGTGTGGGGGTGAGGAGCGTGCGTGTTGCAAAATCCATTTGAAGACAAGCTACTCTTCGAACACTGACATTTCAGTATTCACAAATATTTATCAAACGTTTTTAATTCAACGTTAAGACACGGACTACGTTCCCTCACTCATTACCAACATTACTGGCCGCTCGCCAGTCAGTGGGCTCGTTAAAATGTATGAAGGAAGGACAAGTGACATTTTCCGAAAGTTTATGCTCTAAAATAATCGTGTACGGAAGCGAAATGACTTGGCGTTTACTTTGATGTAAACGAACTCGGTCGTTCACCGGCCGCGCCTAGCTGTGGAAACGGGCCTCGGGTATGATTGGCTTTTACACATTGTGGAATATACTCTTATTGGTCGGGATGCAGTATGGCAAGTTAGTCTCCAGGAACTGGTTCGTGTGAACTATGTTCCGTCATACTGTTAGCCAGTGAGGCCATTTTGTTGGCGTGTCTCGTTGGAGTTCGCAATACACGACACCATTTCACCTCTGTAGTCTTGACCTTTTCAGTTCCCGAATTAATTGACGAGCTCGAGTGTTTGCAATAGTTTAATTTTATGAATTACGCTGTAATTGTGTGGAGCGTACTTCTTGCAGACAATGAACAACGTACAGCGTGTTTGTTAATGCAAGCAGTAACCATTCACATGTGAGAGGTGTAGAAAATTCAACAAACGATATTGCTCACAAGGGAGACAATCAATGCCCTGGACACTGTCTCCTTGTTGTGTATAGTTCCGACAGTAAATGTCCTTCGTCTGCAACATGTCCTGCATCACGGACACGCGTAATGAACGGGTTATGTACTCAGTGCGTCCACTGTCAGTAGCATGCAGTGAAAAACTGCAGTGTATTCGCAGTTTCTTCCCACTTTTTCTAACCAACCAATGATAAATAACAAGTATGACTTTTTGGCTGTTTCCTAAATATATCATATATCATAAGCGTTTTTACATAAAAGTACGTTATTATTGGTTAAATATAACTTTGACTTATATAAATTATAATATTTCATTTATAATTAATACGAATAAAAACAGAGATAAGATAGGTTGTTGGTTGGTAATACATATTAAGAAATAATTCTTATGCAAAGTATTATTACACTAAGTGCGCACAAATGCGGTGCGTTGTCGCTCTGGTGTACTAATTATACAGGCTTAGTTAAGCTTTAATTTCACAAGGAAGAGGAATATCTCGAAAGAAGAACTTTAGCAGGGCTTCAGAAAAGTTGAAAGTAATCGTGAATGGAGTCTAGTCAGATCACTTAATTTTTATAAAGAGGCGGGTGTGTGGAAAATTCAAATGTAATCAATAGGAATAGGAAAAATTCTCGAGTTCAATGACCTGTAGGCTAGACTACACAGTCCTGTGTATACTCGAGACTCAGATGTTTGTTCGTTGGCTGCTGTCCTATAGAGTAGCCAGTGTTACTCCACACCTGGCAGTATGGCACTTGCAACTTGTTTCCTTGCAAGTCTGCTATTGGCTCAGAGTCGTCCAGGGCGGGTCTAATAAACTGCGATCCAATTGAAAAGCCAACTTCAGTGTACACGTGCTTGACGTCTATCTTTTCCTGAAATGAACTCGCGAAATGTTCGTATCACTAGTAATCAAACATGTTCATTGTAGTTGACTACGTGACCCTGGCAGTTGTATTGGCGATGGGCGAAGTCAGTTTGTTCAGTATGATCAGGAGACTAAAATCGGTCTAGCTCATCTTCAGTCTATGGTTTGTACCGATTCCTATAGTGAAGTACGCTTCTCCGAAGTCCTGGTTTCCGAATCATTCTACTTGTTGAAGGACCACAAGGCAGGGAGCGCATTCCAGATGCCCAAGAACCAATATCCGAGTCCCAACACTAAAACAAAGTACAGGTAAGAATAAAGGCGTGAAATGGTTCTCTTGTGAGCGTAGCCATTCGCTGTTTGGTCACCCTAGGTTCTGTAAACGGACAATGTGTCTGACTTGTTACCGTGTGCTACGAAAAGTTCGTTATTGGCTGGGCTGCAAGGGGCTGATTGGCGAACGGCTTTCGAGTGTGTTGCTGTCCAAGAACGCCATTTTGTTGGCGTGTCCTCATGGAGTTCACGATATAAACGGCGCTTTCGCTTCTGTATTCTCAAGTGTTTTGTGACCGAAAGCATTTACTGACAACGGAACTTTCAAAACCATATGGTAGCTGCAACTAATGGTTAGCACACCATTTTCATCAACGTGTAGGTACTTGGATATTTTATTGCACTTCCTCTGAGGGAGATTTTTATCTAATGACAATCTATTCAAGGTACACAAAATATTTCTGTATGAAAGCACAAGTTTGTGGGAAAACTGAACGCGAATCGATATGCTTCATACGTACATTTCGACAGTTCACTCGGCGGTTTGCGAACCAATATTGGAGACATGCACGTAAGACAAGAATTAGTTAAATTCGTATATTAGATACAATGGAACCAATTTTTCAGTCGATAGCAGCTTATAAACGGAGTTTTCGGAGAGCAATATTTGACTCATTGTTAGGGATAGGAATATTTTGCGAGTTCATTTCAGGACAAGATAGGCTTCAAACATGTGCACACTGGAGTTGACTTTACAATTGGTTTGCAGTTTGTTAGACAAGCCCTGGACTACTCTGAGCCAATAGCAGACTTGCAAGGAAACAAGTAGCGAATCCCATACTACCAGGTGTGCGGAGTAACACAGGCCACTCTCTGGGATTGAAACCAATGGACAAACGATTGAGGCTCGCGTATACACACTAATGTGGAGTGTAGTCTAAAGGTCTTTGAACTAGCGAAATTTTCCTATCCCTACTCATTGTGTATGTTAGTTGACTGATTTTTCTATTATACAAAACATATAATCGTGTTAAATGTTTTTTGTACAATTATTTAAATGTACTGTATACTTTGCTAAAAATAAGCTGTATAAAAAAAACAAAAACCAACAAACAAAGTAAATACCAGAAAAAGAACGATAAACAGCTAGGAACCAAAGAAAAACCTAGCTGCAAATGAAACAATAGATAACGAGCGAGAAAAATTATGCACGATAGCCACAAAGGAAACATATAAGACAAAAACCATTTTGTGGTCATAGTACAAAGAAATTGATCGAAAATAATAAAAACTGAAGAAAAATTACAGAGAAACTACACTCTCTCTCTATTCTTTTGGAAGATAACTTTACTAAAGGCTGTTTACGATCATATGAGCAATTTTGAAATAAACGTTATAAAAAAGTCACTGCCGTTGCGTGCATATGTTTTAACGGGCGCAATGAGTGACATGCGCCCAGAAAAGTTGGCATCAAAGGATGGAAAGTAGTTCCATATTATCTTAACGTCAAATAAAAAGTGTAAGGCAACCCTCTGTGATAACTGAAATTATTAATTTCATTTTCTTCTTTTTTGTGCATGGAAGTGTAAAAATCAGTAAATTTGTAAAATATTTACTTTTATAATAAATTCTCGGTTATACTTTACCGACGCATCAACAAAGTGATGAGGCCCACCAATGTTAATTTTACATAAGGCGGAAGAATACACAAAGTGCATACAAGCATATATTAAGCAGGTCTTTCAAAAGTGTTCAGTTTACTGTGAACAGCCTATAGCCATCAGTGTTCACGAAATTTTGATGGCTCAGTTAGTTCCAATTAAGACATAAAATGATTATCCATTTGTGGCGCTTGTACCATTGGACAGCCGCTTATTCCGCCGACTTCAGCCGCACACGCGAGCAAAATGGCTTCACTGATCAGTGCTTGGTGGCCTACTTGCTAGTTTGCGCCCAGCCAATAGGATACCTTCCTCAGCACGCAGTAGCCTATCAGACACGAAGCCCGTCCCCACAGTGTCCCGCAGGCAGATTATGTGTACGTCCAAGCCACAGAGTACGTAAGCATACAGAGACGAAACGGCGTGGCGGTTCTTTTATTATAGGCGTACCCATTCTCTGATTGGTAGATACCTGCCAAATTCGCGTTATTTTTTGGCATCGGGCTGAACGTCTTAGTACTGTATATACTGGAGCCGGCGTCGTTTCTCCACTGGCTGTTGCACAGATGTGAAGCCACGCCCTTTCTGACTGAACTGCACGTGATTGGGGTTAACAATTTTTAAATGTTCATTTATTGCCGCAGAGTTACCCAGGGAGTGCCAGACAAAGTAACGTATAATGACAAACTTATTGCAAAGGTACACGTATTTTAAGTTTAACGTGTCCTCAAAAAAAAAAGCGAATTTTGTAGGTCTCTACTAATTGGTTACGCGAGCCCTGTGTCTGATTGGTTACTGCGTGCTGCGGAAAGCGTCTCTATTGAATCGGCTACCGGTGGCGAGGAAGTCACTAGGCGCCGACTGGCGGACGGGGTTCAAACAAGCTGCTCGCCAGTGAAGCCATTTTGCTCGCGAGTGCGAGCTCGAGTTCGCGATGCAAGCTGCTGTTTTACCTCTGTATTATAAAGTACTCTGTGGCGAGGTGCCGGCGATGTCCCGGCTGGATAACGACCACAACTTCTACAGCGGTATTCACAATAGAGCGTCGCGATGTGGCGCGTCGCGTCACGTCCGACGCTGGCCGCCAGCGACGATCGTTATTCGCGTCTTCACAATAGAGCGATATTCTGACCGTGCTGCCATCTTATATCCTACAAGGAAGCTTGCAATGAATTGCTAAACGCGAACGAAATACAGTGGATTTGTTTGTCAGTTAGCCAATAAAATTGTTATTTTGTAGTCATATACACATTTCTTTAGTAAAAATATTTTATTAAAATTCGAATAGATGTAGAAAATGAACGACTCTTCAGGCATCGGTAAAGAAATCATACTTTTGTTTTCCTGAATATAATTTAAATTGTTATTATTTGCACTCCAATTAGTATTTCTGCAAACAGTTTATATATATATATATATATATATATATATATATATATATATATATATATATATATATATATATATATATATTTACATTGTTTTTTTATGTCAGCTTCTCGCCAGTTTATTTATTATGAAGTACAGAAATGTTACTCTTCTGATTCAAAACCAATGTTCGTTGATTGTACACAGTCCTCGACGCTCCCGTCAAGGCTCTGATTGGCTGATGCTCGACACCACGCAGCGCTTCTCGTCGCGTTGCGTCGCTTTGTTGTGAATACCGCTTATCGCATAGCGGACGTAGGCGGAGCCGGAAATTCTGCCGACACCGGCCCACGTGCGTCCAGTTTAGCCGCCAGGCGTAGCAATGTGGGCGACACGTGAACAGAAATTCGCTTAATGGGGAGAGCTGCATGGCAACATCATTTATTGTACATAATCACTACATGCCGAAACAATTCCCTTTGCTTTCTACTACCAGGAAGATCCTTGAGAACCAGTCAACAGTTCACTGGCTATAGTATATTTGCGGTTTTTTGACATATTTAAAATCAAACATTTGAAAAATCATTCTGTGTAAATCGTGTTTGGTTCTTTCCTAAATATGACACGTACTACAATCGTTTTGTACACGTGTTAAGACTTAAGTACTTCGTTTTTACTTAACCTGATCTAATACTTATATTTAATCTATAAATTATAATACTTCATTTATAGTTAATATGAATGAAAGAGGGAGAAGAAAGTTTTGCTGTAGCACCTAGTACAAAATAGCTCTTATGCAAGATAATATTACATTGAGTGCGAACAAATCCAGAGCTTTGTCTCTATGGTGTAGTTGTATATACTCGGTTAAGCTTTGTTTGTCTGAGGCAGTTGAATTTCCTGGAAGTATAACGTTATAAAAGCTTCAGAAACGTTGGAAGACACCGTGAACAGTCTGTACTAAATGTTTTTCACAAGCTCAAAGCTCTCCAAGGCACAGTGGCGTCTAGTGAGTTTCTTACAGGATAAGCAATTTATACTAACACACGTAACTTCCAACTTTGCTTGCCCTCAACATGTATTTACCATTTAATAATACCTAACATTAGTTATAAAAACGGAAAAGAAATGAAATTAATGATAATTAAACTGAATATTATTTAGAAAGCATATTACACATTATAAGAAAACTCCAGTTTTCCCGAACACTTTCATCCACTTTCAAAGCAATATATATATATATATATATATATATATATATATATATATATATATATATATATATATAGGATAAGCATTGCTTTCCTTGCGTCTATGGAACAAACGCCACTGCCAAGACACAGAGTACGTAATTACAGAGAGGTGGAACATCCTCTTATTCCGCTATCTCCACGTGCACACGCCAACAAAATGGCGTCACTGGCCAGCCATATGTCACGACGGCGTCCGACAATCAGCGCCTGACGAGTGAACTACACACCGGCCTATAGCCCAGCTAATAAGTAGCCTAACCTCTCGCAGCACACAACGCCGTTTCTAGAGACCCGAGCAGCCAATCAGAGACTGGGTACGCCAACAACAAAGGAAGTGCTGCTACGCCATACATACAGTATTATTCATCTAACACGTTCTCTCCAAATATCTTACGAACCGCTGAAGGTATAGAAATTTTTATTTCGAATTCATGAATGGCACTATGAAGTTTATGAGACACCGTCTATGTCTGTTTAGAGATGTAATTAATTACTAAGATAACAATATAAACTTAGGTTTTTTTGAATGGGAATATACCCGTGTCTTACAAGCGCATAACGTGTTATTAAGCGGCGAGTTCAGTAACGTATTGATATATTAATCTGATGTCGCAAACGAAGAAAACTTTTGTCTGGCAAGTAATTATGAATATCCCATTATAACTTGCGCAGTGGATAGCGACCCTATAATTTCGGTTTATAGTTTTGGGTTGTACCAGGTATCATAAAAATTTATGTCAGCTACATATGTGTGTCACTGGACCTTCGCTCATCTGACTTGGCCTGAGGATCTCTGAACTAATAGTAAAACTGCAGCTATTTGGTGGCTTCATCACGTTTGTCAGAGTGAAAAGGGAAAGGATTTTGACTGTGAAAATGGCCAATGGGAAAATGCAATCTGTTTGAGTATTTATATGACATGACTGCGGAGTCGAGGATTGTACCTTTTTATAACGCTAATTGATAATGACCAATGGAACGGATAAGAAGAGTTTCTTGCAGTTCACTGCACAGAAAGGAGCTGACTGTGTTGATGATGGTTTTTGACTGTGCTCAGCACCAACCGTAATTTTCCTTAATGTGTACTAATCATATTGTAGATAACCAAAAATGGTAACGAAGTTAGATATAGTTTAAGTTATGATTGATTTCGTGAATTTTCTCGAAACATGAGAACTTTAGTACGTTGTAACCATTCATTCCACACACGTACAAACATCTATTTTCCGAAGAAATCTAAATAATTTGAAATCATAAAATTCAATAAATGCTAATTATGAGCATCTTTGATCCATTCTACGCAGCAGGACTAATCAGTACATCAATCAACTAGGTAAGGATTGCGAAGGTCCAGAGCAAGGATTTGCAGAAGCTACATTGGCCAGAATGTACGTATGAGAAATTGAATGGGAGAAATAGCCTCCCTCCATTGCAGTGAATCGGAACTGAACAAAAGACCTCCCGAATGCGATCACTGATGCTAATGTTCTACAACCACACATGCTTAGTATAGACCCCGAGACTCGGTATTCACGCAGGGAAGAGTTCTGCTGATGTAAGTATGCAGAATGTAAGAGCATATCTACCACTATATAAACTTATAATAATGAAAAAAATATACTAAGACAGGACTCGATATTTTAAATTGTAATTTGCAATGTACAAAGGTCGATGTTAATATTTGAATATTTCAATATTTGGGGGCACCGCATCTTCCGACCCTCTCTCCTCAATTTGCTTCTTATTTTGATGCAATTTCACAGCACCACCAGTGACAGCAAGTGACACGGTGAAGATAACAGTTGCGATAAGCAGGCATCAGAAGTGATGGGCCAAACTAATTGGTAGAGACTAGAGACTTTAAAATAATCGGGTTCAATTGGGGACAAGACAGATTTCAATCACATGCAGGTTAGTGTTGTTTTCGCAAATGCTCCACGGTTTATTTGGCACATCCTGGTAGACTATGAGTTAATTGTAAACATGTAACAAAATGCACGAGGGTATGTAGATCGCCGAGGCATTGGTTACTGCAGATGCTTTCATTGGCCACCGTCATTACCGCACATGTGCGTTTTCACCAATTATTTTCTAAAGCAGTTTCCCAACCCAGCAGTATCCCTTAAACTGAAGACTGTTCACGATAAGTGAATACTTTTGAAGTCGGCCTTAGAAAAATTCACTGCCCCTGTCTCCATATACTTCAACGGGCACATTGAGTGACATACACCAAGTAAAGTTGGTAGCGATGGATGGAAAGTAGTGTCATATCTTAACGTCGAATAAAAAGTGTTAGGTAACCATTTGTGATAGGTAACTATTTATGATTACTTAAATTACTTCTTTTGCTTTGTTTTTTTATTCATCGAAGTGTAGAAATGAGCAGATATTTTAAAAAAAATTACTTTTCAACAATTTCGCAGTTTCACTTCACCGACGCATGAGTAAAGTGTCGAGGCCCATGTCAGAGTTAATTTTACATAAGGTAAAATAATACGCAACGTGCATACAAGAAGATCTTGATCAATGCTTTCAAAAGTGCTTATTTTACCGTGGATAGCCTATAACTAGAGATGATGGTTTATCGCGGGAAAAGTTGACTGTTTGCTAGTATTCAACGTACTGTACACATAACCGGCAGTTTTCTTTCATTATTGGCTATAATGTATGTATGAAGCCACTACGCCATTTTACTGGGCCAACGAAGATTCTGGTACTATAATGCAGAACGTTTGTAATTGACTGGCGAAGAATTTAGCCGAGTCAAAACCTTGGTAATCTAATCATAAAAGGATAAACCAGCTATAGTGTTGTCGAAGATTTGCTGGCTCAAATAATTTTACGCGTTTTTACATCATCTCTACTTATAACATAGGATAGTGGTCACGAGGTTCTTGAGGTTAAGAAGGCGAAACAGCTTGCACAGCGAACTCCATCTGCATACTCCAGAAAAAATGGCGTCACTGCCCTGCGAACTGTAGGAGTGCCATTCGTCAATCATCACCGGGTAACCTACTTGCCATTTCGCAGTCCAGTCAATAGAAAACGTTCAGCAGCACACAGTAGGCAATCAGATACAATTCCCATTCCCAGAGCCTCTCACAGCCAATCAGAAAATGGTTACGTACACATCAAATCAACTGGCACGCCATTTCGTATCTGTGACTGTAACCGTAAACCGAAGGTTAAACCAAAAAAGGTTGTGAATGAGTGAAGAGATTTGGACGGTTCTTAACAGCGGGGTCTTGAGAGCCGATGAGGATGATTGAGGTGAGTATGGAGCAGCTCCGGAATGAAATGGCGGGGAAACGGGAGACCCCGAGAAAACCCGCCGACCAACGGCATCGTCCTCATTGTTCCCTTGTGATAATTGGAACCTTGGATGTTGATTCAGAGGCTTCAGAGTCCATAATGATTCATGCATTTGGTTACCAATAATGCGGTAAAAGCCGGTAGGTACAGTATTTCTTAATAGAGGTGAAACTGTGTGTTTTTTTTTTTTTTTGCTTGCTGACTGCAGATTAATTCTTTCCAATGTCGTGGCAACCACACAATTTGAACATTTTTCATGCACAAATTTCGGCGATTAGAAAATTTGTCTCATGAAGTTATTTTTGGAATAGACTTTTTAGGTAAAACACAAGCGTGTATTGATGTGTCCAACCAATGTTTAAAGTTAAATTTTGTATCCGATACATCGGTTAATCGGTGACTACACTGTCGTATGCGTGGAAGGTTCAGATAGTTAAACACGACGAAACTGTCGGAATAGAATTTGGAATAATTTCAGTAGTACACAGCGATGTCATAGTGGCAAAGTTAGGTCAATGATCGAAAGCTCCTATTGCTTTAAAGTAGAAATTTACTAATCCCATTATGCAGTTCTGTATTGGGTAGCTGCAATTAAAATGCCTATTTGTATACAGATTGTGAAGGATCTACAGGACCAAGAGATTAGTTAAGAATAAACTAGTGCGTAATCTAGCCCATCATTTCTATTACTTATGTATAAAGACGCCTGGTCAATATCGCCTCATTTGTGATTAATATAAAATAAATTCAAAACTGTACGTTGATGCTTATCCCAAGCCGGTAGCCTATAGAGACTATTTTCCATAATTTAAGTAAGGCAAAATTTTTCGCTCTACTTGATCTAAATTCAGCTTATTTGATGATCTAGGCTGTTCACGGTAAAGTGAGCCCTTTTGAGGCCCTAGTTATGTTTTTCCTATCAGTAATTTTTTACCATATAGCCACCTTTTTAAGTAAATATTGCTATGCAAGTAATGAACAAAATGTGTTTATTCCACCGCACTTGGAAGTTACTGTTTAAGGCTAAAATAGAATAAATTTATTGACTACTAGTTTTTACCTGCGGCTTACCGCGAGTGTTTATAGGGATAAATAGCAGTTTTGTGACACTAAGCCAATTCTGGGTTCTCTGCCCACTGCGTTTCTGCGGCCCCACTATTGGATTCTCTAGCCACTGGGCTACTGCGGCCTCACTTGATATATTTATATTCTCTAAGACACTGCTGCCCCACTTTGAATCGCTCTAGCCACTGAGTCACTGCGGCCCCCTTGGGTACGCTCTAGACAATGAGCCACTGCGGCCCCACTTGATTGATTTTAATCCACTAAGCCACTACTGCCTCACTTGGAATAGCTCTAGCCACTAGGCTACTACCGCTCTTGGGAAGGAATGGAAGACAGCCTATGGACAAAAAAGAAAGGAGAAACGACTAAACTATTTTTCAACAAGCTTTTTTTTATGCAGTAAAATAAAATATGAATTTTTCTGAAGGAAATGAGATATTTTTCCAGTGTAAAAAGTAGACTATTTCACTCTCCGGTCCTCCAACTATATCTATGCAAAAAATCACGTCGATCCGTTGCTCCATTTTGACGTGAAAGAAGGACAAAAAAACACACTTTCCCATTTACATAGTAGTAAGGATCATTCCAAACGAGAGGGATTTAAAAAAATCTCACTTTACCGTGAATAGCCTATATTTGCATTTATGATGCCACTTTAGAGAAACATTTATTTCATTTATAAGGATAGTGTCGGAGGCTTTAAAGGAAGCAGGTTTGATGGCGAATGCAGAGAAAGAATGTGTTGGGTGGAACAGCAAGTAAACTAATCAGGGGTTTCTATTTCTGAGGGTTGTTTCAATAATAACGCTGAAAAACTTATGGCAGTGATACATTTTTGCAGCCTAAAATTTTGCGAGGTGTAAAACATTTTTTATGCATGGTTGTGTTTTACAATAAATTTATTCCAAATTTTTTTACAGTAGGCCTATACCGAGCATGCGAATTTTCCCAAAAGGAAAAAAAAAAAAGTTAATTTTGTGTGGAGTGCGAAGAAACATCAAGCATTAAGAATTTATAGTTAACTAATTTACCAGTGTTTCATTTGCCAGATTTCGAAAAGAATTTTTTTTTGCACTGCGACACTAGTTCACTTGCTTTGGTTGCATAATTGAGTCAGCAGGAAGATATGCCGGTAACGTATGCTAGTTAACTGCTCACAAAAACAGAAAGGAAATAGGTATACTATCTATGAAAATTAGTGTCTCAGCTTTATATGGCTTATAGAGCGTTTTGCCAACAACCATGCCAACTTTTTACCAACAACCAACTTTTAAGCTGGTTAATGAAGTCACAAAAACCCCGCGGGTCGTTTGGCGTTATGGTTTATCGCGCTTTAAGTTTAAAGTGCAACACATAAAATGGAGTGAAAATGTCGTTGCTGACGCTTTAACACGTTCTATTCCTCAAGGACGAATTTATTAAGGTTAAAAATAATGAGATAAATATTAGGAGTCAGTGAAATATCACAGAATGCATGAAAACAGCTGACAAATACTCTTCAGAGATTCCTCAGCGTTTTTGTTGATATGAAATATCACCGAGCTCCTGACAGCAAATGCCAGCATATACTTTCTGATGTTCTAAAAGAAATTTTATCTTACGTTGTACGTAAAGGTTTTTGTGGAGTGCGCAAAAAAAGGGCAAATTTAAAGCTTTTGTCCAAAAAGGTTTTCGATCAATGGTATCCAAATACTATCAGGAATCGTACTCTGGTGGCCACATGGGCCGTGAAATAGGCAATATATCCCGTATGCTGGAAATTTTACGTGGCAGAGGACCATCAGGATTTGCAAGTGTGGGTAAAAGGGTTGCGAAGGTTGTCAACATTCTAAACCGAAAAATCAAAATTCCGAAGAAAAGTATGCTGGCCCTGTAGCCGTATCTATGGTAACATCTGTACTAAGACGTAATGAGCTCGCTACTTAGAAGTACCTCAGGTTACACATACAGTATATGCGTTAGTAGCAATTCAAATTTTAATCATTTTTTTCTTCCCCTTACGTACACGAAAGACATCTGAAATTATCAAAGTAGTAATGCAACGGCTGTATAGTGTTCTTGGTTCACTGGTGTTTGTTGTAACAGGAAATGCGTCCCATTATTTGTCGAGTGAGTTCAGAGTGAGTATAGATGGCGCAAACTGTCCTGTATCATCCGCAGGCGAACTTGGTTGAGCGTGTGCGCAGGAACATTAAAATTGCTGTACGAAGTTTCCTGTCAGACACTCAGCGTCATTGGGGCGAAGTTTTGTCGCCTATTTGCTGTTTTTATGTTTTATTAATGTTATCCATTCTGCACATAAATTCGAATTCACACCTGCCGAGGTATTTTTGGGGAGGCGATTGCTACAACCTTTAATAAATGTTTGGACACTGCAGGATTATTGTTTTGAGGATATGGAAACTAAAAGCTTAAATATGGGAAAAGATAGGCCTATATCATAATTTGGTGAAGTATCATAAAAAATGGAAGACAAAACTAATGTTTCTTATAAAGATTTTAGTTTAAAGTCTCTTGGTTTAGTATTGATCGAGGCTCACCATCCTACCTCGAAGGTGGATTCTTTTAGTTATAAGTTGGCCATAAAACGGAGAGGGCCATTTCAAATAATCAGATCTTTAACTCCCACAACGATATTGGTACCCGATCCACATTATCCAAGCCAAATCGAAAAGGTGCATATGAACCAATGGAAAAAATATAATCATGTGCCAAAACGGTTATTTTTACACGCTCCACCCTCTCTCCGCAATCATTTTCTCTGTTCTCAGAACTTTTGGATGCAATGTTGCGAGTCATACTTATTATTGAACGATTAGTAGGTGTAAACTTTAATGGAAGCTTTTTTTATGTTTCATTTTAGAGGATGTAATAGGGAAAATGTAATAGCACCAAAATATTAGTGACATGTTTATGCCTTTTTTGTAGAGTTTTATTATTCACATGTATATTTGTAAACTTATGCATAATGTCAGTCTATTTAAGAGAATTATTACACTGGGAAAAATGTTAAGTCCAGCCGTAAAGGTGAAACAGTAATGCCATGCCGCAGCATGTTTCTGCCTTAAACCTATATGCAACAGCTTTAATACTTATGAAACACAAATTCTCTCAAAATTTGTATTAGAGGTAACACCATTACACGACATGGTGTTACCGTGATACCCTTACACTGGATGTCACCTACGTGATCATGCTATAGCACCACGAGTACAGATGGAACGCAATGCGTACACTGAGTTTACGTGCGAAGTGTACGGTTAAGGTATGTGGCCAAACAATGACGTCATAATAGTAGCCCAGCAAATCAGTGTGTACTATACGTATTCCTCGTACGCCAGAATGAAACTGAAAATACGTCCCACGCGTCTTTGCGTAATGGTGTTACGGGGGGTGATAACTGGTATATTATAGTAATGACGTCATATCGGAGGTTTCTACAATTATGGGCTGGACATACTTACCTCTAATAAGTACTGGTGTGGTAACAGAGAGTTGTTGTATTATTTATTTACACAAATTTGTTCTTAGTTTGTGACGTCTAAATTGACTTAAAATCAACGTACTTTCCAATCAACGTACTTTTAGATGCAAAGTGCAGTGCATTGCTACACTATTTATACATATATTTTGATAGCTAAACATATACCTATTTCACATGCCCTGTTGGATAACACAGAAGTACAGAATAGCACTATAAACACAACAATACACGTTAATTCACACAGTTGATTGGAAAAAGGGGTTTAAATATCTACATATATTATTAGGAGTAGGACACGTAGCCAAAATAATTGCACTAGGATATAAAAATTATGAGATGATTAAAATATCTAGTAATCTTTTAAAATAACGATTTCCGGAACAAAATACTGGGTTGCTGCAAAACAGTCTGTAAGATACGTGTAGTAGGAAATATGGGCTTGACGGCCAAGGTGATCAGGTGATCGGGGATAGGATCAGAATTCGGGGGAGCCGCCATCTTGTTACGTCACCATCCAGCATATTGTATGACCTGGACCTTTGACCCGTAACCATGATCTTGACCCTGGTGACCTCTGACCCTATAAACCGAAAAAAAAACTAAAAAAAAAAAATATAATAATAATCTAAAAAAATTTATAGCGAAAATTTTTATTACAAATTGTTAAGAAATTAAAAAATCGTTTTGAAGATTTATAAAAACTTATAACTAAAAAATGTAATTAAAAATTGTTTAAAAAACTAAAAAATTGTTTAAAAATTTATTTAAAAAGTTTCTTTATTAAAATATCTTAAACCCCGGAGGCCATATTTCCCTTTTTTCCCTCGAAATTTCCCTCAAGAAATTTCTCATTTAAAATGGTTAAAAAAATTTTTTTACTAAAAAGTCTTTAACCCCGGTGACCATTTTCCTTTTATCCCCTGGAAATTTCCCTTTTGTCCTTAAAAATTTCCCACAGGAATTTTTTTCTTTAATTCGTTTAAAAAAATTCTAATTAAAAAACTTACATTTCCGGAGGTCCCCCCCCCCCCCCCTTTTCCAATTACTCACCTCTCTTCGAATTCAGACGACTGACTCCCTCGCCTCCACTCTCGTAACATATAATCATCCCACAAACTTGATTTTTTCATTCACTATTTATTTACATGCTATTGGAGGTAGCCAATTTTGTTTATATGTTACCGGAGGCCGCCATCTTTGTGTGTATGTTATGGAGGCGGCCATATTAGTTTTTTTCGTTCATCATTTGTTCATATATGTTACTGGAGGCTGCCATATTGGGAGGCAGCCATCTTGCTAGGTGCAGTCCTCCATGTTTTGTTATTGTCTGTTTTTTATAGTTCGTGTCTCACCTTTGTGCGACAACCCGATTATGCCACCTGATATTAGGCCTATACCATATGGTGACATTGACCATTCCTGCAAAGTACATACATTTATTTAATATTTTTTATTCTTATATATTAAGCAGGGAAGGTTTTTGAAATAAGACACAGCATATTAATTTTTACATAAAATTTATTGTACACATAATAAAATATACAGGTTTATTAAACTTCTTCGACGTTCACCACTCGATGTCCGCCTCGGCGACCCAGGAATTGTAGCAGGTAGAGAATCCCCACCACTTGAAGATGGCGATGCTCGAAGACGAGTAAACAGTTATACAGTGTGCGAACAGTCAGCTGCACTCATGACAGTATTTTGACGGTTCTCTCTCGGCAATTGTAATATACAAGCCGGTCGTGAAGTATCAGGAAAAATGTGTACGTGTTGGCAGGAATATTTCAATGTGTAGTGAATTCGATCCTACAGTCGATCACATATGAGGTAATACGCTCATCCTGTTTACTCAAATCGAATATCATGAGCGGGGTCAAACTCTTGAACGTATCAGGGCTCAATATCGTGGATTGGGTGCGTGCATAATATGCAGTTTGGAATTGAGCATACATCTGATATGGCAGCAAGTACTGGCCTTTTACAAATATCGTGTTTGTGTCTACGTATGGGTAGCTTTCGCTATTCAAAAATATTTCGACATTTTCTATTTGCCATGTAACGAACTGCGAATGGCTTACTCTTACATTGTGCTATCTTCCGGTCTGTAGCCCAACAATGATGTACCTCGGTTTCTCAGATGCAAAGCTGGCCTTCACCATCCAGTTAATGCGCTGGCTTGCTGGCAATCCAGGATATGTCTCCATACTCCACGACCTGAAAGCCACATCGATGTTTTTACAATCTTCTACATTCTGCAACATGTGTAGGCGTTCTGCAGTGCTCAAATGCACATGAGGCAGCATCCATTCGATAGACTGTACGTTCAGTTTCACTGCCTCCAGGTTTTCTCCCATACCAACCATGGTATCCAAATGTGTTTGGGTGAGCATTATCACCAGCTCCTGCTTCGAATAGAATATAATTCGTTTGTAGTCTTCGGTAAATCCCAATTGCATGGGGAACGAGACACATACTTCGAACCTTCCTTCGTCATAAATGGGAACACTGTAGCCACCTTCTATTCCTCAGCCTGCCATATTGGCTACAAGCAGCTCATTTCGCATGAGCGAAAGGTACATTTTTATTGTTGAGTTTATGCCCCCATCTCGCGACTAGTCCACCTCGTCACCATTGAGAAAGTAGGCGGTGCGATCGATCAGGTGAAGAATTCCATTGCTAATTATTTTCGTCGATGCTGGATTGGTCCCATCTTCTTTCTTCAGGGTCCCCCTGATTCGCAGGAACGACTGGCAAGGAAGAGTGCAGATATCTTGGTGTTGGACTGCTATCCGAACTTCCGATGGTAGTGTGTATGGCCTGATCAGTAACTGCGGGTATGCATGAAGTTCCACCTTCCTTATGCTGTCTTTGAAAATGGTTGGCTCTTCATAGTTTAGGAAACCTTCCATGGCGATCGACCTCGTAGCCGAGACTGCAGAGGATAACCTCGCTAGTACGTGTTAACTCCTTGGAGACCTGTGACATACTGATGGTAGGTTTTGCACGACATGTTCTTTTATAGCTTCTGGTCGGCGTAAATCTTATTCTCGTGCAGCGTATTGCTTGGCCTGCCAATGATGTATGAGCCGCTCGCCAAATTGCATGTAATTCCTATCACACTGACTGACAAAATATTTACAGGCTGCGATGACACATTTCACTAAACCCAGTACCCATTGTAAAGTTATGAAATGTTAGATATGTTTGCTGACATTCAAAGCTCTGATCTTGCATACCATTTTATACACTTATAATAGTTAATTTGCGTGGGATACAGATTCCTATTTGCACTCCAGGTGGTAATGATAATTTTTTATTAAAATTTTTAATAATTTTTTTAAACAAATTTATAGAACAAATTTTAAATTAAATTTTTTATTGCGATTTTTTTAAAGAAATGATCGCAATTTGCTCGGTTTTTGGGGTTAGTGGTCACGGGGTCTAGGTCAAGGTCACGATTAAAAGGTCAAGGTCATCCAAGATGGAGGACAGTGACGTAACAAGATGGTGGCTCCCCCGAATCATAATCCTATTCTCGATCCCCTTGGCCGTCAAGCCCCTATTTCCTACTACTCATACGTAAAATAACATAAAATGTTGGTAAAGCTGTAACAGCAGTACGGATGGGTAAAACAAACCGAATTACAGTTAAAATGCTCTGCTCTGCAATTTGTTATTTCCAGGCAGCCGTATAAAAATCTCTTACAAGCAGGGTGCCACATGTAGATGGTTTCTAATTTGCTCGATAGGGCGTTGCTGTCCTTCGTTTGGTGATGTGCCATGTATTTTTGGTATAGGCTGTTCACGGTAAAATGAGCACTTTTGAAAGCCCTGCTTAAGATCTACTTGTAAGGCCGTAGTGTATTCTTACGGCTTATGTAAAATTAGCATTACCTTGGGCCTCGTCACTTTATTCATGTGTCGATCAAGTGAAACTGCGAAATTATTAGAAAAGTAAATATTTTACAAATCTGCTTATTTTTACACTTCGATGCTTCAAAACACACAGGAAGCGAAAAAAATAATTTAAGTTATCACAAATGGTTACCTAACACTTTTTATTCGACGCTGAGATATGGAACTACTCTCTCTCCACCGTAACAACTTTACTGGGCGTATGTCACTCAGTCCGCCCCTTAAAATACATGCAGGCACGGGGCAGTTCCTTTTTTTCTAAGGTTTATTTCAAAAGTGCTCATTTTATCGTGAACAGCCTTTAGCAACATGGTTGACGAAGAAACCATTATTCTGTTGGATAAATTGAGACTGGAAACAGTTGTAGACCACTCTATAGAAAGGTAGGCTAGCAGTCTTGGTTTCGTTATATACTTTTGTCTTGTGTAGGACGTGTGTTTACCAGGCTGTATGTTTTAAAACCTTCATTTCGACGTCGCCACGTGACTCCTAAAGAGCGCTAGGACAGAGAACTTTGTTTTAAAATAAATTTTTGCCATAGACAGTATACTTGTTTCATTTAATATTAAATAACTGTTTAAGTTACGGTTATCGTTTTATTCTGAGGACGTTTGACGTTTAGTTACATTTAGCGAATTTTTTGTGTCCAACAATAGTAGTTTTTACAGATATATTACGAATATTTATGTCAGTTTGCACTGAATGAAATTAATTGAACGACGCAGGATATTTAGAGTAGATATTTATCCAACCAAGCAAGTTCAGAGGAGACGGGCTATTTTTATGTCATCTGGGTAAAATGAGTTTAACAAATTATGTCACAAACGTGTTTTTTTCTTAACTATGATGCGGGGTATTCGTGTAAACACACTATACCTAACCTCAATTATTCATAATATTTCACAACAACCAACGCGCTTAATGAAATGTTAATGAAATTAATGAAAAATAGTTGTTGGTAAACTTCACATTAGTTTATGTTTGGTTTTGGGGTTAAATAAATTTTCATATTTTTAAGTTTAATTTGGAAGCCAGATAGGAAAATGCGTATCTAAATTTCCGTGGCTCCAATACCAACCGCAAAAGCGAAAATTAATGTTTACCTATATGCTGAACTAAATATAGCTGCATGAAATGTGTATTTGTATCATGTCTGTGCAAGTACTTGTTATGTGGCAGTTTTATTGTCTTTGTAGACGTGAGAAAACATTGCGATCTATGTTGTTCTACGTTAAAAATACACAGTGATTACACGGAGAATCGCAGAATCATTTGGTGCTTGGCTAGATTAAAAAAACTGTACAGTTTTAGTGACATGGCATCATAAAATCAGACACATCTTGAAGAACTATTAACAAACAAAGAACTGACGGGAATTGAGTGAATGAATCATGAAATGCCAACTCAGAAGAGAAATAGATTTTTACCAGCAGAAAATGAACTACTGTAAGCCACGCCAATGTACAGATAACTGTAAATTGTAATCAACTGCCAAGATGAATTCCTTGAATTTCAGGGTCTTCATGAACAGTCAAAAGGACTTCAGCAATTACAAGGGCATACAGTCATTTTTTTTTTACGAAATAATTTTCATAGTTTGAACTGCAGAGAATAGTGAGGCCTACTTTTTAAAGATACCGAGGTGACAAAGTCATAACGGTACTTTAACAATCACGACTTGTTCTCATCGCTTCATAATGAATTGAATGCGGTGCTATTAATATTCATATTTCTTCATCGCTAGGCGTCCATACCGAGCAGACGCCATCTGCTGCGTGCTTTCATTACAAGACACAGTGAGTGGTCGCCTTGCTCATCTAACATCTGGCTGCATGCCTACAATTAATTATCGATGTGCCCCCGATACGTGATTCTGGTCAAAGAACTAATGTTACTTTGAAAGAAAAGTAATTGAAATCGGCTTTGTTCATCCGTATTCTTGTCTATCTGCACGCTGATGTTTTTCTGCGTCCATGAGCTCTCCTAAGCCCTTCATTTCAATCAAAAAGTTTGAATATCTACCACATCAGTAGTATAAAATAGTATGTTCTGGGCCACCTGGATGCTGGCTGTGGACTGGTGGACCCTAATTAGCATATTACCTGGCAGGAAGCTATGGGTGCGAGGAGGGAGAATTTCTCCTTTTCCTCCTTTTCCCGTCCAAAATGACCGATTTCGCGTACAAAAATATCACTATTTCCCTTTTTTCCCTCAAAACTTCCCGAATTTTCCTCCCGCCGCTGGCGGCCATGTTGGCAGCAAGCGCCGAGCACCATTTTTGCCCTAATTAGCATAATCCGGCTGGTGATCCCTCAGGATGGCAAATGACTCATGTGGGATATGGGATCTCACTCCCTCTCGCCGATGGCGTCCATATTGGCAGCCAGTGCCAGAAAATGCATTTACTCAATTTCGCGCATTGTGGCTGAGGTATGCCCAATGCGGCGGAATTGGTCGGAGCTTCTATCAAATTCGGAGCTTCTCCTTCTCGGCAGCGATCTTGGTATTGCCGACCTATGTCTACCCAGGACAATTGGCGACCAACTGAGGATGTAGACTATTTTGGCGGCCAGCACCACGCCGGCGGCGGTGGGGTATCAAGGCGTCGCGAATAATCGGATTTCGTGTAAAACAGCAGCCTCATTAAGTTTGTGTGTGTGTGTGCATAACACTTATAAGCCTAGTTGGCTATGATTTCTAAACCGTTTAAGTTCTAGTTGTCATATGTATAAGATAGGCATCAACCCCAACTAGGAGAAGGGTTGCGGGGTAAAATATACCCCACGTTAACTTATAAGCATAATTGACTGTAATTTCCGAACCGTTTAAGTTATGGTTGTCAAATTCATAACGTATACATCCGCCACGACTAGGAGAGGGGTCACAGGGACAAGTATGCCTCATGCCAACTTATAAGCATAGTTATCTGTAATGTCCGAATCGTTTGAGTTATTGTCATCAAATTCATAACATAGACATCAACCTCGACTATGTTAGATGGCTGTAAGTAACGAAGCATTTGAAATACAGCTACCAAAAATCATAATTCATGCATAAACCCCCGACAACGAGGACATATGTCGGCCTGCATGTCTCCTCGTTCTTACTCACCTCTGTCTCTCCTGTCCCCTCGGTGCCACCGCCTGGCCACACACACACACACTTCCTCGCATGCTCCTTGCTCGGCACCTAGGCCAGCGAACTTCCACTTGTCCTCGTGCTCTCTCTCTCTCTATCCCTTGTCCTCCCCCCTCCATTACCCTACATCACCCCTGAGCATACATCTTCGAGCACTCGTGTAAATGCTTACTTACTTTCAGACAGTCGGTCAGTACTATCGACCTTGCACCCATAAGCAGAGTACCGAGACGTCAATGTATGTATGTACGTATATAATGAGATGTCACTCGCTATGAATACACAGTCATCGCTAGACAGCCAAGTCCCCATACATACAACACATGCTAGAACGATACACATCCTATTACAAAAACGAATTATCTCCTACCTTAACTGGTGTAGTAGTGAATACACGTAGGCCACGAGCACATCTCGCCGTCGTCGTCGTCTTCGTCTTCGTTCACGACGTGACCTCGCTGGAAGCGCCCGAGAAAGTATGACCAGAGGTAATGGTGGCTGGCAGAGGGGAGAGGACAAGAGCTAGAGAGCGCGAGGAAGTGTGGCAGGTGGAGGTGTGAAGGGTTACGGAGTGTGCGAGGAAGTGTGTATGGACTTGCCGAGGGAACAGGACAAAGGGGGTTATATCATGCACGGAAAGGCAGAAACGGTCATTTTTGACGAAAATTACCTAAGAGAATCGGAACAAGCTCTTTATTTATGGGGGCCACAGTGGCTGAGTAGCTAGCCTGCTCGCCTCCCACCAAGACGCTCCGGGGTTCAATACCCGGCTGGGTCACCGGATTTTCGCAAGTGGGAATCGTGCCGGACGATGTCGTTGGTCGGCGGGTTTTCTCGGTGATCTCCCGTTTCCACGCCCTTTCATTCCGGCGCCGCTCCATACCTCAATTACCCTCATCGTCTCTCAAAGCCACGATGTTAAGAGCCGCCCAAATATCTTCACTTCACTATCTTCTTAATTTACGCTTAGCGAAAATATTTAGCGTGTTAAACGGCTGGTAGGCAACACTCTGCAATATTCAATACGTCATTTCTTCATAGCTGCCGCGGCAATGAAAAGCCAGTACTATTCTAGAATGTACTGGCCCTTATAAGGCCTTCCTTTTATTGCGGGTTAGTAAGTGTCTCAAAGACATCTTGTGAGGACGGTGATGAGAAGATTTTGGGTGGGGGGTGGGGGTGAGGGGCGAAGGTTACCAAACAAGTCGTGTCCCGATTGTGAAATGAACCGAAACGTTATTAAATTTTAGAAGCATATCCTAAATGCAAACTAAAACTAAAATTTCAACCTGAACTACTTTAATCATGAGTGGGCCATGGGTCATTTGATATGTCCTGAAAACATTGTAGGTAAGTATACAAATATTAAAAAGCTGTTTATTCATAGAACTCCGACCGTGCACATCAGCAAGATGGCGTCATTGGCCAGCAAAATGTTACTACGCCATTCACCAATCAGAGCCTGACAAACTACATGCCAACCGGCATCCTAGCTAAAAGGGAACCTTTCGCAGCATGCAATATCGAATGAGGCAATAGGCCGGTTCCCTGAGCCTAGTTGTGAATGTACGACACGGTATATGAACAAATAGAAGCGTTGCTGGTAGGCCTGTGTAATGCGGTTTCAATCTTCGGGAAAGGAACTGAAATGACGTGCAGTATTTTCGTTGTGCAACCATGGCATTCCATTTTATTAGCGGATAGACTGTCCCACTCTTCATTGTCGCCAATTTTCTTACTTTCCCGTTTATAGTCTATCCTCAGTATCTTCATAATTTCTGAATCAAACATGCGATAATTCGTCCCATGTATCATGTACGACATGTTTGGATGTTTCCTAAGAATGTCAGTAGAAGGAAAACGGGGAGTCTGAGGCAACGGGATCTGGGATAGGAACCAGGCGCCGGTCAGCCACCATGTTGTGACATCACCCAGCCACCAGCTTAAAAGCCAGTTACCATTGACTATTGACATTTAACCTATGAACTTTGGCCCATGACCTTGAACTTTGACCACAAAAACATTAACTATCCAAAGAAAAATTCAAAAGATTCCAAAAAATCACAAATTTTTTTTATTAAAACATATAACAAATTACTTTGAAATTACAAAAAAATTATCAAGAAATTATTAAAAATTATTTAAAAATTACAATTCTCTGAAGAAATTTTTCCCTATCAATTTCCCTTTTTCCTTCAGAAATTTCACTTTTTCCATTAAAATTTCCATTTTCCCCTTAAAATCTCAGTTCGATAAAAAATTAAAAAAACAAACAAAAATGTACACATAAGTGAATGGGCACATTACATTGCTGACTACTACCACCATCTTGGATCCAGGTAACATTGACCTTGACCCCATGGTCTTTAATAAAATTGAAAACAAAACTTGAGAAAAAAGTATAAAAGTCAGTAATCATATCACATTACTGAATACTATCACTATATTGGATGCAGGTGACCCTGACATTGACCCCATGACATTAGATGACCTTGAAAACCAAAACCTCGATATAAAATTAATTAAAGGCAGCAAGCATGCTCGATTCCTGACAACTACCACCATCTTGGATTCAAATGACCCTGATACCATAACCTTAAATGACCTTGAAAAAAAAACTCGAGAAAAATTAATCAAAATCAGCAAGACTATAATGTTACCTACTACTACCACTATATTAAATGTAAGTAACCTTTACCTTGTCCCTATAATCTTGAATGACCTTGAAAAAAATAACTCGAGAAAAACACAAAAGTCAGCCAGCATATTATGTTACTGACTACTACCACAAAATTGGATGCAAGTGATCTTGACCCCATGACCTTGAAAATAACTCGAGAAAAATAGCATAAAATTCAGCAAGCATATTATGTTAGTGACTACTACCACCATATTAGGTGTAGGCGAACTTGACTCCATGATATTGAATGATCATGAAACAAACACCCCAGAAAAATTGCATAATAGTCAGGAAGCATGTTTTGTTACTGACTACGACAACCATATTGTGTTCAGGTGACCTTGTAAACAAAGGAACAGAAAAAATCATAAAGGTCGGCGAGCATATGACATTACTGACTACTGCCATTTTGGATGCAGGTGACCTTGACCCTGTGACATTGAATGACCTTGAAAACAAAAACTCGAGAAAAATCACATAAGCATCAACGATCGTAATGTTACTGAATACTGCCAAAATATTGGATGCAAGTGACCTTGACCTTAACCCCATGGCTTTGAATGACATTGAAAACCAAAACTCGAGATCAATAGCATAAAATTCAGCAAGTATATTATGTTACTGACTAATACCACCACTTTGGGCGCAGGTAACCTTGACCTTGACACCATGACCTTATAGCAAAAACTCCAGAAAAATTGATTAAAAGTCAGCGAGAATATATGTCACTGACTACTGCCACTATATTGGGTGCAGGTAACCTTTGATCGTGATCCTTGAACTTAACGCCCCCCAAAAAATCCAAATATATATGCCAGTTTGTTTTATGCATCTCGCTATTCACACTAGTGTTACTTGTGCGGAGATATCGTATCATTTATTATACTGGCACATTGTGCAGGGTGGGTTATGTAGGTAACTACATGTATGAGGACATGTACCGGAGTCACAGGAGACCTGTTGCAGTAAACCAGGTACCGAGGTACTGATGAGAAATGCAATTCACCTTTACAGGACTTTGCATATCTAAGTAAACTGTTTCTACGGCTGAAAAGCTTACCACACCTATCACACAAATCAGGATTTTTGGCACAATTAAAGTGCACATATTGCCGTACATTGTGACCGAAAGCAAATGTCTTATCACAAAAGCGACACTGATTACGACGTAGTAGTACAGGCAAAGGCTCGGACGGACCTGTTGGAGATGTAGGTGCTGGAGCTAAAGAAGCAGGTAATGTAGGCATTGGTGTTTTAGGTACCATTCCCGAAGAATTCGATGGCACTGTCGTAGCTACCATTAGCTCTGGAATGTCTGAAGACATCGCAGATGCAGAATATGACTTACATGCAAAGCTGCAGAAGCTAACCGAGACGATGTACCTTTCACAGCAGCCGTTTTCAAACTAAGCCTCTCAGCTGACCTCTCTACTGCTTGTAATTTACATGTATGCAAGCCTTATGACGTCACATTGACTGTGAACAAATCTTATTACACCATTAATAATACATTGTGCGGGCTCCAACGAGCCAACCACCAAGTTGCCACGTGATTGCAACGTGTGGCTGTCAGTCGGTAGAAGGAGGAGTCGTTTTGGAGGTGGTGTAATTTTGGAGTCAGTTTGGGGGAGGAGTCATTTTGGTGTCATTTTGGAGGAGGGATCATTTTGGAGTAATTCTGAAGTCATTTCGGAGGAGTATATATTTTGGAGTAATTTTGGATGAGTAATTTTGGAGTCATAATGTGTCATTTTGGAGTCACAATGAGTCATTTTGGAGTCATTATGAGATCGGTACATATCGAGGCAGGTCGTGGATCCATGGTTGTCGAGGTCAAAAGCAGACCTTCATCTTCATGGTATTGAAACACTCTGAACAAACCCAAATACTCTTTCGCCCCATAAGAAAAGATGCGCGGAACTATCATATTTATAACATAGTAATATGCATAATTATGCACAGAATAATATATACATAAAATATACATAATTACGTATAGAAATATATATATATATATATTTATATAAGATAGGAATATACATAATTTTGTATACAATAAATTTTGTACATGCATCATCGCTAACTGGTTGTCGCCAGTGGTAATTCTGCGGTCAAGTTTTCACCTACGTTCAAAATGTTCGTCGGTTTAAGAGGGCTGTCTGTAAGAAGAGTCCTTTTCGCGCGACGAAGCCTTACAACATTGGTCCCATGCAGTTTGTGCAAGGCGATACATTGGAAGAACATACCAAGATATGCAAGGATTGGCCTACTGGGAGTCAGCAAGTGTTGCAGGTAATAACACTTGCTGCATCGATGGGTACTGATCTCACAAGGGCTGCAAAATTACTCATCATGACTCCAAAATTACTCATAATGACGCCTCCACAATGATTCCCGAATGACTCCAAAATTAATACTCCTCCAAAATGACTCCAAAATGACACCTCCTACAGACTAAATCCCGCACATGATGCCTTAGTGCCTTCACGCGAATGGTCAGCTGCAATAATATGGCAAATCGCTGATTGGCTGGTCGGTGTCAGCACAATGTATTAATGGTGTAATACTAATAGTTCAAAGTTAATATGAGGTCATAGAGCTCGCATACGCGTATATTATGAGTAGGGAGTTCAGCTAAGAGGCTTAGTTTGAAAACGGCTGCCGTGAAAGATACATCGTCTCAAACTTCGCATCAAAGTTTAATCCTGTATCTGCGATGTCTTCGGACATTCCGGAGATAGTAGTAGCTACGACAGTGCCATCGACTTCTTCGACTAAGATACCTAGAACACCCATGCCTACATTATCTGCTTGTTTAGCTCCAGCATCTACATCTCCAACAGGTCCGTCCGAGTCTTTGCGTGCATCACCACATCGTAGTCAGTGTCGTTTTTGTGATAAGACATTTGCTTTCGGCCACGATGTACGGCAATATGAGCGCTTTAACTGTGCCAAAAATTCCCTGTTGCATGTAATTTTTGTTTAGTAGGCGCGGTAAGTTTTTCAGCCATAGAGACATTTTAATTATATATGCAGAGAGCTGTAAAGGTGAACTGTATTTCTCATCAGTATCTCGGTACCTGGTTTGATGCAAGCAGTGACTGAGGTACATGTCCCCAAAAGTGTAATTATATACATAACCCGCTCTGCACAGTATACTGGTGTAATACGTTAGAATTTTCCGCACAAATACAACACGAGTGTGAAGGCGAGATGCATATATGACTACAACCTTCAACAAAGTTGCATGCATTAAGGTGCATAGAAATTCTTTTCCAATTCTTATTTTCGATCTTAAGGTCAAGGGTATACGTGAAAGGTTACATATATACAAGATGGTGGCATAAGTCAGTAACGTAATAGGCTTGCTGACTTATGATTTTTTTTTCGTTTTTGTTTTTAAGGTCATTCAAAGTCACGGCATCAAGGTCAAGGTTACCTGCACCCAATATGATGGTATTAGTTAGTAACATAATATGCTTGCTGACTTTTATGCATTTTTCTCGAGTTATTGTTTCTAAGCTCGTTCAAGGTCATGGGGTAAAGGTCACTTGCATCCAAAATAGTAGTAGTTGTCAATAATGTAATATGCTAGTTGACTTTTAAAAATTCTTTCTCGAGTTTCGTTTTCAAGGTCATTCAAGATCACGAGGCCAAGGTCAAGTGCATCCAATATGGTGGTAGTAGTAAGTAACGTAAATGCTTGCTGACTTTTATGAATTTTTTCTCGAGTGTTTGTTTTCAAGGTCATCTAAAGTCCTGGGGTCAAGGTCAGCGTCATTTGCATCCAATGTGGTGATAGTAATGTCATGTGCTTGCTGACTTTAATCCATTTTTCTCAAGTGTTTGCTTTCAGGTTAACTGGATGAATGTCAAGGTTACCTGGATCCAAGATGGCGGTGGTAGCTAGTAACATGACATGCTCAATTACTTTTATGAATTTTTTTTTGGAATTTTTTAAGGACAAAGGGGAATTTTAAAGAAAAAACAAATTTTTTTGAAAAAAAAAAAAATCTGCTGGAGGAGCACAATTTTTAGTAAATTTTTAAATAATGTTTTAATAATTGGTTTATAATGTTTTAATAATTTGCAATAATACATTTTTGTGATTCTTAGGGATGTTCTGGAATATTTTTTACTTGTTTGGGATATTTTGGGGATTTTTGAATGTTTGTTATCAAATGTCAACGGTCATGGGTCAAAAGTTAAAGGCCAAAGGTCAACGGTCACTGCCTTCCAAGGTGGCGGCCGTACGTCGTCACAGCATGGCGACCGGCCTGTGCCTTGCTCCTATCCCAGATCCCGTTGCCTCAGAATTCCCTTAATCCTTCTACTTATGTCATATATTTAAACCCTTTTATACTTTGTTAACATAAAAATTTGTTATGTTTTTGTTTTTATACGATAAAAATATATATATATAAAAAGAAATATTAGTTATGTTTCAAAATTTTCTAAATTAGAGTGTATGAAAGTACTTACAATTGTAAAGTGACTTAATATTATGTTGTGAATTGTCTTGTGTTTATATTGGTTGAGTTGTATTTTGTTTGAAAAGGAAAAAATTGTAAAGAAAATAAAACAGAAAAAAAATATTCTGGGGGGGGGGGGGGGGCGAGGAACTGGGCGGCGACCGCCTCGAGGTTCCTCATGGACTGGACGCCCGTAGGAGCAGAGCTCCATCCCCTCTTCTCGGGGAAGTGAAGGCTGGCTATTCTGAAGGGAAATCTTGATGTCCTGGAAGTTTCGTCAGCTGGATCAGAAGGGAAAGAAGGGGAAAACTCGGAATTAGAAACTATGTTAGGGAGTGGAAAGGGAACTGATTGTGGGGGAGATGGAAAAGGGGGAAGGGTTCTACCGTCGCAGCGTCGGCTGGTGGTGGCCCTTGTATCCCAGCCGGGAACCGGCTAGGATGCTGGCTGGCTGGGGCTGTGGTCGTGGGGGTCGCCCGTCGGGAAGGACCTGCCCCTGGCTCCTGGCATTTTGTGTGGTGGACTGGTGATCCATCTGGATTCCAGATAGATCCCAGAAAGCTATACGGAGTGCTAGAAATAGCTCACCTTTCCCTCTAAGAGAGAAACGGTGGAGGTATAACTGAGAAGAAATTGTATTTGATCTAAAAATACGGGGTCCATACTAACAGCCGCCTTCCCACACTCATAACATCCGAGGGTGGGATCCAATAGAAATCTCCAGGCCCAAAAGAAACGATAAATCATTTTCATCAAAATTGCAAATCCATTTCATCAATTTCATTAAGTGGTAAAGTTAATGTAATTCTTATTTATTTAAATACACATAATTAAGATCACTAATGGCCAATAGCCGGGTACTGATGTAATTTAATTTTGTTCTGCTCTGTTAACATAAAAATGTCTTATCTTTGGACAGCTTGAACTTTTACTTACATTTTATATATAAATTAAATTAAATTTATAATTACCATTAATGAAAACAGAGAGAATACAATTATGTGTGTTGGTAACGCTTAGAAAGAAATAGTTCTCATGCAAAATATTATTAAAGTGAGTGCACAAGAATGTGGTGCATTGTCCCTTTGGTGTAATTTTCTAGACTTGGTTAAGCTTTGTTTGCATGAGGTGGAGGAACAGCAGGGCTTCAGAAAAGTTGGAAGTAACATTGAATGGACTATCTCTGATCAGTACGTTGCCAGACACAGCTGCGAGGAAATGCTGTCTTCATTTGTGTATGATGTCTTGATATTACCATCTTTGATTTTCTGGCATGGTTTTTTCTCTTTCCGAGAACACAGTTTAGAATAAACACATGGGATATAGACATTATGCAACTCGGTTCAAGCGACATGAAATGCGTCTTTTATCAATACATTTTCCATCACAAAGTTCTGAACTCTGTGAAGCCACAAAAAATAATTTGGGACACAGTTTCAGAAACCGTAGTGTGTGACTTTAGCTCGTATTATACCCGGTGTCAACTTTGGGAAAGTAATCTATGATTAACCAGCACTGTTTCCGAATGAAAACGTAAACTTGTGCATTCTGTCTACATGGACAGCCAAGTTTTAAAAATAATTCTAAAGTTAATTTTAGAATAAAGGAAACGCTATTCCAATAGCTCTTTTATCTCTCGCCCTAAATTTCCTTTCACTGTACTTGCCAGTTTCCATTCCTCACCACGGGAACAAATGACTACGCAGGAAACACACAACTAATCAGAATAATACGGCCAACTGCTCGCATCAGGGGTGCGCAAAGTGCCGGATCTCAGCACACAATGAACTGGGGCTCCTGCAGCTGTCGGACGGCGCCAGGCCGCAGGCGCCGGCGGTTCGTGTATCACGGGATGTCGTCAAGAAGCTGCAGGAGGGGAAGGCGGCTGAATAACCGAGCGGCGAAGAAAGGACAAGAGATTGATTCAACAAACCATGAAGACTCGTGGAAGAGCCTCGCAAACCGCCTAGAAAAACTCGCTGATTGTGTAGGGCCCCTGACGGAGAGTGGGGAGCGATAAGATCCAAATGTAGCGCATCATAAAAAATAATGGAGTATTTCAAAAATGCGTGGTCTAGCGGTAAAAAATAATATCACAATAGAACGTAATCAAGGTAAAAGCATCGTTCGGTCATGACTTACACGTGCGCATCTCTTTTCTCTTGTCCGTGACGAAAAAACGTAACCCGAGGCTGTAGGAAGTTTACATTGCGAGGTTTCTGCAGGTTTATACTGAACCCCCGTACACTGCTCGATTAGCGAATCAGTATAATACAAAGAATATAAAAGAAACACCTGTGAAAATAATTTGTAATTTGTCCTGCTCAGAATCAAGAAATCCCCGTGCTAATGTGATAATTTCAACACGAATGTCTGGCATAACATGTACAACATAATGTAAATACGTTGAACTTTAAATTAACTTATGCACATGTACACTTACTCGTTGAAAAAATTTTTAAAGGGCAGTTCTTAGCGTATAAAAATATTTGTCTTAACTGGTAGCGAAAAACAGACAGCAAACCAATGGCATAAATCTATCACTTGAGAGCAACGACTGATACTATAAAAAAGTGTTAAACCAAATTAGTCGTTAAAAACCAAATGTAATTTGTTGAGTTGAGGTGGGAAACACTAAATATTCAAGGTGTTTTATTATAACGGAAACTTTGTCAAAGCAGGATTCAAGAGTTGGCATTTACTAACTTTAAAACAAATTTGCACTCTTAGGGTTTTTCTCGTAAATATAAAATATAAATGTCACGCTTTGTGTATTCGGGTTTGAGACAGAGACCTGAGACTGGCCATGAGCTAATTGTATGTCTCGCCAACGATTCGAAGAATATGTCTCGGATTTATACACTTACTCACCTTGAATCGGGTTGCGGCGTAAAATATAATAGCCTCTGGAAGCGTTCCAGAAGTATTTCATAACATAGCAGACGTACACATTCCCATTTGCATTCTCCTAAGAAAACTTCATTGGTTGGGATACTAACGAATAGAGACACCTCTCATCTTTCGTTATAGTTCACCAAGAGTGTAGACTTCGCAGAATTTTCAGAGTTAACTTCCTTTCACTTGTTGTTTGGATAACGTTTACATGGCTCGCCCCAGACGACCTTGAGCCAAAGGAAGTCATTTACTAGTCGAGCGTCCGAGCTTATTTTTTATTTTATACGTCTAGTTTAGGCCATCGCATAATGCTAAAAGGGTAATGGTATAGAAGGGGAGGCTGCTGAAAATCTACACAAATCTATACGTGTGTCTGAAATGAACACACCCTCATGGCTTATCCAGTATTCTATCCTGGAACCTATTGGTTTCGAATGGTCATTAACTAGCTCGGTCATAGAGGTTACCTCTCTAAATTTCTAGGAAATTGTTCAACAGTTTGTGACGGTTTCTAGCCGACACATGCAAACAGCAGCTCCTTCTCTACTACCTCAGCAGGTTTGTTATTTCCCAACGAAATAAAAAATCTCCGCCAACCATGTGTGGCCCAAAAAAGGTATGTTGATTTCATTTCAGGTTTACACAGAAATAAAAGTGAGTAGTTCTCTGTTACAAAATCAAATTTTGTAAAAAATTTTTCAAACGGGTACACATATTAGTAAGAAAAATACAAAGTACAGAATTTTTTTTTAAACTTTAAAAAAAAATTACAAATTTTTACCCCAGCTTGTTAAAAAATCACTATTCCAAATATTATTCCCTTAGGTACAAAAATTACTCTTTTATAACGAGAAATACAATTAAAACTTATTCATTTAAATAATTTTGAGCAGCATCCTCCCCCCCCCCCTAATTAAGTTATGGACAAGAGTCACGGCCTATTTGAGTCCCTGGCCCTGCCTCCTCTCAAAAAGGGCGAACACGAGATTTTTTATTCAATTTGCTCCCCTTTCTAGAAGGATTTCTGGCGTTAAATGTCGCATATAGCGCCGCCGGCGACGTCACAAGCTGGCCCGCGCCGTCCGGTGTCCTGGGGCAGTGCAGGGGAAGGCGTCGAAGGACCAGAGTATATCGGGTGAGCATATCGCCAGTTCTCGAACCGACACTCAGCAGTGCCAGGTGTCAGACGGGGCGCTGGCACCCAGGTAAGCCAGTCCACATCGGCGAGTTACACGCAGCTCACGTAGCAACCAACAGCAAATATGGCGAGGAATTCTAGGCTAGTGTCACACCCACCTGTGGTGGGTGTGATACCATCACAAGTTTAGCTCAGGAGTTCAAACACGCATTGAGAAAGCACGAATTGTTGAGTTATATTCTGTACATCGAACATCCGCATTTGTTCAGGAAATAGTCAGATATTGAGTGAAATTCCCAACATTGTACTATATAGTGGCGCTCAACATTTGTACCTATATTTTCCCAGTCTGATAAATAGAAAATTTCTCATACCGTGTATTCGTTAACGATTTCCGACGCAGTTTATGAAATCTGCTGCAGTTTTATATGCACTGCAGATTAATATGTCAGTAGTCAAAGAAGAGCCCAAATGTTAACGAATATGTACAGGACATTTTAACAATCAAATACAAGGCGGAATAGTATAAGATGTACTCTCCAAATTTAAATCAGCGATTTCAATGAGCCGGCAAATCAGTGGAGACCACTGAGGTTTTATTGCCACGCCAGCGTAAATTCACATGAAATCAGTAGAAATCACTGTTTAATGAGTACGTGCACCCGATTTTCGCGAAAATATTTGATGACAGTTTAGCTTAGATTCGCTTTCGTCATTAGATGATTTATGTGTTCCCCGTCTTAGGTATCTGTTCGCGAATCACAAACGTGGAGTAACCTAATTCTGATAGGCCAGTCAAGTAAGAAATATCTTCTCGCAAAAACACGTCGCCAGCGTGCAAAAGAAAACGGCTGGTATGCCTATAGTATAACATGTGCAGAAATCTTTTCGCAAAATTCCGGTGCCCCTACAAGTGAGTGAATAAATGCAAGTAAAACGGTCAGTAGTATTTGACTAATGCAAGTGGAGCAGTTTCTACAATTTCGATTCTACACTGTAAAAAAATTTGAGGTAAATTTATTTTTCATGTAAGATAAAATTACTTCTTAAATGTAAAGTAAATTAACATAGCAAGTTAAGTACTATTCCCCGCGAATGCATTTCCGGAAGTTAATCACTGCGCCACGTCGCTCGGTGGCGGAATGGCAAGGCATTTCCTTCCTCTCTGATTTGCTGCGCAAGGCCTGAAAACAGGTCTTGTGTCTGATTGGCTATAACATGCTGCAGAAGGTGCTCCATCGGCTGGCGAGTGCGCGACTTGAGTTCACGGAACAAGCGGCTGTATTCTTACGCACGGGATGGCCACAGTTAATTGAGCACTTCTGAAATACCTGCTTACGATCTACTTTCATCCTAATTTTGCATCCTTCCGCCATACGTTAAAGTTAACATTGCCATGAACCGTTTCACTTTATCCATGCGCGATCCAAGTGAATCTGTATATTTTTTATGAAAGGAAATATGTTAATAGTATGCTAATTTATGGTGTTATGAGAACAAAACAAGGAAGCGTGAGATCAGTAGCCATACATTTAAACAGCACCAACACTCGTGATATAACTTGCAGTATTGAAACCATTTTCGTTAAATCGCTGCCAATTTAACTTGATGCCTGCGTGCAAATGTGCTCTAGGCCTATATCATGTGTCTGTGGCTCTGTGGAATAGGGAACTACGTCACATATATGAAAATTTACAGGAATGCTGTTTACCCCGATACCGTGATGGCACACAGTGCCCTTTCTTACTGGCTAAATCGTTTACTATTCCGTGTAGCATAAAGTTCTTTGCAGCCCCCGGAAATAACGCGAAAAATACAATAAGGCAATGTCAAAACCTCGGTTTAGTCAAACATACATAGTGCACTTGACCTCGATACGCAGATAAGTAGTTACGGGGAATGACTTCCATTACGGAGCTACGTTCCCGCTGAATGTCTGCGGGCTGTAGCGAGCGCCGCGTCGCGCAAGGCGGCGGCCGGGGCTTGTGTCCTTGTTGCCCGCAGGCGGCGCTCGTCTGTGGAAGCCGCGTGGAGAAGTGCAGTATACGGCTCCAGTGACGCTGTTTACCAGCTCGGTAAACAGCGGGCCGGCCGGCGCTACTGGCGACTCCCGGAACTCATCGCCGGCCTGCTCGGCCCCGAGGCCGAGGACAACGCTTGTAGGCCTGTGAGGTGACTTTATATTAAAATATTGTCTGTGGAACGAGTGCTTGCGCGTGCATGCGTATCTCACTACTAAATTAATTGTCTGCAAATACGATTTTTTTTCCCCAGGAAATGGGCGGGTCTTGAGAGCCGATGAGGGTGAGGCGAGGAGAGCGTGGAGCAGCGCCGGAATGGAAGGGCGGGGGAAACGGGAGATCCCAGAGAGAACCTGCCAACCGGCTGCATCGCCGGGCAGGATACCCACTTGCGAAAATCCGGGAGCGACTCCGCCGAGAATCGAATCTGGTTCGCCTTGGTGGAAGACGAGCTCCCCTAGCCGTTGCACCGCCGCGGGCCGAACTTCACTGGGCACATGCCAGCCAATGTTCCTACCCGTTGAATTGCAGGTAGGGGCAGTGGCATTTTACAAAGGTTCATTTCAAAACCGTGAACAGACTACATCGATAGTGCGACAGGTACATTCGATAATGTCCCCACCAGGTCGCAGGTACTGCGACAAACTAACATTCGCCAGGAACGTGCCGTGCATCTCTGCCACGCTCGTTTACGCCTCGAAAGCAATTAACAGCGGGCGTTGAGCTTCGTAATAACTAGTTAAGACACCGAAGTAATGGCTTCCAACAGTAAATGGTGTTTCCCACATGTCAGGAACGTTCTTTTTGGAATAACATTTTCCTGATGCGTACAGTTCAAATCATAAACACGCCTTCTCTGAAACGTGCCCTTTGTGTCGATCCATATGAGTGAATGGATTAATCGATTTAACCCCTCATGCCTCACATCGATCATGGGCACTTACGTTTTCGAAGACGTTACCCGTGGACGGGAGCAGAGGAGGCATTAGACTCCGTGACGCGGGTGCTTGGTTATTCGATGAAGGTCCGAACTATACTGAGCGCGCGCGGCGTTTCTTTCCACCTGGCGGCGGCTGAGAGGGGGGTCGCCTTGAGACGTCAGCGCCGCCTTTGAATTGGATTGGACGAAGACCAGCTTCCGTTTCGAGGATGTTCGCTACAGCTTTGGGGTTGGCAGCTGTTACAGAATTTTCGCTATAAATGCCCTGGAAACCTAAGCGACGACGGACACTCGGGGAGGATCACACCTAGGCGGTTTGGTCTCGCTTGACACACGTAAATTTGGGAATAGAGCAAATTGTAAATTGGGGAAGATTAGTGCCAGTTAAGTAATTGGATATAATTCTGTAACTACATATTTTTGTACATTTTTTAAATAAATATAATCTTTAAATATTTTAATCTAATGTTTGCATTAAGTCGTACACGAAAGTACTCAATTCCCAAAGTAATCAGGCCTAGATTCTTTTTTAACGTAGGTGCACTTCAGATTTTTTTATGGTTTATGTCAATTATAAAGAATACGAAGCACACTACTTGATGAGTCAATGTGCGTACTGTTCGGCCTACAACATTGTTCTTTCATTCAGCAAATTATTATAAAGGGAGGAACTTGGCCACATAAGACCCAGATAGCATGTAAACTTGTTATTTTACTTGATTGTAACTTTCCGGGCAAGCATGTCGTACAAAGGATGATTCAAACTTGATTCAAGCCAAATTTATCACGACTGGCACATACTGTTTAATGGAAAGCTTGTATATGGCTTGTAGGTTGCCAAGGTGAGCTTGCAGCAAGTGTAACGAATCAAGATTGCTACAAGCCTAACGTGTGGAGACTAGTAAACTTCAGTATATGGTGACAGGTATAACAAACGTTCACTAGTCTGTGGCGCAATTGAGCTTCATGTCGATACAGTATCAACAAAGATAACAAGTATATTGCACCATTGAGCAATGACGAATGCATAGGGTGTTAGGCAAACTTCGATTAATTTTTTTTTCGTAAATATAAAGCAATACATTTTGCTCTCGGAGGTGTAAAAACGCTCTAAGCAGCTGTGTGCGAACCGAGAATAATTAGATTGATTCTCAACTAGTTCAAGAGTTCTCCAGGCTCTGCGTAATTATGTGCTCGTTGTTCGCTTGTCTTATCTGTACTACAGTGTAAAGTCAATAACTGTTTTGGTATTGCAGTACCTTCACAATTAACTTTTTTTAAATATAAACAATTTAAATAAACCAAGAATTCAATATCGCCAGAAAGAAGAGATTTGTGCGGCTCTTAACACAGAGTCTTGAGAGCCGATGAGGGCAAAGTAAGGTGAGTATGGAGCAGCGCTGGAATGCGAGGGCAGGGGAAACGGGGGATCTCCGAGAAATTCCGCCGACCAGCAGCATCATCCGGAAGGATTGCCACTCGCGAAAATCCGAGAGCTACCCTGCCGGGTATCGAGCCCGGTTCGCCTAGGTGGGAGTCGAGTGGTCTTACCACCACACCACCGCGCCTCCCCCCCACCCTCACATTGCCGGAGAAGGCTCCCCATAACAAAAATACATTAGCGTCCCTGACAAATCGTAAGAGAATCCAATCGTGCGTCAGCAAAGTTATAAGCTGCTCCTTTAAAACGGAAACACGCGGTAAACCTTGTTCTAAATACATAGCGCGCACGCAACGAAGAAGGCTACATAATGGTAACTGATCACGCAACAGCGCACTCTGGAACAAGGACAGGCGCCAACGACAGAAACCGTGTATTGGAAATAAAAAAATGATTGTCCATTACACCGCACACTGCAATCTAAAAATGAGACGCAGTACAGCATCGGCGGCTACCGAATACACTAAAGGCTGTGTGTCGAGATGGAAGTTCTTTGGAAGATCCCATGCAAGCTTGCATGCGATCTGGTTCTACTGGAAGATCCAGATGACTGCTGGCTATTTCCGCGGATTTCTCGGTAATCCACAGAGTGCAATTTTCAGTGAAGATTTTCGACGAGGTGAACATTTTAGTCAAACAGGGAGAGGTCAGTAAGGGATTCTAGTGACGATAGTAGTCATTTAGCTGAATTTATTTTGAGTATGGAATAGCGATAAGACCAACAAACACGAGTAAAGTAAACAGAAAAAAAAAACTACGAAAATGTCGTCTATTGATGTTAACAGCGTTATGGGGGGAATTATGGTAAATATCCATGATTCAATTACTATAACAAAACAATTAGCTTAGTGGATTAATGGATATTACAGAAGGTGTGAGTAAATTCCGTCCTGGACCAACAGTTGCAAAAGTTATACATGTAAATGAACGCACGCATGTTTACTTGAATGGTAGCAACTATCATGTGGCACGTTATTCCATAGAAACTTGCATTCCTTCTTGCATGCGGGCCCGAGTAAAAGGTCTCGTAGAAGCTTCCATCGGAACTTGTACGAACCATTTTATAATCGAGGTAAGAGATTGCGAAGATCGGAGTTGAACTATCTGTGTTTACGCTCTTGGTGGCCGTGGAATTACGGCATCAGTTATCGCTTATGTGAGAAGTAGGAAGAACTCAGAATTCGGACACCGGATCGGTAACCAATCCTTCTGAGCCCAACTTTATCAAGTTTTACCGCCATCTTTCACCTGCGTCACAATTCAAAGTCAAATGCGATGTCATGTTAACAGATAATGCAAAATAAATTTCGCAAAAATTTTTCTAGGCGTAAGGAGAAAATTGCTCTTCTAAACCTAGTAATTATGGGGACCATAATTTAATTTATATCACACGAAAATATTCTGCGTTTGAAGTTCTATGGTAGCCGCCTGGTTGTAGTTAATTTATTTTGTTCGAAGCCTCACACATATAGTGTCTCGAAGTCTCTACGCGCAGTTTTGTTGTCTGTAACTCTTTTCTTTGAAACTTTAATAAGTGATCACTATAGTCCATTCCCGATTGGGAGCGACTTATGAACCTTTGAAAATACACTCTAGCCATTAGCTGCATATGCATAGCTAGTAAAAAATAGTTGCAGGTTCTGGTGCGGGTGCTGTACCTGCACCAGAACCTGCAACTATTTTGTACTAGCTATGCATATGCAGCTAATGGCTAGAGTGTATTTTCAAAGGTTCATAAATCGCTCCCAATCGGGAATGGACCATAGACAGTCTCATCCTTCATCACGTAGACTGGGATTAGGCACTAGTTTTCTCATAGGTTTTTTATTACCTCAGAGTTTCCCGGCGACGTGTAGTAAATACTAACTTGCAAAATTTACGAATTTATTTTTGGGCAAGGTGGAATGAAAACAGTTTACATTTATTATTTTATTACAGTATTGCAAAGTTTTATTCGACACATCCTAGAGAACTCTAACCTATCAAAAATATGCAATAAAATGCTGCCACATTTATCGCATTTCCACGGTGACAGGAAGCAAACAACATGAAGTATATAACTGTATTATTGTACACAATACTGTGGAGTCTAGCCGACAAGTTAGCTAACTCACGAATGTCTCAGGTCTCCATGTGCAGTCAGATTACAAGAGCAACTGTAATTCACACGTGTATTAAGACTAAGTTGCCCTTGAATAAATTCGCGAATTTTTATAATCCCTTCTTATATTATTTGAAATATTCTGCGGCTAAAACTGAAAGCGAAAACACCCGTTTAAATCAGTTATGCTGTCGAATAATGTACACTTTTTGAGTATGATCGGGAATTGACGCGTGTAGTATTTCTTAAAAAGTTCCATTTGAAACCGGCCGCCCTCAGAAAATGGTTAAAGGGTTGCCGAGGAAAATGCTTTCGAATGATCGGAATGGTGCACACAATCTGGCAGCCTGGAGCGTCCATATGTGTATAGGATGTTCACGGTAAAACGAGCACTTTTGAAAGCCCTGCTTAAGATCTACTTGCATGCATGTTGTATCTTCTTCCGCCCTATGTAAGATTAACATTACCATGGGCCTCATCCCTTTATTCATACTCCGGTCAAGTGAAACTGTGAAATTATTAGAAAAGTAGATATTTTACAAATCTGCTCATTATTACACTTCAATGCATTCAGAAAACAGAAATTGAAAGAAATAATTTAAGTTATCAGAAACGGTTACCCGACACGTTAAAATATGGAACTACTTTCCATCCTCCGTTACCAACTTTATTGGGTGAATGTCACTCAGTGTGCACGTTAAAATATATACAGGTAGGTGCAGTGATTTTTTTTAAAGGTTGATTTCAAAAGTGCTCACTTTATTGTGAACAGCCTTTACGGGCAAAGGCGCGAGCGTCGTCAGACGTGATCGTCAGTTGGCGACACCCGGGGAGAAGGGCCACTGTGCCACTGGGCCAGGGCGGTCAAGGGCGGCAACACTTCCAGGAGCAGCCCGCGTCATCTGCCTTACTTTCATTGACTTCGTACCCCAGCGCCGCCTGTCCCCTACTCCCGACGCACCTGCGCGACACCTAGCAGCGAGCGCGATCTATATCGGCTGGATGTGTATAATATATTCGCGGCATCTCCGCACATTTTGTACCAAACCTGTGAATAATCACTCCATACATGACGTGATTGGTTGTCTCTGACTGGTCGTGGTTACACGAGTGCTGTAAACACATTCAGCTTATTTACATTCTGTAACCATGTCTGAACAAGTTTAAAAACAGAACGTGTTTCCGCGGACACACACCCAAAGCAGAATGAGATCAATGGAAATTATAACCTCAACATACACGGAACTTAAAATGTATGATATTTAAATATAATAGCCTCTAACATTTATCACTATTGATCTTTTTAATTGTTATGAAACCTATACTTTTACTGTAACGGCATAAAGGATGGGTATTAGTACATTCAACCTTAAACTTACTTTAATTCAACAAGTGCAGGAAGTCCCGGCAAATTCAGCCATATTTATTACACTGCTTGTTTACATCGAAGCAGCCAATAGGAGCGCAGCAGAGAAGAGAAGTCGTTCGAAACTACTTATGAAAACAGTTCACTTTGAACGAAACCACAAATGCGATCGGAACTCTTTCGTAGGTAATTTGACCTCTTAAATAGCTGAACTTGTTTTTAGTGAAGTAGTTCTGCATCCTGTGTAAACACGGCCTTTGTCATGTATACCTCCATTAACACATTAGTATATTATTCCTTTACAAACATTGAACTTTTACTTATGTTTGGTTTATAAAATATAATATTTCATTTTCTAAAAAAAACTAGTGAGGAAATATGCGTGTTGGTAATACCCAGTAAGAAACAGTTCCCATGCAAATATTATACATTGAGTGCGCGCAAACACAGTGCATTGCCGCTTTGGTGTAATTATCTATAAGGTATTCACGGTAAAATGAGCACTTTTGAAAGCCTTGATTAAGATCTACTTGTATGTACGTTGTGTATTCTTCCACCTTATGTAAGATTAACACTGTCATGGGCCCAATCGCTTTATTCATGCGTCGGTAAAGTGAAACCGTGTAATGATTAGAAAAGTAAATATTTAACAAATCTGCACATTTTTACAGTTCGATGCATTAAAAAGCACAGACAGCGAAATAAATAATTTCAATTGTCAGAAATGATTGCCTAACACTTTTTATTTGAAGTTAAGATACGAAATACTTCTCATCCATCGTTAGTTATCAACTTTACTGGGCGCATGTCACTCAATGCGTCCGTTAAAACGTATGAAGGTAGGGGCAGTGACTTTTTTTCGAAGGTTGATTTCAAAAGTGCTAACTTTATCGTGAACAGTTTTTACTAAACTAGTCAAGCTTTGTATGCATGGGAGCGGAGGAAAATCGTGAAAGTAAAACTTTAGCAGGGCTTCAGAAAATATTGAATTAACTACGCACAGACTATACGCACGACGAGAAAATGTGAACACTGTGACATCCAAGTGGACTGCAATTAACTCGTACACAGTAATAATTTTCGAGTTAAAGTGTTGCAATGACGTAATTTTTTGAAATGCGGTGTACTTTAGTTTAGCTAGTGAACAACGTGCTGCATGATCGAAGATATAGGCGGGTCACGGTAAAGTGAGCACTTTTGAGGCCCCAGTTACTTTTTCCGCTCAGTCATTTCTTATCCTTTACTAAAGATTCTTAATAAAATATCGCTATGTATGTAATAAACACAGTGTGTATATTCTACAGCACTCTGAAGGTATGGCGTTATCATTTAAGGCTCAAATAAAATATATTTATGAACTATTATTCCTAATGAGATGGCTTTCGAAAATGCTCACTTTAACGTGAATAGCCTATACTGGCACTGACCATTAACGTCCAATAGGTGCAGAAAGACTTATCCACATCTTCACACTTGTTAATTCTATACAGTAATCACGATTAGTGAAACATTAATCAGCGTTCATGTACAGATAGTGTCGCATATCCCGTATGCAACGAAAGACTTTATTTCATGCTAGCATTTTCGTATTCTTGTAATGACATGTAAAATGAGACAATTACTAAAAAGTTTTATTTTCTCACAGTTGTGTTTGCTCAGAAGTAGCTAGCATAAAAATAAAATCACTCATCCAGGCATTTCGCAGAAAATACTTTGTTCCAAAGACGTTTGCTCCATAACACGAGTATCCTTGGCTCGTAGCTGACTAGGCCTACACTTCTGAAAGGTTTGCAGCATTTCTACTTCTATCACATCGTTCCTCCAAATTACGTAAAAACTATCACTGCAGTTAACCCATCTACACTATGCAAGCTTCGATCACGTGTCATCAAGATAAAGACTATGAAGACCCGGGGGGGGGGGGGACAGATTTTACAGGCTATCACTTAAAACATTGTTCGTTTGACTTGTTCATCTTCTGACGTAAACAAATCAAAACCTGTTGTAAAAGGAACAAACTTACAGTGTCCCTTGTCTACGGCACGGATACATCACAAAATGCTCTTGATGGCGGTAAGTTAATTCTAGACTCATTGTTTGTTATCGACAGTGTTACTTATCACCACGGGTAGCGAGGAGAGAAAATCGCTGGGAAAAATTTCTGAGTCAACATTTTCCAAACTACTGTAGAACCTCGCAGACCAATCATAAAAAGTTTAGTCTTTGGAGGGTCCAAGTTCCAAGTGCAACAAGTTTGGAATTTTTGGCGCTAGTGGTGAAATGATTTAATAATTTGCTAAGGGGAGTAACTGCTTTACCTAATTCGCTGTCAACCAGAGGCAGATCCAAGTGAGAAGTGTTGGGAAGGGGGGTTGTAATTACGTGGTATCGAGTCCTTCCTTTTGACTTCATCAAGTTCGTTGTTAATAATGCAGTTTTAATACATACACTTAGTATACAGACAGCAAATTTTAAAAGTACCTTGATAGCCTATCCACCAAGTAGTGACGTTTATACGGTGCATTAGATCTTAGTGCTTACATGTGAGCATGTGGTTTGAATGAATGCACGGTGCCTCATTCATCAAATAGCCACTCCTTGATGAGTCTCTAGAGCCACCACCGATGCCAACTGAACTAGGAATAGGCCAGAGAATGTACATGTCCAGTTATGCGCAATAGCATATCAAAATGGTTTACTAATAGTGCTGAGCGACCTGTAAAGCAGGTAGAGTTCGACTTACCCAGCCGTCAGCAGAGTCCTCCTGGTCCTCGGAGTCGAGTTGGTCCTCGTCGGAGTCCTCGTCGTCTTCATCCAAGTCCTCGTCGTAGTAGGACTCGTCGTCGGGAGGGGCCGCCGTGGTGGTGGTTGTGGTGGTAGTGGTGGGGTGGTCGAGCCGGCTGAGCAGCCGGTCGAGGTTGGCGAACCTGCTGACGCGCGCCCCGGGGCGGTACGGGCTGGCGTGGTGGCGCAGCTGGAAGCAGGCCGCCGTCTGAGCCAGCACTATTGCCGCCAGCGCGACTGCCGCCGCAGCCACCCGGCGCCTCTGCTGCATGTCCACTGTCCCTCAGAGGGACCGCGTCCACGCCATGTCGCTACACCTCCGGCCAGACCTCACCACACCTCGGTTAGCTATCCATCCGCACCGCGCGCACACGCCCACCCCAGCACACACAACTCACACGCACACGCGCGCCAGCCCACACTTGCCGCGAGTACGACCGTCCGCTCTCCTACGCTAGGAGAGACGTGCCCGGCGCGGAGGTCCACACCACACTGGCCGGCGGAGCGGGTTGCGTCGCGGCTGGAACACACCCGCGCAGGGGAGGGGGGCGCCTTCTACGCATGCGCGCGCCGCGCGGGGCGATTCACGACTGCGGCCCGCACTTCGACGCTCCACTCAACGGCGTCCTTGTAGCCTATTCACGGTAAACTGAGAATTTACGTAGCCATCTACTTATATAGGTTATTCACAGTAAAATGCGCACTTTTGAAAGTCGTGCTTAATATCTACTTGTGTGTATGTTGTGTATTCCTCCGCATTATGTAAGATTAACATTGTCGTGGACGTCATCTCTTTATTCATGAGTCGGTCAAGTGAGACTATGAAATTATTAGAAAAGTAAATATTTTACTAATCTACTTATTTTTACACTTCGATGCATTAAAAAAAGTAGAAAACGAAAGAAATAATTTAAATTATCAGCAATTATTACGTAACACTTTTAATTCGACATTAAGATACGGAACTACTTCCCATCCTTTGTTATCAACTTTACCGGGTGCATGTCACTCAGAGCGTTCGTTAAAATATGTGTAGGTAGGGCAGTGACTCTTTTCTAAGTTTTATTTCAAAAGTGCTCACTTTATCGTGAACAGTCTTTATGCACAAAGTGTATTCTTACACCTTATGTACAGTTAACACTGACATAGGCCTCATCACTTTATTCATGCGCCGGGCAACTGGAATTGTGAAATTGTTAGGAAAGAAAATATTTTACAAATTTGCCAAGTCTTGAATTTATGTGCATTAACAACAGAAGGCAAAATAAATAATTTTAGTGTTCTTAATTGCTTACCTAACTCTTTTAATTCAACGCTCAAACATGAAACTACTTTTCTTATGTCGTTACCAACATTACTGGTTGCTTAACAGCCTGCACTCAAAAATCTCAACTCATCGGCTGCACTTCAGCTTTTTAGCCTACTTTCCTGTCTGTATGCTTGTGTACGTGTCTCCCCCACCCTTTCAATTTTTGAACGCGTGAACCGAATTTCACTAAACCCAGTACCCATTGTAAAGTTATGAAATGTTACATATGTTTGCTGACATTCAAAGCTCTGATCTTGCATACCATTTTATACACTTATAATAGTTAATTTGCGTGGGATACAGATTCCTATTTGCACTCCAGGTGGTAATGATAATTTTGAATAAGTTTGTCATTTCAAAACTGTTTCCATAGAAAACGTAATAGCTATCTTGCCTAAAGGAAAAATTGACAGTTTTATTACAACTCCCTATATGTGTAAAACGTCGGAAAAGAAAAGTGCCGGAAAAACAAACTTGGAAAGTGAGAGCTGTTGAAATAAAAAGTCAGTGAAAAAGAATGTTGGGTGGAACGTTTAAGGAAGGACTTCGGAACAAAAAAAAACTCCACGATTTTCGCCGAACACCGAGGAGATGGAGATGTACGGAGAACCGAGAGCTGCCAACGGAGATGTGCGACGGCGGAGTGCTTGATTTGGTGACCCGAGGACGGCTGGAACTGCACGAGGTACTCTGAATCCAAGGTGCCAAAAAACCTGGGATTCCTGCATCGCCTTCCAGATGGATGAAGTAAACCAGCGTCAGAGTAAATTTGTTTCTACAGTATAATTCTTTTCTGCAAATTTAATTGTATGTTAGTCAACGAAGAAGTCTTTACGCGGATAGAGTGCTCGAGAACTTGAAAATAAAAGTTTCTATTTATTTAATTTTTGTTGAATCTCGCTTTGAACAACTAGAGGTCCCGAGTGCCTCCGACTTACAGCAGGACTCATTTAAATAAATTTTCTTTAATGAAACTGAGGCAACCAAACGAAAACTTACCTAATTAAGTTCTCGAGGTCGTGATATTGTATTTGGTGTTGACAAGGCCAAGTTATAATTTGATTGAGCTGACAGCCGGTTTTTCGTATTTTCCTTTAACCTCAAATGTTTGTTTAGGTCTTTTGTATGCTTCATTGCCATTATTTAGGTTATCAGTTGTTTGTTAAGAGAGCCATGCGTGATAATTGGTTTATTTAAATGTCTTCATTAAAATTGCATTGTCTTTGCTTATTCATGTAGATGCTTGTTTAATGAATATTTTTATTGTAGTGATATATAGTTGTGATTGCAGTGTCCAGTGTATGTCTGGTTAATTAATGAAGTTTATCATTCCTCTCACACACTTACCTAAAAATAGTTAACAAATTCTATCATAGCACATATCACGCACATATCTTATATATTTAATTTTGAATATATTTAGACACAATAATAAGTACAGAACACAACTGTATACCATAGAGTACTAAGTATGGTCACCTGACTTTTATTGTTTTTGACCACGCCGGGCACTTACTTTTAAAATAGGGACAATTTTAAAATTTCACGTCATTCCAGGTCATATCTCGGAAACCATACGACCGATTTTAACCAAATGTTGTATGCTGACAGCTGAAGCTATAGCCATTGACGTAAGATGTGTATGTTTTTGTTCATCCTCAATTTTGGAAGATAGCGATACATGAAAAAAATAAAACTTTTACGTTATATCCCGAAAACTACTCAACATATTCTCACCAAATTTGGCACATAAGTAATACTATGATTGGACAGGTAAATGTAAGTAATTTAACTTTATTAGACACTTATTTTCAAAATGGTGGCAATACAAATATTTTGGGTTTAGTTTGTATATTTACCATACCTTTTGACCAATTTCAACCAAATTTGTACGCTGACAGCATACAGAATAGGGCTGAATTCGACCGACAAACTTCGCGAGGTGAATCCTTATGCCAAATCAAGTGGCAAGCATGTATGACACTTTGTACCTAAGCCAAACATTAAGGGCGAAATAAGTTCCTGAAAATGGAGATTTTGGAATTTATTTTTGCAAAATATCGGAAACCAGGAGAGATGAAAGTACAATTCACGGAACATTATTTAATGTTATCGGGATCTTCAACCTAAGAGCCAATTCACAATAACAACACTCCCCGTTACGAAAATAACAGCGGCATGACCTACGAAAAAAAAAATGGTCCCTTGTTGCAACTGCATGGCACCCACTGTTTTCGCTTAAAACTCACTCAAATATTCCGCTAAATTCTGCTGCCGCGATACAGTACCTTGTACGTAGACAATACGCCTTACAATCGTGTATGGCACGCTGCTGTTCCCGCTGCATAGGCAATGGCGGAGGACATTTATTACTTACTGTAAACAAGCATTACCGTGCATTAAGAAGCCTACGATACGACATCCGAGAATGTATCCCATGTAACAGTCGGCGTGAGAATACCTATATGAAGTATTGGTATTGCCTACGTGCTTGGAGCCGCATTGCTGTGTACTGTAAAGACTATTGTTTATGCGCCTGGACATATATCGCTGCAGCTGAAGCTATGTGCGTTTTGTACGAAAGCGATGGTCCTAAGCACTTGCGACTAGAGTCCCTGCGTGTTACCTAGGTCATAGTGTTAAATAAACAAGCATCGAATGTCAATTTCTCTTGACTTTTCGTATAAACGTCTTCCGCCATTAATAAAGCAGGGACCTAGCGAAGTTGGGCAACAGTAATATGTTTTACTCACATTCGGGAGGACGCGAGTTCGAATCCTGGTTAGGCTATCCAGAATTCTGTTTACCATGTTTTCCCGAAGTCACTCCAGGCAAATTATGAGATGGTTCCTTAATAAAGGCCATGGCCTAATTCTTCCTCAGTTCCCTTCAAGTGCCTAGTTGTATGTTTCTGTGCTTAACGATATCGCTTGCGACAAGACATTAAACGCAAAAACTAAACACGTACAGCTAACCGTACTGTATTATTAGCGCGTAAATAAGTGTTACTTTTGACAAACGACATGTCGACAGTTGAAAGTAACGTTCCTATAATGCAACACTGTCAGGTCATTCGTTTGCGAGCAAACGTCTAACTAGGTGTCAGATATAGCATTTAGTATAAAACATGTGTGCACAGGCTGTGAGAGCGGTCTACATGTATGGCACTAATACCACACTAGGCAGCTCTGCACGGTTTGACGTGTTCAGTACCACGCCTGGGATGACTGTTATCGTGGCACCTAAGGCGCTATAGCGAATGCGGCACATTAAACCCGGAGACGAAGTGTATAAAATATATGAGCACTCCATAACATATAATTTACATTCCTGTTAGTCAAGGTGCATGCTACATCTGAAAAATGAAACACTTTACGTGGACGGAACTGACAGATATGCTACTCGTCTACGGTGCGGCAGAGGGAAATGAACGAAAAGCGCAAAGAATGTACAGGGATCGATTTCCGCATAGACAGCAACTCCACCACACCACATTTGCATCTGTGGAGCGACGTTTGAGATAAAGTGGAAGTTAGGAGGTGACACGACCGAATGCAGGGCGCAGACGGACAGCGAGGACAGCTGGGTTTGAAGAGGATGTGTTGAGGCATGTTGAGAATAACCCACGTGTAAGTAAGCGTACAGTTGCAAGAGTACTCAACAGAGGCCGCTACACCATTGGCCAAGTGTATCATGAGCAATTACTGTAGCCGTTCCATGTGCAACGTGTGCATGCCGTGGGTTCTGCGGATTATCCTCGACGCGTAGAGTTTCCAGCAAGGGGTCTGGAACAACGCAGAACACACCTTGACCTTCACAGATACATTCTCTTCACTGACGAGGCATCCTTTCAATTTGATGGCATACAGAATTATTGAAATATCCACGAGTAGGCGCATATCAATTCTCACACCCCATTCGTCTACGGGGATCAACAGCCATTCACTGTCAACGTCTGAGCGGGCCTAATACATAACATGTTGACTGGCCCCACCTGTTACTACATCGTTTCACCGACAATGTGTACGCTGCATTTTTGCGGGAAGTTCTGCCGACATTACTCGAAGACACACCGTTACACACGCGAGCGGCCATGTGGTTCCAGCGCGACGGCGGCCCAGCCTACAGTTCGCGAAGTGCGCGCGATCACCCGAATCTCGTATTCCCTGGACGATGGATAGGCCTTGGGGGTTCTGTTCCCTGGCCTCCATCATCCCCTGATACGAATCCACTGGACTATTTCTTTGTGTTTGTGATACATGTTTCTACAATAAAACCTATGGAATGCCACAGCTTTTGTTGTCAAATGCAATGTGTTACCTGATACTACTTAAATGTGATACGTTTTAATGGCAGTGCTCTACATTGCTGCAACAAATATTTCAACATTCAAAAGCCCGCACAGTACACAGCAGCGGCGATACAGTTCCAGGTGCGCAGGCAATACCAATATATTTACGTCCTGTATGGAATCACACACCGACTGTCGCCACAATCGAACAGTTGTGTATGCTTATTAATGTATGGTACGCATTGTTTACAGTAGGTGTTAACCTTGTCTGCCACCATCGGCTGTGCTGTGGCCACACGCAAGTTAGGGCGTATTGTCTACGTACGAGGCACTGTACTGCGGCAGCAGAATATAGCGGAATCTTGTGTGTGTTTTAAACGAAAACGGTGGGTCCTGTGTAGTTGCAACAAGGGGACCACTTTTGTTTCGTAGGTTATACTGCTCAATAAATCGGTAACAAATGTTCATAATTCGGGCCGGTAACGAAGTTGCCATCAATAAGAGGGTGGCAACCCCTGTTATTTTCGTAACTGGCAGTGTTATTATTGTGAATTTGCTCTTGGGTTTAAGATCCCGATAACATAAAACAATGTTCCGCGAATTGTACTTTCATCTCACCTGGTTTCCGATATTTTGAAAAAATACATTCCAATATCTCCATTTTCGGGGACTTATTTCGCTCTTAATATTTAGTTTATGTACAAAGTGTCCCATATATTTTCCACTTGATTTTGCATACGGAATCACCTCACGAAGTTTGTCGGTCGAATTCAGCCCCATCATGTATTATAAGCATCACAAAAAAACACACACACAAACTTTTTATCCGCCATTTTGTAAGGTCGCACCACATGAAAAAATAAAGCTTTTATGTTATATCTCAAAACCTACGGAACCAATTTTCTTCAACTTTGACCAGTAAGTAATGTTTTGATAGACCAATTAAATATAAAAAATTAACTTTATTAGACAAGTATTTTCAACATATCGCCCATACAAATATTTTAGGTTTATTTAGAATAACTACCATACCATCTGACCAATTTCAACCTAATTTTGTACGCTGACAGTAAATATTATAAGAATTAAATAATCCAAAACACAAAAAATTTTGTATGCCATTTTTTAAGATAACAATAAATGAATTAATCAAGTTTTTGTGTAATCTCTCGGGAAAAAATTGGCATATGCCTACGAAATAAGGCAATCAAGTAGTGTTGCCGCAGTTGATATGTACAAATATGTTTCAAGTATGTCAGACACTTGTTTTTAAAATGGCGGCTATATACCTATTTTAGCATTGTATGCTATATCTTCGAAGACATTTAATCAATTCCAACTTAACCATATATGCTGGGAGTATGTATAACAAACAACAAATGTGTCTACATGGAGCCTCTCATGTTCTTCATTTTGTAAGAAAGTGCCAAACAAATAAATTAAGTTTTAATGTAATCTCGGGAAACAATTATCCGATTCCTAACATATATGGAAAACAAGTAGTACTGCGGTAGATAATGTCGACTGATATGTAATTGATATGTCACACACTTATTTTCAAAATGGCGACCATATATATTAGTTTTGTATGTTATATCATCGAATCCATGTAATTAATTTCAATGAAATTTAATATGATGGCTGTATTTATTACAACAGACAAATGTGTCCATCCGAAGTCTCTTTTGTTCACCATTTTATAAAATAGTATCACTTAAAAAAATTAAATAATGCGATATCCGAAAAAACAACCGATTTGTATCAAATTTGGCAAACAATTAGCACCATTGCAGGCTATGTAAACTGATAAATTTTGAGAGGGTCAGACATACATATTTTCAAAATGTTGGCCATGTAAACATTTTAGCTCTGAATTCTTTATCTACGAAACTGCAAAACTAATTTCAAACTTAACTTTGTATACTAGCATTAACAGTTATATTCATCAACATTGTCTATGCAAAGCTTAATTTCTCCGCCATTTTGTGAGAACGATCCACGTGAAATAATATAGTTTTTATGCCGTATTTCGAGAAACAATCAACCGATTTCTTTCAAATTTGGCGAAGAAGTTGTACCGTGGTAGGCTATATTAACTTATATGTTTTAATTATGCAAGTGTCTTATCTTCTAAATGGCGCGTATAAAAACATTTTAGATTAGTGTTCTACTATATTTATCTACGAAACTATGTAACAGATTTACATTTATCTTTTTATATTGTATCTATGACAATAATAGAATGTGAAAATATTTTAACTTTTTGCTCTCCATTTATACAGATCGTCACATGATCAATGGGGATTTTATTCCATATCTGGATGACCATAGAGATATCCTCCTTTACCGGATTTTTAGCAAAGTTGTGTTAGGTGAGAGAACTAAACATTTTGTAATATTTGTGGGATAATTAGACTAATTTCCACATAACTTTTGCACCCATACATAAGGCCAAGTAAGATCAGATAGGTATTTAAAAAATGGCGGCCATATAAATATATTTTTAATTTTGTCATGCCTCTTTAACAATTTAACAATTTCAATCAAACTTTCTATGCTGACATTATCCATTACAATCATCGTGTACAAAACATCTATTTAAGCAATTTTCTAAGATAACCCCATTTAAGAGAGTAAGGTTTTTGCGCTATATCGAGGACACCATTTTCCGATTTCCATAAAAATTTTCACACAAGTAGCTTTATGGTAGGCAATATAAACTTATGTAATTTAGTGGCTCAGACACATATTTTAGAAATGATAGCCGAGTATATATTTTAAGTTAGTGAACTATATAATTCAAAACATTACACTGATTAGCACGCATTTCATTCGAGGCTTATGGTAGAACACGTACGTACGAATTAATTTCCCCTCAACTAAACTAGATGGCGCCTCAGGTAAAGTAAGCTCACGCGAGCATTTCATTCGCTGCTAATTTTGAAAGTATGTGTCATTAATGTTTTACGATATTCTCACTTTAAGATTAATAATATGTAGGTTAAGCGTAATAATTGTCATCCTATGATTACGTAGTTAGAATTTCAAAGGTATCCATTAATCTATTTATATAAAATGCGTCTGGGATGTAAAAAAAAATATTTTTCTTTTTTCGACAAAAAACTTGAAAATTAAAACTAAAGTTACAAAAAAACTAAAATCTGACTACTCTAAACTCAAATAAACAAGTCTTCAGTTTTGGATACGAGTATATTCATAAAGCCGTAGTCACACGTTGTGCCATTTAAGACAATTTACATAAAGGGGAGGTACAGAGAAATATTAATTTGCAATTTTACGTCACTTTTAAATTCTAACTAAGTCTGTCTAAAGGCCGTAAATGGAAGGCAGAGGATAAGGCATTTGCTCAGCAACAGGACACAATAAGCTAATAATAACATTATAAGTATGTATAACGCACGACTGATTAAGCACATAAATTCATACAACCACACTCATCACTCTACCTTTGTATGGTTCCGTAGTCAACAAGAAGCCTTATCTGGTCCATCTGTTTCTCCACTAAGGTATCACAGTGATGTAGTTTCTACAAGTACTGATCTGAAACCCATGAAGTTTAGTACATAGATACCTACTTTAATTAAGTTTTTCCTCCTGTATTTCCCCTATGTGTAAAGTGCCTTAAACTGAACGATGTGTGATTACAGCTTTATGAATATACTCGTACACCTAACTAAAAACTTGTTGATTCAACTTTTGAGTAGTCTGGTTTTAGTTTGTTATAACTTTATTTTTTATTTCACCAAAAGTGAGGTGCTTGTCTTTCAGTTCCTGATTACTCTACCCCATCACATACGTTGTGAAGTACTGTCTGCTGTGTAAACTGCCAATGCAATGCTAGCAGACAGTTTACTTCGTCGCCACTTGGTACGCTAACAGGAACCAATACAAGGAGGCAGTTACCCGGAATAACTTCTGAGCCGTCCACAATATTATGAACATGTTGCTTTAGGATAAGGAAATTAGCTAGGGTATCAGTTCACACGTCATGCACGACAGAGGTGCGGGCTGCCTACCTCCCAGGCAACCACTTATCTGCTTTCCAACAATGCATGTGATTTCTACATTAATGGTCAGGATTAGCGGATACTATCAAGGCGACCTATTTTATTGCTTTTTGCATGTTGATTACTAACATGTCATTTCGAACTTCTTCAAGCGCAGGGTTATAACAGATCTAATCAAGCGGAGGGTGCAAACCCCTATTCAATATATGAAGGTGTGTACACTGTAAAGTTGTTTGTGTTGTAACCTACCTTGTAAACTTTTACCTTTATGCCAATTTTCGTTGCTTAATCGCAGGTGGATTTTATTTATGGTTGCATAACATATTTCCAGTCGCAACGTTCCAGGGCGTCTACCACTCTTAGAAATCACTTTAGACCCTATGTCGTATATGTGGTTTCTTATTTATTGGTTCTATGTATTCCATTCAGACCGGGATAGCTTACAGTAACGACTTATCTTGTATTTAAATTATATTTTGAAGTTTCAATTAAATTTGCTAGCTCTGTTTTGAAATTTTTCAACATAATAATTTTTTTCCCATCGTTGAGAAGGCATTCTAAACACGTAAGAACCTCACTTACCTAAGATAACGAAGAAGGGCGAAGAATATTAGAAATTCGGCCTTTGATAATTTGGGCTCACGTCTATTTGTGAGTGCAGGCACTGCAGATAAATAATATTTTAGTCTGAATTGTACTTGCTGTTACTCAACATATGTCAATTACTCGTAACCATTCAAGTGCTTGATTGATACCGTGTGTTACTGACGTCAGCCATTCATAAATACGAAGTGAACAACATGTCTACATATCTAATAACTTTCGTGGAAAATATTAACTGCGCTTGCTACTGATAACTGCAAGTATACAGTGCTGAAAGTAAGTATAATTTCTGTGGAATTAATTCAAACAGGATAGTGGACACTGAATCCAAATTATTTATTGTAAAAACACTGATAACTCTGCCTTAAAGTATGTCTATAAAAATTAGTATTTACGAAACATTAAACTCTTGTCTGTAAGCCCTAGCTAGTTTTTGTATTGCTCGTTCAATTACATTTTTCTGTGATAAAAGTGACTATCACTAAAAAAGATTACAATGGCTACAAAGTGTTTGGTTGGTATTCACCGTGCTAATTTCTTTGCGGTAAGCGCAATTTTTTTTATTTATCACCACTACACTTTTGTGTTCACTAAAAATGAATTTTTTGGTGGCTACGAAAAATGCTGTTTATCTCAAAAAGGTTTGGCAGGATGAAGACCAAAAACGCTTTGTGGTCGCCACAATATATATTTTTTATTTCAGTAAAAATATGTATTTTTGGTTGATTCCTGGGAATGAAAAAAATTTTGCGGGCATCTTAAAATAGTAGAACACAAATAACATTTGTTTTTTTAATATTTCTGATGGTATCACACTCAAAATAAAATTCAAAGAATTTGGTGCTGTAGAACAACAATTTCTTTGTTTACAATAAGACAATTGTGCTTCAATTCAAAGAGAAGGTCCGAGAAACATGCGTTTGCAGTTAATAAATGTTTGCTTTATAGGTTTTTGAGTTTCAACAATATTACTTTCCTTTATAGCCAAGATATAAGTATTCTTTGACCTGCTTTTGTGTACAGTAAGGGAAAGTGACTTCGTACCGAAAATAACTGTGTAAGCGATTGTGTTTTTCAGTGCGTAAATGTTGTCCCGACGCAGACATTCATAAACCAATGTACACTGCAGCTACAAAATTGTCGCTGAGCAGATATACATTCCTTCTCCAGACATTTTATGCCATTCTGAAGTGCAGCGATTCTCCAAATCAGCAACCTCTATTCTTACCAAGAGGCGACATTATATTCTGGGTCGTGTCACTGCCTGACAAAGTACGTATCATCAGTGATCTAATTACAATCACAAATAGTGGTCGTGTGGTGAAGGGCGCTCGGATGGTGACACAGCGGTGCTGGTTTCAGTCTCCAAGCTGTCCTAGCATTATTATTATTTTTTAGCGATTTTAATTTTGAAGGCTTTTTTTTTCAGAGCCCGGCTTCTCTTTACAGTGCAACTGACATTACCACAAATACGTCTGCTGAACTATTGTAATGACGATGCAAGGTTATAAAAGCTGTTCACCATAAAGTCAGCACTTTTGATATCAACCTCGGGAAAAAGTCACTGCTCATACCTGCATATATTTTAACGGTCACACTGAGTGGCGTACGCCGAGTAAGTGTGGTAACGATGGAGGGACAGTAGTTCCATATCTTAACGTTGCTTAAAAAGTGTTAGGTAACTATTTGTAATAAATTTAATTATTTCTTTCACTTTATGTTTTACTTAAGCATTTTAGTGTACAAATCAGCAGATTTGTAAAATATTTACTTTTATAATTGGAATTTCACAGTTCCACTTGTCTGACGCATGAATAAAATGATGAGGTCCATGGCAATGTTAATTTAAAATACTGTGGTAGGACATACAACGTGCATACAAGTAGATCTTAAGCAGAGCTTTCAAAAGTGATCACTTTATCGTGAACAGCATAAAGTAGCCTTTACTATGTAGATCAAACGAAAAATTATGTTTGTGGCAAGCTATCCTCGCAGTGGTTCACATTTAAACAAAATTTTTCTTTGCGGTAACAAGCCATGCATTGCAGAAAAGAACGTGTATTTGTAGTGCATAAAACCAACGGCGCATATTTGAAAGATTCATGAAAGCAAGCAGTATGACTTGGAGAATGGACTTCAGTTTATTGTAATGCGCGTAGAGACGATGAAGTATTTGATGGGCGAGGACATGTCGCCCTTGGCGCACCTGTGCCTCAGTGTAATGAAACACGTTGTTGCAGAAGCTTCCTTGTAAATTGTCCAGAGACGTAACCACAGCAGTACCTACTAGAGCAGAATGCGATGAGCGGCCGCACTGGACGCACCCTTTTTGGAAGAACTCTCTCCCCCCCTCCCCATCTTGTCACAGAAAACAGGCTGTTCACGGTAAAAATAGCACTTTTGGAAGCCCTGCTTAACATATAACTGTATACACGTTATGTATTCTTCCACCTTATGTAAATTTAACATTGCCATGAGCCTCTTCACTTTATTCATACGTTGGCCAAGTAAAACTGTGAAATTATTAGAATAGCAAATATTTTACAAATCTGCTCAATATTACACTTCGATGTATTAAAAAAAGCAGAAAGCGAAATAAATAAATTAAGTTATCAGAAATGGTTACCTAACACGGAACAACTATCCATCCGTCGTTACCAATTTTACTGGGCGCATGTCACTCAGTGCGCCAGCTAAAATATATGCAGACAGGAGCAGTGACTTTTTTCTACGGTTGATTTCAAAAGTGCTCACTTTATCGTGAACGAGCTTTAGGAAAGTAAACAGAGATGGAATGGTGCGGCGGTTCATTTCATATGGGCGTATCCATTCTATGATTGGCTGCGCGAGGTTATGGAAACGTGCCTTGTGTCTGATTGGTTACTGCGTGCTGCAAAAGTTTCCCTATTGGCTGGTTTGCGGGACTGGAGTTCGTGGAATAAGAGACTGTTCTACCTCTGCGTACTTGCTTTAATCTGTAGCCTAGTTACGCGACAAATATACTCTTATTACACGAAATAGGAGTCAAATGAAGTAAACTGCAGATGTAAAGCATTGTAACATGCTGCAAAAACAAGTGTTAATTGACACATATTGTTTGAAATTTTTACTTGTACGATATCCTTTTTGGGGGAAATAACTACACTATGAGTAATTTTACTCTAACGTTTACGGGAATCTAAAAACCACCACACGTATCTGACAAAAATATACACGTGGTTGCACCCAAAATGAGGAAACCTACAGGGATGAAACGTGATAGTATGTTTCAGAATGTGAGATATGCAGATGATTCACAATTCTCGTTCAGTCGGTCAAGTGACGTCTGTCGGCAAGGGGCGGGCCTGACCACTGTATGTGTCGAACATATGTCAGATCGTCGCGGTGTGGAAGCTTTCCATTCCGACTCGAACCGTTGCGTCGGCAAGATCCCTTCGAAGTGCGGCGTGCCTCGAAGACCAGTTTCGGCTCTCTAGACCCCGATGTTACGAGCCGCCCGAATCTCCTCACTCGAACGCAGTACTAAGTGAACTTTTTCTCTTGAATGTCGGCCAACAGAAAATACAGCATGCGAAGAGATTGTGAATTCGTCTCTACTTTAGTTCCGAGGTAAACTAATACACGTGGTTTTGTGATATTATTATCCAAGGCTGTGCACGGTGAAATGAGCACTTTTGAAAGTCCTGCTTGAGATCTACTTGCACGTACTTTGCGTATTCTTCCGCCTTAGGTAAATCATCATTTCCGAGGAACCTCGTCGCTTTATTCATTTCGTCTGTCAAGTGAAACTGTGAAATTATTAGGAAAGTAAATATTTTACAAATCTGCTCATTTTCACACTTCCGATGCATTAAAAAAACCAAGGAAGCGAAATAAATAATATAAGTTATCTCAAATGGTTACTTAACAATTTTTATCCGACGTTAATATATGGAACTACTTTCCATCTATCGTTACAAACTTTATTAGGCGTATGTAACACAGTGAGCCCGTTGAAATATACGCTGGCAGGGGCAGTGAAATTCTTCTAACGTTGATTTCAAAAGTGCTCACTTTGTTGTGAACAACCTTTACATACATATATTACGAGACTATCATTTTGTATTTTGTTTTTGCAGGCTTTGTCTAAAACATGGAACAATTTTGAGACATTGACAAAAAAAAAACTAACTTTGTGTATTGGTGACTTTACAGTTATAGTTAAATGAATAAATATATTATTAAATTGAACATTATGATTGGGTGAGAGTTCAGCCGTACGCATGGAAGTTGATAATTGCGCAAATCTGCCTCTCTTTTCTAAGTACTCACGTACAAAGTATCCCCCCCCTCCACCACCACCATTGTACGTATCAGCGGAAAGTTGAACACTGCACATATGAGTGCATCTATTCACGTCAGTACGCTAAGTGTGATGTGAATGGATTCATGCATTTGGGCAGTGTTCAACTATTATTCTTACGTACACGGGTAGGAGAGAGAGGGGGGGGGGGAGAAATACTTTATGGTGGCTACGAGATGTTTTGTTAGTATTCATTCGCCCTGTCAAATTGTTTTGTGGGGAGCACAACATTTTTAAATTGTCACCTCTAAACTATTGTGGCCACTAAAAAGTTTATTTTGTGTTGACTACACAATACTTTGTGTTCACAAAATAATTTTGCAATGTGAATACCAATTAAATATTTTGTGGCTGCCACAAATTTTTTTCAGTGTACGTTCTAAATTCGTTGCCTGAAAGAAGTACCAACAGGGCTCAGTGTTTAGACGCGGCAGAGATCGCACACTTGACTTGGAGCTACGCGACAGTTGGCCTGGGGAGAATGAAGGTTTTTTTTGTTGGTGGAGGAGGCAGGGGTTGGGGGGGGGGGTGTCGTACTCTCCCCCGCCAGGCGCACCTGGAGGAAGCGGCTGAATGCGGGACCTACCCCAAAAGGAAGGAGGGAGATCACAATGGGCGACTGGCAGCCTGGCTTGCACGCCGATTACGGCGAAGGCTCCTTTCCTAGCGGTTTGTTCGCCGCGGGCACAAAAGAGGGGGTTGCACACCCTCCCCGCGCCTCTGTAGCCTTGCTACCCCGCGGGGGTAGAACCTTGAATGGGACGTGGATTCCCTGAGCCCGGAAACCGCAAGGGTGTTCGAGATCGTCAACGAATCACGAACCTATGCCGGGTCACGTACTCGCCTGGCATCCCTCAGCGTATTCCATCCCCTGTAGCTGCATCGGGCGAGCTACAACCACAGCGCAGAGCACTGCACAATACAGAAACGAAACAGGCGCTTATTACGCAAACTCCAGCCGTCGCACTCGCTTACAAGATGGCGTCACCTACCAGAAGCGTGTCGTGATACCACCTGGTAACCTACTTGTCAGCCAATAAGCCAGCCAATATAGCCTATTCGCGGTTTCTTCGCACTTTTCGAATCAAACCTTTGAAAAATCACCCCATGTATGCGGTGTTTAGATATTCTCCTAATATGCCACGTATCGTAAGCGTTTTATACCTCTGTTAACATAAAAGTATAATATTTCTCGTTAAATTGAAGTTTGGCCGGTATTCTAATTATAAAACTGCAATTCATTAAATATAAATATGAAGAAAACAGTGAGAAAACATGTGTGTTGGTAGCGCCTAGTGAGAAATAGTTCTCATGCAAGATGTCATTACAACCGAGTGCGCACGATTTCAGTGCGTTGTCCTTTGGTGTAATTTTATAGACTTAGTTAAGCTTAGTTTACATTAGGCGGAGAAATTTCCTGGAATTCGAATTTTAGCACGCGGCTTCAGAAAAGTGTGGAGTAACCGTAAATGGGTTATAAAATATATCTCGCAGCACTTAGCTAGTCAAGCATAACGCCAATTCGAAGAGTCTCGCGCAGCCAATCAGAGAATGGGCACGCCCTCATCGAAGGAGAGTGGAGTGGAGATAATTGGGAGGCTCTTAACGTCGAGGTCTTGAGAGCCGATGAGGGTGAAGCGAGGTGAGCATGGAGCACCGCTAGAATGCAAGAGGTGTGGGAAACAGGAGGTCCCCGAGAAAACACGCGAGCCAACGGCATCATCCGGCTTTATTCAGGCATGCGAGAATCTGGGAGTGAGCCAGCCGGGAGTAGAGCCCGGTCCGCCTAAGTGGAAGACGAGAAGTTGAACCAATACACCACCGCGTCCCCCCTTAGCAAAGTAACCGCCGCGTCGCGCCGTTTCGTTTCTGTCTTCTTATCTGCTCTGTGGCCATGGCGAGGAAACAGTGAGAAAGCGAGCACACGGAAACAATGTGCGAGGAAGCGACAGGGATTTGAGTACCATTCAATATGAATTACAAAGGCTGATCGATCAACAGCGAAACTTCTTTTCTATGTTTCGAGAATGTTGTATAATGTAATGGTTTCTAGATAAAAATATCAAATCATTTGAAAAAAAAGTTCGTATTATTAATTTTTTAGCGTAAAGATAAGAATTATAACTTAAAATCGTTATTAGTAAAATTTAAATTTGTTATTTCAACACGTTGGCGCAGTTGGTTGGTGCGCCACTGATCTGGGGTGCGGGAGTCTCTGGGTTCAAATCCCGGATAAGGCATGGGTGTGTTAATTTAAGTTAGGTTATAAGTTAGTCAGTAAGTCGTCCCCTGCTAAGCTTTCAAGCACGAACACGGGGGACGTTAAACAGCCCTTTACAATACAATATAATTATCTTAACACGCAGCCCCCCCCCCCCCAGGAATAGAACGTTGTATTTTATTTGAAATACAAAACTTGGTTCACTTACGGAAGTGTTTTTTATCTTTTAATAATATTGACTTTAAATTTTAATTTTAAAAGTCAAAATAAAAATACTGGCGAACCGCATAGCAAATTCCCAAGAAATATTCTTGATAGTATTTTAATAACATGAACAATTGTTTAGGTGTACTCTAACGTATAAATTTAATAAACATTGAGATTTGCACGAAAAAAAAAACATAAATTTATAGTTCCTATAATTTGCTTTGTTATTTGAAAAAAAAAATAATAATAATTTTCCTCCATTACCATAATTTTCCCGTCTATTATTTACCGTCATGACGAAAAGTAAGCAGACTCTAATATCTTAAAAATGTCCTTAATCCTATACCTTGAAAACCGGTATAATTTATTTCGTTTTGGCATTCTGTATTTTGCACAGTAACAGTTGCCTTTAACAAAGGCAGTATCTTTGTGCGGACGATGGCACTGGCTCCTGGTGTCAATGCGCCCCAGAAACACCAGAAACTAAGATTGCTTTCTATAGTCACTTTGCCTAACATGCAATTATGTTTTTGTAAATAATTGCCGCACCAAAACGTCTTCGTAGTAACACCTCAAATTAAAATCCGAGAATAAGTTTAGAGGTTAATATTCTGCATAGTTCTGGAATATTATTGGAAGGACTGCGAAAATGTACAAAACTCATTAAGCGACAGGCTGGGATCTCAGACGACGTATATTTTCACGCCTCGACACCAGTTTTAGATTAAGTTCCCTGAAAGGAGCTAATTTTGTTGGATATACATTGTTGGTTCCTTGTCTAAACGACTTGCAACCCAGTCGAGAACCAGGTTTGACCAATGAAACAATGAAAGAAATGTACAACTTATCCACGTTCAAAATTCACCGGGAAATCATGTGTTCCCTTGGTGAAAGCAAGAAAAACAAGAGATTGGAGTAGAGAATATTATCTCGAACGAACGTTCCTGATCAACAAACACATCAGCTGAGGTAATGTGTTCTCTTGATCGAGTATACTACACAACTTTTGGAAGCAGACAATGAGTAGGAATTGCACCAGAACACTTTTAATCCATTCAGATACAGGGCACACGACTGTGTACGTAGGAATTTCTGCCGTGAACTGTGCACTGCGAGGCTAAATACCCAATGAGCTTCCTTGTGGGTAGCTGATTCGTAAACCATGCTAATGCTCTAGATTATGCATGGCTCATATTACAATAGCCAAATAAAAAATCTACTGCTTATTGGCTGTGATGACAAAACAAGTAGTGTGTGAGAATATTCCGTTTCATCTGCCCAGTACAGCACTGAACGTCATACAATGTGCATCTTAACAATTTTGTATCAACATTAATATATTATTTCAAGTGTTTAAAATTAGAAAAAATTTTAATGCCTACTGTACTTGATCTCACACACGACTTGTTTTCTTATCACGGCCAATAAGTTGTACTATTTGTGTTTGGCTATAGTAATGTGAACTATGCATAATCTGGAGCAATAGCATGGTTTACGAATCAGTGACCCACATGGAAGATCACTGGGTATTTAGCCTTGCAATGCACAGTTCACGCCTAAAATTAATTTCATATAGGACACAGTTGTGTACTATATGGCGTGATTGCTTTAGACATGTTCTGGTTCGACGATGGCTGAGCGCCTGGCGAAGTAATCCTTGGCAACCATTCTATTGCTTTGCTTAAATTTGTATTACACTTAAAATAATTACGGAAAATACTCATTCTTCCGAAGAAGGTGGAGTGAAAAACCTGCTTTACTTGAAATGCGGTTCCGCAGGTTCGTTAATTCCACGATTCTTTACTTATATTTTCAGAAACTGTATTTTGCAACATGTAATTTTCCACCTCAAATAAAAAATTTGCAAAAAGTGTTTGGGTTGAATGTCTAGAAATTATTTCCAGTTTATCTAAATTGATTACGGGACCGATTTCCTACAGTTACTTGGTAAATTAGTTCTTTAGCGCATACATCCGCAGCAATTATTATAAATTTTCTTGTATTTTTCGTCAGCAATCGTTGTTTTATTCAAATTGCTTAAAAATGGTTTTTATCACATTACAACACTAAAAAAGTTGTAAATGGGTGGAAACTCTAACACGAAACTGTCCAGTTCTCCACTGAAATTGCGCGGGTATAGGTAGAGGAGAAAAAAAATACGCACGTGCATGATGAGTATTTCAGTCCACAGTATAACTGTGAATGGGACAGCTTAGATTAACCATATAACCGAAGATGCCGAAGAGGTTGCTTCACATCGCATTTACGGATACAGAGCGATACGAGCTGTATTTGACTGCTATTGTGTCTATCCGAACGTAAACAACATATCGATCTTAGTATCCCGAGGTAATCAGGGGCGTTTTACGAGAACGGCAAAACGTTAACTCTGTATTGGCTCCACCTATCCAACAGCAACTATTCACAAGTGAACTGCAGCTGGTCGAGGAAATCACGCCAATGGGGCAACGTACCGCATTCGTGAGCACTTATTATAATAATATTTTTCATAACAACTATTTATTACTATAGGCATTACCAACACACCTCCTTTCGTCTCCGTTTTTATTTATAATAAATATAAATGAAAGATTACAATTTATAGGTAACGTAAAGTAAAAGTTAAATTTTACCTAATGTTAGTTACTTTTATTTAAAAAATATTACAATGTATAGGTAACGTAAAGTAAAAGTTAAATTTTACCAAATATTAGTTACTTTTATTTAAAAAAAAAAAAAGAACAAAACACTCTGTAAAGAAAGGTACACGCGTAGAGGCAGTCAAATATGTAAAACAAAATGTAAACTGAAAATTACATACATTTATTAGTAAATACGTGAGTGGAAGTGAGTGCTGCGGTGGCACTTAAAGTGATGTAGGCAGACTTGTGTGAGGGAATATGCAAAGGTTCATACACTTACCAGTTCTTTGCAAAATGCTTATCACGCCGTAGATTGGGTGCCAGTATTGTATGCGTAGCACAGGAACTGCAACCCTTTGATCTGTAGTCTCAGTACAGGTTTTTACTGGTTGGCAAATATACACATAATATGAAGTTGTATAGGTGTGGAATATCTTTGCTGAAATTCGTAAGGGATGAAAATTTGTGTGATGCCCTTTTACGTATTATTCTCTCAACACATGTTGTTAGTTTTTTCTCTTGTGTTACTCTCAACTGTTGAATAATGTGTTACCATACTTAAGAATAATAAGGCAGGTTTGATACGTAACTTTACCAAGCCTTAATTAACGAGTCTTAGTGTACTGACAGTGCCCGGTCCATAGCTTGGCAGGCAGGAGACACACCACTTACCCCATGAATGCTATCCATCTGGCAGTGCAGCAGAAGCGTACACAATTTGTGCACTGAAGTCAGCCCAGGAACAACATATGATATTTTATACTCAATTCGTAAAATCTTATAAGAAATAATAATGAATACATCAGGTTTTCCAGCTACAAAAACATAGAGACGATTACAATACTATTCAGTTTAACTCTCTCTTTTCTCGACTTACTAGAATTCAAACAACCTGCAGGCAATTTCCAAAACTAATAAAGGACACAGAACACCCATATTTACGAAGAAAGTGTACCTAACATCGTAAAAACCCTGCATTACGAGGACGTATATCACTGAAAATACTTACTGAACATTAATGTTTCTTAAAATAAAAGTTATTAAAAATAAGTTTCTCCAGAAGAAAAAATAAATCGTTGTGCCTAGCTCAGCTTAGCTTTAACTCTTTTTAGGTTTACCGTAAGCAAAGTTCAAGCTGAGTATGTTACGTTAGCTTAAAACAAGATGGCGTAGCCTCTAGGAAATATATCTTCTAGAAAGTATTATGGTCAACGCTAGGTACGCAATCCTTTGCCATACATGTTGAGCTTTACTTGCAATTAGTTTATAAGTTCTGGGAGTTTTTGATGATGTTGGTTCAGCTTTATTAAGCAACCAAACCTTGACGTAAGACAATATTACACATATAGGACTATATTAGGACGTCTAAATGTATCGGAGTCCTCGCTATTACGCTGACGTCAACCTTAAGCTCCTATCTCCTAATTACTAAAATAACCTAGCAACGGGGCTTATATCAGCTCTCACACTTGCTGCAACTCTTTTTAAAATAGTTAAAATAACGAGGGAAGCGCTAACATCCTAAAATCTAATTTAAGGTCCTACGATACACGTACGTCCAGGTGAGGGTCCTATTTCTACGTGTGGTCCATTAAGAGGTTGCTGGAGAAGAGGGCGGCAGCTAACTTGGCTGGATTTAGCTTAAGAGAGACCTAATATTCCAGCCAATGGGAAGTCAGGATTCGAACTTGTGATCCAATGGGAATCTTAAACCCCTTCAAAACCCCGTACGCGCCACTTTCAACGTCCTAACTGATAAAAGGTATAGAATATATGGTATTAAAACATAAAATAAAATATTAAATAATCAGAAACATTTAAAAAATGAGACCTCAAAACAAGAATTAAAGTTATAAAAATATAAAAAAATAAAACAAAAAGTCCTATCTTAAACATAATAAAATTGCCATCGCACATTTAAAAATAAATATCCTAACGTGTTAACAATAATAAAATAAGGAAAATATAAAAAATAAAGAAAAATGCAAATTGCATGACAGCTTACATATGCTATAGGTGTAGAATAAGTGTTTACATAGGGAACAAGCAGAAAATGGTTACATGAACGGAACAAATATTATAGTATCATATGCTAATTACTTATGCAAAACAAAGTACATTATTTCTTGTGGTACAACTTGCGGTAAATTGCATGTTTAGGAAACAACCATACACGTCATACATGTAATTATTCAATGGTTTGATTCAGAAAGCGCGTAGAAACTGCGAATAAACTATACTCTGTGGTACAACAGTGAACAGTTGGGTAAGGCACGAATGTGTCGAGGATCGTTGATAACGTGTTACGTCATTTTTTTGAAGCCTGCGGCCTGGCTTTGTAATTTACGTAGCGCTGTTCTGATTCTGTACAACTGAGTAGTCACTACCTGAATTGCCGTTCATTGCTGGCAACCACCGCGGTGATGGGGAAGGGGAGGGGGGCTAGTTCATTAGTGCTGCTTCAATGCGCCGCGTCGCTTCAAAGACATGGACGTTGCCCTGTTTTTGTAACATTACGAAGTTTTTTATGTATTTGTTGTTATGAAACGGCATTTGGAACAACCTTTACACTAAATACTTCAGTTATTAACTGAGAATGTAATACAATTTAAAGAGACCAGTTAAGTTTTTAGGAAAAAGTCTTTTATTTTAACCCAATTTCTAAAATATTCAAGCCCGCGTTTCTTTCCCAAGGAAATGTTTTCTTCAATAAAATGCATGAGTTAACAAAATAATTGTTGGAGGAATTTTATGTTCGGAAAAACGCCGGATGAAAATGATAGCATCGGCTCACATTCAAGTTCTTCCATGGGCGCACCATGTAACCATACTCAACACACAAACGTGCCACGAACTGACATTTATTTTTTAAATAATTGCTTATCACTAAATGAAATCATGATTTTTGTCTAGTAATTAAGTGTTCGCAAAGTGACATCGCTTATCGTTATTCCAATTTCAAGACGTAAGTACCTTGTATACTTCGAATACGCTGTGAAACAAGCAGTTGTAGCCAAGACCAACCAAGAATGTCGCGAAAGAAGAAAACATCGTTGCCCTTATTAACTTGTCTTATATATATATATATATATATATATATATATATATATATATATATATATATACATTTATGATTCTTTTAATCAAAATTTTCATTGTTAGCGACCCCAAATACAAATCGATACGTATTCCTCTTGCCACCCCCTCTTTCCTTCCTTGTTATTAAGGACTCCTACCCTTCAAAACCCAAGGAGGAAATAGAGTTAATGAAGATTATGAAGAAATTGTGTCTCTGGGGCTCAGGTTTTTACCGCAACTCCAATTACTAACAATTTCAAATACAGATTTAAAATTTCTTACAGGAATTTTTCTCAGAAGAATACTCGATTTCCTTTCTAAATAATGCCATAAAGATTCTATTTTTTTTTCTACATAAAAAATTCTTTCGCAGTGTTTGCCTTGACTTTTCTTACAGTGTATTCATAACGGTACTCTGCGCTGTACTTACAAATTTCCTAAGAGGTCTGATATAAATTGCTACTATTCAGCCAAAGTTGTCCCCACCGAAAAGCATTATGCTTAACTGTCTGTCATTCGGTTATTCACTGAAAATATAGATAATTTTCTTTCTGCGGCGCAATTTTTCCTTCATCGTTGTTCCGTCCCCTTCCTTACACAGAATAAAAAGCCTCCCATATTTTGAGAGACAATAAGAAAAACAATATAAATTGTAGACAAACGTTTATTACGAATTATGGTCTGTCACACAATGCAGTTTGTTTGCATTAAGTATTGAAACTGATGCCGTCCAAATGATGACAGCCGTTCCTGATCGTGTTCGGAAGTGTTCCATCGGGCGCCGGGTGGGTTTCGGCGTCATGTTTGTGTAATATATTTGGCACACTGCAGCTTTCAGTTGGTCGAGGGCTCGTAGACGATAGGGGCAAGCACTAGCCTCGAGGTGTCCCCGGGGGAAAGAAAAGACCTGGCAATCGCGCCCCCCCCCCCCTCCCCCAGATGACAAAACTTAATGAGGATCACGTGTCCGGGGAATAGTTATCTCAAAGCAGCCATTGAGACCCGCGCTATGTGAACGGTGACGCCATCATCTTTGCAACGACACACCCGGGACGGCGAGTTGTGGTTCCAGAAATGTGCGTAACATTTCCACGTGCCGAGTAGCCATCACTGCAACTGTACGCCCTTCTTCCACAAAAGATTAAGGCCCAGTAATAACACCGAAAATTTTTTTTCAATGGCGCACCGCACAGTAACGCGTGCACTGTGCAGAGGTGTTTCATGAAGCTGGCGAGGACCGCTTTCAGCCATCAGCCAGCCAGTTTTGCTTGGAAACTGTGCCATTCCTGCGGTGTGCTTCGTCGCTTGACACCGGCACGGCGTGTGCAGGCCGCGTTTGCGAGGACCAGCTCACGACATGTGGCTCGGTTTCCTCGGCTCCGTTCAGTAGGTTCTTGAACAACCGTAAGTTTGTACGGGTGGAATTTGAAACCTTCGTGCGAAATGCTCCCGACACTTCGATCTGGTATTCCCAAAGCAGATGAGTGTTTAACGCCAAACCGTTTGGGTGATTGCGCGACGGATCGTCGTAGTCGACGTCGAATGAGGTAGGTTTGTCTCGTGTAATGTGCAATAAGAAACTGCATTGTGTGTCACATCATATTGTGTAACACACCTGTGCTTACTATTTCCCGTGCTTCTCTTATTGCCCATAAAAATGTGTGAGGTTTTTATGCCGCCGCCTGTATAATTTTCTGCCTGATATTTCAAACAACACTATCTACAGATATTGTGTTTAGATTATCCTGAATATATTTCTTTAAAATAAAAAAAACACTTCTTCAAGCCGTAAAACTAGACTAATGTTTTACCCCATCCTGACTCTTTCCCTACCCAAAAATAAAACAAATACCTTTTTTTTCAGGTGGGTTATCTTACAAAATGGCGGAGACATGAGGCACTGTATAGACACATTTAATGGTTATAATAGATACTGCCAAAACTTAAAGATAGTTTCAAGTTTGTTTCGTAGTTTCAACGATATAGCATACTAAGTTAAAATACTTGTACAACTGCAAATTTTGAAAATAAGTGTCTGGCATAATCGAAACATATCAGTTGACATGACCTGCTATGTTGTTAATTATTTGCCAAATTCGGTAGGAATATGTTGGTTTTTTTTTTTTTCCGCGAGATATGACATACAAATGTTATTTCTTCATATGATGCTCTCCTGCAAAATAGCTGCCAAAATAGATCTCGTGTAAAGAAATTTAACTGTCATAATATATACTGTCAGCATGCAAAGTAAAGTTGGAATTTATTACATGGTTTCGACAGTATAGTATACTAAACTGAAATATTAAAATGTTTTCTGTTTTGAAAATAAGTGTCTGGCCCGCTTAAAACATAAATTTGTATGCCTTGTAGTAGTATTACTTGTTTGCCACATTTGGTAAGAATAGGTTGACTTTCTTCCAAAGATATGACACAAAAGCTTAATTTATTCAATATGCGTTATCTTATAACATAGCTTATCAAAGTGGCTGTTTGTTAGTGTATGTAATGCTTGTAATAGATAGTTTCAGCATACAAAATGTGGTCGAAATAGGTTGAACGGTATGGTGGAAATATCAAATAAACCTAAAATATTTGTATAACCGCCATTTCGGAAATAAGTGCTTAATAAATTGAAATTGCATACGTATAAATTGCTACCTTAGTATTACGTGCAAAATTTGACGAGATTAGGTTAAGTAGTTTTCAAGATATAACAAAAAGCTTTATTTTTCATGTGGTGCTATCTTCTGAAAGGGCAGACCAACAACAATATCCATATATAAATTCAGTGCTTACAAAATGCACTGTCAACATGTAAAATTTGGTTTATCGGTTGAATGATTCCCGAGAATGACATAGCATCATAAATATTCAAATGACCGCCATTTTAAAAGTAAGCACCTGTCGTGGTTGAAAACTATATAAGTCGGATATCCATACTAAGTAGTATGTCTTGCGCCAAGTTCGGTGAAATGCAGTTAAGGCATTGAAGAGTTTTAGGGAGGGGGAGGAGGTACACACACGCAGACAACACATTCACGGGGGCCGCGGTGGTGTAGTGGTTAGACTACTCGCTTCCCACCCTTTCGAACCGGGTTCGAATCCCGGTGGGATCCCCCCCCCCCCCAGATTTTCGCATGTGGGAATCGTGCCGGATGATGCCGCTGGTCAGCGGGTTTTTTCGGGGATATCCCATTTCCCCCGCCCTTACATTCCGGAGATTCTCCATACTCATCTCACTTCACCCTCATCGGCTCTCAAGACATCGATGTTATAAGCCGTCCAAATCTCTTCACTTACTCGCACACACACATAGAAACATACAAATGAAAGTGATCTCATAAGGCTTTCTTTCATTAGGAAACAAGTATAAAAAATGGCGTAAATAAGACAAATACTTGACTTCGTCTAATTTCGTATTGGAAATATTGAAATTGGTCGTGTTGCAATCGTGGCCTGAGTTTATGCAACATTGTTTACTTGAGTGTACATCAGCGAAGCCGGTACGGCAGGCGTTCTTTTCTCAATAAATAACTCATAGGCCAATACGCAACGTTTTATCATAGAGTAGATAAATACCGAGAGATAAAACGGCGTGGCAATTCCTTTCACACGAGTGTACACGTTCTCTGATTGGCTGTGCGAGGATCTGCGAATGGGGTCTTGTGTTTGATTGGCTACCGAATGTTGTGAAAGTTACCTTATTTGTATGGGCTTCCGGCAGACAAGTAGGTTACCAGGCGCTGATTGGTGATCGGCGTTTCGGCACATTCAGTGACGCTATGTTTGTGGCGCGCGTGGCTGGAGTTGGCAGCGTGAGCAGATGTTTCGCCTCTGTATTCGCAAGTAAAGCCTGTTCACCATAAAGTGAGCACTTTCGAAATTAGCCATAGAAAAAAGTTACTGCCCCTGCATGCATATATTTTAACGGGCGCACTGAGTGACATGCACCAAGTGAAGTTGATAATGATAGATGGAAAGTAGTTCCATATCTTAACGTCGAATAAAAAGTGTTAGGTAACCGTTTGTTATTATAACATAAAATTATTTCCTTCACTTTCTGTTTTTTAATTCATCGAAGTGTAAAAATGAACAGATTTGTAAAGTATTCACTTACTTAATAATTTCACTGTTTCATTTATCCGACGCATGAATAAAGTGATGACGCCCGTAGCAATCTTAATTTTACATAAGGGGAGGAATACACAACGTGTATACGAGTAGATCTTGAGCAGGGCTTTCAAAAATGCTCATTTTAGCGTTAAAAACTTATACCTACTCTATGGTCGTATGTACAGTGTTGTCCAATTGGAGTGAAACATCATCTATAGGCTGTTCACGGTAAAATGAGCACTTTGAAAGTCCTGCTTAAGACCTACTTGTATGCACGTCCTATAATCTTCCGCTTTATGTAAGATTAACGTTTCCATGGGCCTCATCACTTGAATCATGCGTCGGTAAAGTAAATATGTGGAATTACTAGAAAAGTAAATATGTTATAATTCTAGTCATTTTTAGAACTTCGATGGATTAAAAATAACAGTAAGCGAAATAAATAATTTTAGTTATTGCAAATGGTTACCTAACACTTTTTATTTTTCGTTAAGATGTGGAACTACTTTCCATCCATCTTTACCAACTTTACTGGGCGATGTCACTCCGTGCTCCCGTTAAAATATATGCAGGTAGGTGCAGCGACTTTTTCTAAGGTTGATTTCGAAAATGCGCACTTTATTGTGAACAGCCTTTAAGCACTAATTATGTTGACCATATAGCTAATATCTACTCAATTTTCTGTTGTCCGTTCTTTTGTTTCCCAAAACCATAATGTTCTGAATTAGAGGGTATACTCAGACTCGAATACAAACTAACAGTCATATGGCGCATAGGTTTGAAGTTAGGAAGTTAACGTTTTGGTTAAGAGTCGCCTCGCGCAGTCCATCAGAGAGTGTGTACACCAGCATCAAGGGAACAGCCATGCCGTTTCGTCGCTGGGTATTTATCTACTCTGTCATAAAACTGCGTATATTCCTAAGAGCTCTTTATTGAGTATAGAACGCCTGCCGTACATGATTCGCTGGTTATATGGTTGCACAAATTCAGGCCACGGTTACGGATAACTGAAAGTTTAAAAGAACTCAGTTGTTCAGATCCCCTCTAGATTATTCTTTCTCCTCCCCTCCTCACTCTCTTGGTCAGAGTCCAAGGATTGGTTTGCAGTAATTTTCCACGCATGTCTCTTCTCAGCCTTCCTTTAACAATTTATCAATTCAAGAACACCACTCCTAATGTATATGAACTTAATGCTTACTTGTGATGTATTCCTATTAGTTAAGATTTCATTACTACATAACAACCGAACGTTTAGTGGGTTTTTACTTGTTTAAAAAAATTGATTAAATTGTTGTTATTTGCTAGTTTTGCATATGGTCTTTTGACCTCTAAGTATCTGAATTTATAGATATGTAAGAATAAGAGTCCAGTGTTTTAATTTTATATCTCATTTCACCGATTTACTTTAACATGAAAGAAAAAAAAACTGCTTAATTATTTAAAAGTTTAAAATACTTAGTGGGTAGTTATAATAATATCAAATACATATTTTATAATTTTACTATTCATGGAAAATTTTAACTAACAGTAAAACGTAATAAAAACTATTTTACTATCTTAATTATTGCGTATGAAATGGGAAAATTCTAAATTATATTGTTTCCATTTTAGCGTGATTTAACTTAATAACCACGAACGGCCTTTGTCATAGGCATGTGTCTCGTGCTGGAGTAGCAACAAAGCGTTGCTACAGATTGAACCGTTCTCTCACACATTAATTTCTGAGTTCAAACATTGCAATCACGTAATTTCGTAGTTGCATGCGCTGTATTTGTGTCCGGTGCTTGTCTTGCAACAATCGGACAACGTGCTCCGTGCTCGATGATATCGTCATTAAACATTCATGTCAAAGAGGCGCATAGAATTCCACAAGTCAGATTACTCACAAGGAATATTGGTCACTGGTGTCTTTCTCTGCCCAGTTAACGTTTATTCTACTCGGGTTAGGAACAACACTAGCTTTCTTATGGGAGATTTTGAAGCAGGGAAAATTTCCGCTGCTAGGAGAGCAGTCTTCCAAATGGTATAGATTGTTCACGGTAAAATGAGCACTTTTGAAAATCCTGCTTAAGATATACTTGTATACACGTTGTGTATTCCTCCGCCTTATGTAAAATTAACATTGCCATTGGCATCATCACTTTATTCATGCGTCGTGAAAAATAAGTTGTGAAATTATTAAGAAAGTAATTACTTTACATATCTGCTCATTTTTGCCCTTAGATGTATTAAAAAACCAAAAAAGGAAAAAAAAATTAAGAATTGATCACAAATGGTTACCTAAAACTTTTTATTCGGTGTTAAGAAATGGAACTATTTTCCAACCATCGTTACCAACTTGACTGTGTGTATGTCACTCAGTCCGCCCGTTAAAATATATACATGCAGGGGGCAGTGACTTTTTTCTAAGGTTCATTTCTAAAGAGCTCACTTTATCGTGAACAGCCTTTAACTTATAATTAAAATGTTAAGCTACGTAAATAATAAAAGAGAAAGCTTTTACATAGTTAAGAATTTATTTTATATTTGATTTATGACTATTGCTATTATCCTATTTTTTAATGTAGAAAATAGAGAAAATCTGGTTCACATACAACAGTAACGTGTTACAGAGTCACGTCATCCATCTAGCGCCTACATTAAGAAGGACACCCGTGCTAATTGCTGATGGTTCTACGAGACTTAGATGACTGCTGTTGTGGACGTGGCTAACCTTGATGCGAGTGCCCAACCTCTGTGTTGTCGGCTCCACTGTGTGTCGGCTGGTGGGCTATAGTCATATTGTGCGCCGGCTGTCTTCCTCGTCGGATCGATCCCCTCCCCCTTGTCTAGTTATCTCCGAGACTACCTGGTGGCGCTTTTTCAGCTTGTGACGTCACCTTATGGCGTTCTCTACTCGACGTGAATGGCGGGAAATCTTCTAGAATGGGGCTTTGAAGACAATAAGCTTTGGATTCTCGAAGAATATAGAGAATATACCAAGAGGGGTAGGCTTACGACGGAACTCTGTACCTTTAGTTGTCAGGAGGGGGGGAGATGTATGGGGAGGGGCTGCCCTAACGATTTTTTTTTAAAGTTACTTATTTTTCCCTACGTCTTTATGTCACTTTTAATTATTGCTACCCATGTAGCAAACCACATATGGACCACTGATGGTTTACAGTCGGATGCCAAGCCGGCAAACAGTTGGCAAACAGCTGGCATGCACCCGTCACCAATGCTAGTCCTGAAGTGGCACTAACTAACTAGTCATACTCTGCCCATAACTGACCGGCACTAACTAACTATTCTGGCCATAACTAACCCAGGTGTGGTGATGTGGCGGTATTTATGGGGTAAGACATTTGGCAGGCGTTAACCTACCAAAAGCATTCTCCCCTCAACAACACTACAAGAAAGGAAACGCCTGAGGGCCAGATTGCGGTGCGTTTGTGCATAATTTGATGTTAGTAAAGGATAGTAAAAGGCCTAACCCAAAATTCAGCTTTTTACAACTTATATCACTAAACAAAACAATAGTCACTTGGTAAGTACCTGTACAAACTTAGGGTTTATGTGACTGAGGTGTTTGATATAGCTACGATATTTATGAAGAAAAAAAAATTGATCTCAGGTGACATCATTATTTTAATTTTAAAAGATCTTATCACTTCCAACAATCAGCCAAAAACTTTGAGAACAAAGGGTATAACAAATATATCCAGAAATTTATATAAAATAAAATGAGTATTTTTGTTTCGTATATTTTTTGTTATTTTTTCTTTTATTGCCTTTTCTTTTTATTACTTTCACATTACTTCGGTATCCCGTATGAAATTGAAGATATTTAAATTATTTATCGTAAGTGGCCATTTTGGCCGAGAAAATTAACACACACACATTGCCTTTCTTTCATAGGCATTCAATTCAACATTAATTCAGATTTAGGCTGGCACTGTCACTGAGGCATTGGTCACACAACCATAATGAAATTAACAAATATTTTAATAGTTTCGAGATAATTTAAATATTCGAAGGTCAGTCCAACAAGATTGTTAGTATCACTGTATACGGAATCTACATAAAATGAAAATAAATTTAGGCCTGGTGATGCACGAAAAGCAGATCAGGAACCCATCTCCATTCGAGAAGTTAAATGAATGGAGAAAGGGCGGCGAGGAAAATCCTCCAAGAACGACCACGCCTCAACTCCGAAGCCAAATTCAGGTTCGTCATCTTAGGGCCATGCCGGAGAACCATTAAATCACATTTTAAGGGCAAAATAATGATTGCCGAGGCAAACACAAAGTAAAAAATGTGACACAGAAAATTAGTCACACAATAAACATACGTTTCGCGGTAGAATTTATGCTCTCACATCAGGATTGTTAGATTACAATTTTCAGAAGAAACAAGATGTCACAATTCAGATAATGTCTATGAAGAAGGAAATTGACGTGCCGGAAGTCGTCACAGAGTAAGATCGATTCGAGAGGACGAGTACCAACATAAATCGAGTTTCATTTAGCGACTTTTACAACTTAGTTCACAAATATTATATTTAAAACATTTAAAGTAAAACAAAATTATAAAGGTAACATTATTAGGTATTTATTTTCAAATATACCCCATTATATGAAATATTAATTTAACAAAGAGTAAGTACTCGTTTTTCTAATACATGTCAAATCTTTGACACACTGGTTGGCCTAGTATGAAAATGTATTTTATAAACAAACGGAAATTTTACCCTCAGATAAATATTGAATTAACAAACAAAATATTACTAAAGTAATTAAAACACATATAATCTTGGTGATAGTTAATACACCATTCACTTATTCATCCGATGACTTAGTTGACATAAATATTATGAAGTTGTTTTACATAAAATTCAAAAACAGGTTTCCAAAATATTTAATTGCTCATCTGAACAAAACTGAAATATGCAAACTAGGCAGAACAATAAAATAAGTTACAATTATATTAATAAAATCGTTAACGAATTAAGTTAGCACAGTAACTAGTACCTAACAAGTACTTTATACTTAACAAATACTTTGACATTAAACGGGATACCAAATCGGAATTCCGCGGTTTTACCAATTCCAAAAGCGGAATATGAGTCACAGACTCACACAAAAACAAGAATTGAACAAATTAGAGGGCATAGGCCACCAAAGCGGTACAGTGAACACAAATGGCCCAAGCATGGCCCATATGCTTACAACAACAATGGCCCATCGATATACCATTTCACAGCCATCAGATGGCTTACCTATGGCTAGCCATGCTTTCACCGAATGTCTTAACTGCATGTCTTAAAAATTATTATTTTGACCATCAATATCAACTTTTATTTGTTTCATAATTTCCTTAACTTCACTATTAAACACATTATACGACATGAAAATGTTATGCTCACCATTGCAGGAGAGGAGGCACAAACCTACACACCTTGCATTGACAACCCAGCACGCTAACCATTACTCCACTGTGTAGTCTTAATTTAGATGATTTTTTTAAGAATATATTCGGAGTTGAATTATTAACAAATACTAATATAATATAAATTACACCAGTTATTCCATAGCCTTAAATTTTACCAGGCGAACAAATTAGTTTGTAAAAAGATGCAAATAAAATACACAATACTGTCGTTGAGAAAAATCTTACTACATGAATCTCGATATTTACACAAAAAAACTTGCCTTTAATGTAATATTTCGCTGTATGTATGTCACCCGAATGCTATTAATCTGTTTTGAAATGCAGTCACCAGTTGTAGCGCTCCCCTTTCCCTAGCTCTCGTAACAAAGTTCACTCCTAATTCAGTTCATCCCTTGAGGGGCAATTCTGTATATATTCTATGTTAATGCAAGGTGGAAGGGAGGCGTTCGTTGTGGGGTGCGTGACCAGATGGGCTTGAGTCAGTCAAACAGGGAATTATTAACACGAACACTTTTATTATGACAATGAAATACAAATAGAATGTACAAGACAGGATTATTTACTCTGGTTCTAACGCAATTATGTGGCACGCTTGTGCCTTGAAGCATTAATATAAATGAACCCCAGACACGCTATACCTATCCTTGCCATCAAGTAATTAAGATCTGAGTGAAGCCAATTAACGGGGTCTCGATAGGTAGCCTTGCGCCTGACTGCCAACTCGGATTATGCTCACCGTGTAATAAATGTCTGTAGATGGCCAAGAGCTCCTCCAGGCCTAGGTAATAGAGTTTTCCTCGTCTTCACCCTCGTCGATACCTCACGTTGTCGACTTCGACAACTGAACGCAATGTAGCACTGGTCTCTATGGTACGTTTGGGGGTGGTACGTCTGGGGGTGGTACGTCTGGGGGTGGTACGTCTGGGGGAGAGGTGTAGGGGTGATGCGATACGCTTAACTTATAAGGATAGTCACAGTGGGTCACGGAGAATTGTTGATAAAATAGCATTAGCACTTCCATCTCGTCGCTGTACCCTGTCGTACCTTAGGTGAAATGTGTGCGGCCTCCAAGGTGGCCGCTACACTAACCACTTCGTTGAAAATAGCAGCGGTCCCGGCTGCTGCAGTAGAAATTCATCATGGAGCCAACCTGGATGGGGTTCAGAGGCATAGAAGGTGGGTGAGGAGCTTTCACACTGGCATGCGTGATGTGAATTTAATGGCAGTATCAGAGACATAAAACAAAATTCGAGGCTACGTTTTACAGTCGAGTTGAAAACTGACACGAAGAATGGGAAGTTAATTTTAGTTTAATGGCTAGGCAGATAAAAATAAAACCTAATATGTGGCAGCATAAGCTGTGACATAGTAACCAAACCAAATAATGTAATATAATAATACTAAACAATATGGTTGCCTTAATTTGAAATACCCACGCACGTTGTGTAGCGTGACCAAGGGATAGAAGGAAGTATATCCACCACCACATTTAACGTTACATTAAAAGGAGCCCCCAAACTAGGTGGTGGACATGGGTAAGAGGATATTTGAATGTGCGTGCGTGTGGTGCGAGTGCGCTCTACAACGTGCCAGAAAAATTTAACATTAAGAAATTGACAAATTCACAATGTGGTAAGCCTGCTGGTTGAAGTTTCTGAATTGCATTAATAAAAGGACAACAATGACTTTGATTAGACGGCGTGACATATATGCTTTTAAGGGGATACACAAAACTAAAGTATGTAAGTAATGGCTAAAGAATGGGAAATACCTGTATGAAAGACATGTAAAGCTACCGTGTTGGTAGCACTGACGAGTCGTGCCGTCTTTCTCAGCAACGACATTGTCAGGAATACTTGCGTGGCGAGTTACCGCCTGGCTGTGGTGCCAATGTTTATACATAGTGAAAGTGAATTTGTGTGATATAGTGATTAAAATTCATTTTGACAGAGCACAGATAAGTAAACATAGTACATTAAATTATAAAATAGCTTACAAAATACATTCAGTAGTCAGTTGTGAAGTAAATAAAGTGCCATATGACAAAATGCACACACGTTATTAAATGTACTATACAAGCAGAAACATATGTGTAGTTATACATAAAAGAAGTTGACTTAAACTGAACATGACAAGAGATTGAAAAATTATTTACAGTAACATAAGGTTTCCGTAGGAATCCACACAGGGAATAAACGCCAATATACAATTGTACAGAGGTGTGACGATGGTTTATATATGTACCGTAGGCACATTTTGAGTTCGTGTAAATATCATTTCAAGTGATGTTTCACATACTTGTTAACACAGTTCTGTAACACGGCCAGTTTTGTATGTCGCGCTGTTCTTTAATTTGTTCTGACTCGTTACGAGTGTTTTTGCCATGAAGAACACACACATATGCTGCGAAAGTTCAGTTTATTCAGTGCGCAGCTGACATGGATTGATTGTGAATAGATAGTCTTTTGATTTCACTTTCCCACATTTTGACTTATTGAACACACAGAAAAATAACAATGAAAGATAAAAAATGTTATTACTGAGAATTAACATTTGTTATGATTATATACAATTGGAATTATCATTTGCTAGTGATTAAGACAATTATTATTCGATAATTACATTGAAATCGTCGGAAAACACTATAGTAATACTTAACAACTATATTGGAGATACTATTCTTTCTAATATGCATAACAAATAGTAAAAGAACGACCATTCTCATTATCCATTTATAACTAAGGTTTTAGGAATACTTTATTCATTTCATATGTATACAGAAAAACAACTATATTTGATATTACGCATCATTAAGGAAAACGTAAAGTAGGATTCATTTCGTTTCAGGTAACATAACAATAATATTATATTATATTTCTTATTTATTTATCTATGTACAGTAATGTTCAGAAATACCCGAAAATTATCACCACAGATTAATTCTGTGCTTAAAGAATTTAATTAATAGGAGAGAAAGAAAAGAAATGTTGCTAGTAGGTACTAGTACTAAATAATTGAGTTGAAAAATTTTAATCATAATGCCAGGAGGCATGCACTTCAGTAGACAAGTCAATAAGTAAGTTGCACCATGAAGACCCAGACGTCATTATTTAATAAAGAGAAAGCAAAAATTCCCTAATAGGGTCCGAACTACCAGTCCCTTCCTTCGGGCCTGATAGCTGCTCCCGTTCTTGACTAAAATTGTTAAATTATAGTCCAAGGTGCTTACTGACGAGGTGAAGAACTTCACTTGTTCACACACATACTTACAGAAATATATTTATGCGACGACTGAGCTGGATGTACCATGTAGCTGAATTGAAATATTCGCATGAACTCAGAAAATAATTCTCCTTGTATTTGTCATACTTACTCTGTTGTTGTCATTTGTGAAAGGATTGATATCTTAACAAGGTTTATGTACAAGGTGATAGTAGAAAACAGAAGTACAGCTAAGACTGCCATAATGATATAGTCGTAGTGTTCTGGATCCAATACAGAAAACAGTTTGTTTTCCTTTAAAATAAAATGCGATGTAGAGTGGTCAATAGTAGGCAGTACTTGCAGTTCACTATGATTAATCTGCCGTGGTATTCTCTGAATACACCATGTTTGATTACCTTCATGTATTCAGTATTTTTCCATTCGTGCAGCTGTTGAATTCGGGTCGGCACTGGCGAAATGTTCATATTTATTAAGTGCAACAGGTGTGGTAGAGAAGTGTACGGGACTGGCGTGGGTCGTGTAAGTGGCGGGACCGCAAAAGTGTATGTGCAGAACAAGGCACACTGCGGCCGCGACCTTGATCATGCAGCGAGGCCAGCTGGCTCCACACTCATTGGCAACAGCTTGTCTTGTGGTTGATGTTGCCATGGAAATGTTGGTGCGCATGCGGAGGGTGCACCTCTCGCCAGCACATTGTTGCCAACAGAAACTGGCTACAGGACTTCTTTGGATCTGCTAAATGCGGGATATGACACACAGGGAATGGTTAGTGGCAGTGGAGCCCCTTCTCCACAGCTCCGGTCGCTCAGCATTCGCCCAGCGGTGAGACAACAGGCAGGGAGATTAGGCAGGTGTCTCGCATTACTGGATCCCTGCTGTTGCAAACATGTGCTGTGGGGAGAGCTGGCTAGTGTGTCCAAGATGCGGCACGTACAGGCTGCGTGGCTGGTGGCCTATCCTCTTCCCCAGTGGTTCACATAAAATGTGTCTGTCTCATATTGACACATTCATAACTGTAACACATTTTGAGGAACACATTAATAAACTGCACATATAAAAATTGACAAATGAATTACGTTATAAGGGAGTCTGAGTTATTTGACATAAACTGGCTTTGTATGCCGAGTACAAATGGTATCGAACTTAGGTGTGCCTATCTTGTTAACTTGTATTTGTATCGTTGAGTCACCCAGGACGTTCACTATGCTGAAGGGGCCTCGGTAACATTGTGTAAGGGTTTTTAGTCGTCCTAGGTTTAGTACCCACACATAATTGTTTACCTGTAGTGTACATGGTTTGTGGGTTCTATCGAAATGGGTTTTCTGTGGTTAATGCACATGTAGCTGATTTACTTTAGCATTCTAATGGTATTGCAATAATTTATTACACCAGTCATTCGCTCGGTCATGATACTGTGTAGCCACCACCTGTGTGGGGAATACCGCCTCAACACCATGTAAGATATAAAAAGGTGTATACTTCGTAGAGGTGTTGATGCTTGTATTATAATTATATAGAATAAATTCGATGTAAAGATCCCGGTTGGTTTGGTTGTTATTAGCACAAGCGGTGAGCTGCTCACTTACCATACAATTTGTGACTTCAACAAGCCTGTTGCAGCCGGGCTAAATGCAGTTGTGGTTAACTTTTTAATTCCTAATGACTTGAGTAGATTACTAACTAGCTCGTTCTGGAAGCTAGTACCACGATCTGTGAGGATTTGTTCTGGGCAACCAAAATGTAAAATTACCTGCTTAATGAAGTTGGTGCATGTGGCCACGTCTATAAATTTAACTGTCATAGAAACAACATAGTGACTTAGATATTCTGTCATAACTAAAATGTAGCGGTTACCATGTGTAGCGACAGTGAAGGGACCTTTAGCATCTAGAGCCGATGACTTTTAAAAGAGGTTGAGGCAGAATATATGTCATTTGACCTGCATACTTTGTAAAAGGGGCTTTGGTTTTTTGATATAGTGGACAAGCTTGGAAATAATTTTTGACATCGGTAGACATAGTGTCCCAGTGATAAGTTTGTTTAATCTTCTCTAGCATTTTAAATGCACCAAAGTGCCCACCTCCAAATATGGCATAATGGAGTGCCTGAATAATTTCGTTATCGACTTGTGGTACAAGAGTTAGCTTGGTGGGACCCTAGGGTGTATTAAGTTTAAAAAAAATTTCTCCATTGGCTGTGATGCCATAACGTCTACTCAATCTATGGTATTTGTTGTCGGCCTGATCTGGGTGAAGTAATGCTATCTTTAATTGCTTGATGTGATGGTCACTTTCGTATTCTCCAACAAATGGGGAGGTATTTACAACAATTGGGCATAAATGAAAAATCGAGTGGTCATCAATTTTAATGTACTCTTGGTCATGAGTGTAAACAGGCAAGAAGTGTGGTTTTTCGTGTGTATTAACAATGAGGATTTCACAATTCAACACAGGATCAATACATGTTATTTCAAGAATATTGGGGCTATTTTCCTTAGTTATCTGTAAGTTCACTTGATACAATCTGGTGACAATTTTACATATTGTGTGCATTGGGAAAATGTGCTCATTTGCTAATGCCTTGGCTACCATATTTATGTCCTGAGATTGCAATTCAGCCTTGAAATAGTTTGTATATCCTCCCAATGGTTAATAGTGTATTTAACAATATTTCTTTATAATTTACTCCTGCTTATGGGCATCTTGTAAAACAGCTTCTGCTAATGCCTGATAAAGGGCTGTGCAAGTGATCATTTGTTCTTTAACCTCATATGTAGTGTTGTTAATGGTGACTTTGTTTGTGTGTACCTTAGGTTGAGTAGTGATTCTGCTTAAGGCATAGGGTAGGGTATTTAACTTCTCTTTCACAATATGAGGCTCAAAGTCGTACTCACTAAGGGCGATCGCCATTTTATGAATTCTGATGTTATGCTCAGCCATGGAGCACAAATATCTAAGACTGGCATGGTCTGTTTCGATTTTAAAACATCGCCCATCTAAATATTGATGGAAATGATTGCAGAAGTAACACATGACACCAAATTCTTGTTCTGTTGCATTCCAAAAACTTAATTCCTGGATAGATAACTTTTTAGAAGCAAACACAATGATATATCACTGTTCTATGTGTGGGTCTTCCTGCATAAGCGCTCCTCCGACTCTGTTATTACTTGCACCACATGCTAAGATTTTACTCTGGCCCTCATCAAAATTTTGTCATACATGGACCTGTAGAATAGCTTTTTAAAGTTAAGAAATGCTTGTTGGTGAACGTCCTCCCGTTTATATGTTACATTGTGTTCCATCAATTCAATAAGCAGTTGCTCTATTGTGGCGTTATTCATAATGTACCTACGTAGGTATGATGCCATGCCTAGGAACATACAAAGCTGATTTAAGTTTGTAGGAGTTGCCATGTGCTCTATAGCACAAACCTTGTTAGGGTCTGTAGAAGTCCCTTGTGGGGTTATAATATGGCCTAGTACTTTAACTGTTTGTTCGGCAAATGTACATTTTTTTGTGTTTACCTTTACATTGAACATACATAGTCATTGAAAATTTTTTTTTCTATATTTGAAACGTGCTTCTCGAACTAATTCCCTAGAATAAAAATATCATCGATGTATGCAATTGCTGCGGTCCATCATAAGGATCCTGGTAAAGTATTTATAAACATTTGGAAGTACTGAGGGGATGTACTTAACCCCATTGGCATCCATTTAAACTGGAATAGCCCAACTTCATCGATTGTAAATGCCAATTTATAACGATCTTGCTTTCTGACAGGAATACTATAAAAGCCTGAAAATAAGTTTAAAATTGTTATGTAATTAGAGTTTTGCAGAGTGTTCAAAATGTCCTCTGTACGAGGCAATGAGTACTGCACCCTTGTTAAATATTGATTAAGTTTTCAGAAGTCTGTTAGAAATCTTAACCCCCTATTTTTCTTGGAAACTATCAAACTTGGTGCAGAATAGAGTGAGTCTGCTTCCTCGATAATAACTGCCTTTACCATGTCGTTAATTTGAATTAAAATGTCATCACGAACTTTTGGACTGATTCTGTAAGGCCTAGCCGCAATAAGTTTATCAGTACTCAAAACTAACTTTATTTCAAAGTTTTTCACCTCAGTTAATTCTAAAATGTTATTGGCATACCTGCATTTATATTTCTTAACAAATCTAGCAGTTGCCTGTGTTTGTTTGGTAGATAATGTCTATTAAAATGGGGCAGCTGTGGTTGTCCAGATTCAAAACTGTCTAACACATAGTAATACTGCTCTATAGAGTTAGTATCCTCGTGATATGGCCTGCCGAGTATAGTGGTATTTCGATAATCTTCTTAGTGTTGTGTGAATGGATGAAAGAGTATTATATTTTAATATTGGGATGAAGTCATACCACTTGATGAAATCAACACCTAGAATCAAGTCTTGCTGTAGATTATCAACAACTAAAATGATTTGAGGGTAAGTGTGGCCAGAGATGCTTAAGTTGAGTGTTGTTTCAAATTTTGGTGACATTAAAACATAAATGGCACCAACTAAGGTTATTTGCTCGTGTAAAGGGTGAAGGTTCTGATTAGTAATGACTATGCTGCTACAAGAGCACCCAGTGTCAAGCAGTGTGTAATACTTCTTTCCCTTAATGGCGACAAGGATGCGTGGTGTCGCTGCACAAAGCCCAATGTGTCGGCATTTTACTTTTGGTGTGGGGTGTGTGTATGTTTGCCTGATCTAAATTGAGGTGGGGCCTCGCTCAGTATAATTTTTAACATGGCCTCATCATTGTGGGTCTCGCTCCTCGTGTTTCGAAAATAACGAGTATTGGCTATTGTGCTGTTTCGTGGTGGCCGCTCTACAAAGACAGTTTTCGGCTTCAACCCGAATTTGTTTTTGAACTGCCTAAATCGGTCACCGATGGTTGTAGAGAATTAAAAACCTTATTTAGGAAATAACGTGCATTGCCGGGCTTTATGGCCTGCATAAAAACAGAGAGTACACATGTCCTGGGTGAGGCTATGGGGCCGGTGACTGTTTGCTTGTGCATGGTGTTTCGAGTTGACTTGGCAATGTCGCAATGTGGGGCATACAGCAGTGGCTGTTTGGCAATGCTGACAGGGGTCACACAGGAGAGAGAAGTGATGCACTTCCATTTATCGTGGTCTGCCAGCAGCACTAGCACAATTCGCTCAGGCGAAACTTCACATGTCCTAGTTGCGGTAACTTCTTGCGCCCGCGGCGTGAAATGGATTGCGGAATGATACTGTTGTTCTGTGTTTACAGTTACTTTGCGATCTTTTTCTTGATGTGAGAGTGATAGAATTTGTAGGGTTTGAGTGCTGTGAGCAGTGAAGTTCGCAATTTCTGCATATGATAGAGTAGGCATGATATTATTGAAAATGGCTCTGTATGTATCTCGAACTTGGATGCTGTTTTCCTGGGTGGGGGAGACAAGTTGTTCTTTATACTGAGGGGCCCTTATCTCTATATATTGCCGTCTGTAACTTGTGTCTTGTGCCCTTCAGGGGTCTGCCTTGTTGTCTGTGCAGTGTTTGTAGGGGCCTTGATGTGACGGATGTCTGTATGGTTCCTTTCTCTGTGTCCATTCAATTACCATGGGCCGGTTGTTCCTGGTGTGAAAGTGTGTGTTTTTGTGGGTGGTGGGTAGGGGTGGAAATGTAGGTGTTTGAATGTAACTCACTGGACGTGGGTATGGTGCCATATGTTTGTAAGTGTTTTTGACAGTCTCTAATTGTTATTTTAAAATAGTGATTTCCTCTATAAGTTAAAAATGTTGTGGGTTTGGTGAGGTCTGTTCTATGTTCTGTGCGTATCTGTACATGCCAAGCTCAATGTTTTTAATGTTGTGTAGAAGCAGGTTGAGTGTTTTGTTCTCAATGGCACAAGTTTATTGGCAAGGGGTGGTAACAGAGAGTCCCAAATTATGTTAATAAATTCTGGCTCATGCAACTGTGATGTACGCTTATTCTTGTAAAAAGTTAAATTTTCGATGTGAGCCAGAGCACTCTCGCCTGGTTGTTGTTTTTTTGGAGTGTAAGAGCTGTCTGCACTTGTCTGTTATGTCGAGTTTTGTGAATGTGTGCAATAGTTTTTCTTCAATATGTTTCCAAGTGATTTCTACCGCACTCGCATAATAGAGATTTTCGAAAGTCCTCTTTGCAGTCCCATTCAGATAGAATTTTAGCTGCCATCGTTTTTCAAGGTCTGACCAGTTATCTAACTCACTGATGGAATTTAAAGTATCTAAAAATTCCTCCACATTTTCGTGATCCTCTCTGGTGAAAGTTGGGATGTGGCATGTTTCTGGAATTACAACATGTACTGGGGATGTTGTGGTTTGTGGTTGTGTAGGTGGATTTATGGTGTTGTCAGTATTCATGTCAGGAACAGAAATGTAATGTGTGTGTGGTGTTTGTAGTGTCTGGCGTGAGTGTGGTGTAAGATATCTGCTTGTACCAGGTTGGATAAATGTTGATAGGCATTGGTGTTGAGAATAGTGTTCAAGTGGTGTAATGTGTTCTTTTGGTGAGGTGTGCGAGTCTGTGTTATTACTAGTTAAATGATTTCTTAACTGTTTGTGTATTCGAACTGCACGTTTAGCATCGCCTAAATCAATTAACAGTGTCTTAGCTAATTTCCTTATATTTTGTGAGGTAGAAGGATGTTATGCAGTCCTGTCGACATGCTCGAATAAAGGTGTGTAGTGTAGTTGGTGCCACGCACTTTGTGTAACTTATAAGTAATACTAAATACAAAAGATAAGAAAATGGGAATATCTCCGAAACCCACAACAAGATACATGGAGTTTTCCTTTCTTACAAGGGAACATGTAGTCCCACAAGCAAAAACAAGCTGAGTACATGCATTAATTATAAAGAAACAAAATAAGCAGTTCTAATGGTAGCGGGGTGGACAGCGTGAAGTCAGGCTGCTAGTCTGGCAAGGCCTCCTACGCAAACTGCTGGTTACGTGCACGGCGTACTAACCATCCACACTATCGCTTACAGTGCATGCCCTGACTGCGAGGGACTGATAGCTGTTATGTTTGCTGTGCTAATACAATAATCTGTACAGTGAATTGACGATTGGAATCTATAACAAGATAATTATTGGCACTTATTGTTACTAAGATTCTAATTTTACATGAACAACTTGGGATAAAATGGTAATGAAAATACACATCAACTAACAGTGAGTTATTTCGCCTTCGCGTGGTATGCGTGCATGTAGTTTGAAGAAGCTATCTGCGAAAACTGGGAGCCACAAAAATTCCCATAGTAATCCAAATTGCACCAGCAATTACCCATCGATGTACCACTTCACAGCTATCAAATGGTATATAGATGGCTAGCCATACTTTTACCAGTAATGAGTATAGGTTATACACGGCCGTTGCTGGAATACAGCTGGTAAGGCATGTATGGGCCATTAATAGGTCACCTACTCTCAACCATCAATTTCATTTCCATCAACATTCCAACAGTGGGTCATAAACGGCATGGCAAGTGTCTTGGTGCCAGCAGTTAACCACAGCAGGACCAGTTGTGTAAACCCTTAAGTTTTCTAGGCCAGCAGTATTCCAGCAATGCCATCAGTAAAACTGCAGTCGTCCGTCTGACTTTTAAGGGCGCGAAACACTATAGTGAAGTGCCATCAGTGGCCCAAAAATGGATAAGTTATGTGCTACCAGTGCTGGAATACTGTTGGCAAGCCATTTGTGGATAAATAGCAGTATACCCACACTCAGCTATCAGTTTCATTTCCATCAACATCCCATTAACGAGCCATTGATGGCATGCCAAGTATCATGTTGACAGCAGTCAGCAATAACAGGGTCATTAGTGTAAACCCATAAGTATTCAGTGATAGCAGTCATACAGCAGTAAAACCACAGTCGGTCGACTGTGGCTAGTTACATGGGTACTCTATAATGTAAAGAGGCAGGAGGTGTCACGCGCGTCTCTTAGCCTTGTCGCGCCCCGAAGATGGAACTACGCCTGCAGGATCAGCCTGTAATGAGTGTAAGGCAGCGGTGTTACATGGCGGTTGGCTGGAGCCTGGGTGGACAACCAGCCTGTAATGAGTGTTCGGCTATACCTGGTGGAGGTGTTGCTGACTACGGGAAGCTCAGCTCCTTCTCGCCCTCTCCGCTGGCTGCCGTCTGTCATTATCGGAGGCCTGGTTTGAATATAGTTGACTGTGGGAAGCATATTGCTTGCTCGACTCTGCTCCCAGCAGTATTCGTCGGGATGCTTAAGGTATGGTGGGAGTTTTGCTGACCAAAAGGGAAACACTCTCCCTCTGTATGCTCTCTTTTCCTCTCTGTGTTCTGCCGGGGAAATTAGAGGCAGCTAATCTGATAAGTGTCGGAGATATTGTCAGCTCTAGTAACGGAAAGTAAGCAAATACGTGCAACAGGAAAGGGCTAGTGATTGTTTTCATATAGCATCTCCTAGCTCAAGAGAACCCACTACCTCCTCGTGGTACCACTGGGTAACCTCGAAGCACCGAGGTTAGCAATAGTGGGAAACTCCCAGGCGTTCCCTACGCCATGTTTACTAAAGAGGGCATGTGCTTCCCAAGTTAAGCTTGAATCACTGGCAATCGTAATGGTAGTGCTTGGTAGCGGGTCGGTCGACTCCTTTACTGTCAGACTTGGGCCCAAGGCATGAATTTCTATATGAAGAAATTCTAAAGTATGGTAATGGACAAGACTGGGGCTGATAAGATTTTCAGTCCAATCAGTGGGGAAAACCTATCTGTGTCATGAAAAGGAAGGAGTAGCACTGGCTGACCTCCGGACCCCAATAGAGGTTTTCTCATTTTGGGGATCCCTGGCGGTGACGTTTGTGTTGCTACCGAGCATGTAAGCCGAGTCATTTTTCTGAGATTCCCTGACGCCTATGGCGTCAAGTGAGGTTGGACTCGTGCTGGCAGTGGTTGAAAATTCGTACTCAGGCACGCAAGCCTGGCATATTGGATTATGAGAATGGTAAAAATAATAAGTCTAATCTGCAAAAGAACCAATATGCGTGACACAGTTAAAAGTTAACAGATAACAGCAAATGCTACAATGTTGTGGCCTGGGAGATAGCTGCTATACTCATTATTAAGGTTAACATGCGTCATTTAAACAAATACTGAGAATGAGAAGACCCGGAGTGCTTGTTGGCTAAGAGGGCCCAACGTGATATTACTATTGTATTGTATATAATGTGAAGTAACTACTTAAAGTTGTTATGCAGTAGTCTTTCGCTGCGTAACTGTGGAGTTTTAATGTAATGTGTAATATCGAGGGTCACTCATAATGTTCTTTTTTATGTAACCTTGGGGATTTCGCTTTTAAAAATTGTATTGTATTTAGAACCAGGTATTTTGAAAAGATTTGTCACAAAAAAGGCAACTTCAAAATTATAAAACAGAACTACGAGTTAACTCTTTTACTTGGCAAACCCAAAGTTAAATAATAGCTTATTTATCACACAAGAGTTTTGGGGAGGGGGAGGGGGTGAGGATGTCCTATTCTTGTAGGAAAAGGTATCCAACTGAGGGAATTAGAGACGGAGTCCCTGCAACATGTGCGGCAAGCTACAGCCACAAGCGCTTACCTAGTGGCGAAGATTTCTGGTTGCCAAACTTGTTACAGTGATCTTCCCAACCTGTAGTATAAGTAACCTCAGGATATTACAGGTCGTGAATAGCATTCATGTTCTACGTATACACGATCGCTGAGTGAAACTTCTAAGAGGACTATGTACGGAAACATGCTCTGTGAAATCGTTGTTTGTGCGAATACGCACATCTCGGTAAATAAATGTTCTGGAAATACGACTTTTTGCCATAAAAGGTAAAAAAAAACAATTATCTATGTCCTTATTTTACCATATTAAGTGTATTCGTGGACAAAAAAAATCGAGGACGTGGTCAAATACAGCATTTTTAAAGCTTGCCTATGTAGTTTTCTTAAGCAGTAATCTATGGGCATCCATCGCGTGGTAATAAAGTCTCACTTTTCCAGAGCTAATTTGCACGGTACAGTATTTTGACGGAAACACCGCACGCTTTGCGCGTAGGAGCAATAAGGCGCTAGGGGTGCGTGCTAGAGTCGCCCGTATCGCTCCCTCGCTTCTTGACCTTGAACGCGCAACTACACAGTTCCCTTAAGACAAGAGACTGTTCTGCTTCTGCACGTGTTTCTACATTGACTTGCCGACTGTTCCGATAATTCTAAAAATCACTTCTTCAAATAGCAATGTCGACATTTGTTTTTTAAGGAACCCGTGGCGCAGTCGGTTGGTACGGCACCGATCTGTGGTGCGGGAGGCTCTGGGTTATAAGTTTGTCTGTAAGCCATCCCTTGCTAAGCTTTCATGCATAAAACCAGGGGACGTTAAAAAGCGCTTTAAAATTACAATTGAAGGAACTCGTCATTCTTTAGTATATACAAATTACTAAAACTCGGTCAGAGGAAGAGTATTAACGTACTAAAACACGCACCTGCGTGACGTCACCGAGTACTGAACACAGAAGTTAAACAGCCGCTTATGCCGTGCATTTCACCCGCACCTGCCTACTAAATGGTGTAACCGGAAATCATCTTGTCGGAACGCCGTTCGCCAATCAGCGCCTGCCAACTCACTTGCCAGCTAGCAGGCTAGCCAATAGGGAAACATTCGCGAAACGCAGTAGCCAATCAGACGCAAGGTTCGCACAGCCAATCGGTCAACAGGTACACCAATTTCGAAGTAATTGCCTCGTTATTTCACTTCTGTAATTTCATATTCTGTTGCAAAGTATGTTGCATTGTTAGAAAAAATTCCGCAAAATAACGGAAAATCGCCGGTAAAAAATTGCTGAGAAATCTTCCCAAAACTATGGAAACGACGTTTACTTCAGGATAACTTACCTTAAGGAACTTTCCAATGAGTACCCAGTTTATAAACTATGGTTACGAAAAAAAAAATTGTTTGGTCGTGGTTTTCCTGTGTACCTGCATAAATGCATTTTTAAAAAGTTTTTAAATACTTTATAATGGAGCGGAATTCGAACACGTATTAATAATAGTTATATCGTACAAAGACTCTAATATATCATACAAAGACCTCTCGTTTTACATGCTCTTGTGTTAATTCAACTTTGATGCAACACGTACATTTTTTAATTTCTAGTAATATTTGAGTGTTTAAATGTTCCTCATCGAAGAAATAGGCGTACATGTAAAGAATGTTCTCACTGCAGCATGCGCAGGGATGATCATATTTTATTTTCCGGTTCTAGCGGCGAAAAGTGCTCTCTATAGCCTCGGTATTGTGCGTTTCTGATCCCCGAAACTATATGGCTACACGGAATGGGTCTGTATTTTGTATGCGAGGACTTCATTTGTGTTTCTCATCACTGCTGACCACCTTTCCGTATATTGGCTGTAAATTTCCGTAAAATTATCCAATACACGGAAATGTTAAACGGTGTAATCCAAGTCCAAGCTATGTCGTTTTGACCGTTGTGGTGGCAAAAACCGTGTTCATAGCTGTACTCCATATTTCCTCTACTCGTCGCCTGAACGAACGCGCGTGCGTAAGCAGGGTCATTATTCTGTTTTTATTTACTTTTTACTGTTTTTATACGTCATTTACCGTATAACTGTCTTTACAAGGCTAAATGGAATTTTGTAACGTCACAATGTGCCAAGACAGTCCTGCGAATATCTCGCGACTGTCTTTACATAAATAAAGTAAATGAAATCCATCGAGGTATCTATCTTTATGAACAACAATATGGCAAGCACACTCCACGCCGATGAGAATAAATATTAGATTCTGCCATATTTTTGCATAAATAAAATGGTGTCTAGAAAATAATTAATAGTTATAGTATATTTTTGCATAGTTATACTTTTCGATGCTTCGTTTTAACGTAACCACAAGACGACAGACTTCGGTATAGGTTAAACCTGCTATCTCATAATGCCCGAAATGAAGTACGACTATCCGAAAACTTGTATCATAAAGACAAGAAGGTTTATTTTGAAAGTGCTATTCGAAAATGTATAAAGAAATAAATATAATTTAGTTGGATATTCACTATAATAGTAAACCCTGTTATAGAAAATTTTCTGTGATAACGGGGTGGGCGGTTAGAATGCGATTCAATAAGCAAACCGTTGATTTTAGAAAAGAGTTCTTAGCGTTGCCAAACGTACATTGCAGAAACTTTCTTATGTTTTAAAAGTAATTCTGTGGAAAGTAGGTGCTAAAGATATTTTTGTACCAGTGCAATTAAATTAGATTTAAAAACTGTACAAAGCCTTTGTGTGGAATGTGTAAAATAATGTTGAATTTTAACAAGCAATTACTGTAGACTTCGATTTTGTTGTTAATAGTGATCCACATAATCAATGCAATATTTCAGCTGTATAGTTACGAGAAAATATTTGGTAATTGGTTTCCAAAATAATTGTTTGTAACGAGTACTAGCACAGAAAATTCTTATTGTGTATGCGTTGACGCAAAGAGAGCATTACGGAGATGCGTTACAGATCGAGACCTGAAAAATTCGCGGATTCATCTCGGGACAAGCAAGAATTCAAAACACGTGCGTTTATATAACTTAAAAGCTATTGGTCCACACAGTTTTTGACACCTCCTCTAGAACGCTGGCCCAATCGTCGCCTTCCACTGCGACAGCAGACAACATGTGCAGCTGATTAGGCACATTTGCACATACGACTGTGCAGTCTAGCCTACAAGTCATTGAATTCGCGAATTATTCAGGTCTCTAGTTATAGAATACCGCATGGATTCAATATACTGGTATACTAGTTTACTTCCAACTTTTCAGAAGTCTTGCTAAAGTTCTACTTCCAGGATATTGCTTCTCCTCACACAAACAAAGCTAAACTAAGTCTGGAATATTATACCGAAGGGACAACGCACCTCATTTTTGTGCACTCAGTCTAACAATATTTTGCATAAGAATTATTTATTACTAGGCATTACCAACACATGTATATTCTTTCTGTCTTTATTCACATTAGTTATAAATTAAATTCAATAATTTATAAATAAATTATATAAGTTAATTATAAGTTCAATTTAACCAAAACCAAGGTACTTTTAAGTTAACGTAAGTATAAAAAGCTTACGATACGTAACATAGGAAACATCCAAACGCGTCATACATGGGGCGTTTTTCAAAAATGTTTGATTCAAAAAAGTGTGAATAAACTGCGAATGGACTGTATATAAGTGTCGTTGGAGCTGTCGTTATCATGCTGGATTTACAATGCCACGACGAGGTCTTCCCAGGAGTCAGACACGACGTTACAGCCCGACTATTTCCTCCACCAAAATTAGTTCAAAGTTTACAATGCCCCGACGGTTTCCTTCCGACAAGAGATGCGTAACTCTCGGCAAATCCTAGAATGGCCAGTAACTTGCTATGGAATGTGAAGAAATCACAGATCATTGCACACTATTTTGTTTTGATAACATTTTAAACTAAGTATTTTTGGATTTTGTGAGCTGTTATTGTTCCAAAAATATTTAATTTCATCAATTCATTAGCTTTCTGTTACAAGAAAACCAGAATGTAGACGTAAAAAAGCATATGTTTAATGTGAGATTTACCACAGTAGTGAAATCCGCACGGTATTATGTTTTGTAAGGTTATGTTTCTGTTTTTTTTTCTACTGCCAAGCAAGGCCGACCGGTTCGACACCCGACGAAAGTAGAAATATAATTTACTTCTGTCGGGGCTACGTTTGTCGGGGTGACCTTGTTCCTGATTTATGGAAAATGTTCGTCTGTGTCAGGGCTGTTTTGTCGGACTGACGAGTTATTGTAAATCCAGCTTCACTGTGATGCTCGCAGTCTAACGCCCGGTTGCATCAACATCTTCTCCCATCGAGATAAAATGATCCTAGTTCCAAACCAGTACCCAGTTTGATCTTGGTTCCAATGTAAAAGTGTTGCACCAACGAAATTTCATGATTCTGGATCTCCGATTCGTCTATCTCGGTTCGAAACTGAAAGATCGATATTGAGTATGAGACAAATTTTGTTATTGGTGCGTAATATATGACGTCATGGAAGTAGGCGTATTTTTCATAATGGATAGAGCTAGATGTGCGATCCTTTATCTGTTTTAAGTGAATTATTGTTGTACTAATTTTACTGAATAATATTCAAGTACGTATAATGTTTTAATTTCCCAAGAAAACAATTGAACGTAGTTTTATCTGTTGGCATACGTTCAAACTACATTTGTCGACGATGGCAACCGATCTCAGATCGAGATCTCGAACCTCCAACTTCGACGGTTTGGAATAAACTGAATCTCGATCTCCAGTCCAGCTCTGAACTCGCATGGTGCAACAGTTTTCTGTATCGATCCTAGATACGATCTCACATCGAGCTTCGAACCACGATGGTGCAACCGGGCCTAAGCATTGTGTAGTTAGGGAACCAGACCAGGCCGGAGGTTATTGGAGGAAGGGGGGGGGGGGGGGGGGCGCGGCGAGACTGCTGCGACTGACTCTGGCCACCCAGGGTCATGCCGCCTCCCCACTCGGCCTAATTGACGGCGCCACGGTCTGGCGAGACGCCCTTAAGTGGCCACAAGGAAGTTGCCAAGGGGGGTTCTTCAAGAGGCGAGCAAGCCTGGAGCCGCATTCAGCCGCTCTCTTCACTGAACGCTGTTCAACACACATTATTTTATCCTGTATTTACATGATATTGTATGGTTTCTTGAACATGGTATCGATGATAAACTGACAAAGCTACATCATTAAAAATATATATTTTATTTATGTTTAGTGCAAATACGAGCAATTTAACTTAACATCTCTATTTGTAAAAATTTCACGATGTTGTTTTAACACAAAGTTCGGTTTCAGCTTAAGTGTTCATTGAAGTCAGAACAGGGGAATTTTGAAATGTCTTTGAAAGCAATACCTAGGTTTACCTGATCTGACTTCAGAATATTTTAAAATTCAAATGCCATCTCAAAAATTAAAACTGAGATACGGGCGAACAGCGTAAAAATTGCGCAAGAAATATTTTCTATTCAATTCAAGATACACGAACAATTATTTTGAGCTAAAGTCTAATTTTTTTAATTTCGCCCAATTTTGAGATTTGTGCAAAAATCCACACAAATAAAGAATTCCCATAGCTCGTTCCATTCGTTTATGAAGAGTCGTTTTCATACACTGTGAAACGGTTGTGAGATTCTAATTTCATGCCACGACGAACAGAAAACAGCATGATAAAAATGGAGAGAATAAGTCTAGCCTCATGAAGGCGTTTAACTCATTCAACCCGACGATCAAGAGCGTGTCGCACAGAACGTGTCCTCATGGCCTGCTTTGCAATCTGCAGGTAAACAGAAAGAAAATGCATACTCTAATTGTGAGTCACCAAGGACCAGTTTTTAAAATATTAATTCTACACTATTACGCCGAAATCACATATCCCCGACGAGCACAGCACGACACGACAAAAATCGCAACCACGGCCATTTGCAATGCGACTGCTCTAATTTACAGCCCGACAGTTTACTGACGCGACACGACGACTAAAATTTTTCGGATCCATTTAGAAGGCGCTGATTAAGCACGCTAGTTTTAAAGGCGGTGGGCAGACGGGAAATCTGGGATACATGATGGTGACAAAGTTTTATAGCGAATGCATACAAAGGTAAAATTATTATTTATAAGAGTTAAATAGAATACTTTTCATAATTTGTTTTCTTTTAAGCTACGTATTTCCTGTTGGAAGGAAAGCTTATCATACAATTTCATTTTACAAAGTTGTACACTCTGTGCGTCGTGCCGCACGGTACGACGAAGAATAGAAATGATTTATAATCAAAAACTGCTGGTCGTATGACAGAATTGTCGGGCTTACGTCAGATATATCTTGTATTTCATTATTGGTTATTTTGTTTTAAGTGTCGTGTCCTGCTTGTGGTGTTGGGCTGGTCGGGGCTATGTGATTTCGGCATTAGCCTTAAGCTTTACTGCTCGTCGTCTACCAATAATGAATGATCGAGAATACGCTCGTTCAACGCGAATGTCCTCCAGTAATAGTCGTCCAGTCGTCTTATATCATTGTCTACATTTTTAGCATATTACATGCTTTTTTTTTTCGTTATGAAATAAATTGGCTGCTTGAGGAAAGTATGAAATTGGAAAACAATGACTTTTCAAAAACTAAGCTAAATCTTAATTTATATATTTTTTCCGTATAAACCATAAAACTGTATAAAACATGTTAGGCTACAGCTCAAAATAATTGCACGTGATATCAGAATGTCATTATAAATATTTCTTGGAAATTCATTACACTGTTCACCTGAATTTTAATTTTAAACTCTTAGATAGGATTTAAATACGAAACAGCAAAACTTTAAAACCTTACCGTGTGTGAATAAAGTGTCAAATTTCAAATAAATTGCAAAACGCCACTTCCATAAACATGCCATATAAAAACTAAACATTGTGTTGATGTAGTCTATTCGCGATTTCAACACCCTTTCTGAATCAGGCATTTGAAAAATCACCCCATGTATGACGTATTTGGTTGTCTCCTAGCTATGTTAGATAACATAAAAAGTGTTAACATAAAAGTACTTTATTTTGTAAAAAAAAATCCAGCCATTCATGTCTCTTCTCTTTATTAATTATACGCTATTATAGCTTTGTAAATTAAACTATTTGTCACTTATAAACCAAGTGCGATATTAACTATCGCTACTTTTAAGATGTCTGCCGAGAACATTAACACCGCTACGAGCACAAAAGTGGCAAAGTTTTCCACAACGATCGCATTTTTCAGTTTCTTGTTACAGTCGAGCTGTAGAATGCGTGCCATCTAGACTTCATTCTTAGAGCTACGTGAACACAAAATAGATAATTACTATGATACCCGAGTTCAGAGAAGAAGCAACACCCCCCCCCCCTCCCGACAGGAAGCTAACTGTTCGACAGGTCAGTTAACAGTCAGCTACGTGACATGATACCTCACAAGCGTCTGCTATTGCAGCTGAGACACACGCAGCTACCCGACACACCAGCTAGCCAGCAGGCAGCTATCCGACGTGTCAACTCACCGACTGACAGCTGTTCGACAGAACGGGTGAGTTGACATACAATTAGCTGTTCGACAAGTTACCATACCAACACGAAGGTCAACTGAGAGTGATGCAGCTATTACAAAGGACAGCTGACTAACAGGTAAATTTTCGACAATTCAGCAGAACGAAATCCCTCTAGCAGAAAATATGTGAAGATAATTTTATTTCAGGTGACTATCCTCAGATTTTTTGGTGCCTGAGTTGGACAAGTTGATACATGCGCAGACGTTGTTTTATGTCTGTTGCTGTCCATATTATGATGTAGGCGCCTAATCGTCGATGCTGATACGTTTATGCATACTTGCCAACATCTATGCCGAATTCCCTACGTCAGTTTAAACGTGCCGAAACCGTGCAAACCTTTTCCTACGATGTTTTTTCGCTTGCAGTGGTTGAACAGTCAACTTTGTAAACGGCGCTGGGTTGCAGATCTCGGCACGAACCTCTGGCCTGAGCTCCAAATCGGGATTTCATTTACCAACTGGAAGGACCAGCTGACCACTCTGCCTGTGCTCTCGCCCAGCCCGACGGCCAATCATCGCTCCCAAGGCACGTAATTAATTACTCTACATGGCGGAAAGGCGGCCACTGCAATAGCTGCGACCGTTAAAACATTTAACCCAGCTCCATTTATTCGGATATCCCATACCTGGAAAGCCGTAAAATACTTCCTGTGCACAGCTTGTGCCATCCATCGTTCTCTTTAATTACTTCACGTTCTTTCAAGCCCTACTATACATCACAGCTGAGAATTCCTCCAATCTAAATTAACTTCTGAAGGCACCATCTTAGCTACCTGAGACTATTTAGGGTTTTTGGGACCCGTAACCAATGGGAAAGTACCATGCGGTTTTTGAACGAAAGCAATCATTTAACACGAAAAACCACATTTTAATCTAATTCGAACGGAAGTCGCATGTAGAAATATCTAGCATTCGCTTCAGTTGTTACGCCTAGATTCGGTGCACTGTAAATTTCGTACACGAGAAACAAACGGGAGGCACAGAAGTATTTCCTGTTAAACAATATGCAGCATACCAGGCAAAACTATCCTAATAAAGTTTACTTAATTAGTTTAAAGCGGTAGGCCCGCAACTCGGAGCAAAGTACAAGAACATCGCAGGTCAGAGCAGAATACTGTGGAGTAAATGCTGCGGTTAAACGGGACACACAACTACTTCACTTATAACATGTTCATCTTTGTGCATGATTACAGTGATTCTGAACGTGTTTCCATCAAAGTCACTCCATGTTCGAAGTAAACTGCTTGTGCACATACATCACAATGATTATCTTCTGCGCTGCGATCCGATTGGCTGCCATGAAGTAAGATGGAGTGTTATTAAGATAACTGAAGATGAAATAAATGAAAAGTCAGGTTAAGCAGCACATAATTCGTACCATTAGAATCAAAGGAATGTTAATTTTATCACAATTAGAAAAACAGTTGATAATTGTTGGAAGATATTATACAAATTTTTATTTTTTTGCAAAATCGCATGAAAATACTTTGGGGAAACATTCCTCACATCTGGAGGATGAACAAATGTCATATGAACATAGGTACGTAAACGCTTCGTTTCTTTACTACACCCATATCAGTGTTATTTGCATGCATGATACACGACACCTCACACTACGATACTACACCTAGAACAGTATGAACTGCACAAGAATTAGTTACACACGTGTGAAAGCCTATCACCGGCACTAAAGGAAATATTCAAAATGCCCTCCATCAGCACGAACACGAACCCGCCATTGCACGGACACCTTGATGCGTTGATGAATCCCTGGAAAATTCCTGATTGTTTTGCACCCCGCCACATATACGGTTACGGAGGGTGTCCAGATCGTCGACTGGGGTTGTACACACAAGTCCCTTTAAATGTCCCCACAAATAAAAGTCTAGTGGATTCAAATCAGAGCTCCTCGGTGGCTGGTGTGGGGCTGCCAATTATAGCTGCGATGGCATTCCACAGTAACATGATCCAGCTAGCGGGTCATACACTGTACGTTATGTATTATGGGCTGTAGTAAAGAAACTAAGCGTTAGCGGACCTATGTTCACAAAACAGTTTTTAATCTTCCAGATGTGAGGACTGTTTCCCCGAAGTATTGACATGCAATTTTGCAACATCCTGTAAGTACGTATGGAGGCGTGATCAAGGGATTAGAATTCCCTTTCATCTGCATTCATTTACAGAGATGCAACAGAAAAAAGTGATATGGGGGAGGAGTGCGCATGCCCATTGCACAGTAGCCACTATCTGTGTTAAACATTGGGCTGTTTTTCGACAATAGCACTATCAAAAATGTGGATATGATATGAAGTTAGAATTGGAAGTAGAACTAGTCTGTGCACGGACTTGGATGCTGGATGCGGAGCTGCGACGCCATGGCGGTCATCTTGTATGATGTTACGCTGAACCCTCCAGCTCTGTCATTCCTCATCAATGGAGGCCACCTTGGATTTCCATTTTTCCCTCGAAATTTTCCCTTTTCTATCCTGCTCTATCATTCCTTCCAGCCTCGTGATGCTCTTGCATTCCGATTATTTTCTCATGCTTTGGCATTCCATCCTGTTCTCTATTCCTTGCCAGTTTCTCTTGTTGGTTTTATCCCTTAGTTTTCTCATATTACTTCTGGCTTCTCTCTTGCTTTTCAATCCTCCATCATTAATTCCCGCCGCTAGTCGCCTGCTGGAGGTTACCATCTTTGATTCCTGCGCCCACCACCAGAGTGTACTAAGTACTTGCTTTTATGTCCTTCATCTTTAATTCCTGCCACCAGTAGGTTGATGTAGGCAGCCATCTTTGATTCACGTATTTGCCACCAGAGTGTGCTAAGTTCTTTCTTTTTACATCCTCCATCTGTAATTCCTGCGTCCACCACCAGTCGGCTGCTGTAGGTAGCCAATTTTAATTCTCGCACCCACCACCAGAATGTGTGAAGTTCCACCATGGGCTGTGAGATGTGCTGGTATCGATGCGGCCATTTTGTGTGTTGATTCACTCGTTGCCGGCAGAGGTATGCTAGTATCGGGGAGTGTAGTGGTCGCTAGGAGCACTGGGAATAATTTTAGTTGGTAGTCATTTCAGAATTCAAAAAAATCAGGTGGCATGCAGTTTCGATCCGACCACCCTGGTCATTTTTTTTATGTCTACACCACACGTCCGCCATTGAATGGTAAATGTTAGGAGAATAAATAAAGTAAATACTCACATCGGCCTATGCATTTCCCAGACCATAAACTTGCTATGGCAAAAAAAAAGGAGGAGTGATGAAGAATTCACAGAAAAATAACTGCAGACATTGTGTGTGCATGCACACTTTTCTTTACATTTGTAAAAGTTGTATATAAATTAATAGTACAAAATTATCATCATCCTAACATTCATAAAATAATTATATATATGCCCACATAAAAAATCTGGGCAGGTCACATCTCCATATAAAAGTTATATAGGCATCCATACAAAGCCAATTGTGCAGCAGCATACATGTGTTTCGATCATGCATATGCACTCACTTTTGTATCTCCAACTTATCCGTGTATTAAGTACCATCAAGTTGTCTGCGCGGGAATGGAGTAAAGCCACCATGCACGCGGGAAACATTTACTTCTTAGTGTTCTGTAACAGAGGTAATTAATAACAACCGTTGCAGCCAGCAGGTCACCATTCTGCATATGTATTGGGAGAACAGCCATGAATAGTAAGCAGCAGCATGCACCACATGGTAATACAAGTCAGTAATAATGGTCGATGACTTGCAAATTATGCTGCCAGAAATAATGGCCCAGCGATGACCAACCCAGAGGTAATTAATAAAAACTAATGCAGCCAGTGGACAGCCAGTCACACACACACATAGGAAGACTGCCAACTGGAGCCCTCGTGAATATTAAGTAACATGCACCACTGAATATTAAGTAACATGCGCCACATCGTAATACAAGTCAGAAACATCCAAGAACATTAACACGCATGCAGTATTACAAGTGAAAAAATATGGCCTGATTTCAAATCTCTTGGTGGTGGTGGGGGGTGGGTGTCATTAACAACAGTGGCCTACTGAGCCAATGTGGGAAAGGAGCAGGAGGTCATTAATAACGGTATCTGTCAGACCTTCAGGAATGTTAACAAGCACCCAAACCATAAGAAACCCAAAACCTCTGTGAGAATAGGCTACATGACCAGCCTGCAGGCACACACCTAGCCAGAAGTAATCAGTAACCGAGAACACGATTATCGGCCATCCATGTTCAGCCCACACCATTAGCAGCACACCAGCCAGGAAAATAATCACAGGCATGGTAATATAACAAAGAGGGAGGAATGATGGTACTGTAAGGAAGATTACTAAACACAAGTACGTATATATTTAAGAATGAATTAATTTATACTTAAAATAAATTACATTTGTCAGTGGTATTTTCAGGCACACAAGAACATGCCACTTTATCTCTTGTAATGCAGCATCCAATTACCCATCATAATCGCAGATCCATGTACCCATCAGTTGTATCGAGAATCTAAACAAAGCCATTTTACAAGCAGCCGATTGACCGACCACCGAAGGACTTTCTCAACCAAATTAATGTCGGGGATCTATGTAAGCCATACTGGATAATCATAAAAAGAACCCTGGATAAAAGTTCCATCCAAGTCCTCAAGATAATAGTTCCTTGGCTCTTAATTGCAAATCTTGACAACCCGGTATACTTAAGTGCTCCAATTATGCCCATAACCTTTGGCAAACCCACCCTTGTTTCGATAAATGCAAAATTAGTCACCAACATGTGCTCTTGGCTTGCAAGTGTGGAGTCTCTGCTCAACATTGAACACTATTTTCAGCAAAGAATTATCCTTAACATCCACTGGTATCACAAGTGTAGTTCGATGTATTCCGCGATTGTAGGACGTCAGCAGGCGAGGCAACATGTCCAGTCACATTTAACTTCTCTGAGATAAAAATTCATGCCACATTACAGTCTTCAAAGTACAATTAAACTGTTCCACAATTGAAGCTTTCATTCCCCTATGTGTGCTGTAAAGATTAATGATATTCACAGCCATTAAAGAACAGAAGGCAGGAGTGTAAAATTCTCTGCCAAGATCCATTTGCAAATTTTTTGGTGTCTTTGGCTCACAAACGTCTTCATTGCGTTGCTAACATCGGGGACACATTTCTGACGGATTGGGATCGCCCGAGCATACATGCTGAAACAACCTATGACCATCAACATATATCCTAGTATTTTCTTCCATGGGTAATTATGATGTGCAGGTCTGTGGAGCTCTGTGGTGATCTGCACACGAGATATTTTTTTCTGTATATGTACTCACCTTCACGTGATTATTCTAAAATATTCACAATCTCATTCGTATAGGATTTGTTGCCAGCTTGTTGTGATTCACTTAGCAATCATAGACATGATACAAGCTCATTAGCATTATTCTAATAAACATATTCAAGTCGATTGCTTCCATCCACCTTCGATGTCAGACATGACCCGGTCGCTAAGCCAATGTCTGGGAATATATAAGCGATAATGGTGCACTTGGGGTGTGTCTCGTCCTTATAAGCATTGCTGGAATAATCATTGTCGGCGAAATGTGTATTCATAATAGTAAGTAAGTGCTTTTATTGGCAAAGCACCTCGAGCAAGTACTGCCTAAGGCTCGCATTTAAACAGCTCATAGAGGTCTGCAGATGCTCACATTGCTTCGCCACCAATCTGTATAAAATAGTTAGGCAGGAAAAAAACTTGCCTGTTCCCCAAGAACCATTTCTTATTTCTCTTATAAACACTATATGCTCCATCATTAACCATCGTTGTGTACCACGTCAGATAATTGCGAACAGATGAGTTACGCAAATTGGGTCTGTCATTTTATGTTTCCAAGCCACCAAGGTAAATCATGATCTTCATCCGCTTAGTATCTTCTGGAAGTATCTTGTACTTCATCCTCCCAAGCCTGGGTTCGATGCCTAGTTCTGTCTTCATTCCAGCAGTATCAGGGGAACAGTTTGTTGTAAATAATCTATCCAAGATATGCTCGGCTGGAATGCCTCTTCCAAAGTAGCATCGCGCTCCATGCGCGTATGATTAGCTAGTAAATACTTATTTCACACACATTCTATTATGAAATATAAATCCTTGGCAGCATCAGGTATTGTACTAAAATCGAATGCAGAATTGTCATAGTATATATATTTAGTGGATGATCGAGCATATCTGTATGATCAGCTTTGTGTAATTGTCTTCCGAATTGGATATATGCTTTATGATCGCATCTCGTACATGCTTACCAAGTCCCTATAATCAATTTTTTGATCGGAAGTCAGATAGGCATGAACAATTCCACTGCATATACCGTCTTCTACATCAGCGAGCATCACACCTATACCTCGGCCTAGTGTATTTAGTTTAGCATACATGGTAGTAAGAGCCCTGTTGGCTATTCGCTCCCCAACAGCTGTAAGTTTCGATTTCTCACTTAAATACAGTCAACTTGCCCGCACTCTCGGTCGTTGCATTAAGGCGTGCATCTAGTTTAGTAGATAAGTCAGTAAGAACCCTGTTGACAACTAGGTCTCCTACAGCATCGAGCTTCAGCTCCACAATTGCGAGCTTGCCTCTTAAAGCAGATAATTTAAGCACATTGTCAGTCAATGTACGAATATGAGCCTCCATCTTAGCAGACATCGCATTCATGCTGCCAAACAGTTGGCCTTCTACACCCTCTAGCACATCTGCAGAAGCAAAAGCAGAATTTTGCCCATACACATGATCAATGCGCTAAGCTGCACATCCATGTTAGTAGTCAGTACATTCGCATCGAAGATACAGTCTTCCATGGTTGCGAACTTCCCGCCTAAAGCATTTTTTTTGCGTTCATCCTCAGTTAATGCATGGAGTTGGGCATGCAATTCAGTAATCACAGCCATATGAACGCTGCTGGCTATTCGCTCGCCCACAACATCGAGTTTTGTCTCTAAAGCAGTGAGCACAGTCATACCAGTCAATAGTGTGCGAAGATGAGTCTCAGTTTGAGTAGATGTGGCCTTCAGTACTGCCAATGGTTTAAAAGCTTCTGAAGTGATGCTGCAGACCTTCATCACTTCCATGCTTCGGCCCTCCAGGATTCCCTCCGAAACTGCATTTACCAACTTTAGTAGATGTAATACAGCTATCCGATGCACGGTTCAGCCAACTATGACCAAACTTAGATACAGCATAGCTCATCATTCACTGATGTATGATAATGAAGTGATTCAATCCCCTATGGTAGCTGCTATTATGAAGTGGGAAATCCTTAGCTAACATAAGGAAACCATGAGGTTCTTGTCAGCAACATGAGCACATACCATTAAACCCATCAAATGGCATATCAGTATTAATATGATCAGAGTAAACATGTTGTAAATTCTGGTCATCCATGCAGAATATCACAAGGAAATTGGTATTGCTGCACAGGAGTTGTTTAGGCATACATAAGTAAGTTTCACACAAGAAAATCGAATCCACTGCCACATGGCAGCCCATTATGAAATACTGCTTCATGGTCAACTGTTTCTCGCATGTCACTATGTCGAAAACAAACACAAAGTTTGGCAAACCATCATTTGGCAGCACAACTTCTTCATTGTTGCTACATAGTAAATAGCGGAGGCCGTCTACGGCTTGAAGTATTTGTGCTAGTCATAGGTACTTTGCTTGTTGTAGCGATTTAGAGTATAGGTAAACATTTTCGAATCGAAGACCATTGGGTTCCTCCAACAAGCTCAGAAGCACACATATCTTTCCACAGTTCTTGGCCCTGCTATGATACCTCACACAGAGTTTGGCGGCAGTTTCCCATGACACAATTTCGTGGGAGATAGTTTTGTCATTAGTAATTATTCAGAAAAGAAGCATGGTGGTCTCTGTCACAATTTCTATTGAACAGATATATTAGCAGGTAAATCACCGGTACTTATAGTAACAGGACCACATTTGAGACCTGGTGAGGTAGCTGCCCCATGCACATGCACCTGGGGTCAGATGATGGGATGACCAAGTTCTAGGTCAGATAAGGTGGATGGCCACATGCTGCGAAACCAATATATAAAGTAGGCATGGTAATAAAGTTATCTTAGTATGCCATAATGTACCATGGGAGTAAGACAAAAAGGAGATATGGACTGGTTAATATGCTAATCAACAACATTTTCTTTCAAGGCACGCGTTCCAGGCTACAAACACTGCGGGCCTGGCACTCATCTAGCACGTCAATTGAAGTGTGCAGAAATCCCTGTCAATTTGTTGGACGAGACATGCAAGTTACACGACATTGCCTATGCAACCAGTAGCAAGTTTGAAGATAGCCATGCAGCCGACACTGTTCTTGCCGAAAAAGCCTAGTCGATAGTTAGGTCGCCGAAGTCCAAACTCAGCAAACGTCAAGCTGACTTGGGGGTGTCCAAGATTATAAAAATTATAGGTAAGAGCGGTATGGGTTTGCAGTTGGGAAGGAAGGAAAAGGAGGAAGACACGGAGGAAACTTCGCAAAGTAGTACAAAAGCAAGGAGGCATCTTGCCCTTCATCCTGTCAGTACTAGGCATCCTCGGCAGCCTTATTGGAGGTGCAAGTGGTATAGTGAGAGCGGTGAACACGGCCAAGTTAGGAAATAAGCAGTTGGCCGAAGCAATTCTGCACAAAAACATATGTAAGCTCATGCTAGAGGTAAATAAAACAGTGGCGGCCTATATATTCTTACATACTATGTAGTTGGTGAAAGGGAAAGAGAAAACAAAGGAACATATGAAAATCAGTCTTAAAGTCACTGCCCAGCCACCCACTCACAAACATAGACATTCAAATATTTGCCCTTAAATTATAAATAACCAATTTCCGAGGCATGTTCATGCCCAATCGCCTACAGCAACAATCTGAATCGCATAAAGTGTGGTATAGTAAACCTAGTTACGAGCTCTGGGCTGGGGACTCATTGGACTACTTATAAAAAGTGCGGAGAACATGTGTAAGCATCCATTCAATGGACCATATCATTAGTGATGGGACTTATAGTGCGGCAGCAGTATCCAGGACCGCATTTGTTTGCGTGTAGGCTAAGAGAATAACTAGCACCTGCTTGTAATTCATAATTAGGAGCCTATAGACTTCAGTGAAACCTAGCAGCTTGGCTAGTGGGATACAAATTTAAAATTTTCCGCCACTATTAATGGGAACTTTAAAGTCCTCTTCGATACCCAAGCCTGCCATTTTAACAGCCAGCAGTTAGTTGTGTCAATGAGAGTTAATTCTTTATGGTGGCTATAATTCCAACGTCTCTCATCGCATCCAATTCACATCCATTCAGCTTGTACACGGTTCTACTTTTCATGTATAATATTCCATTTCTTATGATTCGCATTGTAACAGGTACAGCAATACCAGCCCTTGTAATCGTCCCCTGGAACCTCAAATAAGAATTACATGGCATTGTGTATACATCTTGGCATTCTACCGGTATCCTTACTTCGGACGAGAGTACGTACGAACCTGGCAGATGGGGCATGTATGCGGGATTTCCGCCTTGTTGATCACATCTTTGAAGCTCGATGGCTCGTCTACATCTATTTCCACATCCACATTTTTTGACCGATAGTCCCAATCTTGTAAGGAAACGTACTACATTTTCATATGTTAACACATTGAGAGCTCGCCTCGTACTGACTTCCAGTTTGGCAGCTAGTAGAATACTTCTGCGAGTGTAACTCTGTTTATTCCAAATCTTTGTAGTTTCTTTTTAATTTACCAGTATATGGGGACAAAGGAAGAATAGTATGTTCGTACATCAGTTGTGTATTTATTACCACGTATATTTGGTCTTCTGTCTTGCAATGATTTATATTTGTCTGTGTATGCGGAGAGAACTAGGTGGATCGTTGTGGCAAAAATAAATGAATATATGTTTTGTAACCATATACAGTATAATTCTTTGTTTGTTACTTACCATTGACGTTATAGTGGTTGCATACATACACACACATATGTAAGTGTGTATATATATATATATACACACACACAAATCGTAATTACCTGTATGATGAATGTAAGACACATATTAAACATACAGCTGATTATTTTCCTTAGAAAGTTGCCAGTATTTTGAAGCTAGCATTATTGTCTGTAGAGAGAGACGGTGTACAGGAAATACAAGTACCTTGCATGCTGGAGGCTGCAACCACTGGGTTTGGCCCCTTAAGTGTTACACCCATGTTTGCGTGACCGTCTCCCCTGCATAAGCGAGTAAGGTTCCCTGGGAGGGAGTGATGGGGGGGGGGGGGGGCAAGGGAGGAGTGCTCCCTCCATCCCGAGCGAACGTATAGTATACAAAACGACCATCGAACTGTAGTCCATAGTTGCTTGATGAGATCAGCCAGCACATTCGAGTATGACCTGTTCGTTTGCTGCTACATGCTATCTTCACCTATGCACACAGTCGTTAACCGTAATTCGCATCCAATGCTTGTGGCAAGTGTATCATTTACATCTTGGTGCTAGGTTCCTGGCAGACCTTACACGCGCACTTAATTGTGTTTGCTCATGAGTGTACTTGAATTTGTTTCCTCATGAACATAATAATCACTTGTTGGATAGCTACATTAGCGCAAGAAGTATAAATAAGACGGCTCTAACTCACCATACTTCAGGCTGAGGACTGGAGGACTGCCTCGGCCTCCCAAGGTTATCGCTGGATTTCCCTTTTTTCCCTTTTCCCCGTCCTAAGTGGCTGATTTCGCGTACAAAAACTCATTGTTTTTTTACTTTCTACCACAGAATCTCCTGAATTCCCCTCCCGCTGATGGCGGACATCTTGACAGCCAGTGCTAATTAGCAAAATCTGGGCAGTCGGCCCTTTGTGGCTGCAGTTTACCCAATGCAGATTAATGTGTTGGAGCTTCTCTCAAATTCGGAGCTCCTCAAATTACTTCCAAATTGAGAAATAATTCCGGGCGGCCATCTTTGTATCGACGACCTATGTCTACCCTCGACAATTGGCAACCAGCTAAAGATGTCGACCATTTAGGCAGCCAGCACCTCGCTGGCGGCGGCGGTGTGACATCAAGGCATCGCGAACGATCAATTTCGGATCCTGTGTAACACTGCCTTCTCCTGAAGTCTGTGTGTGTAACACTTGTAAGCATAGTTGGCTGTAATTTCCGAACCGTTTAAGTTATAGTTGTCAAATTCATAACATAGGCATCCACCCGACTAGGAGAAGGGTCGTGGGGTCAAGTATGTCATATGTCAACTTATAAGCATCGTTGGCTGTAATTTCCGAACCGCTTGAGTAATAGTCATCAAATTCATAACATAGGCATCCACCCTGACTAGAAGAAGGGTTGCGGGGTCAAGTATACACTATGTCAACGTATAAGCATAGTTGGCTGTAATTCCTGAACAATTCGAGTTATAGTTAGAAAATTCATAACACATACATCACTCACAAATAGGAGAAGGGTCGCAGGTCAAGTGTGTACAATGTAGCATATAAGCATAATTCGGTGTAATTTCCTAACGATGTGAGTTATAGGTGGCAAATTCATAACATCGACATCCACCATGACTAGGAGAGGGGTCGCAGGGTCAAGTATGACATATGACATCTTATAAGCATATTGGCTGTAATTTCCGAAGTATTTGAGTTATATTTGACATTGAGATACAAGATACAAAATCATAACACATACAAATCCCCCCTGATGTCGAGAAAGGATGTGTGGACATATGTCGGCTTGCATTTCTCCTGTATTTTCGGTGCCACCACCTGTCCACACACACTTCCTAGTGTGCTCCAGTTCCCTCATCACTGCCACCAGCCACCTTCCACTTGTCCTCCTGCTCTCTCTATCTCATGTCCTCACCCTCCAACTGCCTCCATCACTCCTGACCATTCTTCCTCGCATGCTCACCACTGCCTGGGCAAGCTCCACCAACTCGCTGCACACCGACTCCAGAGAACCCATGTAACAGAGAGCAGACACCCTTTCCGACCCTATTGCTCAGAATTACCATTCATGTGTGATCAAGAATGACTTAAACATTTGCTATACTAGTACACTGCCTCCTCCAGTGGTCTGTCGGACATTATAAATATTAAAAAATCTACTTAAATCGCCATGTCGCTGGTGACCATATTGTGATCGACCACCAAAATGGCACCCATGCACCAAAAGTCCTCGGCATCCGACAACGACAGAGACCACATCACCACTGACCATCCATGAGGGTCCGAACGAAGAAGCCAACCCACCACCACAAGGCAGCCAGCTTGGTCACACAGGATGCAACCTGACCAGAACAACAATAACCCACCCACCTTAGGCAGGTGGTTGAGAATGCGATATGTAGCCCAGCCTGCTTGGAGTAATATAATAAGGAGAAATCAATTCCTTTGGCATCATGGTAACACACACAATAAAACCTATGTTCTGAGTTACATAGGATATTCTTGTATAATGCATAACAATATCATCCCCAATGACAAGAGGATGTCACAGGAGCTAGTATACCATATGTCGACTTATAAGCATAGTTGGCTGTAAGTTCCGAAATACATAAGATATAGTTTTCAAATTAATAACATAGGCCTCATCTGGGCTTTACTTACTAGCATGCTACTACTACAAGTCGTCCTAGGCGACCACAATCTTGCATCCGCACTGACCACCAAACATGTCTGAACCATCGATGTGTGTATGCACCTCCAGACAGTCGGTCAGTACCACCGGACTTGCACCCGTGAGCAGTGTACAGGGACTGCAATGTTTGTATTTATGTAATGATATGACACTCACAATGAATACACAGTCATTGCCAGACAGCCGAGTCCTTACACACACAACGCATGAGAGAACGATAAGCTTCCTTTTACAAAACAAATTATCCCCTGCCTTAACTGGTGTAGTAGTGAATACTCGTAGGGCATGAGCACAGCTCGCCGCCATCGTCGTCGTCTTTGTCTTCGTCGGTCATGTGACTTCGCTGGAAGCGGAGACTGCAATGACCGATCCTGCCTTTTCATGCACGATAGATAGCGACCAAGTACTACATCCCCACCACCTCTGCCTTGACATTGTATGTACCAGTATACTATTGAAAGAAACTAATGCATGCACCCTGAACCATCCTCGAGTTATCGCAGGTTCGATTTCCGTAGAGAGTCATCACATGCACTATTAGAGATAGTCATATGCATCGAACTGTGTGCTTTCTAAAATCGTCTGGTAGAGTGCATGAAAGAAAAAAACCTACCAACCCACACACGCATATTGCACAAGTGACAGTTAAACAAGACCATACATTGTATGGCATTCGACAAAAGCTATGTAATTCGGTCACTAATGCAAATTGTCAGGTTGGCCGAGTGGCTTAAGGCACCTGATATAACCTCTGGTTCCAGTAAAAGGGAGTGTGAATTTGAATCCGTACACATGACACATTTTGTTTTGTTTCTGTACCCTACTCGAATAAATATGGTATCCTAGGTTTGATTCTCATTGAGAGCACATGCTGACACACCTGCAGACATTCGTTGGTCCCACTGGCCATAAAAGACTAGCATGACAGTAATATCCTGTCTCCAACCTGCACTCATTTACCGACCCTTTTGCATTTACAGATAGTGATGCACCGCATAGTTGGCTGTAATTTCCGAACCATTTGAGATACAACTAGCAAAAATCATAGCATGAGCTTACAAACTCACCAGTATCTCTGACATACATTTGTGTACCAAAGCAGGTAATAATAAAAGGAAGGGGGCAGGGAGGGTTCAGGGAAGGGTCACCCTGCTCTCTAATCCGAGCAATACACACACACTCACATACAATGTATATTATTCTAGACCACGCTGGTTAAACAACCCCCTTACTGTCCGATTGAAATTAAATATCACTAACGACCAGACTGCGACCTACACACTCGTGTACCGAAACTTAAAGTACAGTCAGTCATACCCTGTATTGGACCTTCAATGTACATCAGTCATACTCCAACCCACACCCGTGTACTAAACATTCAATGCTTACAGCTAGTCTGTACCCCTCTCCCCCAACAATAACTGAGGACCGACCTGCACTTGTCGGGTACCTAGACTCAATATATACCACATACACATCCATCGACGACTCTTAGACAACTTAGTACAATCGAATTAGATATGGCGAGTAAGGATATATCACACACATTTCTACCGCGTATGTATGTACTCTGTTTATAGAGCAGAATACCTGTAGGTCACGACGTGAACTCACTGGAAGCTCAGAGTACAAAGATCTCTCTGTCTTTCTGTACATGGTATAAATTACCAACAAAGAAAGTACATCACAACCAGTATGTGTCAAAATGCACATTCTGGAAAATAACTATTGCATGTAGGCTGATGACGATGGCGTATTGTCCTTGAACAAATAAGGTATCGAAGGCCCGATTCCCGTTGAGAGTGTATACTGACATGTTTGCAATCAATCGTTGGTCGTCGGTCCCACTGCCCATGAATAGAGCACGTTGCGACCATGACAGTCATTCTGCATCCCCGACCTACACTCGTGTACCGAACCATTGCAATTACAGACAGTCATACTCTGACGACCTTATCTGCACTCATGTACCGACCAAGCCTTTTTACACGTACATGAAGCCATACTCTGCAGACCTGCCTGAACGGGAGTACATCGTGCAATGTATGTTGATCACAAATACTTGCAGTCATAGGTCACACACACACACACCCACTTTGTGTCAACCCGAAACACGAACCGAGTATGAAGGTATCGCAACACACACATATGACAACTATGTATGTACTCTGCTCTTAGACAATGCAGAGCAAAGGTTTTACCGTAACAAGTGTAGCTGTTTCAGAAGACCTGCAGGTTGCTAGCACATATCCCCATCGTGAACTCACTGGAAGCAATGAACGGCCTTCCTTTCCGCACACACAATACATTATCTGTTCGCCAGCACACAATCGTTCGCCGGAGGGAGAAGCAAGGTCACACCGCCAAAATGTTATGAAGAGACATCATCTTCAAGCACTGACCATACGATACCAGCGAATTGTGTGTACCTTGTATGCAAACAGCAGGAAGTGTTCGAAGGAAGACTAAGTTGATCGTTTACGAGTGTATAGAGGCCAATTTCACAGCCAGCAGTCGAGATATCGCAAACTAACATTCCGTGTTCGTAATTATAGTCATACACTGTCTCTGACCTACACTCATGTACTGAGGCTTTACAATTACAGGCAGTCATGGCACTACCAACATTTGTGTACCGACCGAGCATTTGCAATTACAAACAGTCATACTCTGTTGACCCTGCCTATGCTCGAACCTTCGATGCATGTACCAAACCTTTCCAAGTAAACACAGTCATACTCTGTCGACCCTGCCTGCGCTCAAACTTGCAATGAGAGTACGAACAGGCAGTTTACATCCAACAGCCCTACAGTTCCACTGTGATAACTGTGATGCTGTGTGTGCCCATAGTAATAAGCTGTGGCAAGTCGCGAACTCAGGTCCCTACAGACAGTTGCTTGCACACTCACTAGTCTCCGCTTCCTTGTTGGTGTGTTACCCATGTTAGATAAGGATGTTGTGTGTGCGTTAAACGATGGTATATACACAGTCACATGAGCTCTCTGGCTCATTCGCAGTTAGTCTGTTGTTCGATCTCGGACAGACCTGAGAGTGTGTATCATTTCAAGTCAGAAGTTTGTGTCATAGCTAAGTTAAAGACCTGCCGTGGAACACAGTGAAAATGCTGGCATGTTGTTCTAATGGTCAGAAGATTCTATCAGCTAAGACTCTGACAGGACAGGAGACATGCAAGCCGACATATGTACACTCGTCCCTTCTCGTTGTTGGGGGGGGGGGGGGGCTGTGGTTATGCATGTGGTTTGATTTTGGTACTTGTATCTCAAGGGCAACTATAACTCTAATGGTTCGGAAATAATAGCAAACAATGCTTATAAGATGTCATATGAGATACTTAACCCTGCGACCCCACTCCTAGTCGTGGTGAGTGTATACGTTATGAATTTGCCATCTATAACTCACATGGTTCGGAAATCACACCCAACTATGCTTATACGCTGACATTGTGTATACTTGACCCACGACCATTCTCCTATTCATGGATGATGTCTATTGTCATAGACTCATTTAAGAGAAAGGCTGGAAGGATGAAGGACAGGACATATAACGTAGTAGAATTAAGAAAGAACACTAATTAAATTAAGGTTCGGCCAGGGCCATTTACTTTAACATTAATTGACCATCACAAACAGACAATAATAATATGTGATCTGGCCAAGAGGAGAAAAGGGATAAGGTATCATGGCTAAGTTAAAGAGATGAGATTTGAAACATGGTTAAAGAACTTACCAGGTCTCGCACACGGACAAGCTGCTGCCGCCTCTGCATGGCCCTGCTGCTGCTCCGTCTGCCTTCGAGTCACCGAATGTGTCTTCTCTGGCCCTCGCAGCTCCGTCCACACTTCTCACCCCACCACGTGTATTTGTTGTAATTGATTCTGATTGGTCCCCGCCGTGCTCTGTGGCAAAGTCTTGTCGATGGGATGTTATGCTTACCGGTGAAACTACTGACTTGGCTGGACCACATATTATGTTATTTTCTGCGCATTTCTTTAACTGTTTACAGGTTACACTTTTGGTCGAGTGTTTGGCTTCTATGTGTTCTAAACTAACTTTTTCCTCGTTACTGTTGCATCACTTAGTCGAAACCTTGTGAAACGGTGCATAAATTCTCCCCAGAGCCATGAGAAGAGGTTACCCCACCTTTAGAGGGACACAGAAGAAAAATAGTAGAGAAAATATATAAAATCACTGGGGGAGAAAGAATAATGGAATGAAGCAGAAGCTTGGATTGAAGCAGAAGAGTAGAAGTGTAATGATGAGTGGGTCTACACTTTTAAAGGTCAATGAGTGTAGTAGGAGAATTTTGTGTCAAAGCAGTTACAATAGTGTGTTGGCCATACTGGCACTGAAGTGAAGCTCGCTGAACTGAACACACGGCGTTATGTCTGTGGAATGTACTGACCACGGGCGGCGGGGTACCTTTTCCTCGGCGTCGTCGCGAGGCGTTGGTGAGCGAGGAACAGAGAGGTGGGTAGGGGATATTATCCGCATCTAACCATTACAATATATTTATGGAAATTACAATTTGTTATTTGTAAATAGTGAGCTGTTCGATATGCAATTGCCCTAGTCGTAAAGAAAAGTAACATTTAGGGTTGACAATCATAATTTGTGTTAAACAACTGAAGCACATAAGCAAGAAATGCTGTAATATAAACTACACTGTGTTCTTTTGGGTGTTGCCGGCAGTATCTAAGTGATAGCATATAGTTAAAATAATTAACCAAATAAATACATAATGATAATACTATTTAGCACTACTAAACGACTATGTGGAGTTGATTTGGTAATGGTAGTTGTTTGAAGAGAAAAATAAATATCACAAAAGGCTAAGAGATGTATGAAAGCCACATATGTAAGATTAACACTTGGAACAAATTTACAAATATTTATAAGGATTTGAACACAACACCATATTTATAAAAGTCCATAGATCACAGTACACTATTAAGGCCATTACTATGATGGCAGAATTCCATGATACAATTATTCATTTAAGCACTGAATCAAGAGACTAAATTAATCAACATATGTAAGTGAAATATTTACCTATTGAGTAGTTCATTTCAAACTTTTCCCAACATAGTGTTGGGTATATTTTTATCACACATTTCCTAATTTAAAGTGTAGTATGGGTGCATTACAATCATTTCTTTAATAAAAAATAATTTTGCTGTGTATCTAGATTGAGCTGATGTAAATGTGAGTAATGTTTAAAGAAACTGATAATGGAAATACTGTACAACACACAAGTTATAATTTTTATATTCCAGTTATAACATACTGTCCATTCACATTATTTGACGTGTGTATCAAAACATTTGTTATTAATATTGTGAGCAGATCATAAGAAAGATATTTCTTTCTTTTGTTTTGGAAGGCTACCGTTCCATGTATGACTGTCCTTTTGAGCGATGCCTTCATTATTTACTAAACATCGTTGGCTATATTGAGTTTGTAGCTGTCTTTCAGCGCACTTATTGTCCACACTCAGATGAATTTGTATTCCGTTAGGTTACATTACCTTTTATATGAACACTAATATGGAACTGTTTAAGTTGAATATTCAAGGTAGTTTTGATATACTAGTTCAAATGAAATGTACATTAACCAGTGCTGATGTAATCAGCCTACGATTAACATGTGCATGTATATAGTATACAGTATAACAAAATAATTGTTGGTAATATACAAGATAAATAAAAACATTTAAGATACAACAATATTCTTATTTCTGCCTTAATTCTTAGCATTAATGAATATATATATATATATATATCTGTGTGTGTGTGTGTGTGTGTGTGTGCATTATGTGGGCCGGCCCATTTTTGAATGTCTATATAGATAATGCTCTTTTTCATATACTATTACATATATAATGAACTTGGTAAACCAAATATGTGGAAATAAAGGAAAAAATATGTTAAAAGATCGTAGTGTAGAAAATGCTAATTATTTTGTAATTAATATTATCATTCAGTGTTACTATATCCTGCCGGCAGTACTTAGGCCCTTTTAACGCAAGGTAAGTGGGTATTAGGATAGTGGTGAAGGGATGTGCACGAAATTTAGAACGTATTGGATTGTTTACCAAGTGAATATACTGATTCGAAATCCCCCCCTTATGGCCATTCTGACTGCAGTCAAGATAGAAACTAAGGCGTCTGAAATGCAAAATATACGTTGGTACCATGCGTCCAGCGGCAGCGAGAAGTGTTAATACGCAGTTGGTGACCCTGGACTTTAATATTGCGCACACGTATTTGCTAGTGCTGAGTGCGAATCTACCGGTGTCATGTTGCAAGTGCGGGGCCGCACTGTGGGCTCCTGGTTACCTGAGTTCACGCCGTGTCCTGGCCTGGACGTGTGGCCTCTCGTGAGTGTGCCCGTTCTTGCGGTGTGTCGCGGAACGAGCCGCTATTGAGACGCCCCGGGCTCGATGCGTAGCTATGAGACACTAGGCTTATAAGAGTGGTTGGTTGGTGGCGCGTATTTTATGCTTGTGCTGATTGGTGGAGAATGTGAGCCATCTGGCAAAAACGGACATACAAAATTATGCATATGCCAGTTAAGAGTGATATGACTGATGTAATGAAGTATGAATAATCAGGTAGTGAGATCATTAGCGTGAAGACATAATTCGCATTGTGTAGCAATTGGGTGACGTGATCGGTGATTTGAGTATATAAATGCTGAAAATCGGAATGTGTGTATTAGTTCACGTGAAGTAGTTCGGTGATATTGGAGACATGTATACCTGTATTTATTTTAAGTTGTTCCGACTGAAAGTACGTGTTTTGTAACCATTTAAATGGAATACCGATATTTTCTTGTGTGGTATTTGGTGTGCGGACATCGCAAAGGATTCTACTCTGTATAAGGATCATGTTCTGTGTGCAAAATACGCAGTGACAAGGTAGATTTAATTCAATTGTCCCGATGGGTTCGTGTCGAATTTTCTGAATGCTGCCATTTTTACAATCTATATATGCTGGTGATGGGACATTTTGAATCAAAAATTTTTGTGGCAGTATTTCTATTAGTTTTACATGCAGACCATTTTGGCATTGAAAATTACATACGTTAATATTGGGTTGCCTATGCTGGGTAAAGAATATTTCTTGCATACAACGTATGAAAGTGGTGAATGATTTCGCTCGTGGCACGCGATTAAGATTCTCTGCGTGTTCTGTGTTTAACGTAAGCTCTACAATTTGTTGTGCCTGAAAATTTAATGCTATTTCCTTCTTGTCCAAATGTAAGTAACAAGACCTGTTACGTGACGAAGAGGTGTAGGCAGGGATGATATAGATTTTCCAGTCCAAGCTTTTATGCACAAGTGGTATCTGTATTTTTACAATGAACCTGGATGGACTGACGGTGCGTCCTGTGAGGGGAAGTTGGTAATAAGTGGAATGTAGTTTCGGTGGGATAGGGAGTTTCAATGTCTTATTATACAAATTGTTGTTCAACTTATTGATGTCCTTAGTAAATGTGGCGTGTGGGATGAGTTTTAATGGAAAATGATTTGTTCTGCATTGGGCGAGGTGAGTTAAAATTTCTTGTTCTTGCATGAACGTGTGGAAAATGTGAAGTGTGATGTAAAACATTAACTGTTGAGTAATTGCCAATAATTCGGTGTGTACGGACGGTCCTTGTTGGTGCAGTGACATGGTGATATTGTTAATGGTTGCTGGTATCAGGTTTAATCTGTTTTCAAACTGCAACGTTGTGTTCTGAATGTTATTAATAATACCTTTAATTGCCTCATTATTGGTGTGGACTGAATTTCGCAGGGTGTTGAGGTTGGTAATTAGAATTTCTTCATTAGCGACAAGCTTGTCAAAGTGGCGGTTTGACAATGTGTTACAGCACCACGAGAAAATGTCGCCTATCAATTGTATCCCTCTACTATATAGTGCTTTCTGGTCCGTTTCTGCTTCATATTCGGAGGTGATGTGTTTGTGTAACTCATCACTATTGTGAGATATGACCTTGGCGTTGTTGCTTATTGATGTTACGTTTAGTTTACACACGTGGTTCACCCATGTGCATGCGAGGAAGATGAGTTCTGGTGTCTGCAGCGGTACATTATAAATGAGTGGAAGCGATTCATCATAAACAACGGCTTTCGTATTTTCCGTCCAATACAGCCCAGCATGTATACAAAACAAGGGAGTGTGAATGGGGTTGTCGGTATAGGTATTACACATAAAAACAAACAGAAATAGGAATTGCAAAGCCGGGAGTGGCATGGTTGCACCATAAAACATTAGAAGTAAGTGACCTTAGTATTGTTTTGGTAGTTATAATTTAGCTTTAATTGGTATGTTTGGTGTGTGAATGGGTTGTGTAGTGGGGGTATGTGGTGAACAGTCGGTTTTTGTGTCGGGCAGGCAGCGACGTTGGCGTAAGTGACAATGTGTGTATTCGCATGTGTGCGTGTGCATTTGGTTGATTTATATGTGCATTTACGGGTATTGGTGTGGAAAAAATAAGGGGGGGGGGATTTTAATTGTATATTGTTGACTTGGATATTGTTGGTACGTCTTCTAGGCTGCTTCCTTAAACATGCGAGTTTTAAGTGGTGGGTACTAACTATATCTGTGACCGCCGAGTTGTTTTTGCGTAACTGTAAAGCGACAGTATTAGGAGCTACTACTTCGTGTATACGCTAGGGCCCTTGAAATTTAAATTGTAACCCCTTTTTCCGGCTTCTGTTTCTCAGCCAGACATATTGTCCTTCCTTATAAGTCGTGAGCTGGCTTTTCCTGTTAAAATATTTCTGTTGTCTCCCTTGACGTTTTAAAAACATTTAATTTGGCTGTTTGCCGAGCACCCACTAGTGTCTGTTGCCAATCAGGGGTTCGTATAGGGGGTTTGGATAATACCACGTGGGAGGGTTGCGGAGCATTTACCCCATGCACCAAGAAAAATGGAGTGAAGTCTGTGGATGTGTTAATACTTGTGTTGTAATGAAATTTTATCTATTGTATGTACTGATCCCAATTCCGTAGGTCAGAATTAGCATACATGGTTAGGTGTTCTCCAATCGTCCTGTTGGCAGCTTCGGTTAAACTATTCGTTTGTGGACTATATCTAGTGGTATGTAGTTTTTGTATTTTTAGATCAGCCAGTAACTTAGATATTAATTCATTTTTAAAGGAAGTTCCCCTATCTGATAGGAGGTATTTTGGGCAGCCAAAATGGAGTATCATGGTTTTAACAAATTGTGCGCACACTCCAGCATCTATTGCCACTACTGGTTGTGCCATAACATATCTAGTTGCATGTTCTGTTAGTATCAGTACGTATTTGTTTCCCGACTCAGTGACAGGTAGTGGCCCTTTCGCATCAATAGACCACATACTAAAAATCGTTGTTTGGTCGATTGAATTCAATTGTCCTTCGTAGGGGGAAAAAGGGGGGGGGGGGGGGGGCTTATGTGAGTGTTTGGCTCATTGGCATGTATCACACGATTTTACTTATTGTTCGACGTATTTATGTAATGTAGACCATATGCATGCTTCTTTAATTTTTTCAATGGTTTTGAGAACATCGAAATGGTGGCCCTCTAACAGAGCATCGTGATGAGCCATTATTATTTCTTTTATGTAATGCTGTGGGATGACTGTTAGGTGGCGTTACCCCGAAGGCGTGTGAATTTTGTTATATATTTAGCCATTAGCTGTCATGCCATATCTGTATTCTAGGTGGTGTGGTGACGCCGGAGCATGGTCAGGGACTGTAAGGGCCTGTTTAATTCTCATTATAAAGGGATCATTAGCAAACCCGCCTTGAAAAGGTGATGTATCTGATGGATGCTGCAAGTGAAAAATAAATAATTCTTGCACCGGGTCGATGCTGTGTTGCTCTTCTAAACTGTTGATGATGGGGAAGAAGATAGTGGAGTTATGTTTCGTGCATGAAATTAGTGTGAATGAGGCAACTGGGTTTTCTACTGTAAATGTCTGTCTCTGTTTTTGTATGTGTGTGTGTGACTCTATCTATATTGATTTGGCAACACTCCATCACGGCATGTAACATAACATGACATGGTAAGTTATCAGTTTTCGGGGGGTGTCTGGTTGTTTTTGTTTCAGCTGTGGGTTCATCAGTGTAGTATAATTTTTGATATTCGCTCCAATTGTTTGTGATATACCGGATTATCACGGATTTGATTTCTTCACTTTTGTGAAAATCGTAGAAAATTAAAATTTATAAGTCTTCGTATAAGCTGTCTGGAGTATCATTAATATAATATAAGGTATAATTTTTATTATTTATAACCTTTGTGAATGTGTTTTCTGCATTCTCATTTGCCAAGCGATATAGACAGTCCGCAATGAGATTATATTTTCCTGTCATAATTTTTGTTTCAAAATTAAAATCTGTCAAGACGGTCACAAATTTTTGAATTATCGAATGTTATGTTCTGCCATAGACGTAAGTTATTAAGGGAGACGTGATCAGTTTCAATCGTGAATTGCCTACCGTATAAATATTATCGAAAATAAGTGGCGAAATATTTTATTGACCATAGTTCTCGTTCTGTCATCGACCAAATTCTTTAATTTTGTGCAAGAGATTTTGAATCATATGCTATAACATACCTTTTTACACATTCATCCACTTGTAATAATGCATCCCTTGTTGCAACTTTAGAAGCATCACAGACTAGGATGGTCATCCTACTGTCTTTAAATGGAGCTAAAATCGGGGCAGATGTTATGGCTTCTTCAAGTTGTAAAAACGCGGATTGTTGTGGGATTTCCTAGTAAAATTCTGTATTTTTCTTTGTGATTTCCGTCAAGGGTTGAACTGTTTGTGAATAGTTTTTAATAAATTTCCTTAAATATGACGTCATGCCAAGGAACGAGCGTAGCTGTTTTAAATTTCTTGGTGGAACCATGTTCACTATAACTTTGGTTTTTTTCAGTGCCTGGATTTAAACTGTGTGGGCGAGTTTATGCCCTAATATAGCGAGTTCCTGAAATACAAAGTGGCATTTCATGGGATTTAATTTTACCTTAAATTCCTGCATTTTTGTAACAATTTTTCAAGGTTTCGAATATGGCTTTCAAGATCATTGCCCAGTACGAAAATGTCATCTGCATAGCAAATTACCGATTCTCAACGTAAATCGCCTAGTAACGTGTCAACAAACTCTTGGGAAAATTTTGGACTGTTTTTAAGGCCCACTGGCAAATGACAATATTGGAATTGACCTAATTGGCCAATGGTAAAAGCTAACTCACGCCTATCTTCTCTCCTAATTGGTATTGGGTAAAGCCCAGAAAACATATCAAGAGTAGTTACAAATTTGGTGTTTTGCAATATTTGCAAAATGTAGTCAGTGCACGGTAATGGGTAACTTTGATATTCTATAAATTATTAAGTTGTCGGAAATCTGAAAGAAAATGTATAGACCCATCCTTTTTCGGAACAACTAAGCTTGGTGCAGCATAAGGGCTGGTGAATTTTTCAATAATTTTTGCTTGGAGCATTTCTTGAATTTGTGTCTTAATTGCATTGCGTTGTACTGGTGCAATACGATATGGTTTGGCATGAACAGGTTTGTCAGTTGTGAGTTATATTTTAATTTTATACTTTTCGGTTTCTGTTAATTCAGTTATGTTATAGGAAAAACGGTCTTTTTACTTTGATATTATTTACTTTACTTTATTTTCTGTTCTATGGTGAGATTAGGGTTGATGTTTGCGAAGAGAAGCTCCTGTTTGTCTGGTTCTAGATTTTGCATCTTTTGTATTCAGTTTAAGAGAAAGTTATTTTCGCTCTCTCTGTGGTCAACTAAAGGTACTGTAATAATGTTGTCGCGATTGTGCCTAAGTGTGGCAATACGTGCATTTAGATCCAGAATTAGTCGGTGTTTCCGAATAAAATCACACCCTATTATCACGTCGGATTATAAATTTTGAATGACCAGGAAATCATGCTTGTACATGTGACCATCAATTTGGAATGTCAAGGTAACATAATGTTGTGGTGTTGATAGTTGTTCTGTTGCAGTCATTAGTTTTAATGGTTGAGGGATGGTTTTTAAATTATTGTTGTCAATACTTTTTTCAACTATAAAGGATTTCGAACATCCCGCATCAAGTAAAGCCAGATATGTAGTGGAGGGGGTTTGAATAATAATTTTTGGTATTGCTAAAATTTCTTCAGTTATTGTCAAAATTTGAACGCATGTATTACTTACTTTGCGTCCTTTTTGTATTCCCTGTTTTCTAAGTGACTTCCTGGTTGGCGTGAATTTTCTGTAATTTTTCATGTTGTTCTGTGGTTGCCTGTTCCTGTTTTTGTGTATGTCGTAGTGGCTGGTATTGTTAATTGTGTGTTTTCTTTAAATTTATTAAACCTCTCGATAATATTTGTATGCCAGCTAATGTTTTCATTTGGGAACATAGGACAGGCGTCCGCATGGTGTCCTTCATATAGGCATAAGGCACACATATTGGCTAATTCTGTTTGTGGGCCTATTATCAGTATTTTGTTGTTGTCACTTTGACTAACTTTTCTACCTACAGGCAGTTTTTCTGGCTGGTAGGTAGGTAATTTAATGTGGCTTTGAGGTCTGATTATATTATTTTGTTTTGATGTGGCCCGTATTTCCTTGTCTTTGTTTTGATTAGTGCTTAAACTGTGTACTAGATTATTTGTTTTGGGGTTGTACTGTGCTTTGGGGTTTGTTTGATGTGGTTGTTAATTCTTTTGGAACTTTGGTTTTTGTGTATGTCGTGGTTGATGAGTGAACATGTTAGAATTTGGTTTGTTTTGCTGTGGTGTTTCTGTGATCTTTGTTTCCTGAGACATCATTTGCATTGGCATGAACGAGTAACAACTGACATCTGGAATATAGAATTTCCCCGTAATTTGTGCATATGTTGGCACATTTGATACCCTTTATATTGGTTTACTGTTGTAGGACATGGCGGTCAGGGTAAAGTTGACATACTATTGTTTGTGGTTTGGTAGATTGGAAAATATCCACAAGGAGTTTGTTGGTGTGGGAATGGCGGAAAATAAGGATAAGACAGTGCCAGATTTGTATAAGGAAAGGGTGGTACTTGAAATAGGGGTAATGTGTAAACATGCGACGAAGTATGGGCGAAGAAATGTCCTTTTTGTGACTTGTTTGTGTGGGAAATATGCCTGTTTAAAAGAATTACGCCTAAATTGCTCTTCATGGCGTGGTTCATTGGCCTTGTATTCATGTTTGTTTTTAATGGCTTCATTGCATTTGTTTCTGTTTGCCTTTCTCTGTTTCGTGGGGCGAGGGCGCTACAGTAGCGGTTCTGTTGTAATGCGAGTTTATTAAGTTCTAACTTCAATTATCTGATTTGATTTTGTAAGATGGTGTTTTATGTTCCCGGTGTATTTTCAATATTTTGTTTGTATTTGATGGAACCTGCTTCAATTTGTTTAATGTTTCTTTTCATTTCCTCCAGTGTATCATTTTTCATTACAATGAATTTATCGACTAATGATGGTGATAAAGGATTCCACAAAATATCACGAATTTCATCTTCTAGCATATCCGGTTTCAACTTGTTAACTAGAAAAATAATTTCTTGTATGTGCACTACTGGGAATTCTTGCGGGCCTTGTCGTTTCGTGTACAACTGTCTTTTATATTTTATAATATTCTCTTCAGTTGCAAAGATGTTTGTTAGTTCCTGTTCGACCTGTTTCCATGTAAGAAGTTGTGGTTTTTGTTACTTTAATAATGTTCTCGTAACCATGTTTTGCAGCTCCGGACAGGTGTAAAGCTAATCTCTTAATTCTTGTGTTCTCTGTCCACTCATTTATTTGAGAGCATGTGTTGTAATGTTGCAAAAATTCTAAAATATCTTCGTCAGGGTTCCCATTGCATTTTTTTTATTGCTACTGGCTGTTGTAGTACTATATTGTACTGTGGTGGTGGATCCATAGTTAAGTTTAATTAAGTGTGTTTATATTGGTGTATAACATGCTGCATGTATAAGTGTACACTTTATGAAAAATCATAGCTGTCATTCTCTCCAAGCGAAAACTACGTAAGCATTCTAAAACACTATGTACACATTGGTAAAATGCAAACCACATAGAATGAAAAGCAGTTAATAAACTCAGGCTCTAAAATGTTATTAATATGGCATAGGTCACGAAGAATTAAAGGTAGTAATAATATTGGTAGGTTAGAATGTCATCAGGAATGTAAAAGTACTGGTTAAATAAGGACATACTAGGGTTGTGGAATTATACTAAGTGTGGGCGGGTGGGGTATGAAATGTGGGGTGGTTGGTAGAGTAACTCACTTGGTAGCAAGAGGTGGGAGCGTTAAGCGCCTCCACCAGAAGTTATGGACTCATTTAAGAGAAAGACTGGAAGGATGAAGGATGGGAAATATGACATAGTAGAATTAAGAAAGAATGCTAATTAAATTAAGGTTTGGCCAGGGCCATTTACTTTATCATTAATTGTCCATCACAAACAGAGAAGAATAATATGTGATCTTGCCAAGAGGAGAGATGTGATAAGGTAACAAGGCTAAGTTAAAGAGATGGGAGTTGAAAAATGGTTAAGGGACTCACCAGGTCTCGCACACGGACAAGCTGCTGCCGCCTCTGCATGGCCCTGCTGCCACTCCATCTGCCTTCGAGTCACCGAATGTGTCTTCTCTGGCCCTCGCGGCTCCATCCACACTTCTCACTCCACCATGTGTATTTGTTGTCGTAATAGATTCTGATTGGTCCCCGCCATGCTCTGTGGAAAAGTCTTGTCGATGGGATGTTATGCTTACCAGTGAAACTACTGACTTGGCTGGACCACATATTGTGTTATATTCGGTGTATTTCTTTGACTGTTTACATGTTGCACTTTTGGTCGAGTGTTTGGCTTCTATGTTTTCTAAACTAACTTTGTCCTCGTTACTGTTTCTTCACTTAGTCTAAACCTTGTGAAACGGGTGCATGGCAGGGCTTTCATAACACTATGTTATGAATTTGCAAACTATAACTCAAACAGTTCTGTAATTATACCCAACTATGCTTATATGCTTAACATAGGGCATGATTAACCCGCGACCCCTCTCCTAGTCATGGATGATATCTATGTTATGAATTTGACAACTGTAACTTAAATGGTTCGGAAATTATAGCCAATTATGCCTATAAGTTGACATATGCAATACTTGGCCCCACGACCCTTCTCCTAGTCGGGGTGGATGCCTATGTTCTGAATTTATCAGCTATTACTTAAGTTGTTCGGAAATTACAGCTAACTATGCATATATGCTGACATATGCATACTTGACCCTGCGGCCCTTCTCCTAATCGGGGTGGATGCCTATGTTATGAATTTGACAACTATAACTGAAACAGTTCGGAAATTACAGCCAACGATGCTTACAAGTGTTATGCACACTTATGGGTAAAGGCTTTATTTAAGTACTATAAACCGTGTTACTTGGGACATTTTTTTTACTTAAATTGTTCCCTTTCACATACATATTATTTTTAGTTTATTGTGTCATTTTCTAAACTTTATTCTACACTTATACTTCTTCAGTATATTGCAATTTTATTTTTGCAATTATTTTTAAACAATATATTTAATATTTTATAGGTGTCCCAAGTTAAACCCTGGTAACATAAGATTGCTGCCTAAAACTCATTGTAATCTCAAATTAACCATTCCAAGGGAAACATACACCTAGCAGTGTATTGCAGGTGATTAGAAAGGCAGTCAAACAATACACAATTTAACATAAGTTGACAGAGTGCAACATGCAATTAGTTTTGTAAGTAGGTACCAAAAATAACAATTGCATTCAAGAAATAAACAAATAATTCTTAGCCTGTCAGGCTTTTCTAACATTTGATTTCACAAGGAAATGTGTATTTTCCTCTTGCCACATTGATAGATTTGACTGTTGTTACTATTCTCTTAAGGTCGATTTTCAGTACATCATCAACAATGGGGAAAACATACATTTCCAAAAGACTTACAACTCTGTCTTGAAAACTTTACAATTACACTGTTTTCATTTTCATCTAAACCAGTGATCTGCCCATAATATTGTTTCACCACTTCTTTCGTAGTATTTTCAATAAAAATCAAATCCACAATTACAAATATCCCATTACAAATTCCGTCAAATGTGACTTTTGAACTACTTGGCTTGGACGTGTCATACCGTGAGCCATTTATAGAATATGAGTCAATATCATCATCATTGGAGGAGTCTGGATTTTCTGTGAAATTAATGGTTTGTTTCTGAAACTTTGTCTCCAAATTCATCAGAATCATTAAGTAAAGAAGAACCTGAATCTATTCCCTCTTCCAGGAATAACATTCAACTTCCTGTTTTTTTATGGGAGGCTCTGTTTCTGTCTTCCTTCTTTATTCCAATTATGTTTCAAATGGTACATTTAAAACATTTCCCGTGTCATCAGTTGGTGCTCCATCATTGGGTTGTGATTTGTTTCTAGGAATTATTCTTAACAATTGCTCCTTATTGACCGGAGCAATGCCTGAAACTTCGAAATTTTCTTAATAACATCGGACACCATACTCTCTATACATTTCTTGAGAACCGTGGGAGTTGGTCTTTGGGAAAAGTAGAACGAAATTTATTCTTCCACTGCTCTAACATTTGGCACCACTTTACTTTCGGTGGAGGAAAATAATTATACACCTAAAAGTTGCATGTACCCAGTGCTGTTAGATGGGAGAATAACAAACGTGATGTTTTTTATGGTATTCTTCTATAACCCAAAGGGATATGTGACTCGCCAGATTGTCCCCAATCATGACATTCCACACATCCTTATCAAATTGCAGCAGTGCTGCGATCTCTTTGGTAGTTCCCGCCGCCGCCTCAGCCACTAACTCCCAGTGTAGTCTTCCTTGGCCAGCTTGGTTCCCCTTCCTATTTACTCGTGGCTCCCCTTTCCACATTACCACTCCCTCCCACGTCACTAGAATTGTGTAGAGGGGGTCAGTTATACCTTGTATACGGTGTCTTGACCGCCCTGGCTGTCATTCCTATCGCAGCGCAGGCTTTGACTACATCGGCAGTGATGAGAGCCAGGATAAATGCCTTCAGCTGAGCAATGAGCCGAAAATGTAATATCGTTCAGATCTCTAGAGATGTTGGGTAACGCAAGGTTTCGTAGTATTGCGTATTTAGTGAAAATTTGAAACTGGAATGGGAATACTTGCGGTGAGTTTGGACGGTACGTTTTAAAAATATTTTTTAGGCCCTAGTCGCTTGTTAATGGTTTGTAGTTTTTGAGTGCCTATAGTTATTGTGGTTTGTGGCTTTTTTCGTAGAATTGCATGAGAAGTATTTTTGCCTAGTATGTTCAAAATTTATAGATAATAATGGAACAGTTTAGTGTAAGGAGTTATAAATACAGGCTGTCCAAGCCCCACGCGCGAAGAAGTGGGAAGTCTTTAATATTTTAAATTGTCATAGTCCCTTTCATTTTATTGCACTACGCTCTAGTGACCACAGTGTATATAAATGCATTTTGGCATCTATTAATATTTTGCATAGGGCGCCGGTATGCAAGATTTGAGTCTTTTATTCAAATAAATTTTAACATGCATTTTTTACGACCTACGTCCTTTACTGGGCCATTGCTCTGCGACGCACGTTCGCATTGGTAAAGTTTAGTGAGATAAAGTTTAGCAAATATTTTTGTAATATTAATTTACCTATTCTAGTCAGCAAGTGAGAATTTGAGTAGGATTTGTCAAGTTTTTATTGAAATATTAGCAGACATTCGGCCCTGGTACAAATTAAGGTTACAGTAAACATATGTGTCATTTAGATTTTTTTTTGGCATTTTACTGAAGTTTATGCTAGTCCTGTTGACCTGAGGGTTGAGTATTGTAAAACGCCAAAATTTTACATGCAATAAATTTCATGTATTAGAAACGGCTACACTCTTTTTATACTGTAGGGTTGAAAATTATTGAAATCCACACATTAGCTTTAATGCTAAAAAAAAAAAAAAAAAGTGTTATTCACTGAAACTGTGTGTTAAAATCTAGAGATAATTTCCGGCGGTTTGAGCTGGACGAGTAAATGGCTTGTTCATGCCCATTGGTTTCTGGGTACAGTGAAATGCTTGCCTTTAAATGTTGTAATATTACGCCGTGAATAATGAGCGTAGCCTGAATCACCAAACAAACTTTTAAAACACCACATGGAATTTTCTGGTAATCTGTTTTGATGAGCTTTGCTGTGGCATAAGAATTAAAGCTGGTGAAACTGTTGTACATTTTACGGTTAATGTACAAATAATCATTGATCGTAACCTTGCAGTACCTGTAGCTAATTTTGCTGCTATTTATATTTATCAATTGCACTGCAATGAAACATTTTGCTGTGGATTAGTTTTGGCTCTGGCATTGACTAAAAAGGTTACTATAGAAATTGTCGTAGCTGTGTATTTGTTCATAACTCACATTGAACCAAAAGTATGGTGCAAAACGTTCGGAAGTATGGAAGGATAATTGTTTCAAACCAGTCGTCAAATATTTCCGGGATGAACCATCCACTTTCTAATTGGTTGTAGATGGTGCCTCTTGGACACCCCTTTGTTAGAGTTTTACAAAGATTTTCTGCTATGGTGGCAATAGTTTGCCATCGGCCACTGCAGTAAACATTACTGAAGTGAGTGATAAACGAGTGTAAATAATTCGCTCAGGATGTCGGCTGCCTCCTCTTACTACAAATTTTTTAATTCTTGGATCGTCCGTCATGTTTGTCTCGTCATAGTTTATTACTGGATTAGGCTGTACACCATTCAGTGTCACCTTCATGCCGCCAAATTACTCATTAATTATGCTTTCATTGATAATTGCTCTAATTCTCATTAAGTTCTGGCGCATTTTGTTCTAAAGGACATTTTTGTGCCTTGAGACCCATACAGCACGACGACTCTGAAAAAATCGTCAATGCGACGTCTCATCAAAAAGTGGGGACGAATGCCACCATGATGTAGCAGCGACGCACAGTGGTAGATTTCCCTTTGCTAGCGGGACAAAATTAAATACAGCTTAAAAATTATTCATATTTTATGTATGCTCTATTTTATATATTTTCATGTAAAACACAAAAGATACAAAAACTATCATAATATTTTTATGGCATATAATGTAACATTAATCAAAAGAAAAATAGCTATAAAGTTGGGTGATATATAACCTTAAAATACCATACCAACATATCTAGTAATATCATTACTTCAAAGAATTGAAACATATATTTCAAAATGTATAAAATTTAATCAACGCAATTGATAAGTCAAAACAAAATGTTTTAAAGTAAAGGCGAAAAACTCAAGCCAGCAACACCATGCTTTCCAATAGACTTTGAACAAAACCAATTCCGTAGTTTGTGATTAGGAATCAAATATATATTTTCGTTTATATTCTTATAATTAATACTAACAAAATCTAACTAAAATAATCTAGTTTTAAGAACCAAACATATTTTGTTTCACAGTAAGGACGAAAGTCACTTTCCAACACAATACTTCCTAGTACCATACTAAGAAAACTAATAAACATTATTTGTTTACGGAATCAGATGCAATTTTTAGATTAATTTCAATACCACACTAACAAAAGCAATACAATATCATTTTCCAAGAATCAAAACTGCTTTAAAACGAAAACGACAGGGTTAATTAGTTAAAACATATGTTTCACAGTAAGGGCGAACGTCCTATGCCAACACTATATTTTAAAGTAGCAGAGTAACACGATTAATTCCTATACTTATGATTAAGGATAAAATACAATTTGAGTGTATATCCGAATGTATCATACTCACAAAAATAATCAAACCATATTTCAATATGCTTAAAATGTGTTAACAGTTTGGATTAGTCCAAATATATTTCACAATAAGTGCGAAAGTCTCATGCCAACACACTTTAAAACACCACACAAATAAAATAACCAACATTGTTTATTTATTTAAAGGATTAAATATTCTTCAAATTGTTTCAAATGAAATTAACAAAATTAATTACTGAAAACGAAAGTTTCATGTCACATTATGTATCTTGCTAACACTGTACTATCGTCAATTTCGGTTTCTGATTCACCAGTGACACTCAATTCTACAGAAGGTGTTGTTAATATGTATTTTCAAAACATCACCTGACAGAGAATAATATATTTTTTTTCTTGGCAATGGCATGTGCAGCAAATCTTCATTCGTACTTTCTCTTGTCACTTTCCTAGTGTGGTGTTAGTGGTGAAGCCGACATTACTTATGTAGAATTTCTTGAACGTCCTCTGACAGTTAGCCAATTGGTAAAATCATGTCATCCATTACATCAGCCCTATGAATAAAAATTTTATGTACACTAGCAGGCATGTAGAACCAACTGTAAAGCGTTACATACATTTGAGCTGTTTCAAACGCATATTTTCTAAAAGCCTCTGTGTCAATATCATATCCGCACGAGATCGGTTTTAGAATCACGGACAAGCGATGAATCAGCCTTTCATCGACTCCTGTAATTTCAGCAGATTTTTTTGGGTTTTCAAAAACCGACGAGAAGTGTTGCCGTCGTTTGTTGTACCTCTTCCTTGTCTTACAACATCAACAAGCAAACTCATTTCTGATCGAAAACGATCAGTTATTTCTTTCTTTCTTCGCCTGAATTCATTCATTTCCACTTCGCTACCACGAACCTGCCATTTTTTGATCTGTAGTTTGCAAGATTTATGCAACAGACATTCAAAGAATCTTATCTGGGCGTGTAGTGTAGATATGACGAAATTAAATGTGGTTTCCTGCAGTTTTCTTTACCCGACATTTTGCTGGTTATTCATTTGTTTAGGGGATGCTCCACAAATATAGCAAACTTTACCTGAAGGATTTTGCACCAAAGCGTTACATACTTTACCATTCAACATTGTCTTAACACATGCATCTATAAATATTCACTGTTTTCAATACACTTTTGTAGGTTCAAGCTGTCGTATTTGATTTTATATGAACTGAAATTCGTCTCTGATGCTTTCTGGGGTTTCTTTGATAAATCTGAAGCGAACTGGCCGACAGTATCTTGTGGAGGATGTTCTGGGATTATGCCAAATAATTTTTTTCTCTCGACTATCCTTCATTTGGAACGTTAGTTGCAAGGGTACAACTGAAATCATGAGAACATCTGAATCTGTAGTAGTTTACATGTGTTTCAGAGAACTTTTGTTTGTAACCAGAATGCCCGGAACTTCCATCACACCCCCACTTATGAGTCACCTGTAGAATATATTTACATTCATTGGGGAAATTTTTTTGAAGTACAGTTTCCTGGACTATAAGTAAACGTTCTGCCGTGTCATCTAATAGACTCTGCAACTGTACCTTTCCTTTGGTATTTGTAAGACTCCTTAGGGTAGCACTCCCCCTTAGCTTTTCAAATTTGTCCATATGATATATTGTTACACGCATTTCTCTTTTTGGATTCCCTTCGCAACGAAAGATACTGATATCGCGAAAGTTGTAAGTCAACAGTCAGTGCTAAGGCCTCTTTGGTGTATGCGGTTTCGGACCAAGACCTGTTCCTTTTGCTACCTCAAAACTACCTCTTTGCTCTCTCAACTGATCGTGGGATTCTTGTCGTTGTACCTTTGATGATTTCTGTAACATTTCTTTTCCCCGAGGACCTGTTAATTAGTTGCGCTGCTAAGGCGAGTTCTTCAGGAGGTCGAGATTGAGTGAAAGTGTTCACATTTCTAATTTTCGTTTCTGGACAACCCTGAGAGAAGTGTGTCTTTGGAGTCCAATCTGATGAAAAGTTTTGTTCTTTGGGAACATGTGTAACTGTAATTGGTGGAAATGATATTTCCGAGCTTAATCATTGCGAATATTTCTCCAAAAAGCCCCCCCCCCCCCCCCGTTTCGGTCACATGCTGCTGCTGTGTAATGTAGTGTTCAGGTAACCATAAATGAATTGTATTATTAAATTTTATTGACCACAAATTCAATATACTTTACTTGATGACATGAAGTAAATCTATACATTTTTATTTTATTGACAATAATAATTAGGCCTTATCGTTTCTTTCGATTATGTATAGTAAAATATAAATTGTGCCTGTAATTTTTTAGGGGTGATTAACTTACCAAATTATTTTTAGAACGATTATCTTTTCTCAATTTATGCCACTATACCAGGTTTGATTTTAACTGTGCTGTGGCATATCATAATGCCACATTTAAAAAATAATTAAATGAGTCAGTAATTATATATATATATATATAGACACACACACACGTGCATCACACATATTTGTTTTTTAGAACTTTTCTCTTTTCTCAATTGATGCCACCTCAACAGGTTTTATTTAAACTGCATTGCTTTTATAAATATGACCTATAATGCTTCAAGTACACTAAGGCCAGCATATAAATATAATAAACTGAATCACTAATATTACACAAATATCGACGCAAAATATTAAGAACAGCAGTACACATAGAGTATTGCCATAAAGTACACACACGCCTACATTTCCTTTGTCACAAAACTAACTGCATATCAATGTTTTTATATGATGTTATTGGTCATCAAATTACGGGTTTTCCGGAAAAAATTTCACCACTTTTCGAGATAGAATTAATTTTTCATTTTTAGAACAGGGCTTAAACAAACCAGCTTTTAAGACTCCTTTTTTCCCCCTCAAAAACGGCTATCCCTACAGCTATGGAATTTTTACTGCATCTTTTTTATGGCATAACGATCATAAAAATACAACCTAGGAAAAAATCCATCTACTCAATTGGTTACCTTTCAAACAAGTTTTTTTTTTTTTCGGGAAATTCGGTGTCAAAATTGGGAATTTTCGTTCTACGATAACTTCCGATTGGCAACACTTGGACTTGTTTTGGTTTCATGACCAGATAGGGCATCAGCACTGCTCTTGCACCTCTTGATCAGAACAGAGTCATCAAAACCTTATATTTAATGGTGTATATATATAGTCTATATATAGACACACACATACATATATATATATACACACACACACATATATATATATATATATATATATACACACAGTCAGTACTACTTTCCAAAATAGTGGACAAAATATTTATTCAATGAGTTAAATAATTATTCAGATCTGGTTATGCTTGCATGCCAAGGTTTATTGACATATGTTGTATGTATCCAGTCATATGCCATAACACCCAAAAAAAATTATAGAAATCCACGATTTACAAAATATTCACTCGGTCTGGTTGAATAGTATAAAAGTGTGTTGCCATTTAGTTTTTGTAAAGTTTAGAAATTTGAAAAATTTAGTGCAAGAGTTCAAAAGTTGATAATGTTTGGTAAAAGGGAGAATGAGACACAACCCCACACACAACCAAACACAAAGATAATAGCATATTTTTTTCTTATTTAAAACAGCCTAAAAACTGTATTGTTGTATATTATCCTACCTTCCTATGTTTCTATTTTAAAACTGTTCTGCTACAGCCATCATCATCTGGTTGTCTTTGTGGCCCAAGACGTACCTTGTTAAACTGGAAGGTCAACTCAGCCTCTAAAAAATAATGCCAATTTAATGGACGGGACCCGACGACGAAGAGTTATACACTATTTTATTCCTAGTAAAATGACGATTAATCTGCATATAAATTTATTGTGAAATATGATTAAACTTCTTTTGAAACTCTGAATTATAAAAAAGTATCTCATAATTATAAAAAGTCACTCAGTGTGAGTTCGATTATGCTTACGACTATTAATTCAAAATAAAAAATTAAATAACAGCTTCTTACATACCTTCGAATGCTGTTTTTCAAATATATACAATATTTTTTCGACTTGGATCAAGCGTTTACTTATGAAATAGGCGTATATGCGGCGACTATCCACGAACACTCCAAAGCGACTAATTGGATGCTGGGCACTGTAACTTTCGTTGCCTCCTGTTCTCTTATCTCACTGGTCTGGACACACCATCTGTGTATATTAGGAAGCGCTGATTCATTCAGAATACACATCTGTTTAGTAAAATATTTTTTCTGGAAATTAAGATTTTACATTTTTGTCCATCTGACACTAGTAAATAGACCACTGTGTGACGTCGGTGGGGCATCCAAGTGTCCGCAATTTGGGACGTCCCAAGGCGACGTCCGTGAGACGTCGCGAGAAGGATGCTTGTTAAGTGGGAATGCTATTTTCACACGTTTGTTCTAAAACTTTTTCTTACTCTAGCTTTGCCCAGCTGTACTCCATATTACTCGACATTGCACTCGGAGTAGGTAACGTTTTTGGACACAGCGCGATGGGGTAACTTGGGAAAAGTGTCTCATGTTACCCGAACACACTATCTTGTGAGGATTTTATTACCCGCTATAGGGTTCCTAGAAGCAAGTATCATACAACCATAGAGTTGTACATAACGTTTTGAGGTCAGAAAACGACAGATGTTTGGCTACCTAATATGAATAGTTTTTTTTAATATAAAAATTAGCTGAAAAAAATATAAATTAGCTGAATTTCGAGTAACTGGATTTTGCTTAGCTTTAATGTGAACTGCATCCAAATATCATGGCAAAACAGTTACTATATGTAATTAATACATCACGATCTCTGAACCCCGCCAAACCAAATCAGGTGTACCACACCGACTTACTAATGCATGTTTTGCATAATGTCTCATTTTACTCCCAAGTAGACCCATTTTATTCACAAGCGTAAGGAGGTCTGCCAAATTTCGCCCACTTCTTTTGGGAGGAGCCTAGGGATAGCAAGGGTTTATATGTGAGTACGAAGATCTATGTATAATATTTTCAGAAATCATTTGTATAACAATACCTTAAATGAAAACCAAGAATTATGCTAAAAAGTATACACAGAATAATTAAGTATACGTGAAAATACATTTTATAATACTACAGAAAAGTTATCCTAATTTTGCCCATCAAGAAATGGGCCTTTAAAATATGTGTGAACTGTTCCTTAACATTATAAATGTTGTTATTTTGATATGAGTAATATTTCACACATGCGAAATGTTTTAGACCGAGGTTTCTAAGTAAGGGGAGAAGAAAAGTTGCACTATACAAAAGTAACTGGACAGCTTCTTGAAGTCATGTCTAGCTATTAAGGTAAATATCACAAATATACTTGAGCTCAGCTCCAGCAAAGCCAGCACAATGCTTGTGACACCATAAATAACATTTTCTACGCTATACCTGTTTCTCTCCTTTCCTATCTTGCGTGTAGAATTTATGGTAATACAGAAATTCAACGTTATTGTCACTGTCTTCATCATCTGTAGATGTGTAAGGTATGGCATGGTCATATTCATCTTCACTTTCACTGTTATTGGAAAACATGTACTTTTTTGTAAGCAAACGTGTGGGAAACGAAGCGTTTGCGGAACTATATTTATATAACACTTTCTCATCCTTCAGATGAGAGGAATGTTTCTCCGAAGTATTGTCATGCAATTTAGTAGTATTCTGTATATTATTTTTTAGCACCAAGCACGGAGTTTAAGTCATATAATTCTTTAACATTTGGTGCCCCAGTATTGGTTGCCTAACTTCCAGGGATATTGATTGATTTGCATATTTATTTTCATTCTGCATTTGTTGAATACAATAATGTGTGATATTGTGTTTGCCAGCCTTCTGCGAAATTTTGAGGTTGTGTATGATTTGTTTCTTTGATGATTTTGAATATTTTCATTTTGGTAAGCCAGATTCTGATTCCCTTTTGGAATTCAAAGGAAGTTGATTGCTCAGCAAATTCTTCACGTATTGCGTTAAGTCAACTAATAATGACCCTGTATTATTCTCTTTATTTTAGTCGTACTCATGCTAAAGAATCTATGCACTGATTGTCTAGTAAAAAAAAAAGGAGCCTTTTAATTCATTTTTAAAACAATTAGCTGCAGATTGTTAATAATAAATTTATTTTGAGTTTTATATGTTGCTCTGAATGATTGATTAATATGATATTGTTATATGCTGTTCACGGTAAAGTGAGCACATTTGAGGCCCTAGTTACTTTTTTCCTATCAGCCGTTTCTCATCCTTCCACAACGTTTTAAAATAAATGTTGCCATCTTAGTATCAAAAACAGTGTATATATTTCACCGGAAATTGAAGTTAACGTCTAAGGCTACAATGAAATATATTTATTGACTATTAATCCAAATGAGAGGGCTTCAAAACGTGCTCACTTTACCGTGAACAGCCTATAACAAATATTCTCTTCCTTAATAGCCGTTCCCGTGCTAGGACCTCTCTACACTAAGTTAGGTGTTTTGATGTGTACATTTTTGAAGCAGTGGTGTAGACTGAGGTACTATCCATAGGAACGGCTCAATTTAGCCTATCTCAAACAAGGAACACAAGTGTCATAGATAGGCATATCTCACAACGGTTAGGTACTGTTTGCCACCTCATTTCACACACAAAATAAAGCCACTTGATGTGGCATTCATGAATCCATTCAGTTTATTCTTCATGCTCTTCAACAGCTCCTCTTTATGGGGAGAGACTTTCATCAAAATAGCAGAACCTTTTCGGAAACGTCGAGATGTGCTCAGCTTTTGGAAGTTAGGAACCTGGGCGAAATTTGGCTGACTTCCCTACCATTAATTCCATTCAACCGATAGTAAAATAGTAAAATGAAACAACTGAGTTCCGACAGTGAATCTGTCGTTCAGATAAAGAAGCTCACAGGTAGTCTTTCCCATTCAGTAATGTAAATAACAAGGGAAGGTAACAGTTAATGTTCAGGCAGATGTATAGAGGCTTAATCATCTAAAACGTGTACCACGAATATTTCGGAAATGAAAGGTGCTATTGATGAGCTGGTTTCACAGAATTTATGTTTATACAAGCGCACATAATTGCAGCCCAGACACAGATTTCAATACTTATTAAAATGTGTAATACACGAACAAAGCTACATTTTTAAACGCAACAATGCCTATTCACATCAAGAAAATAAAACTAGAAAAAATTAGAAAGTAATTGGTGGTTTTTGCAAGATTCTGGCGCGTTTCCGAAAAGGTTCTGCTGTTTGGTGAAAGCGTTTCCCCATAAAGAGAAGCCATTGGAATCTTTCTCACTGTGGTTGGCTCATTTCATTTTTACCGTTAAACCTAAGGTGCATCAGTATGTAACACTATCAGTAAACTGAAGCCTTTACTCCATTGATCGGGTCAGCATAAACTCGGGATGTAACAGTTGAAATTGCAATAAATGGATTTAAGAAGACAATGATTTTTCCATTTCTGTATAATATATTCAGAGATTATGATTTTGTATAAGATATGTTGCAGTTTTGGCAGTGTCAAAATTGTTATAATTATGTATGAGCAAGTAGTATACCTGCTATAGTAATACAATCATTTTAAATACCTACAGTTGCCTGCTTCATTTAACTGTTCCCTGTATCAGCTCTCTCTTAAGAAACACAAAAAGGAATAAACGAATTCTGTAAATTCCGAAGAAGAAACAAAAACTGTCCTTCACAGCATTAGTAAATACCATCTTCCAGCACTCCGTAAGTCTAGGCAGTATGAAGTATCCCAAAGTACTGACATAGAAGGCCCAATGCAATCAGTTTAAAGGAAGCAGAATCTAAACACGCATACTAACATCCTAGCCTAGTAACTAAGTAATTAAATGGAATAGACAACTGTCGGTATTCGAAAGTGTCATATCACAGTAGCATGTAAACTACTTGCACTATAATACTGCAAAAACAACATTGACAATCTAATTTCCACTATTTCCATTTTATTGATGTGTTCCATTTGAAAAATTTTATTTTCTTCAAGAAATACACATTTTAATACTCATTAAAATCTGTGCCTGGGTTACAATTATGAGTCATTGTGTAAACTTCAATTCCGTGACACCAGCACATCAATAGCACCTTTAATTTCCGCAATATTTGAGGTGCAAACTTTAGGTGATTCACTCTGTATAGTGTACATATGTATGTGTGACGTGAACGTGGTAAATATAACATAGAAAAATCTGTTGGCTACCCTGGCTTGGGAGCAAGGCCAATGTTGGCACCACTGATTTTTGAACAGTTCTCAAGTTGGCATCCTAGTGTAGACCATCATTGCAGGTGAGACGAGTTACATAATACTCTCTTTTGTGTCGTAATCAAAAGTTTTATTTGAAATTTGTGTTTTTGTCGAAACAACAGTTCAGAACTTCAAATGTACTTCACGATGAACAACCACTTACACAGCAAGTGATTATTTGAAGAAGTTACAGTTGAAGACAATATATACTAGAGAAATGACTGCTGGAGGAATCATTACAGACGACTGCGAGAACTGTAAGACATAAGCACTGCAATAATTTAGCACAGGAGGAGGTTAAGGTTGGAGCAAGAGAGTGCTAGTGGATTTAGCAATTGTGCTGGGGCAGGAGAAGACAAACGCCGCAGGCGGCCATCAGTGGAGCATGTCGGCGCTGTGTATGCGAATGGAGTAGGGCACGTGGTGCAAGGAGGTGGCGGGCGGCGGGAAGCGCCTCCCGGCGACTGCCTGCTCTACCAGACGGCGGCGGTAGTGCAGCCACCGGCGGTGCTGGAGGAAGGCGGCATCCACTTCCTGCTGTGTTGGTATAGTGATTTGGAGGACATGCCGAACCTCCATCCAGCGCTCCTGCTTGTGCTGCATTAGCCAGTGGCGCGGGATCAGCAGGCAGCTCGTGTTTCCAGCCGCCACCACCCGTCGCCGCTCCAGGCTCTCCCCCAGGTTGAACACAGCCGCCTTCCGCAGCGAGCACACCTGCGCACGAGTCAACAAACGTCACAATCACAAGTGCAGGGTGCATTCTTTAATTCCTATTAATTTAGGTGGCTAACTTAAGGGCAGGGTAATAAAAAACCCGGCCGTATCACTCCCAGAATTTCGTAAGTGGGAGTCTTCCCTGACGACGCCGATAGTCGGCCGGTTTTCTCGGGGTTCTCCCGTTTTCCCTGTCGCCGCATTCCGGCTCTGCTACATTCTCATCTCGCTTCGTCTCATTCATCGCGTGGAAGGCACTGGAAAACCACCGCAGTATCATCCTGCGCAGTTGTTATGGTCGCGATGCGGCCTCCATTCCCGCATTGTGTCCTTGGTTCCAATCAACTTTCGGGTTGCTGACCTCCACACACATACAACTTAAGACCGAACCTGCTTCCATATTACCTATAAATCCTCCGCACCTGTCATATTTCTGGGTAATGGGGGTGTAGAAGAGTTTCCATTGTCAGCTCTTCATTTTCCTCTTTCCTGTTTGACCTTTGATTTTCTCTCTGACCATGTAACTTTTCACTTATATTTTGCCTGGTAACAGGAAATCTCTTTTCAATAATTTGGGTTATTTTTGATTACTTTGCTATCCCATCGCCACGATTGTTTGATTAAATAATCTACTGATAACTTGCCCTGCAAATGCGGGCGATGTTGGATGATTTTGCCTGCCACTCTGACTTTCCTACAACTGGGGGTCGTTTCTACTGTATTATCAAGCTATGACATACATAGCAGCACTATACTAGCGTAAGTGTTTTACATCTGTAAATGCTTTCTTTCGATTTAGAATTCCGGCAAGGATAGGAGCCTGAGGACTCCTTTTCTATCCTTCTTACTCCACCCCACAGACTGGTGTATTTATAATTTTATTTCCCATTTATGTTCGTTGTTTCTTGCCTTGGTCTTTTTTCGTACTTTACTTGCGTACTTGTTTGTTGCCTGCCTCTGCGTAGTAATATTCTAGTTTCTTCAGATGTCTTCTGATGTTTCCTTATTCAAACTAAATCCATTATGCAATGGGATAATCCCAAGCTATGCAGTAAACCCGTTCCCACTTTCAGGTTTGTATTGTGGTTTTATTGTGATATTTGTGTAATGGTAACCTTTTCTGGAGGATATCATATCTGGATTTTATACTTTTTCATCTGGATTTTCTTATATCTACTCTTTAAACTATTCTATCCTTTTAATTATTGTTTATAGAGCAGTCTTCCACTATAATCGCATTTTCCTTATGATAATTTCGCACATATATATTCCACCTTAATCTGTTCATAGAGCTTTACACAATATTAGAAGATATTTAATATAATACATATTGTACAGTGTTGTTCACTCGACAGGTACGGCAGAAGGGAAAGTCTACCACCTTGAAGCTATGACGTTTTGCTTTATAATTCCTGTGACCAATCAGAAGTTTAGACAGGTGATAATCTGTGGTGATCAAGTAGTGGCTCATACTAGATGCGATATCTGGAGAAATATCATAAATAACTTTTCTCTTCTCCGATCTGTCCCATCTCTCCTGCCAGTGAAGCAAAGTCTTTCTTCTTGCTTCAGTTTTCATCTAGTGTTTTGCACTTCTTTCTTGAGTTTCCTGCATTAAGTTTCCCTTGTTCCATAGCTAGAAGATGCAGCGAGATTACTCAAGCAGTTACCTAGAGAGTTTCAGTGAATGTAATTCTGTAGGCTTTGGTTATTGACAGTAGCACAGCTCATTGAATCTTCAATAACAGTGGCTGAATATGCGATAATAGTACTATTTCATGCCATACTGCTGCTCCCAATAGTGCTATTCCAATGAATACACTTTTATATAAGGTAAGGATGGTTTGAAGACAAACCTACATGACGATAACGATACTACCTTCATCTAGAAGGACTAGTTTTTTGCTTCTTCCATCAGGTACTCTATGCGATTATGAAAGGGTAACACATTACCCATAATCGCGCCAAGGTACGTCACCATATTGTTTTTAAATATTAACTGGTCTTCCCCTAAAGTAAACCAGTAGTGATCATCGAGGTTTTCCTTTTAATAGCATAATATTCGTTTTCTCAACAGAGAACACCAATTTCACAAATTTTCAATTTTACTGAGTATATTTCTCGCCCTCTTTTCTGACTATTTTTCTGCTGCATACTAGTATCATTACGAGTGCACCGTCTGCATACACATATAATTCACAATCCTCACGAATATCTAGATGTAATACGATGTCGTATAGCATGTTCCATAGGACAGGATCAAGGACCAACCCCTAGGGACATCCCCTTCGACAGTCATTTCAATACCGCAATGTTATTCACTTTATATTGGCTGCAGTGGTCTTCAAAATAATTTATATTATATAGTACAGATCTGGAAGACATTAATTCTGTTTAAGCTGCCAAAGCACCTCAGTCCACCAGACGTTATCAAACACACCGCTTATGTCTAGGAATATTCCTAAGACTTTTTAAACAACATCAATGGCTGCTCTCTCAGAGCCTAGTCCTTTCTGGAAACCATATTTTTTTCTTATGCAATCCTTACATTACTTTTTGGAAACTGAGTCGATGTAACTTATTTTGCTTTTCCAGTACCTTTCCATGTACTGGCAGTAAAGTTAAGAGTCTGTAAGGTTTTGTCATAGTAGGGTATTTGTTACCACCCTTATAAACAGTTTTCTTAGCATCCCTTGCTTTCAGATAATCGGGAAGCAACATTTCTAAGCAGTCACCCATTAAATAAAGAATCTCTTCCTGTCCAGCTCTTCCTATTTCATTTGTGGCTGAGGTATTTGGCAGTTCTTCTAACTTCTCTGTTGTCAGTAGGCCAGTAAGTAGGCATGTTTAGCCTTCACCTTCAACACTGCCCTCTGGCTAAAGGGATCGTAACATCTCTTCTGCATTTTATTGTTAGTCAATAATCATTCTTCCTTGGACTTTTAGGCTTTTCAGGATCTGTTTACATTCCTCTTTATATGCTAAGATCTTATAAACAACACTTTAAGGATCTTCATTGCCATTTTTGGTCACATAGCTTCTGCAGGATGACTTATTTTTCTCTCTTAACCTTTTTCAGGACATTTCCCATTTTCTCTCTCACACTCCAGTAATGATTTTGTTCTACTCTGATTGTTCAGAGAGTTTTCAACCTTCTCCTAATACTTTTCATCTTACCATTTTTCTTTGCCTTTAAATATCATAATCCCACTGCCTATTTAGTGGGACTGCTGCTTCAGGTATCTTTTTGCAGGTATCATGGATTAGCTTAGTTATATCACTCTAATGTCCAAGTACGATTCTGTTGTATTTGCTGGAAATACATACATTGGAAGGGTTCCTGGTTCATTAACTATAATAGAGGTCGTCTGCCAGGAGATAGTGATCGAACGCCATCCTTTCTCTTCTGTTAACATCGGATACCATGATTAAGTCTTGGCATTCAAATCTACTACCATATGTGGTTTTCTCTTCCAAGTTCTCATACCCATATATCCCACTTCTCAAGATGAACTTGAAGTTCATTCAAGTGCTGGAGGCAGAAGCTTGCTAGGAATATGTTCTTATTGCCAAGTTTAATCTGTACATAAGTGTCATGACTGTTTGACGAGTTATCCATAGTGATTAGGTGTAAGCCCATTCTTCTAGTCCAAACCCCAACAGTGGAATTTTCTCCACATCTGAATACAGTCTCTGGAATTTAAATCACTTTTTCATGCAAGACATATGGTTCTTGTTTTATTACTATGTCAATATTCCTATCCATTGCCACAATCGTCATTTTTGACATAGCTACTGCAGATCTTTGCAGTTTGATCTGGCCAATTATGAGCTAATTCCATTGAAAATGCTCTCCCATAGTGTGGACATTTCTTGAAGCCAACCCTTTACCTTTTATCTTTCTTGTCCCTTTGGCAGTATACACGAACTGTATTGTCTTTATTTCCTTTACATTTCTCTTTGTCCGAAAATTTGAGGCATTCTTGTCCACTGGTTGATCATCTATCTGGACTCTTGCCATATTTACTTTGATGGCCGTACTGCTCATACTCTTAACATTGCAGCAATACTGGACAATTATGTATATATATTACATGCAGAATATCAGATGTACACTGTCTGCTGTTTAATACATATCTCATCTTTCATGTATTTTCCATAACAACATTCACAGCCTTATAAATTCTTCCAATTTTCAACTGGGCAGATGTGCTATTCATGAAGTTATCCTTCGGTATTCACTTATCATTAATGTTTTGTTTCCATACTTTCGGGGTATACTGTATATATTAATTTTGAATATTTCTTTTAAGACTCTTCCAATTTCAGTTCAAGGTTTATTAACAGCTTACTTGTCTTTACCTTTGGATGGTGGCATCATCACAAGCCTCGATGAAGACAGCAGCTGTTCTTACACTGCAGAAGTTATTTTCTCTCCAGCCACCCTGGGCAGGGTTGACATTATCCTGGATGGCATCCCCCCCTAGATTGTGCATCCTATCACAGGATATGCCAAGATTGCATTTTTAAGGGGCTTGTCTCTTTATGAGAGCTTCTTTAGGGTCTTTGTTACTTGAGCAAAGGTGTTTTTTTTACATTTCTCTTCTTTCCATTGACACTGCTTGCCTGATTAAAATTTTAATCCTTAACATGGCATATCCGTACCAAAACATATCTTTCTGTGTTATCCTGTTGATAAAGGACCTAAATGGGCAAACCTTTGGAAGAATGTAGTTGGCATTTCCTTGTTCGCCTTCTTTTACTCTTGTATATGGTAGTCCAATAATCTGCTAAATAGTACATCTGCCTCAGTTTTTCAGTCCTCCACATCGCCTAGGTATCCACCAATACCTAGATCTTCGACATCTTCAGAGTTTTTCCAATCACAGTAACTGATAATCTTGAGTGTCTCCTCAGCTGGCTGCCCATGTATGAATGGGTACACACAGCTTCATCGAATCCAGGGTTTCACTGCTGACATTTTCTATTTATGCTCAGATTTTTCATTGACCATCAGCAAATTCAGGGCATTTATTGCTTTCGCCTTTGATATTCGGGGTGCTAACATCACTATCTCTTCTTGTCTTACAGACTTTTGTCCATACCATGTCTTGGTTGGTTCTTCTATAGAAGGAAACCACCACATGCTTTCTTGTGCCATATTCGGATATTAGCACTAGCTGCACCAGGCTAAAACAGTCACAGCCAGAATAACAGCACAACTTGCAGTTTACAGAGTACAGACCAAATCCCGTCCAATAACACAGAAACATTGGCATGTTACTGGTATAAGGTAGACCGACGCGAAATGGCTTGGCAGTTCCTTTCAAGTGAGCATACCCAGTCGCTTATTCGCTATGCGAGAGTTTGCATTGTGTCTGACTGGTTACGGTGTGCTGCTGTTGGCTGGGCTGTCGGCTCTAAGGGCTGGGTTTGAGATGGGCTGATGGTCGAGCAACCGACCTGTAATGGATGTAAGGCTGTAGAGGTGAACTACTGTGTGAATAAACCGGACTGGCTCCCCGCAGCAGTGATGTGGAAAAGCATTATCTTGCTTGGTTGGGTAGTTCCCGACTATGGGAGGGACTATCATCGTTGGGCCATCCCCCTGGCGGAGGCCTGTTTCTGAAGTTATTGGCCCAGTGGCACAGGGGAGTACTTTAGTCTCAGGTCAAGGCCCATCCTTTCAAAATGGGGCGGTAATGCGAATATATAGCCTCTATTAATCAAGTACATCCCTAACTCCTCGTGGTAAGGGCTGGTAATACAGTGGACAATGCTGTGGCTGATGGAGTGAGGACGATTAATAGGTGAAGTGGCGGCCCCTCCCGTGCACTGGAGTACAGCCATGCGAGGTTCTGTGCAGTCTTCCAGTGGGCTGTATATATTATTTGTCTGTGGTGATGACCCACGAGTCAGCTGCACATCTCAAACTGAGGCCTGTGGTAGATCTCGGGGTAGTGGAGCTCCGAAGTAGGCATTGTCTGGCGTCCTGGAGGAGTTGGGCCTGTCCTGGGTGAAAACTCAGTGTGTAGAGTACAGTCGTGGGGACCCAGGGAATCAGCGTGAAAGCCCCAGCTTCAGCCGAGCTGATCGTGGGTCGGACTCTGGGTAGCCTTGGTTGACACCCTATGCTTGGGGGAGTCGTCCTGGAGGTGTGTGTTTGCCTGGATGGCTGCCTCACCAGCTATTTCTGGTAGCTATGGCTGCTGGGCGCTTTGCGTCGTCTGGGGGTCGGTGGCAGTTTTCAAAGGTTGATGCTCACTTGCGAAGGGGCGCTGGTCTGGTCCGCCTAAGTGAGTTAGCAGAGGTTGAATAGGCCTCGGCCCCATCAAGGTGGCTCATGTCGGCAAACCCGGCACGAGTTGTTGACAGGTGAGGTTGGTTGCACTCCACCCACCTCGATTGGAAGTAGCATATCTCCTTCTATTGGCTGCATTCAATTGAATTCAGTTAAAACTTAATGGCTATAACATTATTGTGTTGGCTGGATGACTTGTAATTCCCTGTAGGTGCGTGCAGTCCGGATAAGTATGTGGCTGAAGTGGCACATAATATGACTGGTGGATAGTGGTGATCTGGAGATCTGGAGGATGGACTTGTGCGCACTGAACTGCTCTGGAAGTTGTCTCCCATCGTACCCCAGGGACCAGGTATGGGAGTTCTAGCCTGTAACAGCTGCAATGTAACAGCAATACATGACTGGGGTGTCAGGTGGCGAGTAAGTTACCAGGCGATAATTGACGAAAGCGTTTAGACATTTTGCTCGCCTATGACGCCATATTGCTTTCGTGTAATTGACTAACTATTACTCTGTGGTATAGGCATCGTCATTCCTCAGTTAGGGATATACTATTCTACGCTAAGACCTGTGTCTGATAATGTCGTGCTGTGAGAGGGCTACATCATCTGTCCTGCCATCATACAGAATATCTTTCTGTTGGGGAAATTAAAATGAAGATTTATCGAATACACATTCACTAAATATGCTAAAACCAGTGCTGTGAAAAGAAGTACACAACTAGATTTGATTTCATTAGAATTATATCAGATAATGTTCAAATACCAGTCATGAGAGAGGCGAACAGATGAGTATGAGAAAAACATTATTGTATGCAGCTACTGAAATATTCAGCTCTCGCAGGCCTCGATCGTATACACGAGAGCGTACCTGCGAGGGTATGACTAAACATTACTCAACTCGACAAATAACAGTTCCCCTGGTTAAAAAAAAAAAAAATCTCGCTATGAAATGACCAAACAGTCACAGTTAAACACTAATCCAATATGGCGATTGCAGTTTTTTGTGTAGTACAAGTTCACAAAAAAAAGCAAAAAATATATAAAACAAATATACTCTTTGAGCGTAAAGGCATCATAGTTACCTTGGTTGAATTCCTGGGATTTTTAGGATTTTTTTGGTTTTTTAAGGGGAAATGTTACTAGGTCAAGGTCAAAGGTCAAGTTCACCTGATTCCAATATGGTGGTTGGGTGATGTAATAACATGGGGACCAGTTGGACCCGGGTTATTTCTAAGCCCAGACATTAGAAATGTTGATTTTATAAATGTTTTCAATAAATATTTTATATAGTTATAATAAGTAATTTATAAAACTTTGGAAGTTTTTATAATTTTTTTGAATTTTTTGAAATTTTTGAGATTTTTGGAGTTCAAAGTCATTCAAGGTCAACAGGTCAAGGCATAATGTCACCAGGTCAAGATTAACGAAACCCAGCATGGCGGTTGGGTGATGTAATAACATGGCAACCAGTTGGCCCCTTGGCTCCTTTACCCTAGTCCGCTCTAGAGCAAAACATTCAAAATTCTAATTTCTTAATAATTTTTTATTTATTTTAATTTTTAAAATTAATTAATGTGTATATTAATAAAACTTATAATATTACATTTTGTAAAGTACATTTTCAAATCATTTTTTCCAATTTATTGTAATTTTGTGGATTTTTTTGGGTTTTCAAGGTCAAAGGTCTCTAGGTGAAGGTGAAAGGTAAAGCTCAAGGTCACCGATATCCAACATGGTGGACACGAAGGCCACCGGGGGACCAGAATGGCAGAGCATGAACAACTCCGATGCTCTGTGCTCTCACGCTCTTGGCCCCGACTCCCCATAATCATTCTACCCTTATCCATCGGTTAGGCATGAGGGAGATTTCTGAGTGCTAAAGCTGAAACCACAAAATAATCATTTTTATAATTCTGCTTTGACTCAGTGATTGGAGAATGTATATATAGAGCAGTTACGCACGCTGATACCTTAGTTGATGTTCAGAAATTGAGAAGTTAACATCGATTGTGAAGAATTTTTCGCTATACGGTGAATATGAATTGCGAATACAAAGGCCTACCTTTGACCTCAACTAACACGAAGCTGCGATCTGTGTTATCACTGTTTGATTGTCGTCGGTGTTGATTCTGCAATCGAGTTTTACCTTCAATCAAAATACTCGGCAATATGAAAGAACCGCCTGCATGAAGAGTCCTTTTTACATGAGTAAGAACTACGACATTGATCCCGTGCAGACTATGCAAGACGACACATTGAAGAACCACATCAAGAATTGCAAAGATTTGTCTTCTGAGAGCCAGGAAGTGCTGCTGCAAATACACCTAGCTGCATGCAAGGGCACTGATTCGACAGCCAATTTTGATGAGACAATTAATGATGGAATGAGTGACCTCTGTCATGCAATAAAGACGGTTTGTGTATAATGTACACTTGAGAGACTTTCGCGTGAAATCGATGAACTTCAAAATAAACGGCCATCAGCTCTAATTCGATGACCACACAACTCCAGCTACAAATAAAAGTAAACTTGTAACTGAGGACGTAAGAGGATGTGAAGATGACCATGAAGATAGCACTGATGAAAATGAACATAAAGAAAGTCATGGTGTTGAAGATGATGATTTTTACTATTCACTGACACCCCTTTAACACATTTGCTGCAACATGCGATGTGAATAAGGTAAAAGATTCTGAGAATACTAGCTACCTATTTCCCGAAGATCCGAATCAACTCTTTGATAGACTCAGACAATGGACGGCTTTCCAAAAAGAGTTCTTACAGAACTGAAGGAGACAGGTTATATGGCATGATTTGATGCACTGCTTGTTTCTTAAATTGTAATTACAAAACAATAATAATAAATATTTATAATGATATAATAGTTTTGCTGTATTTTTGTGAGTCGTATATTTTTTTCCCCTCGCAACTTCAAAGTAGTGCTTGAGCACTCGAATATTAAAGTACAGAACTATTAGTGAAGACTTATGTATAAAAAATGCTTGGATAGTGTTACTGCATACAAAAAAGTATGCAGGTGTCAAGTCAAACGTGTGAAGCCAGCTGGCGAATGAATTTAAATTCTATAGGCCCTACATATGTGGGGGGACAACCCGAAGGATTGATAGGAGGATCGAACCAGGGATTGTATTTAATCGAAAGATTGGCGAGGAATGCGAAAACGAAGGATTGTTAAGGATTGGTGAGGATTAGTGAAAATTGAGGAGTTTTGGCGACTATTTCGGAGGATTGCTGGGGATTGCGGAGGAGGATTTTGGAGGATTGTTGAGCATTGGTGAGGACTGCTGGGGACTGGTAAGGATTGTCGAGGAGGTTTGGTGAGGATTGGGGAGGAGGAATGCTAAGGATTGCTAAGGGGGATTGCAAAGGATTGAGAATGAGGATTGCGGAGGATTGGTGAGGAATGCAGATGAGGATTGGTGAGGGTTGGTGAGGATTGCAGAAGATTGTGGAGGATGATTGGTGAGAATTGTGAATGATTGAGGGGAGGATTTGTGAGGATTGCGGCGGATTGTGGAGGAGAATTGGCGAGGATTGAGGAGGAGTGTTGGTGAGAATTACGGAGGAGGATTGCTGAGTATTGGTGAGGAGGATTGGAATTGATCGAAGTATTGATGTTTGAGAAGAGCACAAAAGATAAGACTATCGCGACTTCCCTCATAAATATCAAGTATTAAGGGCCTAGCAGTATTGGGATTTAAATTAACGGCCGTTATGCCTATAAAAGTGTTGGTAGCTGCTGCTCCATAATATTATTTGGTCATACTTGGGCAGGTGGCTGTTTATCGTATAATGACCTTGGATTGGTCACATATACAAACATTTAGATATATGAGAAACATACGTATGCCTGCATTACAGTCGAGATAATGGCATTGTGAATTAATTAAACTTCAATAAAGGAGACCAGGATTATAGTTGATACAATTTTGCATGCTTCTGTTTTAATCTATGTACTATTTCAGTACAAACTCGAAAAATAAATTAAATTCAAAAAATAATTTTAAAATTAATTATTTAATTCAGATTTGTGATTTGACATATCCTATGCCTATAAAAGTAATAGGCTGCCAGAAACAAACATATATGCCTGAAGGGTTAGTGGGCTTAACCACTGGCTCCTTCGGGTAGCCCAGCATTCATAAGTTGAGCCGAAGTAGGGGTCCCCAGATCTTCCGAGGCCTGCCGAGCACTTCCGAGTCGAGCCGAAGACTCCCAGCCCCAGCCACAACCACCGCCACACACTCCCATGCAACTATTGCTTCTGTAGATACAGGAATCATATTATTTCTGACTCAATTTCAGACCAACATTTTTCATGCCCTCATATATTCACTTTTTCCTGTAAGAATCTCTTACACATTTTGAATTCGTTGTTTTAATTGGTGACATTACAATCGCTTTGGATTTATTTTTTACATAGCCCAACTGTCGTATCAGTGAAGGATTTTATCGTTGACTTGGAGCATCTTACTTCACAACGAATTACGATTTTGTGGCTCATGCCTCTGCTGTTAGTTATGTTTATTGTCTACTGCCTCAGTGGAAAGCCAGTTATAATCTTAGTTTATTGGTGATGGTGCCCTACTTCAGTTGTAGGTATGTCAAAATAATCGTGGAGCAACTGCGAAGGGAACAAAAATAAGCACGTGTTTGAAGTATTACGATGTCTACAAATAAACCAGTAAGCTTATGCAGCTTCCAACGATCCGAGTAGAGAAATACAACTGTGGTAATTTACCAGGAATGTTCAATGCAACACGTCTCCCGATCTACGACAGCATTGTCAGTCAGCCTTACAGTGGACAACACTGTGACAACTCTGAAATAATATACAAAAGTGACAAAAGTATATGCTACATTTATACATAGTCCTGCATGCCTTCATATTTTAACCATGTGCAGCCAATTTGTTTATTTATGTAACTTTTTCAGAAAATATTTAATCTTCCTAAAATCAGCTGTTTAAAACGAGGACAACATTAAATCACATTTTCTTATGCCATGTTCTATGTATGTTCTGTATATGTACGGTAAAGACTGGCTTTCCTCCACTCTTAAACCTGAACTAGAAAGAACTTGCAACTGAACTGACTTTATAAGTTAAATTTAATTTTCAGTTCTGTACATTTGTCTGCTTTCTTAGAAATACGACACTGAATGGAAACGTAACTGAAAAAGGGCATGAAATATCGTCAAAATGGCGGAACAGATGTTGTGTCGGCCTACGCACATCAATAATTCGTCTAACTTCACTTCGCCTTGGATTGCTGTTTCTATGTGAGGGTTGGTGGACAATGTCTTACCTTTGGTGCAATGGGAACCACTGGTTAGATCATTTCGCTGCTGCTACCTACGTGAGTGCTGAACGGCAAATGGTGCGTGGCGCACTGGTGTGCTATTTCGAAGCTTCGCCTGCTTCCCCTCACCCCCCCTCCCTGAGTGTCACCATGACAACGTGACGCCGGCCAGCCATGGAAACCACCAGGGGTTGTTTCCGCTGCATGAACATCGGAAAATGCTCAAGAAGTCGACGACAAATTTGTATAAAAAGCTTGTGTTTCCCCTGCTCAGGGAGACAGGCCAGGGACTTTAATAGGCTAGGGAAGGAACTGATGTTCTACTGTTTTATATCGGCGGGGTGCTTTGCTTATAATTAAAATATGTGTAATTTCTATTTCCAATTATCTTGTTAAATATCATGTCTTTGTAGGGGATTTGAAGTCATGGGATTTTATTACAGCGTTTTAATAGATTTTTTTATACCATATTTGGGTTTGTCATTTTTTATTTCAAAAAGGGGAAAATATATCAGAGCTTTGTATCTATTTCTTTCTCTGCACAAACCCAGAGTAGGTTTTATGATACCCATAGATGTCACACTAAGAGGGGCTCTATTCCCTGAATAACGAACATCTTCCTGAGGAAACAGAGACGAAGTCCTATTTGCACGAGTCAGCTAAAACCGTCACACGGTTACATAACAGCCACATGAAAGCGCAGAAACTGACCTATAATGAGATATTCTGTGGTTATTTTGGTAGCTGAAGATACAAATGATAGAAACCATTCCCCAAGACGAGCAAAAAGACGTAAATACATCTTGTGTTCGTCAATTTTTGCTGTGAAGGAGTACACGAAATTTTAGTTAAGAATCTCTTGAAGGACAATGACATAGTATTTTTATAATTGGTTAACGCCTCTGCTGTTTCATTACATGCTCTATTAGCTGAAACACTATTTAAACAATACTTATTCTCAAAAAGCAACATGATTGCGAAGTAAAACAAATAGTTATTTCTTCCTCTAATGTGCTGATCTCGCATTTTATACTCAATTCTTTACTTTGTGCATCATTAAAAAAAAAACTCATATCTCACAAACACACAACACACATGAAAATTCCTGCGGGAAAACAACTCAACTAAAGTGCAATCAAAATAACTACTCGCACCGATATTTCAGCCATCGGGAATTCAAGTGACAAACTTAAACATTTTGGTGACGAACGGAAAAAGCATAAATTCATCTGTCGTTTAGGCACAGCTGTCAGGATTTTCATTTGTGGAAAGTACTGCAACATCTATGGACTAATATAAACAACATATCCTAGCAACGAAATTTTTGGACAGGTTATCTGGTATCTTTAAAATAATTTAATTGAAGTTAGCAAAACAGCGCCGGTAGTCTGCAACTCCCCACACCTGAGTTGCAAACGGGTTGCATACCACGAAGGCGAACAAAAGTGGCGCGTCATGTAGCAACCACCTGTACGTAGCAACAATGAAAATCATTGAAAGCTCTACGTCACCAGTACTGCTGTTTGTGACTTGTTTGAAATCAAATGAACTCACTATTGGCAGCCTTTACTGTTCAATTTTTATTCCCCCATTTATGGTGTCCTATGTGTGGGTGCTCTCCGCAAGCCCGCGGCAGTTCCGTTCGCCTTCGTGTTATGCAACTTGTTAACATGCGGGCACGTAAACCTGAGGACTTCCTGCGTTATTTTGCCTAATTTATAGTTACGTTTAAACATACTAGACGCCTTTTCCAAACATTTTGTTACTAGGATTTATTGTTTCTCTTAGTCCGTAGATACTGTGGTTTTAAATTCGACATGTTATTCAACAACACCTAGTATACCCGTCCTTGGTCACGTGGTTCTTTACTTACAAATGTCTTTAGTTATTTTCAGTTGAGTTCTCAAGTTGTAGGAAAGCAAGCACTAAAGAGGCACGCAAACCTGCATGAAGAGCTTCTCGGGCATGTCTTTGGGCCGTCGAGTTTTCAACTCGAGGTGCTGCAGCACGCGGCACTCGCCCTCCAGCACGAAGTACACGCACTCGGTATGTCCGGCGCCGTCTCCCAGCACCAGCTCCTCGTCCCGGTAGCGCGTCCTCTGCGCCTGTATGCAGCTCTCGCGCACGACGATGTCGTCCCAGCCGTCGAAGTAGGGGAACAGCGTCATGGAGCGCTTGCAGTCGTCCCATTGCCGCTGCAGCGTCGCCTTCAGCACCCGCGAGAAGTCGTCGCGCTCCAGGTACAGCAGCTCGCAGGTGGTGGCCGTAGTGCGTGTGGCGGTGCGAGGCACTCCGTGCAGCAGGGACATCTCGCCGAACAGGGCGCCCGGTCCTAACGGCTCAGCAAACCCCTGCTCCACTGTCTCCTGCTTCACATCGTCCCAGTGGCTCACCGTCGCCCTCACCTACACGCGGGGCACAATGACACACCCTCGTCCTCACCTACACGTGGATCACAAAGACTCACCCTCGTCTTCACCTACACGTGGTTCACAGTGACTCATCCTCGTCCTCACCTACACGTGTGTCACAGTGCAAAGTGACTATGGACCAGGATCACCAAGAGAAACTCTGGGCCTCTGAGCAAGGTGTGCTGTAGGCTCCCTACCCCCTACCCTCCAGAAATCGACAATTTACAACATAAATAATCGTCATCCAGGCAAAAAAAAATGTTTTGAGTGTCGATATTAGGTTTTTACCTAATACTTCGTTTTATAAATAAAAATTTACGAGTCAGGCCTGACCCGGGCCCCTGAGCACTGCACCCACTTCCCGCCCCCCTTGTCGGGCCTGCTATGGACTAGAGAGTTCTCACGGGCTGCGCATAACAGGTCTCCATGTTACAACACTGGACAGCTTTCTTGCCAACACGACCATCATTAACTACGTGCTGGTTAGGATTTGAGGTTAAAACACTGTTTACGTAAACTATTGCTTCGAGATATTTTTATACTTCCTGTAGCCAAATTGTAATGCAGTCAAAGTGGTGGTCTTTTAAAAAATACGACATTAACAAACATGTTCATCACTGTTGACCATGTGACTTTGACAGTTGTGTAGCTTTGGGGTAGTTCAAAGTTGGGTACATGCGCAGAAGACTAATAATTGGCCTACCTCATTTTCAGTCTGTAGTATATAGTATCAACACGTTACTTCGTACGTGATACCCACTTGTATAAGCTTCTGTTAACGAGTACACTGCCGAACTATCATATGCATTTAGTATCAGTTTAACATTCGCCAGTGTGTTGCGTCTGCAGTTCCATGTAACCCTGACACAATTTCAGTTATGTGCCGTTAAGTTAAAATCTAATTGCTTGGGTTAGATTTCGCTACCACACATTTCAGTGATTCCGTATAAGTTTATTATTTAGATCTCGTTTTAAGAATTACATAGCAAGTTCATTATTCTCTCCGAAACATTTTCGCGCGAATTAAGTCAATTTTAATGCTCTTTAGCTCATCCATATTTTATCTATTTAATTGTAATAGATACAACACAATACGCCAACGGATGGTTGAGAGTAAGTGATGTATTAGTTGACCATAAATGGCTTGCCAACGGTATTCCAGTACTGGCAGCACTTAACTTGGGCCATTGATGGGACTTCGCTATAGTTTTTCGTGTATTTGAGAGACAGTCGACCAACTGTGGTTTTACTGATGGCATTGCTGGATTACTGCTGGCCCAGAAAACTTATGGGTCTACACAACTGGCCTTGCTATGGTTAACTACTGGCACCAAGACACTTGGCATGCCATTTATGGCCCACAGATGGAATGTTGATGGGAATGAATTTGATGGTTGAGAGTAAGTGACCTATTAATGGTCCATAAATGGCTTATCTATATATTTCAGCAATGGCCGCACATAACCTATACTTATTGCTGGTAAAATTATGGGTGGCCATCTATAGGCCACTTGATGGCTGTGAAGTGGTACATTGATTGACCATTACTTGTGCAATTTAGTTTATTATGGGAATTTTTATTGCTCCCACTTTTCGCAGATAGCTTCTTCAAAATACACACACGTATTTGTGTCTATGTGTGCTTTCTATAATGATTATAGATCATATGATACAATGTGTAGATAATTTTTAAATATATAGTGATATAAATATCTACGGCAAAATTCCGTAAATACAGTAGGCGCTATTAGGTGTGACTTTGTGACTGGTATTAAATAATTTGACATATGTAATATTTTCAATGTGTAACTCCATATAATAAAATGAGAAATTAAAAACAAAAAACAATATACAAAAACCTTTAGAAGATTAACCTTGAAGGTATTTTGTTGTTTCACATCACTAAAATATTCATAATTGGCGACTGCATTTCAAAACAGATGAATAGCACCCAAGTGACATACATACTTAGAAAAATAAAATTAAAGGGAAGTGTTTGGGTTAATATCGCGATTCATGTAGGAAGATTTCTCTCAACGACAGTATTTTTTTTATCTGCATCTTTTTAAAGATTGATTTGTTCGCATGGTAAACTTTAAGGTTATGGAATAATTGGTGTAATTTATATTATACAGAGTGAGTCCTTTCAAAGAGGATGCGTGGGACGTGTGTAACGGAGCGAGGGAATGAGGAAATACAGCCTACATGGCCTCTTTTAAATGATTCACACTGTATTAGTGTTTGTTTAGAATTCAAGTCCCGATATATTCTAAATTAGTTCATGTAAACATAACAATACGCAGTGGAGTTATGTTTAGCATGCTGGGCTGTCAATACAGGAGGTGTAGGTTCGGACCCCCTCTCCTGCAAAAGTATAAGATTTTCACGTCGTATCATGTGTTTAATAGTGAAGTAAAGGAAATTAAAAACAAAGAAAAGTTGGCATTGATGGAAAAAAAATCATTATTTTAAAGATATACAGTTAGACATGGTGAAATCATGGCTAGCTGTCAGTAGGCCATCTGATGGCTGTGGAATGGTACATCGATGGGCCATTGCTGTTGCAAGCATATGGGCCATGCTTGGATAATTTGCGTTAACCACACCTGGGCCAGTTATGAGCACAGTATGGCTAGTTAGCGGCGCCACTTCAGGACCAGCAATGGTGCTGGGTGCATGCCAACTGTTTCCGGCTTGGCATCTGACTGTAAACCATCAATGGGTCATATGTGGTTTGCTGCGTGGGAAGTGTGTATATGGGCGTAGCCAGTATTTATGTTGGAAAAGGGGGAGGGGGGCAAGGTTTGTGAATGGGATAGGAGGAGCTTGAGCTTACACACTCACCGTGATGATTTGTAGTACATTCAGAAGAAATGCCTCAGTAATTGTCTTAAATTTTTATACTTTAAATTAAAATGCTCAGAAAAGCTACCAGAAATCGTTAGTTATTAAAAAAAAACACATAAAAATCTTGCACGATGCCACTATTGTAGTATAGGTTGCGATTATTTTATTTACTTGAACTGGGTTTAGGGCGTTTAGGGCTCTACTAGTTTGTAAGAAGATAGGTGTAAGAAAGTAAAGGCTGTTCACGGCAAAGTGAGCACTTTTGAAATCAACCTTATAAAAAAGTCACTGCTCCTACCTGCATATATTTAAACGGACGCACTGAGTGACACGCGCCCAGTAAAGTTGGTAACGATGGAGAGGAAAGTAGTTACATATAACTACATGGAATGAAAAGTGTTAGATAACTATTTTTGACGACTTAAATTATTTATTTCGCTTTCTGTTTTGTTAATGCATCAAAGTGTAAATATGAGAAGATTTGAAAAAAAAAATCTACTTTTATTACAATTTCGCAATTTTACTGGACCACGCATGAATAAAGTTATGGGGTCCACGGCAATGTTAATTTTACATAAAGCGTAAGCCTATACAACGTGTATACAAGTAGATCTTAAGCAAGGCCATTTGACTGTGAACAGACTACACGTATGTGAACGCTGACCTGGCCTGACACGACGAAGTAGAGCGCCTGGGCCTCGTCGCCCTGCCGCACGATCATCCTGCCCGGCTCGTACATGACGTAGTAGGTGTTCTCGGCCAGCTGGCGCTGGACGTCCTCCGGGTAGCGGCGGAAGCAGTTGAGGCGTCCCACGGCGCGGTGCAGCTGCACGCGTTCCACGTCCGTCCGCATGTGCGCCGGCCTCCTGATTATACACATGGCTAGTATTCACTCTACCTGCCTGCCATTTCCATAGACTAAAGATGAGGTAGACCGATCTCGCTGGCTGCGCACAAATAATCTCCGTGTCCCAACATTGAACTGCTCACCTGCCAACTCGTCTAGCGAAAACGGCATGGTTTGTATTTTAGGTTAGGAAACTGATATGAAAACAAATGTTTTGAGATGTTTTCATACTTCATCTAACGACTTTGCAATGCAGTTTGGTTAAATTCAAATAAGCAAAATTATTTTGTTCACATAATAGTGCTTGTCATTAAAAAAATAAATTTTGCCACCCACTTTCATTGCTGTTGACCATGTGACTTTGACAGCTGTGTTCTTTGAGGTAGTTCATGATTGGGTACATGCGCAGAAGACGAATAAGCGGTCTACCTCATTTTTAGTCTATGGACATTTCATATCTGTTACACAGGCACGGAGCATAGACTAAAGATGAGGCAGAACAGTTGCTTGTCTTCTGCGCATATACCCAACATTGACCTAACCCAAAAGAACACAACTATCAAAGTCACATGGTCAACAGTGATGAACGCGTTTGTTTACATCTTAGTTTTAAATACAAGCATTCTTATATGAATAAAATACTTTTCTCAATTTGAAGTTGGTCAAACTGCATTACAAATTGGTTAGAGGAAGTGTGAAACCCTCTCAAAGCACTTGTTTATTAATCAGTGCTCCAACCTAGAATCCAATCCATACCGTTCTTGCTAGACGCGATGGCAAAAAAGCAGTTCATTGTTGGGACACGGACACCTCCTATGTAATCTATGAATATACGAGGTACTAAGTAACTTATTCGTCAGTTGGGCGTGGTTCCGGATCATACGAATGTCTCCTGTCTCTGATCGCTAGTTTCTCGGCTGCACATGAGCAAGGCTTTAACTTTGGCAATCGCAAAACCGTATTCCAAAAAGAGAGCAAATGGACGAAGAAATAACTGAGAACGCTACCGTCATTTTGTTAAATTTCCTTTGCAGTTCCCTGAAATATGAGTCGCAGCGAACGAGATAACTGATTGATACCTTTGCTTCTCCCGTTCCGAGTACGGATCCATGGCTCAGTTGTGATTTACTTACTAAACTGATCTCTTCATCACAGAAAACTAAGTAGTGGTTGTGATACTTAAATAAAAATTATTGTGCATGCCAATGTTTTGCTAAATCCAGTTTTGGGACATAGGCCTAATATTAAACAACGTGTGAACATATTTCGTTGAATTTCTACTCTCGTGTGAAGAATAAAGTTTATTGTATACAAGTTCTACCAATAAGACAAACATGGAAATTTTATACAATTATACTTATTTTATTACAATTCAAATTATCCAAGTTACTTGCATACAAAACGGAATAGTCATGTTCATATGCGACACCAGCGCTAGCAGGCGGCGAAATGTTTGGTTGCCAAACTAAAAGTATTGAGCTTCCCGACCTGAGTGAGTACAATAAACCTTACTTCCATAGTCTACCCGCAGTTTCTTCTCACTTTTCAATTGAACTTTTAAAAAAATCTCTCCATGAAGACGTGTGTGATTGTTGCCTGAGTATGACATGTATCACAAGCGTTTTATGCTTCTATTGACATAAAATTATATTATATTCGTTTAAATTGAAATCTTGATTACATTTTATCTATAAATCATGCTACTTGATTTGTAATTATTACGAATAAAAACAGAGAGAAAATAGGTGTGTTGGTAATGCTCAGTAATAAATAGTTCTTATGCAGAATATCACGGCCGTAGAAGACAGGTCTGAACACTTGACTATCTAACAATCTTAGCAAATCGACCCTCTTATTAACTGATTTAGTTTATACAGTAGCCGCAGGGCGCTTCAATCAAACTAGTGTTGTTCGGGTTTGCTGGTGTAGGGATAATACCATAGAGATATGAACGTCATTTTTTCAATTTTAAGAAAAAATTGCAATTCCCCTCCCTATGCTAGCCATGTCAAACATCACTACTTCGGTAGCAGCGCTCTGCGGCTGAGTTCATGAACTAAATGGGCCAATAAGGGCATCGAATTTTCAAGCTAATGTCCAGACCTGTGTTCTACGGTCGTGGCAGAATATTATAAAAGTGAGTGCGAACGAATACGGTGCGTTGTCCATTATGTGTAGTTTTCTAGTCGTTGTAAAGCATTGTTTTTATGAAGCGGAGGAATAATTTGAAAGTAGAACTATATGGATGATTACCTGAGGATGGCCTTGACGTCGGGGGCGAGCGGGCTGGGGTCGGCCTCGCGCTGCAGCAGCAGCACGTTCACCTGCTCGTCGTCGTCGTCGACGACGTGGCTGAGCCACGCGAGGTTGGCCAGCACCATGCGCACCACCGCCCTGAAGCGGCTGACAGGCGTCAGTCGGCGCCAGGCGTCTAGTAGCAACGTCTCGGCTTCGTCCTTGATGAGACTGACGCGACGCCTCGACTCCCGCACCTCCTCCACAAGCTTCTGCCAGTCGAACTTGCGGAAGGCGACGCTCGGCGGCTGCGCCGTGCTCTCCCGCATCATCTCGCGGGCGCTGCACACACACACACACTCCCAACACGTGGCCACGGTGGAGCAGCGGCCAGAGCCTGACCGACTGATCAGATTTGGGTAGACGACGGTGATTGAGGTAAGTATGGAGCAGCACCGGAATGAAGGAGACGGGGGAAAAACGGGACATCCCCGAGAAAACCCGCCGACCAGCGGCATCATCTGGCACGATTCCCACATGCGAAAATCCGGGAGTGACCCGGCCGGGGATTGAACCCGGTTAGCCTTGATGGAGGGCAGCCCACCTGATCACACTGGTCACCGCTATGTGAAACAAATGAGTTTGTTCCACACAGCACCGCTGTTATACACTTTATTCGTCGCTATCTTCGCCACTCCACTATAACTGCAGTATAAAGCAGCAAACTGTCATCTGGGATCTAACTGTACACAACTACGTCTTCAAAAACTGAAAATATACTTTTAAATATGTATACAATTTGACCATAACAGTTTCCTTACGGAATCTTGCGACGAGGGGTATTCGTAATCAGCACCTTGGGCGGCGAGAACAGAACAGAATACGTTAAAAGACACCAGTCCCCGGCTGAAGGCCATTACTGGTCTTAGTTAAAATAATTAAAATAGAATTTGATATGTTATTTGTCGAAACATAAAATTTGTCGCGATATAAAATTTAAAAGAAAATGTTAACTTACATAATTTTAAATTACAGTGAAATATGATGAAATTGTTACATACTAAAATAAGGTTACGTTATTGTACAAAAATTAAAATTAGATTTCAAAGTCAAGTTTAAAATTCCTCTGCCTCCTCCTTTGAACGCCCCACCACGCCATCCCTGTCGGAGGCAGAGGGCCGACGGCTGATGTTTGTGTGAGATGTTCGTAGTATATTTAGTGTTTGTGTTATGTTATGTTGGTGTCAGTGTTATGTTTTTATGTCGGTTTTGTGATTAAGAATACGAAGGGCTGCATTTGACACTGAAATCAGCACAGCAATCAGGAGTTATTATGAGTCATTTTGGAGTCACTAGGAGCCTTTTTGGAGTAATTAGGATTCATTATGAGTCAAGCACCACAAATGAGTACCACAATTAAATACTGAAATCAGGAGTCATTATGGGTCATTTTGGAGCCATTAGGAGTCATTTTGGAGTCATTAGGAGTGGTTTGTAATCATTATGGACTATTATGAGTCATTTTGGAGCATTATGAGTTAATAAGAGTCTGTAGCAGTCAGAAACTTACTACCGCATTTGATGTTTCAATGCCTGCATTGATTGGTCAACTGCAATCACGTGGTAATTCGGTGATTGACTGGTCGGTGTCCGCGCGATGTTTTAATGGTGTAGTACGATTGATTCAAAGTCAATATGTCGTCATAGGGCTTGCATACAAGTATATTATAAGCATTAGGGAGGTTAGCTGAAAGGCTTAGTTTGACAACAGCTGTCGTGAAAGATACATCGTCTCGGCTGGCTTCTGTCTCTTCGCATCTAAGCCTTATGCTGCATCTGCGATGTCTTCGGGCGCTCCAGAGTAATGGTAGCTACTGCAGTGTCATAGACTTGTTCGGGAGTGGCACCAGCAGTGCCATTGACTTCTTCGAACGGTATTCCTATAGTAGCATCGCCATCGACCTCTTGGGCTGATGTAACTAGAACGCCATTGCTGGCATTACCTGCTTCTTTAGCTCCAGCACCTACACCTCCAACAGGTTAGCCCGAGTCTTTGTCCAAACCACTACGTCACCAGCACCAGTGTCACTTTTGTATAAGGCATTTACTTTCGACCGTAATATACGGTGACATAAGCGTTTTAATTGTTTCACGAATCCCTGTCGTATGTCATTTGTGTGACAGGTGCGGAGGTTTACTGAAAGCAGGACTGGTGTACTTTTTCCTAGTTTTTTTACAAGGTCATTCAAGGCCATGGGGTCGAGGTTAAGGTCATCTGCATCCAATATGGTGGCAGTAGTCTGAAACTTGTTATGCTTGCTGACTTTTATGGATTTCTTCTCAAGTATTTTTCCAAGGCCATTTAGGTCATGGGTTCAAGGTTACCTGCATCCAATATGGTGGTGGTAGTCTGTAATGTATTATGCTTGCTGAATTTTATGAATTTTTTCTAGAGTTTTTGTTTTTAAGGTCATTCAAGGTCATTGGGTTAAGGTCGAGGTTACCTTCATCCAATATGGTGGCAGTAGTCTGTTATGTATTATAATTACTACCTTTAATGTATTTTCTCGAGTTTTTGTTTCTAGGTCATTCAAGGTCATGGAGTCAAGGTCAGGGTCGTCTGCATCTAATATGGAGGTATTGGTCTGTAGTTAAATATGCTAGCTGACTTTTATGTATTTTTCTCCAATCTTTGTTTTCAAGGTCATTAAAGGTTATGGGGTCAAGGTCATGGTCACTGGCTTCCAATTAAGACGGATATGTGATGTCTACCAAGATGGTGGTCACCTACCAAGGCGATGGTCGCCTACCAAGATAGTGGTTGCCTACCAAGATGGTCGTCGGTTGCACCTACCAAGATGGTGGAATGGGTATGGGTTGGTGGTGACCTCTGAAAACTAAATTTAAAAAAATTATTAATACATTTTAAATAATTTTTCGGATATTTTGCATTTTTAAAATTTTTAAATATTTTTGGATATTTGTGTTCGAAGGTGAAATGTCATGTGTCAGGGGTTAAGGGTCAATGACTTCCAAGATGGTGGACGGTGACGTAACAACATGGCGGCCAGCTGAATCCGAATCCGAGCTCCCACCGCATGCGCCAAAACATACATATCATTCTACTGATGTGCAAAAGTAGGCCTACCATACCGCAACAGGTCTCGCAGCATAACACATGGCAAAAAAATATATATTTTTTAAATACATGCCCGTAACTTTTAAGAGTTCGCTGTAAACATTGAGTCCTACATTTTGCTAAAGGCTATTCACGATAAAGTGAGCACTTTTGAAATTAACCTTATAAGGAAGTCACTGCTCCTACTTGCATATATTTTAACGGGCGCATTTAGTGACATGCGCCCAGTAAAGTTGGTAACGACGGAGGGTAAAGTAGTTCCATATAAGTCGAATGAAAAGTGTAAGATAACTATTTCTGTCAACTTGAATTATTTATTTCGCTTTCTGTTTTTTTAATGCATCAAAGTGTAAATATGAGCTGATTTGAAAAAAAAAATTACTTTTATAACAGTTTCCTAATTTCGCTGGACCGATGCATGAATAAAGTGTTGAAGCCAATGACGATGTTAATTTTACATAAAGCGTAATAGTATAGAACGTGTATACAAGTAGATCTTAAGCAGGGCTTTCAAAAGTGCTCATTTTACCGTCAACAGCCTATAGTCTTAAAGCCAGACGAATCTGTGCTTATAGAGAAACAGAAAATATGGAAACAGTTTAGACCTTACCAGAATTATACTATCTTATGTTAACAATACACGTTTAAGATGGGCAAATGTTACATTTTTACAAAACAATAATATATAGCAGCGATAAATGTAAGAAAAATATTGTACGAAATACAGGAAATAAATTTTTTGTTGCTAACTGCGGAATAAATAAAGACGATCATGACGATTCGCAACGATTTAGAAAGTTCGAAAGTAAAATCCGGGAAATAATATTATTATATTATACTCAGCTTTCTGAGGTTTTTTTTTTTTTTTTTTTTGTATTTACCACACAGTCTACAAAATACGATGTTAGGGAGGATGCTTGGATAAAAAAATTACAAGGTTTAGAAACGTGAAATATATATATTAAAAAAAAGTAAGAAAAATGCCAAAACCACGAAAGTAAAACTGTCTACAGGAAGTTTCAGAAACAGTAGCTAATCTGCTCCGCTCAGCTTCCCAGAGCAAGAATGATAGCGAGTGTGGTGGAACGCAAACATTTACCTGCTTTATATGAAGCAGGTAAATCAGAGCGATCCTCCCCACTGTCGTTCACTCTCCACAGGGTTCAGATGCGTTTGGCGCAGTTCGGGAATGAATTTAAAATTGGTAAATTTTAGTACAGTCGAGCAAACACATACATAAACACACAAAATACCCGCAAAAAAAAAAAAAAGGCTACACGGAAATACAAGAAAATAAAATTAACTCCAATAAAGTATTTGTAAGCAGTAGCAATTGTTGATAACACAATGTAGTCGTTACAGTTAGCCTTTTATCGAAACCAAGGACTAAACATAATAAAAATGACGTCCAGCAATTGTACATGTTAATTTTATTAAAATGTAATTAGTAGTGCATAAGCTAGAAATGTATGGGTTTTGTCACTACTAAAACCAATGTACGTAATATTTTGATGGTTTTAACATCACTGTCAAATGTAAAGTCTCAACATGCTAACAGCTTATCATGACCTGGTTCATCAGAACACTGGAAATATAGTGACCTTATATCGACGATAATTACATATGTTCTATAACAGACTTACAACATGATTCTGCGCGCAGTTTGTCGACGACTCCCTCTGACAGCAAAGACGATTCGGCGCCAGTTATCACCAGCAGAGAACACAGATTAGTTATATCCAGGTATGTTGTTACCTGTTACAATACAGAACTTAACACAAAGAGTGCAAAATGTTTGAAAACAAAACACTAATTTTCCTACTAACTTTTACATCGCAAGTCCTGTTAAATGTATTTTTTCTTCTATGTTTACAAATCTTAGAGTGTAGAGGCGAGAGGTAAACCTCTCCTTAAAGTTAGTTTATGCTCCTTGCGTTGAATTACTCATTAAATATATATTTACGTGGATGTCAATATTTAATACACCAAATAAATCACAAATAGTAGACCAACGACTTAATATTTTGCACCGTCAAACTGCAACAACCGTTGAATAAATATTATTGGGCCGTTCTTAATTAAAATTTACAGAATAAAGTGTGTTTATAGTGCTTACATAAAGAAATGTTATAATAAATTTAGTAACTATACAAAATAATGTATTATATCTGTACTTAATAAATTATTACAAGTAAATAGAATTTGATAAGAAAATACGTAATTAATACTAAAACTAAAATAAAACAGCTACGAATAAATTATTTTAGAAATAACCAGTATTTTGCTTTAAGAGTTATATTTGAAAGTTATTTCGCCGAACGACTGCTCTTGCATATTGGGAATGGCTGTCCCAAGTTTTTTCCCTCTTTTTATAAGGCAAATGCTGATGATGAATTTCCTCAACATGTACATTCTCAGTTTCCTATTCACAACTAAAAGTACAACTAGCCTTATAACTCAGTTTCGCGTCATTGCATTCGGCAAACAATTTTCCTCATGAATTTTTAAATAATTTGGTCATTCATTTAATTGCTCTCAATGTTATAAGAACAAGAAAAAATCTCTAGTTTAATATAATTTTACCAATAAACTGTTTTTGTGTCATATTCAACATTATCATTTTTTTAAATCCCAAATTTCTCCAAGAATACTATTTTTGACGTGGGATCTTGCCCAGGTCACATAGCTAGAGTCTTAAACACACTAAACATTCAACCTCTTGTGCTAAGGCTAAGTCCTATTGGCGTGAACAAAATGTTTCACTGTATAATGTTACACAATAAGACATGAACTAAGCTATTTTGTAAAGAGTTTTTATATAAACCAAAGAAATTTAATGAAAATTTCTTGTTAAGTTTGGTATCCGTCAATCGCACGACATTTCGGAAAGTTCAAGAAGTGACTAGCACGTTCAGTACACCAGGCAATCCTTTAATCATCAGAACCCCTGAAATATCACAAGCAAATAAAAAAATTAAAAAAATGGGCGAGAGGAGACGGCGACCTGGGTGGAAAAGGAAAAATTAACTCAAGTTGGTCTCGTGTATTGAAGAAGAAAAGAGTCGCAAGTGAAAATCTTCGTCCCTTCGTGTCGAACTGAACTTGAGGCTTCCGCCGGCATGGCGCTCGGATTGTGTCGCAGAGAGTTTGAAGTACACTTTTCCCCACGAAACTATTAAACATGTGAGCAGTTTGCTGATCTACAAAAATAACATACATTTCAGACGAGAGCTATTGGGTACTTTTGAGATGTCACGCACACCGGAAAAACTATTTAAGAGTGCTCCAAATTACTAAAAACGGCCTTTTCTAAGTGCTGTATCCCAAAATGTACGCATCAGATCCACACAAAACTACTCAAGGGGCCTGCATTGATACTTTTTGCAGACTTTCCACCGGTATAAAGATAGGGTCACAGCTGAAAGTCCCATAGGTACACGCAGTGCGACGAGAACACTGCACGTCAGCTGAGAGCCTCGTGCTTAGCGGCGATGGCGCGCTTAATGCACGATGCAGTGTCGTCCTTATCGCCCCCGCGCTTCTCGACCTCGAACGCAGGAAAAAAGTTCTAGGTAGGCGTGGACCTTAAAGTGGTTGCCTAGTGCGGAATTACCGAGCAAATGGACAGCGTTTTACATCTTAAATGATTTGAGACGTGCCTCGGTCAACTTTCACGATACCGCTTTCTAACAGACGACTCGTTCTCCATCTTTGACCGGGCCACATTACCGCGAATATTTTATTTGCGAAATTTTTTAAATAACCTACTCGAGGTTTCTTTACGCTTCTCGAATCAAACCTTTGAAAAATCACCCCATATATGGCATGCTTGGTCGTTTTCTAAACATGACATACGTCACAGGAACGCCAGCCTTCGCGCGCGGACAGCAAGCAACTACCACGTGAAAATTCCGTGCCAGAGGAGAATAAAGTGCATTCACGGCTTTTTCCTAACTTTTCTGAAGCCCAACTAAAGTTCTACTTTCAGGATATTCCTCCGCCTAATGCAAACAAATATTAATAATGTCTAAATAACTACACCGAAGGACACCCGACTTTTATGGGTTTTCGACTACGCTCCAGCTTACTTTCAAAATGGCGGCCATTAAAAATGTTGGATGTCATATTTCGAAAACCATTTAACCGCTTTAAACCAAATTTTGTACGTTCACAGTGCATAGTGTAAGCATTGAATGTGGAAATTAATATTGTTATTTATCTGCCATTTTGGAAGATAGCACCACATGAAAATATAAAGCTTTTATGTTATGTATCGAAAACTACTTAACTAATTCTTGCCAAATTTGGCACATAAGAAATATTATAGTAGGCCATGTAAACGTATGCAATTATAATTGACGTGGTACTAAATTTCCAATATAGTAGTCCTACGAATATTTTAGATTTGGTATACCTCTAATGCTGCTCGACCAATTTCGACCAAATTTCATATTCTGGCAGTATCTAATACAAGAATCGTGTATGCCAAGAAAGAACATATTTTGTCCATCATTTTGTAAGGTAGTACTACGTGAATTAACATAGTTTTATGTCATAGTTTGGGAAACAATGCACCGATTCCTACCAACCAAATTTGGCAAACAAATAGTTCTGCGGCAGGTAATGTATACCAGCGTGTTTTAAGTACGTCAGGCATTTATTTCCTAAATGGCGGACATCTAGTCATTTTAGCATTCTATATTGTAGAAACCATTTTATCAATTCTAACTTAAATTTCTATGCTGGGAGTATTTATTACAAACGTGACGCGTGTCTACATGAAGCCTCTTTACCCCTCCATTTTGTAAAATAGCATGACACGAATTAATATAAAGTTTTTATCTCATATCACCGGAAACAATTGACCGATCCTTACCAAATATATAAAAGAAGTACTGCGGTAGTTGATGTAAATTAGTATATCTTAAGAAGGCGAAACACTTATTTTCAAAATGGTGGCTGTGTAGCTATGTTACCTTTGGATGCTATATCGTCGAAACTTTGTAAATAATTCCAACATAACTTTGTATGTTGGCAGTAGTATAATTTACAACCATCAAATGAGTCCATGCAAAATCTCTTTCGTCCACCATTTTGTAAAATACTATTATATGACAAATTAAAATGGTCATATCTTCGGAAATAGCCACAATATTTTCACCAAAATTCGACAAACAACTAGCACTATGGCAGGCCATTTAAAATTATATGCTTTTAGTGGGTGAGACAACTATTTTCAAAATGGTGCCTATATAAGCCTTTTAACATTGTATGTTTTATCTACGAAAATACGAGTCAAATTTCAACTTAGCTTTGCATACTGGCAGTATCTATCATATCTATCAAGTTTGTCTGCACTGTGTCTCATTTCGAAGCCATTTTATAAGATAGCCCCACATGAAAAAAATAACGTTTTTATGTCAAAACTCCGGAAACTATCAACCGATTTCTTCCAAATTTGGCGAAGATGTTGTACTGTGGTAGGATATATTAATTTCTCGAATGCCGACTATACGAACACTTTAGCTTAGTTTGATATATCTACGAATCGATGAAACCTATTTTAACTTAACTTTGTTTGCTGTATCCATGACAATTATCGAATGTGTTAATACACAATCTTTTTGTCCTTCATGTATGAAGATTGTCACATGAAACAATGGAGGTTTTATGAAATATCCCGAGGACCAATAAATAACGATTTATTGGTTTCTTACCAAAATTCCTTTCAAGTAGTGCTACAGTATACCGTAAAAAATAAGTGCAAATCTACACATACAAATCTTTGGTAATTTTACATTTTGTATGTGCAATTTGTAAAAAACTAATATAGTACGTGTAATATCGCACAAATGTTCTTAATAATCTAGAGAGTACTACATATATTTGCTGAAAATACATGGATGTATTGCTTACACAATGTTGGTGTTAATTTAAACATTTTGAAGTATGTGCTACATGACCGTTGTATAAATAAGCTATGTCAGTATAGTTGTACATTAACAATTGTATAATTTTAATTGGCCATATGTGTATAAACTTGCATTATATTCTGGAGTATCTGGGAGCATATATCTACAAATACAAAGTTGCTGTAATGTTGCATTTTTTTGTGTAATTTGCTAAAGCGGTTAAAGTATTTGTAATTTTACACCTATTTTCTTGTGAATTCAAATACAACTGCAAGTATTTGTTTAAACCATGCTTTCTAGCGGTAGGGAGTAGAACTACTTCGAACTCCTTTAGTGTGTTCAAAAGAAAATCTTAACTCTTGCTGATAGAATATGCTAACTTTTGTATATAGCTACTTATTCCACATCTGAAGTCAATTGTTACCCCATTTTGGGAATAACGTTTTATAACTCTGTTAAACAATCAAGTTACAAAACGGAGTTAAATAACATGAAGATTATAAAAATGCACATACGAATTATGTGAAATAACATGGCGCAGTTAGAACATAAGCTGACAGTCAAATTGCTTTGTAAAACAGTGAAAGATGTACAGAGATTGTTTAATTACAATTACAGTGAATCTGCGGGTTTTTTTTATGAGACACACACACAGTGGTGAAATTACAGTTGCAATGTCTGTGTTAATCTACTTGCCGTGGAGAGAAAATGCACGAATATAGCTGTTTATTTTCTACTACACAGTAATAGTAATTTTACACTATTCTATGTAAACTTAGCTGTACAAAGTATATGTTATTTTACTAGTTTTTTGGATAAATTTATTTGGGCGTAGAGCAAAAATACATTGACATATGTAGGTCTAAAATAACACCGATGTCTGTGGCGACATTGCTGCCACATACATTTAGCGTAAAATTACACAATTATTTTTTACAGTGTAGGTTATATATAAAAAAAATATGTTTCAGTGTGCCAGGCGTTTTTTAAATGCGGTTTATATAAATAATTTGGATTAATGTTTTACTTGTATGAAACAGTTCAACAAAACGCAACCAAATTTTGTACACGAACAGTATGCATTAGAATCATCGATTATGCATAGAACGATCCTCTTTTGCCGGCCATTTTTCCAAAAAGTGCCAAATTAGTAACTTGAATATTTAGTAATTTTTTTGGAACAATTAAACTAATTTCCACCAAATTCTGCACACCATTTTTCCTAGAGAATGTCATGAAATGTTACATAATTTAAGTGGATTCAGACATTAATTTTCTAATTGGCGGTCATATAAATATTTATGGAAATTTGTCATATCTGTTAAACAAATTAACCAAATGTAACCAAAAAATTAATACTAACAATATCCATTAGAAGCATCGTATAGAGAAACTATGTTGTAGGCGATTTTGTAAAGTAGCACCGATTAAAAAAAAAAAATTTCATGTCATATCTCGGGGGCCAATCTACAATTTTCACCAAGTATTTTAAGCTAGTAGTAATATGGTAGGCCATGTAAACCTATGTTTTTTAAAATGCTCAGACACTTATTTTATTTTCAAAATAATGGTCGTGTAAGTAAATTGGGGCTGGTTGCTGCGGACACGCAGACACACGGCAATCACCTTGGATTTTATTTTTTCCCCTTTTCTTCTTCAAAAAGATCAAAATCGCCAGAATTTCCATTTTGAAATTTCCCGAATTACCCTCAAAACTAGCAACATTCCCCGCAAAAAAAAAATGAGTTTTGCACAATGCAGCTGCCATTATCAAATTGTACAAATGTCAGCCGGACTGTGCAATCATTTACAAGCACTTCAGCTTCTGTCATTCCATGCCAGCACCATCCATTTTGTCTGAAGAATATTCGAGTCCTTTGCCGTGTCATGCAACTTCATATTCCACCTTGTTATACACACATATTCAACGACCTATGTCTAGTACGAATATGCAAAGTATGCCTATACCAATCACACACATTTATAAGCTAATTTTATGTATACTAATTGCATTTATACTAATCGCACACATGTAAATTCCCTCGCCATCTTGCCACTGCCCCACCATTTTGGATTCCCATCAACAAACTAACATTCGTGCCTGCTAGAGCGTAGCATCAAGGTTGTAGGACCGACACCTTGAACCTTCTTATAAGCATAGTCTTCAAATTCAGAACATAGTGATCACCCTTGATGCCGAATAGGGCGGTAGAGACAATTTCGCCTTAAACCCTCGTATAAGCATAGTCTACTGTAATTTTCAAACTGTTTAAGATATTGTCGCCAAATTCATGTAATAGACATCACGCATAATGACGAAAAGGACCACAGAACAAGTACACCTTAAACCCTCTTATAAGTGTAGTTAACCATCATTTCCAATTTGCCGAAACTATACCCCCCAAATTCAGCACGGCAAGGTCAATTACAAGTTAAGCCCTTGTATAAGAATAGTTCGCCGCCATTTACAATCCGCCGAAGCTACAGTCACCAAATTCATATCACAAGCATTATTCCCGACATAGAACTGGTAGCAGGGTTCATTCGGCCATAACCTCTCTTATAAGTATAGTCGACAAACATTTCTCATCTGCTGAAGACATAGTCATCAAATTTAAATCATACCCATCACTCCCAAAATAGAACATGGCAGCAGGATCAATCACAATTACAAACACAGATGATTTACCATTTCCTATCTGCTAAAGCTGCGACCTTCAAATTCATATCACTGGTATCATTTATGATTGCAATCTACACAATAAGAATAATTAGGGCACTAATATCTGTTATAAGCATAAGAGGATGACATTTGTGATCTATTTAAGTTCGGCTAACATACATGTAAAGAAAATAAAGGCAGATATACACACAATTGCATTGCAAGCATGTCATAGTAGTTAGTAATTACTAATGTATGTTGGAGTGTAGGGGACCTGAAATAGCACACATTTGAATTTGTGATGAACATATATGGAGTATGGTTATGAATAAAATATTTCTTGTAGGTATAGTTTATTGTGATTGTTGCATGATGTGTTCGGTACTTAAATATGTAGAAATAACACAGAAGTTTTAATTGCATATCATGTTGTATTTTTATCTGTGAAATGATTGGACTCTCTAGGGGACTGAACCTGCAATACCTTATTCTCAAGGACGTTGCACTGTCTCCATCACCATCATGTTAAATGAGTTATTTTCTATCAAATTTCAATAACATACATAAAAAGTAAGTATGTTTTTGCAAGAGTCGTGTTAAGACAATAATTGTGATGGGTCGGTGATGTACACCATGCACGGAAAGGTATGATAGTCATTGTGGCCTGTGCTTCTGTTGAGTTCACATCGATAGCTATGAGATGCATTTGTGGTCTATATGTCTTCTGGGCATGAAACAGCTACACCAGTTTTTTTAGTTAAGATAAACTACTTCTCTTTATGTTTTGAGTCTTCTAGAAGCAGAGTACATGCAAACTTGGAATGTATGTGCGTTGCGATGCCTCCTTACTCGTCATTACAAAGTTCGCTTATTTAATAATACTTCTGTAAAAATAAATATTTGTGGCAAGCAATTTATAGCTAATTCGTTTCATAATGTGCTTACAGTTATAGCACTATAAACTATATGTATTCAAATAAGTACATGCATATCATATTTAAAGCGAAATTAATTAATTATCTTTAACTGTATAACTGAATTCCTCTGATATAGGAAAGTGCATGTGTGACTCGACTGGACTGCTGGTCTGCATATATATATATATATATATATATATATATATATATATATATATATATATATATATATATATATATATATATATGCATTATGTGTCATCCCTTCGACTTTCCGAGACATGCACGGTGCTCGCGCGGTCGGCCGACGACCTGGGCTGCTTTACACATTCCTAAGATATTAGTTGATCGCACACCATCGATCGGGTTGGACACATTCTACTGCTATTGATGTGAGTGTTGGATGCACTCAGAATCTGACGGTTTCGTTTCAATCTGTTCGTAAAGAAATAGTTTCTTATTCTGTTTACTAACCAGGATGACCTGGGGTGATGCTTATCACTGTGGCCCCACTTTAGCTGACAGGTCATGCTCTATTAAGGGGGTGATGTACTGAACAGAAAGACGGGACTCTTCTTAAGCATCTTTATATAAATATCTGTAACTCACAAAAGTACAACACTACAATAATTATGTTATGACAAACAGGAGAGTAATTATGTTTTACTTATATTCAATTATGTAAATGCCACTTGTGTTAATTACCAAACTAAAGCCTCCCGACTGAAACGCTTGGAACCAGTTCACCTTAATCCTTGTTGCCGAAGGTTGCATCTCCTCGATGTATCGGAAGCGGCGGTCATCGGTACACCCATCTCGTGGCCCTTCTTGAGAGGTCGGCCACTGGCTGATGTCCGATGGTGTCTCCCACATCTGGCTGGCATCTGGCCCTGCGACGAACCTCACGCTGGCCTATATCCACACGGTGTTTGAAGTATCGTCATACTGTTTACTGTCTACAGTTTGTCGCAGACCCTGGGGTCCTGATTCCCCGCTGAGTATGATGCTATGTTCACACAAGCAGCAAGTAAGGGCTCGCTCATATCACAGCATCAGCTTCCCGCATCAAATGAGCTGGTTCCCAGCTCTGGAACTGACATTTGGTGAAGTGGTACTGCATTAGGTTCCGTCGACCTCATAGCGTTCGTCCGTTTACCAACAGCAGGAAAATAGTGAGGTTGAAGACCTTTTCAATTATGAGGAAACCAATGGTAGGAATAAGTGATGAAGCAAGGGAATTGGGGTAGGGAGCTGCCTTGCCTTCTTTCTAGCGTGAAATGGTATTAGAGTTTGTATGGGAGGCCTGCCAGTTGGGTTTACTACGACAGCCTGTGCTTGTATAAAATGGGTCGGCCGTGAACTTGGCTAAATGCGAGGGGTGTACAAGCTTCCTCTAGGTTGATACGGCAACACACTCGAAATGCGGACACGAACACATGCAGCCTGCGTGATGCCCTATCTACTTATGTGAAATTGTGATTAAGAATATATAAATAATTATCAACCCATTAAGAAAGGGTGACTATGCGAGAATGCAACAAAATTTACATTAATTTTTGTTTAACTTTAGCATTCTGAACATTTAAAAGCTCCCCTTTAACAATAGGTATCATCGTTAACACATGCCATATTTAATGCAGTGAGAAATAATTTTTTGTTTGACAATGTTAATTAAATTTACCCTGAAAAGAAACATAATTATTCATAACATGCAATTGTACTTGTGAAGGGCGTACACTGGTGAACTTATGGTTGTGCCAGAATGAACCTGCATATATATATATATTTGATTACCATAATTTATTATTTTATAAATATCATATTGAGCTCATTTCTATTGTCATGGGAATGATGTGTGTAATGAAACATAGTATTTTCTATGACTTAAGTTATTTAATTGTGTGAACATTTTTTTCAGTAATTCTTAACCCCACTACATTTTGTTATTTAGGATGGTTGTCACTGGAATGTTTACCCTACTTGTATATTATTTATTCTTACAACTACAATGTATATATTATATTCTTAAAATATTTTAGGGTGGCAACCCGATAGATTATATTTAAAAATATCTCATCTCTAGCAATTGAAATTTTGACTGAACACAATAAACCATTAGTTATGTTGTTATAAAGTGTTAATTAATTAGTAGATATGGTATCTCAACCTACTTTGACAGCATTACATTATTAGTAATGTCTCAGACATATTGCAAGGTTATATAATGTTCAAAGATTGTGAAAGACTTCAAATTTAATTCAGTGTGTAATTTGAAATTAACTTTTGCACTTTTCATCTCATAGGTATGAACATCTGCTACCCCTTAATTAAATTATGGAACCTTTGTTTAATAAAATAATTATAACTATAATAGATATTTAGAGAAATATATAAAGTTTATATTGAACAGGATTTTTTACTCAGTAATGAACAATCAATGTGATTACGGCATTAATACCTTTTATGAAATTTGTTATTTCTCATCTAATATACCCATGGGGGAAAATTTTTCTATACATAACTCAGCAAAGAACAATGTATTTTTGTGTCTTGCATGCAGCTTATTGCTTAAATGTGAAGAGTGTCTGAGTACTGTGTATGTGTGTGTGTATTTGTATTCATATTCATCCTGGCCGGGCTGCATTTCAGTGCAGTGTAGTGAAAAATGGCACAGCGTTACCTTGTGGTGAAAAGTTATGGCCTGTGGCCCTGCGCTATGCTACCTTAATGTGCATCGCCATGCACGCTTGCTCATGGTGTGTAACCTCGGGGGTGAAGTTGACCGCTCTCTCCTCTGCACTTCATATGCAATGGGTCTTTGCTGTAGTTCTATCGCCGTGTATGCCCTGAAACACTTTCGGTATGTTTTAGCACTCAAACATAGAAATTTAACTTATCACAATCAGTATACAACAATTCATTAGCCACCTAATCGTATATTATAGTATGAAGGTTTCTTAAATTAGTATGGGTCTGGGAAATAAATGTTATAACATTTTTATACGTCAACTTTTGCACATGTATCAATAACATATTTGTGTACACTTTCCATAGTACTAACTTACATTGCCAATAAACTACAGCTTAATTGTTTTGTTTGTTTAAGGGTACTCTCTTTTGCAATAAACAGTAACAGCTGTTGGCTGTACGAGGTGATCGTGCAAGTAACATGTGTTAGCGAAACAATGAAGCGTGCTTTGATAGTGCAGTGTTATGATAGCCTTGTACAATCACGGTTCGCATCCCAGCGAGATGTGGCATTGTGTACAAGTGTCATGGGCGGGGGGGGGGGTGGTAAGGGGTGGTGAGGGTGGCTGTGGAATGTAGTGAATCGACACAGAAATGAGACTGCAGCGTGTTGCCGCGTCTTTGATGCCTATTCACACTTCGGCGCATGCGATCATGCATTTTTACGTACCATATTCACTGCAGTATAAGACTGTATTACTGCACAAACTTATTTTCTTTCCCTTTCTTCGTAATAATTTTACATCACTGTTATCCCGTATCAATGTAGACTTATATAACTGCACATTTAAGAAGTATACCCTTACTTATATAATTTAATAAATATAAAATATAAAATGACTCTTGTCTCTTGTGCTACAACTTATGTGTTTACATCTTGTGTAAAACCCTATATTTTATATTGGGAACTCTTATTAATGGACACAGATAGCTTCCTGTATTTACGCTATCTTATCAATATGCTGCCCCATAATTTTTATTGATTTGTTGGCAATACTTTTAAATTTTGTTCCTATTTATTATTTTGCAATAGTGTTCATAAAAATATACCTTATCCAATCATGTTAAGATGCTTCCAAAACTTGAACCTTCTTTACATTATAATTTTATAAAATGAGACATGCTTCTTCCTTATATATATAATTATTATATGAAAACCTTTTTTGTAACTGACTATGTGGGCATTTGGATTCTTCCTTATATTTCTAAAGTCCATGCACTCCATAACAATATTTTCTTATATTACTATTACTGACTTCTCTTTAGTTTACTTAAATCCTCAGTATAAGATTAATCTTTAATGCAAAACATTTTTATACTAGCCTAAGCATGTTCCATTCCGCCCTTATACTGCCCGGAAATATCCACGATGTCAGTGGCATGAAGTGCAGGCTCGCAATGTCGATTCAATTTCCCCGACATACATGCAAATATTTCTGCGCTCAGGTGCGAAACAACTATTCTCGGGATGTGCCTGATACGTACGTAATGCGAATAAGGAAATGAGTAGCGACAATGGATGATGGATGGAGGGCAGTATGGCAGCTAACAATTTGCCTGCGCTGCAAGGAGTCTGCTATGTTTCAGAATGCCTGCATAACTGTGGCTTCACCTGGCTGCCTGTTAGTCTACCATATGGCGTGCGTAAAAGCTATGGCTCTTTAATATGAGACTCTGAGTTCTGTTATTCTTATTATGCATGGACTTAATACTATGTGTTGCACCTTAATACCTAATATTTGGCTAAATACATTTACTAACATGCCCTTTGCATGCAGTGGCTTCAAAATTTTATTTTATGAAACCTTTTGTACCGGGAACCACCGCTGCCGATACATCGAGGAGACGCAGCCTTCGGCAACAAGGATTAAGGTGAACTGGTTCCAAATGCATACGTCGGAGGGACATTAGTTTGGTAATTAACACAATTGGCTTTTATGTAATTGAATAGAAGTAAAACATAATTACTCTCTCGTTTTTCATAACGTAGTTAGTGTAAAGTGTTGTACTTTTTTGAATTACAGAGATTTATATAAAGATGTTTAAGGAGAGTCCCGTCTTTGTGTTCAGTACATCACCCCCTTAATAGTGCGTGACCTGTTAGCTAAAGTGGGGCCACAGCTAATGGTGGGTGGTGGAGGCGCCGGGACAAATAAGAGATTTTTTTGGGGTTAATATCAGGTACCGAGCACAACTCCCCCAATCAAGGCCACAAGAAGCAACAGTTCTATATCGTAATCACAATAAAAGTGCAATGAATCTCTTATCATCTTCATGCCAAAAAGAAACCAGGTCCTAATTTTTATCCGCACCATTGGTGAATCAATTAGTAACATTTCGCTCCACAAAGGACACTTAAGTGTAAATTATTACTATGTATATAAAATACATCATCCTCAGTAATGGGATAGCAGTAAAATAACTAGTACAGCGATAAATCGAAACTTGATCATTTCAGACTGTATATAAAAATGTGTAAAACTGTTAGTTCCCACGAAGTGTAATATGTTATTCATGTACTCAATATCCAGTCATATAAGTCAACATGCGTGCATGTAAATATTTGATAGTCGAAATACCAGTACTATCTTGTAAAATATCTTAACTATTGTAATAGATTCCGTATTTTAAAATTATGTATATTAAAACATTTAATAAGTGTGCAAATTAAGACACAACCATTCACTTTATAAAGTATTTATATGTAACGCGAACCTAAGCCTCACGTTACCCCCAACGCCCTAAGGGAAAATATAAAAACAGTGCCCGAGGACACTTCTCACATCTAACCCACTCGGCATCCGCGTAGAAGAGAGGCTGTCTCCGGCAGCTCCATCGGAACAGCAAGCGGCAGCGTCCATGCCCAGCCTTATTAGGTACCTTCCCCAATTACTCTGCCCCGGGCCAGCTCGAGCGGGACGCACGAGCATCGAAGCGAGGCGGCAATGCTGTAAGCACTACCAGCAAAGGGTTGTCAGGCCGAGCTTACTGCTGGAAGGGAGTCGGCCATGGCAGCGGTAGTTGTGGCAACAGCAGGGGTTTGGTATCCTAAACAATGTTGAGTCATGCAGTATAAATAATGTGAGTGCTGGAGGCTCGCGGCCATTTATACTGCACGGCCCAGCCTTGTTTAGGATACCAAACCCTGCTGTTGCCACAACTACCGGTCGACTTCCTTCCAGCAGTAAGCTCAGCCTGGCAACCCTTTACTGGTGATGCTCACAGCACTATGTTATGAATTTGGTGACTCTATCTTCAGTGGATGGGAAATAGTGGTCGACTATGCTTATAGTGGGCTGAAAGTGTACTTGGTCCTACAACCTTGATGCTACACTCTAGCAAGCATGAATGGTAGTTTGATCGCAGGAATCCAAAATGGTGGGCCGATGAAGACAAGATGGGAGAGTGGGTGATTGCTTGCGATAAGCATAAGTGCAATTAGTATATTTACAATTAGCATATAAATGTGTGTGATTGGTATAGGTATCCTAAGCATATGCATACTTGACATAGGTCGTAGAATATATGCTTATAACAAGGTGGAGCATGAAGTTACATAACACGGCAATGAAATTGAACATTCTTTAGACAAAATGGATGGTGTTGGCATGGAATGGCAGATCATGAAGTGCTTGTAAATGACTGCACAGTCCTGTTGGCGTTTGCATGATCTATGCCCGAGTCCGCCGAATTGTGCAAATGCCTGCCGCATTATGCAAAACAAATGTTTTGCAGAATTTTTTTTTTTGTTGAAGGAAATTCGGGGATTTTTTTTAGGGGAATTCTAGCGATTTTGAGGGAAGAAAAAAAAAAAAAAAAAAATTCAAGATTTCTGCCGTGTATCTGCGTGTCCGCAGCCCCAGCCCCGACCGCGTGAATCCACATTATCCATCTATTCGTGTAAATATTTCCGGCAAGTGAACCCTATCTTTCAAAACCTTAGACTGATTACATCAAATGTAGTTGCTCCGCATCCTACCTTCGTGATGTAGTTGATTGCCCACTACCTTTAGTTTACGAGAATTGTCTGTATTCGTACGTATCCCTTTAAGGCTCGTGTGTCATTGTAATTGTCTTGGTACTTTTGCATATGTTTCTTGTTTCATCTCTAATGATATTGCTGTCAACGAGATGTCAATGCCTGTCTAACATCAAAGCTTTTAAGAACTTCATTAAAAATTATTTGCAGCCATCTCGAGGAAAGTAGGTTTATTAGTTATATCAATACTTCTCGTTATTCAGATTAATTATAAATGAAATATTTAAATGTATATATATAATTAAAACTTAAAATTAACAAAAAAATCTGATAATTTTATTATCACAAGTGTAAGACGCCTGTGATTTATGACATATTTAGGAAATAACCGAACACATAATTCACTATCTACCAAAAAGTAATTGGGCACCTGTCCACAATGTTTGCTCGGTGGTTGTCGCCCCGTTAGAATCTCGTAGGGCCACCTCTTGTGGCTATAACAGCAGCCACTCTGTCTGGCATGCTCTCGACTAGTATTTGCAGGACATCCACGGGGATTCGTCGCCATTCCTCTTGCAACCATTCCATGAGTTGAGCAATGGATTTTGGCCGCGCCTGACGAACCCTCACCCGGCGATCCAATTCGCCCCAAACATGTTCTATAGGGTTGAGGTTGGGGCTCGGGCGGGCTAATCCAATCGGCGAACATTGTTGTCGGCGTACCACTACATAGTAGCCCTTGAAACATGAGACCTGCCATTGTCATCCTGGAAGTAACACGGGTCCATTACGTAAAAACGCCACAATGTTGGGAGCATTTCATTATCCATAATGTTACACTAGGCCTCTGTGTTCATGCTACCACGGACAAACACCAGTAGTCCTACGCCGAAGGCCGTGAAACACAAGTTAACTGAAGTACTGAATTACCTATCTTCACGGGTGTCCAATTACTTTTTGGTAGATAGTGTACATGGGGTGATTTTTCAAATGTTTGATTCTAAAAATGTGAAGAAATCACGAATATGCTTTACTTTGTTACATTTCATACATCTTACAACTCTGCCATTTATACGTTGGACTTCATTTATATCATTTCAAATAAATTTCCGAGTCGTCAGTTGTTATCTTTAAGTATACATCAGAATATTGCCAATAAAATCTTCTGAAAATTATATTTTACTCGTTCTTATTCTTCTTCAACAAAATTCTACATTAATATTTTTTTTTTCTTTTCAAACACAGTAAAATTAATATTCTTTCTTCATAAACTAGTAATTATTCATCTTTATAAAATATATTGCAGCAATTTTATTCTGTTTTAAATAATTGAAATATTCATATCCTTAGACATACGCCCATCGTTGGAGGTGGTGAGAAATGTTCTAAAGATAAAATTTAGTTCTATTTCACTTTTGCCTTACTTGTGTTATCTCCTGTCATCCGATTGGCTATCGTCTGACCATGACACATCTCTCTGCTAATCAGCAATGGCGAGACGAGAGACGACCAGGTTAATTTTATTTAGTACTTTTGTTTAATAAACATTTAATGCCGACTACCTTCTAGGAAACAAATTAAATATAACAAACAAAATATTAAATCTGAATACTGTCTATAAACAAATGTAAAATACTTACACATGTTCTTTACATCAATAAAATATTTAAATAACCCAAGATTATACTATTAATTAATATAATAAAGCGTAATTTGAAATACAATTAAACGAAGTGAAAACATGTATGTATTGAAAATGTCTACGACTAACGGTAAACATAACCCCGAAAATATGCAATGATACAACTTGAGGTAGTACTACGATAAACGGAAGACGCTGAGTGTATTGTGTTTTCAAATGTATCTTGACTTTAAGGGAACTTCATATCGAGATAGTGAACGCCAACTGCCTTGGTCGGTATTGTAATCTAAAATAAGGAGTGTAGATCTAACATGAGTGTAAAGTTGTCCTCAAAGAGGCGTCACAATGCCGTGTCGTCTCATTACGGAGACCCCTGCCTCAACACAAATACCGTTTGAAGAAGATGTATCAGATAAGCTTCCGCCTAAAGAACCGCTTGGCGCAACTGTGGTTAAGACGAGGTCGTCTCGTAGAGGAACAGTCCATTAATCGTTTGAACGATATGCAAAAAAGTTGTATGTTTGCCAGCCCTGGTACATCTTCAGAGTGACTAAAGAGATTGTTTGCCAATTCAGCAGTCAAATCGTTGAATGGTAGCTCTAAATTCAGTAAACGGAAGACAGCTGAACTAACACGGCCATGTAGCAGGGCTCTCGACGTCCTTCGCCCAAAGTAGGTGTGCTATCTGTTACCAGGAAGGAGGCAGCTAAAAATATTTGTGACATATCGACGACATGTTTGGTGTATTTATCATCTCCTTACTAGGGCGCCAGAGGAAAATTATGACTTAAAACTGTCCGTCCACGGTACGCTGGGTATTACTTGACAATCCTTAAAATTAGGCTCGTTCATGTGAATCAGCATACTGTTTTATATCAGCTCCCAATTTCTTTTTTGGGTATTTTACAAAATTTTGCATCCCCTGAAGTTCGGAAAGGTATTTTGAGAATATCAAAAGTAACCGATCTTACTTTGCCGAACTTAAAAAATATTTTGAAGTAAGCTATTTCATATAACCACTAACGTGATTTCGTGCGAAAAAAAAATCTCGTCTAAACACGTAAAACACAACACTTTCCGAAATATTATTTATGTCTACCCGAAAACCTGCTACAAATTGTATTTAGATGTCCTCTCTTTGATCCTCGGTTTGAAGACCATAAGCGTGGAGGATAAAAGTATCAGAAGTGAAAGTAGGTGATTTAAATGAGAAGAATTACTCACATTAGAGATTGGCTAGAGCCAAGTTTATTAAATTTGATCACTTTACAGTTCATAAGCGGTTCTGAATGGAAAATAGGAGTTCAGAGTAAATAAGTCAATTCATATTAGAAGGACTCACTGGGTCTCGCACCCTGGACACTCTGGCACCGCCGCCGCTGCCTGCACCCCTGGCCGCGTTGCTCTCTGCCACACCGCCGACTGCGTCTTCCCTGGACCTCGTGGCTTCGTCCACACTTCTCGCCCCACCACGTGTGTTAGTGACGTACAAGATTATGATTGGTCTCCGTCATGCCCTGTGGGTGGAGTTTTCTGAAGGATTGTTGTGCCCACTTCAAAGTTTACTTAGTTTGCCGGACCCACATATTTCGTCGTCCTCGGAGCATTTCTTTGGTAGTTTACAGATTGCAATTTTGGCTCTGTGTTTGGATTTTGTGTTTTATAAAATGATCTGTGTCCTCGTTGCCTGGTCGTGGTGTAAACAGAAGCTTTTCGTAACAAGGCGCACGACGGGGCTCTCGTAACACTCTGCTTTGCCATGGACGTTTGACTTTAGCAGCCATTTCAACGCAACTCAGCCTTGTAACAAGTAAGCTGGGTCAAACTTCTGTCTGAGGGAACAACACTTCGGTGACGGACAGCAACATGTTTGGTCCGTGTCTCAATTCAGACTGATCGAGGCCTCTCTGGGTACTGTCATCGTTTGCAGCTTTTATGGAAGACTGGCGTGCCTCACTTCGTTGGCTGTCCATCTCAACCGAGAGCGGAGTTGCCAAAAGAGCTGCATTTTCAAGAGAGAAAATGTTTGAGATCAAAACAAATTATTGGTTATACTTGCGAATCTAGTGGAGAGTACTCAAATAATGACTTGAGATAAGCGCATTGTAAACATAAACTTTTTTTGCTTGAATAAGTCTTTAAATTTGCAACCATAGTAGGAGGCAATCCAGAACATCCGATGATATTTAAAAAAATCGGGGGATACATTTTGGCATTGCAGATCCGAATCTATCGTCTACATTCAAAATTAAATTGCACCACTAGATTGCCAAAGGACCAAAGAATATGTTACGCTGAGTGAGGACTCCGAAGCATCACGTGGCGAATGGGGAAAAAAGGGGGGGGGGGGGGCAATTTGGAGTTCGTTTCGCCGCGTCTCATATCTTCCACGTAGTCTAACTTTTGACTAGGAGAAGCTACGACGCTCGTTTAAGTTTCAATCTACAGTTCTCGTCAAGATCAATCGATTGCGTGTATAAAAGCATTTATGTCGCATTGTATGCGTTTAATATAAAAAATGAAGGAAACTTAACATAATTATACTTGTCAAAAAGTCAAGTCGGATTACAGATATCGTATACGTTTGGAAAGAGCATCTCAAAAGCATTCCAGTGATACCCATAAAACCCCAGATGATCAAATGAAGCGGTGCCTGGAACGTAAAATAAACATCAAGGCGTCCGAGCGCGACAACGTAGACGTATTCACGCAAAACAACCGGCAGTGTCCCCAACACAGCCAAACCCATTTTTTTTGCAATAAATAGTTGCCACGATTTACAAAACACATGTTGGTGGCTAGTGCCCAGTTGCACCAACATCTTCCCGATCCGAGATCGAATGATCCTAGTTTCGAACACGGATCCAGTTTGATCTTGGTTCCAATGTAAAAGTGTTGCGCCAACGAAATTTCATTATACTGGATCTCAGATTCGTCGATCTTGGTTCGAAAGTGAGAGATCAAGATTAAGTATGAGACAAATTTTGCTTTTAGTTCGTAATATATGACGTCATGGAAGTATATATTTTCACTATAAATAGAACTATATGTGCGATATTTTATCTGTTTGAAGAGAATTATTGTTGTACGAATTTTACTGAATAATATTCAAGTGCTTATAATGTTGTTTTAATATCCCAAGAAAACAATCGAACGTAGTTCTATCTGTTGGCGTATTTTCAAACCACATTTGTCGACGATGGCTGCTGATCTCGGATCGCGATTTCGAAGCGCCAATTTCGGCGGTTCGAAATGAAGTTCATATCGATCTCCAGTCCAGCTCTGAACTCGAATGTTGCAACAGTTTTCTGTGTCGATCTTAGATCCGATCTCGGAACGATTTTCGAACCACAATGGTGCAACCGGGCATAGGGAAAGTAAGTGGAGTTTTGAATGAACAGTGAACTGGGGCGTTGGCTTGGATAATCCACTTCCCACTACACCACAATTTCAGTTGTTTGTGCCACACACGATCCTCGTGAATTAAAGCGAATTTCCTCGATATTTTCTCGGACGTGGATTGCTGGAGCACGTTCAGATCTTTCAAAGACTTTCAGTGACACTTGGCCACGTTTGAAGAGTGTTTTGTCTAAAAACATGTATTTCGCCTGTAACACGTTCATCAAATGCTTTCCGAAGCACATTTCCTTGCCACTATGGTCACGGGAGTGTTTTTCCTCGATTTTAAGACACCATTTTATGCACGCACTTTGTTCAAGTTTCGCTTCCTGTTTAAGTAGCCAGCCAGAGTTGGCAACTCGTCGCAGCGGTCGTGTGTCGTACCCCGTGAACTCACGCTGATGTCACGTCGCATACTGACTCAAGTGACAGAGTCGTGTAGAGACTTCTGGCGACAGGATGCTCTGTTATTATCCTTTCCGGAGTATAGTCCGAGATCGAAAACATTACGATTGCAACTCATGCATGCTAAATCGGAATAAGTAAATATTTAATGATTGCCAGTTAAAACACAATCTTCTACCGACCTGGCATCTACAGCTTTCATCAACGAACTCGAGGATGAGTCCACTCCCAGCGGAGGGGAATAGAAAGTATTACATTAAAACATTTTAGGATATATTCGTTTTGACGTGACAACGTCTTACAACTTACCCCCTTATGTTCAGGAAGTGAACGTCACGAAAGTTTGCTTTCGGGTCTGTGGCAATCACTAGTTGAGAATGAGAAGTACGATAAATGTAAATGTACGATAGTATAGGTCGGTCCTTTGGCTTCTTGCTTCACACGTAAACTTATCGTTCTGACGTAATCAGACAGTGGTGGGATCCGCGCTGCGAACCTCTGATTTCGACCGATTTAGCATGCTTAAAACAGCGGTAGCGACCGAACGGCTCTTCCAATCGGAGAAATTCTGATGCCAGTTTGTGCGTAAAGAAAATAATAATTAAGCACATAATTAGAATCATAAGTAATATACACACATGGTGACTTTCTAACCAATAATCATTTTCTTTGCAGATTACAAACCAAAATATTAAAGAAAAAAGCGAGTTAGGCGAAAAGGACACCGATGAAATTAACAACATGAATAGTGCTCGACAAGACAAAACTAATACTGAAAGGATGACTCAGATACCTTAATCTATTCCAGAGTAATACGAAGAAGTTGAAAAATCTACGCAGCAGCGAACTGAGGACGTGGCGATTGCGTCATAACATGCCACATCACGTGACGAGACAGCCCAAACAACAATGACACAATGAGCGCAAACACAAAAAGCACCAAGATAGATTGCAACAACTCAGAGAATTAAATGCAAAACGAAGAGTGAAGTCGATAGACACATCTCCAGCAAATATATTAATGACGTTTAAGCCAGACACGACTCAGCAATACGAGCCAACAATGACATCTCAGTCAGACATCTCAGCCGGACAAGGCTCAGCCAAACGAGCAGGATTCTACCTCTGAAACGATGAAGAAGTCCCAGATGACTTCAGCAGAACGATTCAGAGCATACCTTCTATCACTTTGTTTCCTCTCACCACCCATAGTAGGCGTTGTCACATAAAAATATCTACGGCCGTGTAGACGACAAAGTCCAGCCCGTTTTTTTATCTTTTTCTTTTTTTTAATTATTACAGAATACTATACCTTTGTTGATTTTATACATTTTCGTTGCTCTTTTTGAAAATATAATATGATTTTGTAATTAATTTGTAAATATCTAGTACCTGTTAAGTAGTGAAGTATGATGAGCTATCCTGAACCAGAAATTCAAAATACCATATTAGATATCAAAGTTACTAGTATAGACATTGAAAGCAATAAGAATGATACATAAAATCTTAAAAGTAAACTTCGCAAACTAACATGCTATAAATGTGTCGCCAGCATTTATTTATCCATAACTATGCAACCCGCTTATATTAATACCCCTCTAACAAAACATCGATCGTTGCAGAACACCACGAGCGCGCAGATTCATTGTCGTCACTGCAGTAAACTTTGAACTGATGCTGCTATGTCAGCAATACATTGAGATGCAGTAACTTTTCAAAGAATGCACGTCCGTTTATTGTGTTGAAACAGGTTACTGCGATGTTTACAGAATACGTTGTTACGTGACGATTGCGTACTTAGTAAAGCACATCTGCCTCGCTTCGAGCCATTGTGTTTCTTCATGTGACATAACAATACAGTCACCGCTTATTGTATTGGCGAAACGAAATCAACACGCATGTGCTGTTTTGTAGCGATTCTCTATATTCGCACCGCTGATTGGTGCAGGCTGACAACGGTGTAGAATATTTAGCTAACAGACGAGGTGCAGTAACGAGTACGCACACAGCATGGGACTCGGGTTACACAAGCGACAATTGTTTTACAACGGAGGTGACGTTTTGTAGATGGGTGGTATTGTGTGCGGGTTGCATAGATACGGAAATATCGCGCTTACGAGTCATCCAGTGTGTGTGTATGTGTGTATATATATATATATCTATAGGCTGTTACAAAATTGTGTGTCAATACTTCAGGGGAAACATTCCTCACATCTGGAGGAAGACAAAACATTGCATAATTATAGGTCAGTGACCGCTTCGTTTCTATACTACAGCTCGTAATACATAACTTAGTGTGTATGGCCTGCGGACTGGATCATGTTATTGTGGAATGCCACCGCAGCGTTCGTTTACAGGGTATAAGAAACCTTACACCACGACACTAAACCATAAAATATTAGGAACAGCACAGAGTTTAGTTCAACATGTGAAAGCTTATCATCGGCACATTTAAGACTAAAGGAAATTTTCAAACTTCCTTCCATCAGCACCAAAACATGCATCAATCCGATGTTGCATTAGACTCCCGAATGTGTTGATGAATCCCCGATAAATTCCTAATTGTTTTGCAGCTGGCCACACTACGGTTACGAAGGGTGTCCACATCGTCCACTGGGGTATTATAAACAAGTGCCTTTAAATGTTCCCACAAATAAAAGTCTAGTGGATTGAAATCAGGGCTCCTCGGGGGCCAAGATATTGGGCTATCATTATTGATCCAGCGGCCACCAGATATTTCATTTAGGCACCGAATAGCACGGACAGAGAAATGAGCAGGAGCTCCACCATGCAAGAAGTACATGTTTTGTCGTATGTGTAATGGAACATTTTCCATAGCACGGGCATGTAATTTGTCAAGAATGCTTCATAAGTTTCATCATTGAGTCTTCTTGGCAGAAAATATGCTCCCACTAAATGGTTTTCATTAATGCCGATCCAAGCATTGACTGAGGATTTTTGCTGATGCCGTGTTTGTACGATAGCACGAGAGTAGTAGACATATGGGTCCTTTAGCAAAAGGGCTGGTGACTGTGGCTCGGTCAGGAACTGGCCACCATCTTGGACCACCATTTTGGTAACCAGTATGTAATTTATAATGTTCTATAATTCCATGTTTTTTCATGGGTTATCATTCTGTATTGTGTTTACGTCGACCGCCCTCTTAGTTTTTCCATTTGTCATCTGTTTCCGACCACCATCTTGTTCTATTAGTGACTACACCATCTTCATTCTGGAGTTGGCCGCTAGGAGCGCTACTTTTTTAGAACTCAAAATACTATCTGGAATAGTGTAGCATCGAACTGCCAAACCTTGGGTCGCCAGACTAACGCCTTAGAGCACTCGGCTATCATGGCATATGCTGGGACAAATGTTTATTAGAAATATATAGCTTGGGCATATGTGGACGAATAAATATCTTGTCTCATTACATACATTTGTTTAAAAGTATTTATTTCATTTTTTTTTTATATTTCAGATTTAACTTGTATAATTTTTAAGTATTTAACTATTTATGCATTTATTTTAAGTTTTCATTTTAAGTATCTATATTAAGTATATTTTAAAGTTTTATGTATAATTTTTAAGTATTTCATTTTTTTCATTGTATTTTTATTTACATAAAATACTTTTAAATTATATTTAGAAGTTTTACATATAATAAGATTTTTATAGCCTTTATTATGTTTTAAGAATTTTTTCATACAGGAGTTATTATTTTATTAAGTTTTTAAAATACCCCAGACTTATTTTCAAAAAATTTCTATTACATTTTTTATTATTAAATTTTACATTTATTATTGTTTGACTATGCCAGACTTAAGTATTTTATTGGCATGCAGGGACTTCGTTTCTCACACTGAAATTAAAAAAAAAAATTATGCGCACTTGATATAAGGATTTAAGCAATCACCAAAAGCGAGGTATGGTGTAGGGTCCCAGAGTTCGAAGCCCAAAATTTTTAAACACAAAATTAATTTTCTCTCGGTCTTAAAAAAAATTGGCAGCTTTCCGAGTGATGGGAGATATTTTTTTTAATGTTTAAGAATAAAACCATAAACGATAATTGAATCTGTAGTATATCGAGATTGCAAAAGACCTGATGTGAGAATAAGATATATTTAACCTGATGCTAAACGCCGAACTTTGGAAGATCGTTCTTTAAAAAATTAATAAAATTGAGTGAATTTTTACAATTTGAATAGTTACCAGATTTTCAGATTTTTTTCTATATATATGCTCTTGGCTTTTCAGAATAAAACATCACAGTCGATGAGAAGCGAGTTAAACTCCACTGATGGCATACGACACTTGCAGGCGTGAAGCAAGCTCGATGTAAGAACGAGTGTCTGTATACAGAATATTTACAAAGTATTATATCTTTCAACTTCGTGTTGACTTCGTTCTCGGGAAGCTGTACCTAGCTAGACATTATCACTGACCTGACGATAGCAACTCACATATTCCGTCAATTCTAAACAGTATAAATAATTTTATTGTAATATAGGTTTTTGTTATTTACATTGCCAGTAAAATAAAGCGAGAAGCAAAAGAATATATTTATTTATGAGTTAATAGTGTTGAATTTAAGACACCTATTCTAAATGCTAAGAATTTCAAATGCTGATAGATTGTTTCTCAAATAATTATGGACCAAATTTTATCCATTCAAATAACATACGTTCTTTAAAAATAAATGTTTATTTACTTAGAGCAAGAAAAATTTTTAATTATCATGCTGGTTTGTAGCCACTTGAAAATTGGAATTTTAAATCAGTTTACTGCCAATTTGTAATTTGTAATAATAAAAATATTAATGGGGAAATTGCATCTTCTGTACTAAAGATATATATACATTATTTTAACTCATTACAGCGGGTACTTTTTCATTGTGGTGAACTTGGGAGATAGTAAAGGCATTGGCAAATTTTATAAATACACCCGCCAAACTAAACCAGTAGGAATATTTTAACAAACTCATGTATTTTATAAAGAAATATTTTCCTGTTAGAAACATTTCCCTGGCGAGAGTACTTAATATATATTTGAACGGATAAAGTTGGGAACAACATAAACATACATTTTATAACGACACGCCTTGCTTTACAACAGAGTTCAGAATTCTATTTTTGCACTGTCGACATAGGAGCGCAGAGGTTCAACATTAACGTGCCACGGCCAGTCCTTGGAGAAGCGACGCTGCTGTTGTCATATCGTACGTGACTTAGTCCATGAGAGCTGCGCAGCATGCGAGGCGATACTGCGCTTATCAGACTTGGACTCAGCTGCAACAATCGCATTGCCCGAGATTGTCCAAAATTTGTTAGTACGACCAAATAACTGTATTCACAATGTGCTTGCCTCTAAAAAAAATTCCTATTTGGGTGGTGTACGTACTTTCGCACGTCTAATAAAAGTCATTTACACATAGCTATCGGCCCTGTACGCACATCAACGCGGGTTCGAAACCTTAAGCATACGCACATGCACTAAACTTGTGTAAAAATCCCATTACTCTCTCAAAATTCAAACCATAACATTCAGCCCGAAACTTTCGCATTGTATGACAATATTAATTATGCTTATGGCGGAAGAACACAAAAGTATATCTTAAGCAGGGCTTTTAAAAGTGCTCAGTATACTGTTAACAGCCTATAATAAATATATTAAACTAATAGGCTGAGAAATTCTAACGCCACACATCAACGAATTTCAGCAGTAATCTCTCACTTAAGAGGATAATAAAACTTTACTTATTATGTTATTTTTTCCGGGTATAGAGTTAGAGAAATTGAAGTACTAGATAATTTCAGAAGCAGCGTAAACTTGATCAGAAGTACAATTATTGTACAGCATGAGTCAAATACACTAAAGTAATGTATTTCAATTATGTTTACATTAACGTCTTACGTAACTTACTTAATTTGTTCTTGCCGAGTAGTATTTATGAAACACAAATCACATCTGGTATCTGGTACAGTGCCGAAACAAGAAAGGATAAGAATTGAAATGAGACATATATTTAGTGTAAACAAAAATATTGTAAATTATATGTGGTCACCAACTAAATATTTCAGTCCGTCAATACATCTTGACGATATGTCAATACATTAGATCTCTTAAGACTTTTCCACGACTGTTGTTGTCAAGGCGTTGTGACGAATCCGCCAGACCGATGACCTTAGTCATGACTAAATTTTCGAAAAACCGGGTCGCTTGCTTTCATAGTGATTCCGAGGTCACAGTCAACCGGAAGAACTCGTCGTTTAGGGCCATCAAGTGCGTAACTATGTGACTAAAATGCAGATATCAGCTTTATGTTGTTCTTTCGCAGTAGCAACATACACTACCTAGTTATCTGTGGCCCAAGTATGGTAATTTTTTGAGTTGATTTGCTCCTTTCAAATCGTTCCGTTTCCTTCTTGTTAATCACCAACATACGATTATAGACATTTTTAGACTGCACCTTGCGATTCCCGTATGGCTGGAAAATAGTTATTGACTACCGCCTTTGTGAAACGAGGCAATATTGCGAAAAACAATTTTGTGGGTTTTCAAACAATTTATTACTATATAAATTGTCAGCATTGCCCTTGCTGTGAGTATAAGTTATAACTAACCAACTTTGTATTTACAAACTTTGATTGCTGAAACAGTAAACAAACAACTTAGCTTCAAACAGCAGGAAACCATGTCACTCTCAGAGTGGTTCAACTGTTCAAATGAAAATTCCAGGGACCATTTTTCAAAATGGCTGACATTCATTTCACTGAGGAGACTGTTATATACAAGCACCTACGGCGAACTACACTTAATGAAATACGCAAACACAAAAATTATTAACTGCATATATAATATTTCGGCATCGCCAGCAAGGAACTTCCAAAACATGATGAAAGAGAGCTCAATGACATTTCACCGAGAGGGTGGAAACCTTCCGTAATGTTTGCATGTTCTACCGTAATATTTCAAAATGTTTTTAAAGCCCTTGCTCTATAACTCAGAAAAATTGTACATTAGTCTGTAAGAGTAATTTTTACCATAAATGTTGCAATTGTCATTAAATTTCTACATTATAATTTTTTAAATGTCAAGTACTATTTTCTTCTGCAATCATAGCAAAGACCACCAACACGATAACATGCATCCTTCAGTAACGATCAGCTGACACAGTACTTTGCAAATAGTGGTGGAGAAATGTACTTATGTACATTTTTGGTTTACAAGTTCTCCTAACCTAAAAACACCGCTTCGTGCCCGGGATGGATGAATTACTATTCTCCTTGAGTCACTGAGTAATAAGTGCCTGTTCGCTTTTTCTGAGTATCTGAAAATAAAAATAACTAAATTACAATCACAACATACACAAGGGTGGATTGTACCTACGATTCCAATTAAAGGTGAATGAGTTTGCTGCCAATGGTCACAGAGTGTAAGTGAATAAGTATTTTTACGTGTGTAACAGGGGCTACGCTATGAACCACAATAACTTGGTTTGAAATTTTGGTAAGGCAATGAACATTATATTTAACAGGCTGTAAATATCGGATCTGTAGTAGTTATTCTCAGAATATTAATAATCAATTTCGATCTATTTTAAAAAAAAAGCACAATTCTCTGAGTGATATACAAAGAACATACTTGACTAACGATTGCAGAATACATTTTAAAAACTAGGGCGTCTCTTAACGAGGTCTGGACTGCGAGGAGATCACAGAGAAAACCTGCAGCATCGTCCTGCTAGGAAATCTGGGAGCGACCCCAGAACATGTGATTATTTATTCAATTAGGTAAAAATTTAAGTACTTAAAAAGCTACAAAATGGGTAATTTTTTTTACTATTAAGAATTTATTTAAGAGAAAATAAATTAATTATATTGTAGAGAAATATCAAAAGGGAAAAATAATTAAAGCATTCAAATACATTTTATGCACTATTTATTTAGCACACAGTCAATACAAAAAATACTTATAGTTAAAAAAAAAGAGTCCTCTACTTTAGAAGACTGCCACATACAAGGCTAAGCAGTTCTCGAATGATTGTAAGCATTAGCTTCTTGCGAAAGGCACCACCAAACTCTGGATCATAACGATGCATCGACATGAAATAACGACCTGCAGAATGATAACTTCAAGAATGCCATTTCAGTGCAAACTCTGTCAGAGGCAGTTTACTCGGAGTGATATTTTGAAGACACATGCTAAAACTTGTAGCACTGGTTGTTTGCAAACCGCAATCAGCGCCACGTGTACCACAATCAGCACCACATGCATCACAATTAGTACCATATGCACCACAACCAACACCACATGCACCACAATCAGCACCAAATGCACCACAGGCACTGCAGTTAGCCCCACAATCAGCACCACATACACCACAATCAACACCACATATACAAGATTGTAGTGGCAGCAAACATATTATCAAGCAAGATGTTACTCTGCCCATATTAATTAGTACAGAAGATGAAGCTATCTCCCACGAATCGCGACATGGAAGCCTATTTCCGAATACAGTATGCTGCATAATCACAGGACCATAAAATTGTGGGAAACATATGTGCTAATGAGCCTGCTGGAAAAAGAGAACCGCCGTTCTACAATGTCTACTTGTACTCCAAATTGCTACAGCGATCGAAATACCAACAACTGACATGAGTACTGCAAGCTGTGGATGGTGTGGGTTATTTCCCCTGCAGTGATAATGAACCCAATGTGCCACCAAGGGAAGCACTGCCAAACTCTATATTTGTGTTTGATGACATTTCCTGCGAGAAACAAACTTGTATACAGGCGTATTTTAGCAAGGGACGACACGCGAATGTAGACTAGGTGTACCTCGGTCAGACTTAATCATGAATTTCCAAACAACTGCTTCGCGATAATGCTAATGTTTTGGTGCTGTTTTGCATGGACGATATGAATTTACATCATGTGTACAACGACCACATCAATACGCACATGGCATCAGATTTCAAGAGTCTGTGTGCCTTATGCTGGAAAGAGTACTGATTTTTGGTGATTGTAAAAGACTGGTCTCTATACAATGGCACATACAGGTGGGGCTTCTATCAGGTTACAGTAATACACTGACTGTGAGTCACAATACAATTTCCAATTTCGGACATGGTCTATGCTCTGATGATGATTATGGAAATGCGCTAACGGAAGCTCACCTCATTGATGTTCGCAGGGACCAGTCACTTCTGGGGCAAAAATCGAGAGTGTGAGAAATGAAGTGGTAGAAAAGTTGGTAGCTATCGACCACCACATAGGTGGCATGGAGGTACAGACAATAGGCCTGATCAACGTGTCGAATGTTCAGAGAAAGTAAGAATTCAAGACTCTTCGAAATAGGCTAATGTCCAAACTGGCTGCCAAAACCAATGTTGCAAGGCTTAGCAAGAATATGCTGAATGCGTGCATCGATCAACTGAAAAGGATCGAAAACTCACTTTCCTCAACTCGAGAGTGAATAAGTATATATACCTGTGTAGTTGTGCCTTTATTCCATTCCATGAATGATAATGGACCAAACCGAACTGATAACTGAGCTGCAGAAAGCCATGGAAGCTGTTCGCACGAAACATCTACTAGCGAAAAGTTACAAACTAGCTCTCGAAAATCGAACGGAAGAGACTTACAAGCCGATAACCAGCCGTCTCGTCGAACTTGGTCCACAATGCCAGGAGGAAGCTATGCCTCGGCTGGATATCAAACATGAAATCAAGGCGGAAGGACCGACCCCGATGAGTAAACCGATAAGCAGCCAGGAATTGTCCGAATCGGAAGGTGTCATCACTAGCAACAAAGATAATCCGCCCTTGATCGATTTACTGCATTCAAGGGAACAGAAACGAGCACGAGAGCATGTCCTCGAGTTGGAAATGCTGGTCGGGCACTAAATCGCTTCCTACTACGATCGGAACAGTGAAAAGACATACAGCTTGCGACATCATGACAAAAATGGTTTTTTTGGAAACAAGAAAGTGATGTTTTTTTCCAGGAAATGTGATTCAGATTGGCAAGTACAAGGTGAAAATGACACATTATCTGTGCAAACTTTTGTTTCATAGGCATCCTGGACACTACACCAAATCAGATTTGCACAAGTACTGTCGCCTGTTATCCAGACATGCTCATTAGGCCGAGAATAACCCCTCAACACGACGATTTAAGGACACGACTCATGCAAAATTCGGCATTATCGCAGGACTGTTTCCACGATTGGACGAAGATATTGGATCCAGTACGCTGCTGCAGAAGATCAATGCCAAATGCAAGATAGACTACGTGTTTTGGGACAATCCGAACGAACTCATCGATAGATTATGGCTACTGGTCGCTTCACAGTCTGTGGGCAACCGGTCGCACATCAATGAGATTATATTCATCATCGAAGAACTCGTCGAAGCTGGATACATCGTGTGATGACGAAGTATGGCGTTTCTGGCGAATTTCACAAGTCGGCAAGACGAAATTATCCTCGGAGAAAGTACGTCATGAAAAGGCTGGACTATAATTTCCAATCCAATTTGATCGAAATGCAAGTCCTTGCTCATGCGAATAAAGGCTACAGATACATTCTGACCGTAATAGACACATTTTCCAAGTATGTCTAAACCAGATCGCTCAAGTCGAAGAATGCACGTTATGTCACCAAGGCCATGGTGGATGTGTTGAGCGAAGGACACATATCGAAAAATCTCCACACCGATGTTGGGAAGAATGTTTTAATGCTACTTTCCGTGCACTGATGAAAATGTATAGCGTAAATCACTATTACACGTACTCTGTACTCACGACTACCATCATCGAGCGTTTTCACCTAATTTTAAAAACTAAATTGTGGAAACATTTCACTGCGAACGGAAACTACAAGTGACTTGAGCTATTGCCAAAACTCGTTCACGAGTATAATTGAACCATTCATTCTACCACTCACATGAAGCCCGAATATTTCGAGGACGACTCCCTGCTTTGGTACGTTTATGCTATTCCGAAAAGGAGGGGCCCATGCAAGCCTAAAACTAACATTGGTGACCTGGTGCACATATCCAAACAATGTGGCATTTTCCACAAGACATATCGTCACAACTGGTAGGCAGAATTGTACAAGGTGGTTCGCATAAGACATTGGTACCCTCGCATATACTACCTGGAGGATCTACGAGGCGTACCCATCGTCGGAAACTTTTTTGCAGGAGAGATCCCGCCCACGGAGTTTCCCGATATTTATGTGGTGGAAAAGGTGCTGAAACTACGTAATGGACCTGTGTACGTGAGGTGACTCGGACACTCAAAGTGGGAAGACTCCTGGGTCGACGAGAAAGACATTCTGAAGACATTTAATGTTTATTTTTTAAGTGGTGATATGTACATGGGATTAAAAAATAAATAAAACTGCGTGTTTACCTTACTTTGCATTCATTTTATTCCTGCCTGTCTTTATACACAAAATGCAGGGATCTATCTATTGAATAACATCATACGTATGTCAATAAATACGAATCAAGTAATAATTAGTGTGTAAGTAATAAATTAAAATTTATATGTACATAATACTATTTATATATGCTTCTCTGAAAGAATTGTTACTTCGGTGGTGTTTTAAATAAAATATATGTGAGTGCATGCAGTAGGAGCTATAGAAATGTACCTTACTCGGGTTGTTTAAAATCGACTGAGTTCTACATGGTCAATGAATGAAATGAGGTGAATTTATTTTATGCAAGTGTTTAGACCAGTCATTCGTGTGAGAATAAAGTTACATACAGCTTATGTAACAAGGCTTATGTTTGGTATCGACCGACATGACAAGTGTGGTAATGACTGTGTTTATCAACCTCTAAAAAATGTTATATTAGTAGGACATCTTTCAATATTGCTCGCTAGTTAAACTTTCTTTGCATAACGCTTTTGAGCATATACCAGTTTTGAATATGCTTATGGCACATGGGTTATTTTTAAAAAAATATGTTTTTTTTTACATATATAAATTCTTTCACATTTTTACAAAAATGAATTTAATACATTGGTTAATATTTGTTTTAAAATTTTTTCTTTCAAACATGAAGTTGACATACCAGAGTCTATTAAAGTTTTGATTTGAGAACAGCATCATTTTCTGTGTGGATAAACATGGAAGGCCCACAGGGTGTAACTGCTGCTAGTGTAGTCACTGGAGATGGAGTCACTAGTTTCTTCTGTTGTACTGTCATTGAAGGACGAGTCGCCACTGTTGCTAGCATAGCCACTGCTTCTGGAGTATATAGGCCGTGGTTCATTGTTCATGAATAAACATATCTGCAGTAATTATATAGTCCAGCTTGAATTGATATGATTGTTTTTGGGGAAAATCTAGCTTCTCCAAGCAGTTTTAGCCTATATATGGAGCACAACATTGATGCACATGGTGTGTCTATTATCGGTAAATGACGAAGTACGTCTTTCTTAATACTTCTATATTGTTGTTTATCATTGCATGATTCTCTGTACTTGATGTCCTTGGGTTCCCCAGGCATTTTATAAGATATTGCTAGCTTCAGAGCACAGAGATTAACGACGCAATTACTATATTCGCACACGAAGCTGGATACTACCCTGAATATTTTGTTTGGTGAAAATTCATTCCACTGTAGATGGACACGTACGTTTTCACTACACATTTCAAAGTATATCGAGCTGTAAATATCACCACTCTCATCGTTAAAGATAATACCATACTGCGCATAATGTAAGCCTTCACGCACGTAGTCGTAGCAAGTGCTGCGGTTGTACATTATGCATGGTACCGACTCGGTGCTAGTAGGATCAGGCAACAGGAACACTTGGTCATCTTCCTCGCAGTATTCAGAACATGGTCCGTCACCATCGTATTCAGAATCTATAGTGGCTGGGCTGGCTGACTGGTTGACACCTACTGACAGTAAACTAGGAAGAATAAAACTGGATGAAAACCGATGCTCAGAGTACGAATGCAGTGTACATGCCACATGTTAGTGGGACGCACAGTCTCCCAAGTTCTTTTGCCATGGTTCAAAATGGCGGTGTGACATTCTACATCACAGCGCTCGGACCACCAAGCAATCTTGTTGCTGTCTGGTCCCCTGAGTTGATGTACAATTTTGCTAATATCCCAAACGGTGGTGCGTCATCTCCTCGTAGCGACAAGTGACCGTACTTTTTTAAACCCCGCCCAGGTAAAGGCAATAGCCAACAATGGGGCTATTGCGTTCTCTGTGTGCTTTTCTCTCGACAAATCCAGTGAGTGTTTTGAAATCGCTGGGAGGAAACGGTTTCTTACATTCTTCGACCAATGGGAATGAAAGCTGGAGGGCCTTCCCTTAGCTTAAAGGGCATTCAGAATAGAAGAAAAAATGCCTAAACGCCAAAAGAATCGCTCGTGTCACCCGACGTATCGCATCGTTACTGTGCATGACATGCGGTCGTACTGCCTGTCACCCGGCCGTACTGCCTGCCACCCGGTCGTACTGCCTGCCACCCGGTCGTACTGGCCACGTCAGACACAGCGGCGTCTGGCGAGAGGAGAATGGAAGAGGTTCCAGGAACGGAAAATGCACTGGGCAAGCAAAAGGGGCATATCTGCGGTTGCCACTCTGTTAGAGACAACCCAATATTCTTTTTATATAATTCTTCTGTCAACATAGTTGACATTTACAATACACAAGGACCAGTGTGATTCAACACGTGTCGTTAATGAGTGCTTTCACAAAAACATGGTATTTTCTAGGTATAAACTCTATTTAATTATATGCACATATATTTATGATAGATTCGCTACGAAATAAATCAAATGAACTTTTTATTGTTGTTGATTAACGCAGGGGCAGTATGTCAGGCGCTTTGTTACGAAACAGCACACGTGACAATGAATGACAATTTCGGGATTGAAACTGCAAAATTGGCTGCAAGTATGGGCTGAGTGATCTCGACAAGGATGCTCAATCTGACACGAGAATATACACATGTCAGTTATGATAATTTGACACACAGACCCTTGAACAAATTGAAGTATGAAAATCTTCCGATATATTATCCTAACACTACATGCAATATGTGACTCAATTCTGTATCATATTGAGGCAGGCTTTTGAAATATTGCAAGACCTGTTGTTATAAGAAGCGATATCCAGTAGCCTAAATGTGGATTTATTGTATAATATTATATGATATAGGCGTGCCTGATCTGTTACTGAACTGTCCGAAAAATCTATTTTGTGGTATCTCTACAATGGGAAATCTGCGTGTCAGATTTTAAATGTTTTATCGCCGAAAATATGAAATTACCGCCAATGTTTAAATCTTTATTAAGTGATTGTGCTAAAATATGAGAAAAAATTACATCGTTAAATTTTATTTCATCAAAAATTTTCTAAATTTCAGTTGAGACTTACAAGAGGCAGGACTGCATCTACAAACCACTTAATTTAATGAACCGATGTTACGTTGATGCTACAATAAGCTAACAGAGTAATGCCAAATTTACTATAGTATGGCTTCTTATATTTTTCAACATTGTTCTTCTACATGTATGAGTATTGATTTTAGTATTTCAATGAGCTGCGTGAATTGCTTCGATAGTTCTTTAAGCGAACGTTATTTAATGGTTAGAGTTACAAACATATTCTAGACTACTTACTAGCTGTGATCAGGTGTCACACATTAACTTATCTTGTCTCAGTTATTATGTAATATATTAACAAATTCTTTAATAAATGTAATTAAACATTCTAACATTCTGCGAATGCAAATGGCTGGAAAGCTGCAAGATGACATTGATGCTATACAACTTTGTTGTGTAATTAATAGCATAAAAGAAACCCAATCAAAATTCAATTAATTAAAATCCTTCACATGAAAACTATTTTTATTGTGTATAAATATTAAATCAATAATAAACTCATTAAACAACTAAAGTTGGGTTCGGGATCAAGGTTCTTATAAGATTGTAAGTTATATTTTCACAATCCCGTATATCTGTTATATTTCATACGAAATATCTACACAAGACGTTATGCATACAAGTGTGTCAATATTATACTTGTTTCTATACTTGTACATGCCAAATTAGACTATAATGATCTGTATTATGGGCGCCATTACTGAAACACACTCGAATTGACTTGAAAATTTATAGATTAAATAATTTAAAAGGATTCTTAAGACGATTTTTTTCAGTTGTAGTCAAATTCTCACTAAATATAACACACATTTATAAAGAAAAGACGTACAGCACTGTGTGTATTTTTAATATAAAAAGTAATTTTTCTGTTTTGGATTGAAATATGATTAACAAGCAGGATACAAGGCCGGCGCATTCATATAGGCGAACTAGGGCGCCCAGAAGCTGAGGGCGGCAGGACGGTCAACGGAATATCTAACATTCTTTACAGTTTGGTTATAAAAATTTATAAAATTCATGTAACTTGTTGGATCATTAGAAAGGTAATTTAAAGTATATAATTATTTATATTTTCAAGTAACATATTTATTGCAATATATCGTCGCTAGTGTTTAATAATGCAGGGAAAGCCTACCCGGTATATATTTGAATAGTGTGTAAAGCTGAAAAACTGCTGACTCGTGAAGACTACAAAGGCTATTAATGTTACCGAGATGTGTAGTGAGATACAAGATGTTGCAAGAAAGGGGTCTCAGAAAGCAAGATCATAGGAAATTTTAGATTACATTTGTAAGTCCATCTTACAAGGTAATGTAGCACCCACATTTTACACGTCTTTGTGAATATCGAATTAATTAATATATTTTTCACACTAGTCACACTTAATATATTTTGGTATGCAAATTTCAATAATTTTCATATTTTCATTTTATTTATTATTTTTCAATTGCAGGATTTTTAACTTTAGATGTACCGATGGCGATATAAAATGTTTGAATCTGTTAGTTAGCTAGATTTTAATTTTTCTATTTATATTTAGGTTATATTTCTTTTCTTTTCTATTTTTGGTTTCTATTGTTAATGTTTCAGGGATTATTTATATTAATACCTCCGTTTCGAGACATATTCTATGGTTTTTAGTACGTTAGGCCATTGGAGTAGATCGTTTTAGGTAATTTTAAGTTGGAGGCCTTCTAATTGGCTGGCAGTTTTAAACCCTGCACTATGATTGGCTGGCTATGAAGGATATGGTTAGCAAGCACCAGTCAGTAAGGGAGATCGCTCTCTCCGCCATCACTTTTCGAAGAGGTAGTATCTGTAGCAGGACGCTCGCCCTAAGTGGGAAAAGCTTACGTGTGGAATTAGTTGTTAGGGTGTCCGATACTCCCCCTGTTTCCTTTTGAGATTAAGTGGAATCCGCGATTAAGATGAGTTGCCATGAAGAGCCCCTTTCGTGTAGTAGAATTAGGAGGTAGTTAGTATTGGTTATGACGCTGGTCTGTGAACGGGTGGTTCACGTATTAAAATGCCCTGCACACTGATTTGTATCTGCAGTGGGAGAAGACTGCATCCTATCCTGTTCCTGCCTAGTAAATTTGATTTCTATGAGAGCAGAAATCTACTAAAGATAAGAAGTATATGTGTTTTCCACTTCAGTAATGGCGAAACCCGTAGCTTATTTTTGTTCTGGAGGTTCTGGAACGACGTCATTTTGAAAAGCGCCAGGAACACTATTTCCAGCAGTCTTTAACTTCGGAAACCCTAAGAAAGGGTTTAATGCTTCCTCTGAGCTTAACGAAGTACATACATTGATTTATAAGGAAGATTACAAAAACAGTAGACGGGAATATAAAAAGGTAATCAGGATAAACATGAATAATAAATAGATTGGATTTGTTAAAGGAGAAGCGAGAGAGAGACCACGGAATTTAGTAGATAAACTGACAAGGAAGAAGTTGAAGAAAAAAGAAACCATCAGTAGCATAAAAATTTGGGGAAAATACACAACAATTAAGGAAACATATAAGGTTATAATGGACAAACTACTAACTAATCTTGAAGGAACAGAAGAAGAAATAGAAATACATACTTTGGAAGAAGAAGAGAAAAAGAATCTAAAAAAATTAAAGAAGAGGATATTGAAAATGCAATAAAAAGATGCAGCGTTAAAAAATCACTGGGAATCGATCGAAAGCAATCGAAGAATAAATAAAAGATGGGAAACAATTAAATCAATACTAAAAAAAATTATAAATAAATGCTATACGTTAAACAGATATCCGGAAATATGGAAAACAGGAAAGATAGTATTTTTATAACAAAAGTAAGAATAAATTAAAAACAGAGGTTTCATCCTACAGGCCAATAAGTCTCTTATCAACATTGGGCATAATATAGGAAAGGACAATATATAGTAAAATAAAATCAGAAAAAGAAAAAACGCTTCACGATAACCAATTTGGATTTAGAGAAAAATAATCAACTGAACAGACAATAATTAAGGTTTTATATTTAATAGAAACAAGTACAAAAAATATTTGTTGGCATTTCAATAGACATAAGCAACGAATTTTCTACAGTGACATGGAAAGACTTTAAAGAACAGATTAATAAAATATCAATAGGGAAAAATTTAAAGGAGTTTTATGGGACTATTTGAATAACCGGAACATAATAGTACAAGATAATCAGATAACGTAAAAAAGGGAAATAAATCGCGGCTGTCCACAAGGATAAGTAACAGGGCCAAGTCTATGGAATTTAGTAATAAATGATTACATAGTACAAAACAATAATGAGGATTCAATAGTTGTGACATTCGCGGACGACTGTATAATTTTCATAGAAGGTAATACAAGAAAGGAAATAGAAGAATGGACAAAAATAATGGATAAAACTTTAATATGGATGAAAGAGAAAAAAACGTAATCTATCAGTAGAGAAAACAGTTGCCATAATTTTAAAAGGAAATTTAGATAAAAGACCGCCAGTGATAAAGTATGACAAACAAACAATAGAAGTTAAAAAGGAACTAGTATACTTGAGCATTATTATGGATAATAGATTAAGTTTTATCCCCCATGTTAAATATATAGCCAAAAAAGTTAAGAATATATTTTTAAAGTTAAAACAAACGGTACGGAATATAAAAAATTATGATAATAAAATAAGAAAATAATATATCAGGCTAATGACTGATATATAAAATTAAATTGAAAATACACACATTAATAGAAAACTAAGAGCATACACAGATATGTATTGATAAAAGTAAAATGAATTTAACACCAACATCATATGCATCCGCGATTACTGTTAGTAAAGAAATACCAATAGACTATAGCATAAAAGATAGAAATATGACATATCAAATCAAAAATGAGGTAGATGAAATAGAATACAACGGAAATGCACATAATAAGATAATAGAGCACAATAATATGTGGATTGGAAAAAAATAGAAATAATCAACCTATTAGTTTAAAAGAATTAAAGAAAGAAATATATAAACTAAGTGTTATAAATTGGCAAACAGAGTACGATGCAACAGAAACCGGCCCAAATAAGAAAATTATATTAAAAATATCCAACAATGGTACGAAAGTAAAAGCAATATAAATAATAGTGTGTTGAAAGTTACAATGGGACACTGTCAAATTAAAGAATATTTAGCTAAAATAAATAAAATAGAAGACGACAGTTGTCAATCTGAAAAGGGAGCGCAGACGGTATACCATATTCTGTACTTGTGTGACATGTTTAAAGAAGAGAGAAAAGAATTAGAACAGAAATTAAAACCTTTTAATGACAAATGACCATTACAAAAACATAATATATATGTGACAAGGAAATTGTAGAAATAATAAATGAAAGTGTTAGTAAAATATATGATTTGGTAAAAACTATGAATGATGATTTTACTAAGTAGTTTAGGGAGCGGATGAAAGTGTGCTGGAACTAAGGGAATTATTGAGTGAGTGTTTGTGTTTGTCTAGTGTTTTATTATTTAATTTAAATATAAAATATAAATAACTCTCTCTTTTAGATAAACAGAAATTTCAGAAAAGATTGAAGTTTTGCAGAAGAACAGCGGGGAAGAAAAATTGAAATGCTCCAAACACGAAAAAGTTATAGAGAAGAACACAAGATCTGAAATGAATTCAAGAAGAATTGAAGGAAATATGGAGAAAAATTGAAGAACAAGAAGGAGGAACACAAGAAAAGGAAGAGAAAGAAGAAGAGGAAAGAAAATGGGGAAGACAACAGAGAAGGAAAGTAGAAGAACAACAGAAGAGAGAAAAAGGAGGGGACGCTGCAAGAAAGAGAAGAAGAAAGACAAGATCTGAAACGGATGAAAGAATAACGGAAGGAACTGCAGAGAACAAAATCTAAATGAGGGAAAGATGTGATCTGTGATAATATGATTAGCTGATGTATGTGTATTTGTCTGTGTAAAAAAAGGAGGGCGCCCGTAGGAGCGGAGTTCCATTCCCTCGTCCGTTGGGAAACGAAGGCCTAGGTGTCCAGAACTTTGATTTCCTGGATGATGCTTAGGTTGGAGCAGAACGGTTGGGTGAGTGAGGGGAGAGGAATAAATAAAAAGAACAGAATAGAATAGTACAGATGGGGAGGAGGCTGAGGGCCTTCGGGTTCCTGGGAGGGCCATTCGACTGTTGGGTGCCATATCAGACCGGCCGAAAGGCTAGTTAGCTGTGTGCGGGCCTGACGGCGTCTGGTCGCGCGGGTGGATTCGTAGGAATCCCGGTCCCTGGTCTGTTCCGGCGGGGGCAGCGAAACGGGGGGCGGCCGAAAGGATACCAGTCGGGGAGTTGTCTCAATCGGGGCAGAATAGTTCTCCACCTTCCTAGGAAGTGTGAATGATGCTTTTGAATAGAAATAGAATTTGTAGTTTAAATTATGGGTGCCCAGACAAACAGCCGCCCTCCCACAAGAAAGTGAATCTATATAACTAATATACTGTTTGTTAAATTGTAGTAGTTATGATAGAATTGAACAGCCTGGATGGCCGTACTGCTAAGTAGGGTTAATGAAAAAAAAAAAAGCCTAGCCACTGAATCACCGAGGCACCTTGGAGAATATAGTCACTGAATCACTACAAAACCATTTGATTGTCTAGCCACTGACTCACCCCAGCACCTTTTGGATGTCTAGCCACTGAATCACAGTGGCACCTATTGGTTATTTAACCACTGAAACACCACGGCACCTCGAGTAAACTAGCCACTGAGACACAGCGGCACCTTTGGTAGTCTAGCCACTGAGACATCTTGGCACCTTGGTTTGTCTAGCCACTGAATCACGGCGGCACCTTTTGGTTGTCTAGTTACTAAGTCACCGCGGTACCATTTGATTGTCTAGCCACAGAATCACCACGGCACCTTTAGGTTGTCACAATAAGACACCGCGGCCCCTTTTAGTTGTCAAGCCACTGAGACACAGCAGCACCTCGGGTAATATTGCCACTGAATCACTGCGGCACCTCTGGTAATCTAGCTAATGAATCCCCAAGGCATCTTTAGGTTGTCTAGCCACTGAATAACCGCTGCACCTCCGAGTTACCGTGGCACCTTTAGGTTTTTCCCCGTGATTCAGTGGCTAGACTATCAAAAGGTGCCGCGGTGACTCAGTGGCTAGACTAACCACGGTACCTCGGTGTCTCAGTGACTGGACTACCCATGGTGCCGCGGTGTCTCAGTGGCTGGATTACCCGAGGTGCCACGTTTATTCAGTGCCTAAACTACCAAAAGGTGCAGCGGTGACACAGTGGATAGACGACCATAATGTGCCGCAGTTTCTCAGTGGCTAGACAACCAAAGGGTGCCACGGTGACTCAGTGGCTAGGCAACCTAAAGGTGCCGCGGTTACTCAGTGGCTAGAATACCTGACGTGCCGTGGTATCTCAGTGACTTAACAACCTAAGGTGCCGCGGTGTATCATTGGCTATACAACCTAAATTTGCCGCGGTGTATCAGTGGCTATATTACCCGAGGGCTGAGGTGATTCAGTGACTAGACAACCAAAAGGTGCCGCGGTGACTCAGTGGCTGGACAACCAAAAGGTGCCGCGGTGATTCAGTGACTAGAATAACCATAGTGCCTCGGTGTCTCAGTTGCTACACTACCCAAGGTGCCGCGGTGTCCCAGTGACTAGATTACCCGAGGTGCCGCGTTGATTCTTGGCTAGACTACCAAAAGTGGCAATAGGATCTCAGTGTCTAGACAACATAAGCTGGCGCGGTGTCTCAGTGGCTAGAGAACCTAAACGTGCCTCCGTGTTGTAGTGGCTAGACAACCTAAAGATGCCGCGGTATCTCAGTGACTAGATTACACGAGGGGCCGCGGTGATTCAGTGGCTATATTACTCGAGGAGCTTCGCCGATTTAGTGGCTAATCAACTAAAAGGTTTCGCGGTGACTCAATGGTTGGATTACCCGTGGTGCCCCGGCGATTCAGTGGCTAGACTACCAAAAGGTGCTGCGGTGACTTAGTGGCTAGATTACCAAAAGGTGATGCGGTGTCTCAGTGGTTAGATAACCTAGAAATGCCGCGGTGATTCAGTGGTTAGACAACACAATGGTGCTGCGGTGACTTAGCGGCTAGTTTACCCGAGTTGCCGCGATGTGTCAGTGGCTAGACTAACCAAGGTGCCGCGGTGTCTCAGTGCCTAGACAACCTAAAGGTGCTGCGGTGTCTCAGTGCCTAGACAACCTAAAGGAACCGCGGTGTGTCAGTGCCTTGACAAACTAAAGGTGCCACGATGCCTCAGTAGCAAGACAACATAAAGGTGCCGCATTGCCTCAGTGGCTAGACAACCTACATGTCCCGCGGCGCATAAGTGGCTAGACGACCTAAATGTGTCGCGGTGTCTCAGTGGTTAGACAACCTAAAGGTGCTGCGGTGTCTCAATGCCTAGACAACCAAAAGGTTCCGAAGTGATTCAGTGGCTAGACAACGAAAAGGTGCCGCGGTGATTCAGTTGCTAGACAACCAAAATGTGCCACGGTAATTCAGTGGCTAGACAACCAAACGGTCACTCAAAGTGAATATGAAACTCTTCACTGAGCACAAAATGGGAATTGGTAAGAATATTGAATATGTAGAAAGCTCCTTTAAAACAAAGAACAAAATTATACTGAAATCGACTATTCTGGAAAAATATGCCAACAGCATATCGAAAATCATAGCTGAAATGGAGGCTTTCAAGGATAAGGGATCTCAGTGGGAACTCAACAGAATATTTAAACTAGAAGTGCAAATAAATAAATATGTACCATTCAAGGGTAGTTCTTATGTCGATCTCCCAGAAAAATCAAAGCCAATCAGGCAGTAATTAATGTTAAGAATAATGGTCAAGAAAATTTTTTGTGGTCTGTTCTATCTGCATTTCATCAAGTACAAAAAGACCCTCAAAGAGTGAATAAATGCATAGCTTACGAACATGAGTTTGATGATGCACTTAATGGTTTGGAATTTCCAATGAAATTGGATAGCATACCAACCTTTGAGAAAAGAAGTGGAATTTCTATTAATGTATACGCATACAAAGAAGAAGATGGTGGTAAGAAATATATAATCTGCCCTTTAAAAAAAAAAAAAAAAAAAAAAAAAAAAACCCGGACAAACACATTAACCTACTCTATATCAAAGACGAAAAGAACAACCAATACTGCTGGTTAAAAATATTTCGAGACTTATCGTATCACAAGTATCAAATAATGGCCACAATATATGTATGTATATATATATGATAGATGTTTACAACATTTCTACTCTGTAAGTAAGCTAAAAGCTCACGAACAAGACTGCCGAGATCACGATGGTGTTAGAGTTGAACTACCATCTAAAGGAAAATATGACATATTAAGTTTTAAAAACAAAAATTATTCTCTGAGAGTTCCATTTGTGATATATGCTGATTTTGAATGTTTGTTGACTAAAATCGAAAATTTCCAACCAAACCCCGACGAAACCTACACGAAACCACACCAAAAACACGAGACTATTAGCTTCTGTTACTATGTAAAATACGAACATGGATACTATAAACCACCAGTAACTTATGAAGGATCCGATGCATCTACTGCATTCGTTAAAATGCTAATGGAAGAAGCAAAGTCTATAGGTGATATATACACAAATGAAAAACCAATGCTTCCACTAACTCAGAAAGAACAAATTGTTTATGATACAGCTACCCATTGCCATATATGTGAAAAGTCTTTGAATGGCGATTCTGTGAGAGATCATGATCATCTTACGGGGAAATTTAGGGGAGCTGCACACAGAGATTGTAACTTATCGTATAGAAAACCATGTTTTATCCCAGTGTTTATACACAATCTATCTGGTTATGACACACATTTATTCATAAGAGATCTTGGCATCAATGAAAATAAAATTGATCTAATTCCCAACAACGAAGAAAAATATATTTCTTTTACGAAACTATTGTAAAAGTGTAAATCTTAGATTTATTGACTCATTTAAATTTATGGCTAGTAGTATCGATAAACTCTCTAGCAACCTTTCCAGAAGCCAATTCCAAGAAACGTGTAAGAATTTTTCCAATGAACTTCTTGACTTTGTTACAAGAAAAGGTGTCTACCCATATGACTACATGGATAGTACTGAAAAATTTTGTGAGACATCGCTTCCATTCAAAGATGCATTTTACAACAAACTCAATAAATGCGGCATTACAGACGAAGATTACGAATTTGTGAGAGAGGTGTGGGAAAAATTCAACATAAAATCTCTAAGAGAATACACAGAACTCTATAACAAATCTGATGTATTGATACTGACCGATATAATGGGAAATTTTAGAGATGTATGTTTCAAAACATATAAGCTAGATCCAGCATGGTATTTCACAGCCCCAGAGTTAGCGTGGGATGCTATGCTCAAACATACTAAAATAGAACTAGAATTATTAACAGATTACGACATGATTTTGATGACAGAGAAAGGTGCTCGTGGTGGAATTTCACAATGTTGTAAGCGATATGCTAAATCAAATAATAAATATATGAATGCTTATGATAGTACAAAGGAAATCTTTTATCTAACATATCTGGATACCAATAACTTATATGGCTGGGCTATGAGCCAGTATTTACCCTATGGTGGGTTTAAGTGGAGAAATACAAATATAGATGTAACAAAAATACAAGATGATTCTAGAAAAGGTTATATATTGCAAGTTGATTTGGAATACCCACATGAACTACACAATCTCCAGAAAGATCTGCCATTGGCATCAGAGAATAAAATACCAGAAGGGTCAAAAAATCCCAAACTCTTAACTACTCTGGATGATAAAGAAAAATATGTATTACACTATGTAAATCTTAAGCAATATTTATATCTCGGAATGAAGTTGAGAAAGATCCATAGAGTTCTGGAGTTTGATCAGTCAGATTGGCAAGTCCTATATTGGTCTAAACACAAATATGCGAAAAAAAAAAGTCTACAAATGACTTTGAAAAAGATTTCACATATTAATTAACAATTCTGTTTTTGGAAAAACAATGGAAAATATTAGAAACTGTACGGTTGCGCACAAGTTCTAAGCAAATGGATAAACTAGTTTCTAAACCAAACTTTAAAGATAGAACTATATTTACTAACTCTTTGGTTGCAGTTCATAGATTATAACAAAACTGTGCTTTAACAAATCCATTTATGTTGGAATGAGTATACTTGATGTATCGAAAGTCTTAATGTACGATTTTCACTATAATATAATGAAACCAAAGTGTGGGGAAAATATTGAACTGTGCTACCAAGATACTGATTTATACATCTATTATATAAAAATACCAGACTCTACAGTGACATGAAAGAAATGGTCGATCATTTTGATACTTCTGACTATAAAAAAGATAATCCATATGGTATACCATTAGTTAACAAAAAGATTATTGGCAAAATGAAAGATGAATGTAATGGGAAAATAATGGAAGAATTTATTGGATTTAAATAGAAAATGTATGCAATAAATGTGGAAGGTGGTGTAAAGAAAAGAGGAAAGGGTGTGAAAAACACTGTAGTCAGAAATGAGATTAGTTTTGGTGACTACAAAGAGTGTTAGAATGGTAAAAAAAAAAAAAAAAAAAAGTGTTGTACAAAAGTATGAATCTTATTAAAAGTAAGAAACGTGAACTCTTTGCGATTGAGTTGAGAAAAAAAGCATTAAGGTTCGAAGATGATAAAAGATTTATCCTTAAAGATGGTATTAATACACTACGATGGGAGCACTACAAAATTGAAAAAGAGTGATACTACGAAATATTATATAACAGTAAACGTTTTTAATGGATAACCATCCATTAAAAACTAATAACCATACATGTTTGCGCACTATTGGACTTCAGTGATTCTTTCACTTTTATCAACATAAATTAGGTTTCTTTGGCTTACTAGTACCACATTACAAATAGTTGTAGCTGATATTGGTTTATTAAAATCAACTGTAAATTTTAGATTAGTTTGATCTTTTACAATAGCGGTTTTTCTGTAAGAACAATCAATAACATACAATGGTCTTCTTCCAATAAATGACCCAGAGTTAAAACGCAATTCATTATTACAATAGGGGGTATCTAGTTTAGTCTTTGAATTTCTAAAATCAGTGTAAGCAATATACATCTTATCAAAAATTTTATCATCAATGTTTAAATTCCAATTCTCTTTGGGAAACACTTCATTCCACCCATTCTTAATAGAAATATTATTGACAAAACAAGAGTCAAACATTGAACCATGTGTGAATTGCCCAGGATCTTCTTTTCTGTTTTGCTGAAAACCAACAATGACAAAGTCTGGCATATCAAATTGGATTGAATTGAACTGATCTTTTATATCAAACTGAAATGAGTTTGCATTAGTAGGTACTGGTTTTTCAAGACATTGCCAATAATTATAAAACCAATTGGAATTTTGGGGTATTTTTATAATTTTGCTTTAATTTCGTCTCCATAAATAGGATCGTGTCCAACAATTGGCCACAGAATTTCCATTTTCTCAATAACAATTTTACCAGCATCTGGTCTATTATCTTCATCAGATCCATCTGCTATCTTTGGGAGTCTTCTGTAAAAAGAAGCATCATCATTAGAACTTCGAACGATGTGATCTTGTACACACCTTTCCAGAATATTTCATTGCAATCTCTCATAAACCCAAACAAATATCTTAATGGATAGGAAGTTTCGTTAAGCTTATCTTTCCTAACATATTTACCTAGTCTATCCCCGACATTTGGAAGTATGCTGATTCAATTCCAAACCTAGCAATGTATGCATCATTGCTGAAGTGATGCCAGGGTTGTCAATATTTTTGATTATACAACCATGTTTAGAGATCTCTATTCTTGAGAACTGAAATGGGAAGAAATTCTCGCAAAGATCAATAGTTGAAGTTATTTCATAATCTGTATTTGTATCTCTTTTAGTTAGCTTATACTGTTGGTATACATAAACTTCATTCGGATGTGAAAATGCATTCCCAATAGGAATATCAAATTCAATGCGATTGTTGTATTCATTCAAATTATTTTTTGTTTAGTAGTTTGGCGGAAATGACTGACGATCATAACTTTCAATTTTTTGTTGATCCATTTATTATATAGGAAAAAATTTCTTAAACGACTACACTTTTCTTATCAACCCAAGAATTATGACTACAATCAAAACCTTACCATTTAATTAGCAGCTTATTACCATTCTTTTTTCCAAACTTTTTCCACCAGGTAGTCTATCATATTTAGTCTTAAGCACCGCTAGCTCATAAAAAATACATTTAATTAGTTCATTTTTTAAAACTTTTATCCTGTATGTCATGGGGTTTGTGTGTAATACTTCACACACCTCAAATACTTCAGTGGACCAATTTGGTGTATAGCCTTATTCAAACAAATTTTTTCTCTTACTTGTACGAACTTTATCTCATATTGTAAACTTTGATTTAACCATTTTTTCTTTCTCCTCCATACATGTTGATTAGAATAGAACTTTCATTCTTTGCATTTACATTGGTGGGTTTCATTCCGAGTGTACTGTGAACAGTGTTATTGTATTCACTTATTAATTTAGGTAACATAGCCACCCATTTATAGTTTTCCTGCACAGTAAATATCTTCCACATCTTCTCCTTGAATGTTCTATTAAATCTTTCTACAACACTAACTTTCTTTTCACTGTATGTTGAATAGTGTATTATGTTGTTCTTGAACATTAATGTCTGAAATGGTTTATTGTAAAATTCTTTCCCTAAGTCTGTTGGTAAATGTATGGGTTTGCAATCATTCAAAATAGTTTTTAATGCTAACGTAACATTTTCACCAGTTTTATCTTTGATTGGTATTGCCCATGCATATTTGGAAAAAACATCTATCACGGTTAACATATATTTAAACCCTTTGTTAATTCTGTGTATACCTTTTAAAGATCCAGAGTTCATCTCAACTAAAACAGCTTGCCGAAGATCATCGATACCAAAAGATAGAACAGTTCTTCTGGGAAAGTTTTTTCGCATTGGTTTATGAATTTCATTTACAATATCGTTTTTTATACCCACACCAGTTAATATTGAGTTATTGATAACACAACATCTACAAACACATTTAATTCTTACTTTGTTATTATTTGTAAGTTTATATGAACTTAGTGTATTGTTCATACATTTGAGACAGTATAGATTTAAGTTATCATTGTTCATTTTATTTATTTATATAAAAATGGATCAACAAAAAATTGTAAACATTACAGAGAAGAATATAGAGAGAAGAAGACGGCTGACTGAAAAGTTTAAAACTTTTAGAAAATTTCTCGAAGATGAATATGGTAAAAATTAATAAACATGAACCACCATTGATAGATGCGATAGAAGATTTGGGACAAAAATTGTACATGTAACAAATGAGAATAAGAACATAATAAAAGAACTTGTTCCATTTGCTTTTAGGAATTGAGACTACCACAGACACCAACAGAAACATCATTTGTGAGAAAACTGTTTGGTAAAACAGACACCGATGAACGCTATGACGATGGTATTAAACGAATTGGCGATGACGATGAACGCTATGACGATGGCGTTAAAAGTATTGACGATGACGATGAATGCTATAACGATTAACGCTATGACGATGAATGCTATAACGATTAACGCTATGACGATGATGTTGAATACTATGACGAAGCATTGAAGCGTTTGAAAACTGATATTTCACAGTTAACTAACTACAGAACAACATTTATTGATAATAAAGTGGCCGATTTCTTAATTGACTGCAAAGACGATGTTTTTGGACTAAAGGCTGATAAACGTAGATTGTATATTGGTGATAGTGAAGTAACATTCATCTATGACAAATTTACTGTAAAAGGAAGGATATACACTGGAACTGATGGTTTGATGAAATTACTAACTAGTAAGAAAGTAACAGAAAGTGACTACACTGCAACTGACTATGAACACTATAGTCGTATCCTAGCAGATACAAACGCAGTTTTTCAAAACAATGATCCAAACTTGGGAACGCCAAAACCGAGTATAGGGAATAAATGGAAAATTATTGTTAAAACTATTTACGATTCGATTAAAAAGAAACGTCCCTCACCTAAAAAGGGGAAATGTATAAAGAAGTATACAGACTACCCAAGGAATACATATGGATGGATGATGTTAGGATGCTTATTGATCGACTTCTCGTTATTTATGGCGAAGAGAATACTGGAAATGATAACTATTACAATGGAAAAGTTGGAATAATGTATATGCTCAACAGCAAGTTTAGTGACTTTGTTGTGAATAATCCAAAAGTTATATCATATCTGATACGAATGTTAAACACAATACCACATAATTTTGTGAGTCGGAGCATCACGGAAAAGGGTTACTCAATGACATAATAAATTCACTACCTTTTGAGTTGCATGCTCCCGGTTATCAATACTTAGGTCCGGGTACTAGACTAAAAGAGAGAATTGAACGTGGTGATAAGCCAATTAATCCACTAGATGCTGCTGCAATGGAACATGATATAGCTTATCATCATCATAAAGATCTAGCTGAAAGACATTTAGCTGACAAAGAACTAGAAGAGATAGCGTTCAAAAGATTGTTAAGTTCAGATGCTGATCTCAATGAGAGATCGTGGGCTAGTGTTACTGGATCTGCGATGCATATTAAACGTAAGCCTGGCTGAGGAATTAAAATAAAATGAAAAGATGTTTTTTATAATAAATGAAAGTAAGACACATTGTATTTCAAGTTCCTAACGAGGAGTTGGAGGGTTTGAATATTGATTCTTTCCTAACGAAAGACCAACTGGAACATAAAAACAAGAAACTAAAGGAGGACAAAGGGAAGACTACCACATTTTCAGTTCCACAACTTAAGAAAATGTCCAAAGAAATGAAAACTGGAAATGGTCTGACAGTTCACATGGGTGGATTTTTACCCTTAATTTTCGCAGCATTGGGAGCTCTAGGAGCATTAGCTGGTGGTGCATCATCTATCGCTACATCAGTAATTAATGCTAAGAAGAAAAACCAAGAATTGGAAGAACAACACAGACATAATTTAGCTATGGAGGAATACGGCAAGGGACTGAAGAATGTTAAGTGGGGTAAGAATGTTAAAAAAAAAGTAACTCCACTCAGTAACTTTGATATTGATAAAATGGTTAAAAAATTAAACATTAAAAATTTTCGGGGTGTATTTATGATCGATGAACTACTTAACACGCCACTCGATAATGAACGTGGGATTGTTAATCTAGATGTTTCAACAAACTCTGGTACACACTGGGTATGCTATTGTAAAAAAGCAAACAACAAATATTATTTTGATTCATTTGGTGGAAATCCACCCTGACAATTAATAGCATATCTCGGAAGTATTATTTCTTGTAACGATTATAGAATTCAAAATTCCAATCAAAAACTTGTGGTCATTTGTTTGTAACTGTGCTAAATCACTTTTCACATAACTTCGTCCTCATATTCAAAAACTACACCTGACTTATGATGGGGTGACCGACACAAGGGCGGTGCTGGCCACAGCCAGAACTGCGATGAAGGGAAGGAACATGGTGCCTCAATGGGAAAATAACACTAAAACAAACAAAATGGTACACTCATAAAGAGTATAGCCAAAAATTTAAAATTCACAATCAACAAAAATTTCTTCTTTAGAAGTCATCCCCAAGAAATATCACCATGGAATTGTTTCCAAGTCACTCATACAACTCAAAAAACAACCCAACACAAAAGTGGAAGTGAAGTCCACATTAAATAAAGGAAACAAATAAGAAAATTAGTAATATCATCCGTTAAAAAAATTAAGTTCAAATCCCAATCCAATTCCAATTCTGGAAAATTATTTTACAAAAGCAACCCAAATTATATTTAATACACAGATTAAAAATTTTACTTAGCACTAACCTAACTTAGTACCTAGTACCTTAGTACTCAGGACCAACTTAACTTGGTACCCAGGATTTTTTGCATTTATATTGCGCACAAACAGAATTGACCTCAAAAGACTCGAACTAGTGGGTAATTAGTCCACGGTTAAAACCAAGTCAAGGCCAAGAAGAATAGTGGAAGGGCTGGGCCAAAGCCCAGAAAAATAGTGGCTGGCCAGCCAAACACACGATAAATTTTACAAAAGTAACCTACAGCTAGGGTCTGAAGCTCCTAGATGTGTAGAAAACACCCAAAACTTACTTAGAAGTTGGAGAATTAAACTTCTTTAAATGAAAGTCATGCACTCTTGACACATATTTTCCAAAACTAGGGTTAGCAAGACTAGCAGTGACTGGCATTAGGAAATGTTGGATCTGGTAAAAACTAGTCTAGCGGAAATAAGGTTTTGCAATCTTTTTGTCGACTACCCTGCTGACAGGGTGAGCTTTACACAAATCTAAGTCACCAACACGAAATGGATTGCCAATCCGATTTTTGTCATTCATAACACGACTCTTGAAGTCAGCTCATTTGAGATTCAAAGGACTGCTGCCCAGACCTGACAGATGCCCTTGGGACCATCTGGTAACAAATAATTTAAATGCTACAAATTGGACAAATGTTTATTGGGAAAATAAGTGAAGACAAGATTAAAAGGGCTAGTCTTATGTGACACATGTTTAGCAAATTTAAAAGTTATCTGTAACCAAGGGAGATTCTTATCATAATTTGAACGTTCCATAGCATGAAAGGCTGTAACGACCGAGTAGAGATTCTGGTTGAAACACTCCGCATGCGAAGGTGGGCGGATTGAACGGAGACACTGTAATATGGCGAATGCCATAAAAGAAACACATATCACGGAAAATTCTTTAAGTTACGTAGGTGCCATTATATAACACAATTGATGTGAGCACACAAACATTTTTAAACACACAGGCCTGCAAGGCACGAACAGTTGATACAGCATCAGCTTTTCTCATAGGAATCATTCATACAAATTTAGAAAAAGCATCAACACAAATTAACAACATATTATTGCCAAACTTAGTTCTGGGAAATGGGCTAACAAAATGAATGAAAAGTTTTTGCATAGGTTTCTCAGCAACATCTAAAGAGAGGAAGCCTGGGTGTATGTTTTGAGCAGACTTATTCAAGACACACAATTTACAACATTTAACATGTTCAGTAATTTCAGCATCCATACCTTTCCAAATAAAATGTTTCCGAACAGCCTGAGTAGGCAACACAACATGTTTTACATTATCGCGGGATTTACAGCACAAAAGACCTTCAGATATAAAGTAAGGTTTTTGTTCAATGCCTGATTTCAATTTTGTAATGATTTCTTTCAGTTCATCATCCTTTCATCACTAATTTTTTAATCATCAAACATACAATAGAGAGAGCATCAGCTACTACGTTTTGTAATCCTCTAATATGCTGCACTCTAAATATCAAAGATGAGATCCTAATGACCAAAACCCACGATAATGCTTGATTGTCAGTCTCAAGGAGTAACTCTGCGTGTTCTAAATACTGCCGGAGAATTTTTCTGTACTATAAACAACTGCTAATCATTACAATTCATAAGTGGATGATTTTCTTTCCTGGAGTGTAAGTGTACGGGATGTGAAATAAATAGGTTGCTTAAGGCTATAAAATCCCTGACACAGGACAGCTCCCACAGCAGAGCTGTAAGTGTCAGTTTGCAATATGAACTCTTTGGAAATGTCTGGCATCCGTAGAAGAGGGTTCGCGATATCAGTTTTAAGGGTATCAAAAGCATTTTGTTGTTCCTCTCCCCATACAAATGGTACTGATTTCTTACGTCTATAAATGTACTATATTTTAGCCTTAGACGTTACTTCCGAGTGCGGTAGAATATACACACTGTATTTATTACTTATAAGGAAATATTTATTTTAAAAACGTCATTAAAGGATTAAAAAAAATGGCTAAAATAAAAAAGTAACTAGGGTCCCAAAAGTACTCACTTTACCGTAAACAGCCTATATGAAAGCTGGGCAATTGAATGTTGTAAATAATAGCTGTGTGTATTTCTATATAACAGTAAATAAACTGAGAAATAATATTGGTATTGAGACCTCCATTTCTCACGAACTCTGATTTGTCCCAGGCGAGTTAACAATACGTAGTAGGATGAAACTAAATAATGGTGACTTTTTGATAATTATTTTTTAACCTTGCCTAGGATAACTGTCGTATTACGAGGACATCCATATGCTGAGATACGCAAACACTCACAAACACTAATTTTAGAGACAATATTTTACTTGGAGCTCCTCTAAATGGCTACTTTTAGAACGCATTCCCAGTTATTTATGGACTAATGTGTCTCAATAATAATTGTATGTTCTTCAGCCGTGCGCCGAGATGTCGAGGTATGCAGTGTCATGTGGCTAATTTATAAGCAACTAGTCCTACATGCATATTTGCCTGTTCTATGTAAAGTGAGAACTTTTCAAACTCCTCACATTTTATTTTATTTTAAGCTTAGATGTTAACTTCCAAATTCGGTGGGATCTACACAGTGTGCTTATTACTGGCATTACAATATTTATTTAAAAAGGTGGTTAAAAGGATATGAAGAGGCTGAAATAAAAAATCAACTCGGGCCTCAAATGTGCTCACTTTACCGTGAACAGCCTACACAAACTTTTTCTCCCGTCCACAAACTATTTCTCCCGTCGCTGAATAATTGAATTCAAGAATCTCGGTAACTGTTTGCGTAAGGATTTTGTATCACGTTTGATTTGGTGGTCTGAACAAATTATTTCCAAGCTTTTCTGGGCGAGTACGTATAACAGCGAATTAAGGAATCTTCCAAAAAATGCAGAGCATTAGGGCAAGGTAAAAGAAAACAAGGAATGTCTTTTAATATACATTTACCTTTTCTCTTATTCCTTTTATTTCTAATCAGGGCATGGAATATTTTAACTGGAGGCAGTTAATGTGTAGCAGCTAATTGTTTCATTGTTTATTATTTGCTTCCTGAACAGAAGACGATAATAAAGGAGATGTCAATGAAAATGACTTTGTTTTCTCTACAGATCTTTCCATTTCCATTTCCATGAGCTCACGCCGCCCGCCCGCCCGCTGGAGAGGCCTCACATCCCAGGTCCCTCCCAAAGCTTATTTATAGTACACATCAAGACCGCCGGGTGTCATCACACAATAGTAGTCGCTATCCCAGGGGAAAGGATATCCCATTTGGCATCGCCAATCCCTGGTTTGGGGGATACCAGGCCCACCGCCCAGCATGGTGGCCGACCAACTCCATCACCAACAGCACCGCCGGTGCACCAAGACCCAGTGCAACCAACAGCCACTGTCTAAAATCACCGCAGCTGGGTCCGCAGCCGCCCCGGCTACCATCCAACAAGGTAAGCCAGTGGCCATGTGCCGATCCATCCGCCAGGCCATGAAAGTAGCACCAGACTTTGTGCCGGGCAGGCAGGCCACACGCCCCACCCTCTACACTGACCGTGCTCTGGTACATCACCACAAGTGACTAACATCACTGGTTCTCGTGTCACTGGTGACACGAATAAAACTGTAATTGACCACAGCGACCACCTCTCAGCCAAAGGCCATAGTGCGTCATCATAAAAGGGACTTTTGAAAATCGCACAACATAACACTATCTTCTCTGCACGAGTTTATAAACATACATACTTTCCAAGAGAGGCTCTCATTTCTCATATAAACACAATGAAACTGTATGCAACAAATATTGCAAATGAGGAAACAATATTGTGTAATGGTGCATTTTCATGATGATAGCTTTTGGGCTTACTCCTGGACTTACATAGGCAAAGTGATCCAAAAATCCTGCTACGCAACACTACAGGTCAATAACGACTGTGTTTACACGCACATGCTGATGATTAAAGTGAAGATGGTGACTCACTGTTGTAGATGTTATCTGTGTGCCAGAGCTGGCAACCTCGCATAGAGTTGGCAGTGCCTTGCGGGAGGAAGCACTCAAGCAGCCATGTTGTATGTTATGCTTTTTGTGTGCATACTTGTCGTATAAGTAAAGCATTGGAAATCAGCTTGGGATATTGTTTAATTAATTAACCAACCTTAAATAATGGAATGGAACATGGCACAGTCTAGTGGATCTTCAGTGAAACCAACTAGTAATGTTTCTACATAGTTTTGTGCTCAGCTGATGAATTAACCTGCAAGCTTAGGTGGTAACGCTACTGCATGTGTTTATAAAGTTTGCTCTTTCCGCTAATGTGTTTGTGATGGCGGGGCTAAATATTGTAAAGCTTCCAGAATGTATTGATTTGCAGAGTCCTACTGCTCATGAAGACTAGGAAATCTTCGAGGGGAACTTTGAAAAATACCTTATCGCTACTGGTCAAGATGAGTGGCCCGATGAGGTTAAGATCGCCCTACTTAAAAAAATGCTCGGTTCACAAGAATGTGCTGTTTGAAACCTTTGACATTTCCCCAGAGGACAGATTACTGTATAGTAGAGTAAAGGAAGCATACAAAACATTTGTGGCACCAAAGACTAATCCTCTTTATGAACATTTCTTATTTCATCAACGTGTGCAACTTGAGGGTGAAACATTTGACCATTTCCTGACCAAATGTCGTCGGCGTGTGAAAACGTGCGGTTATGACCGTCCGGTCGCACAAGAGTAAAATATGTTAGTTGACCATATTGTCCAGAGCATCAGGGATGTGACATTGCGAGAGGCGCTGCTGCGAATGGAGAATGCAACACTTGCGAAAGTAGCTGTGCACTGTCGGCTCGTAGAGCAGAGTCAGGAGCAAGCAAAAGACATCCAAGCCAAGAACTATGTTCAAATTTGCAGCAATGCAAGTGTTGATTTTGTGGTTGCAAAAAGTAGGCAGTCTTCAAAACCTAGAGTTACCAATAATACAGCGCTCAACAGCAATGATGAGTACACTTGTTCCCGGTGTCAAACTCAACACAAACCTAGACAGTGTCCAGCCTATGGTAAAAAAAAAATGTGCCAAATATGGCATTTAAAATCATTTTGCTGTGTCCTGTAAAGTTCACAGAGTGAGGGAGGTTAAAGTCAATTACTCCTCCAATGAATCCTTGTATTGCGATACTGTAATAATTCATTCTGTTGGTCCGGCTAATTCTAAAAGAGTGCGTCAAAATGAATGGAGGGAACGAGGACTTATTGAAGGCAGGTCCGATGATATCAAATTGGACCCTGGGTCGGAAGTAAACATCCTGCCATTCAAGCTATTCCAGATAGTAGATCACCAATTTAAAGTTCACCCAATAAATCTCAAAATAGAAGTTTCGGGTGGTACCATTCTCCCAGCTCGAGGTGGTGTTGATTTGTTGTGTTCTATTAAGGGTCATGAACGCTACATATAGTTTGTAATCATTGACTCTGACAGCACCCCCTTGCTAGGGCTGCAGTCCTGTGTTGACTTTAACCTGGTAAAAAGAGTTCATTCAGCTTCTGCAGTCACTACAACCACTTTGTTACAGAATACGTGGAAGTGTTTTCTGGTATTAGCTGTTTTCCTCAAGTGTGCAAAATAAATACAAGAGAAGCCTGTGTGTAAACCTCCATGGAGGGTGCCTAGAGCTATTAGGGGGGTCCTTGCAAACAGAGCTAAATAGACTTGTGGAGAAAGGGATTATATGTAAAGTACGTAAAGTTGACTCCAAAGCCTGGGTAAGCAATCTGGTACTTGTTGAAAAGTCTACTGGCAAATTACAACTTTGCTTGGATCCAACTGAACTGAACAAGGTGATAGGAACTATCATGCAATCCCGACTATTGAGGAGATGTCGGTGAAGTTGACTGGCAAGAAATACTACCCTGCTTTTGATCTCAAGGAGGGTTTCCATCAGGTACAACTGGATGAAGACGCATCCCTAAAGTGTTGTTTCTCCATGCCTTTTGGGAGCTATAGTTATTTGCGCATGTCATGTGGTATAACCAACGCGCCAGAAACCTTTCAAAAGTTTATTGAGGAGAACTTCTGTGACATCCCAGGTGGTGTAATTTTCTTTGATGATAGTTTATGCACAGGAAGATTGGAAGCTAAGCATGATGAGAGTACACAACAGGTAGTTGAGCATGCCTCAATTCTGGGCATCAAATTTAATGCTGGCAAGCTTCAATATAAAGTTTCAAAGGTTAAGTACGTTGGTCAGATATTTCCTGCTGAGGGCATGTCACCTGATCCAGAGAGAGTTCGAGCTTTGACCACTCTACCAGCTCCCGCAAGGAAGAACAAAAATTTTGGGTATGTTTAATTATGTCCTTTCCTATGTCCCAAATATGTCCAGTGTTTGTAGCCTTTTACATGACCTTCTGAAATTTGACGTGGTCTGGTTATCCTGCCATGATGAAGCCTTTTCTAAACTTAAGTTATTAATTTATAGTGCATCAGTCCTTGTAACATTTGACCCATCAGCTACTCTTGTTATTCAGTGTGATGCATCGCAAAATGATCTGGGGGCGACCTTTTTTCAAAAGGTCAAAAGAACCTTCAACCTGTGTATATTGCTTCCTGGTCACTGACAGATGCAGAAAGAAACTACTCTCAAATCGAAAAAGAACTTTTAGCCATTTAATTTGCTGTGTCTGGGCAAAAAGTGCAAGTTCAGTTGGATTACAAGCCTCTTGTTGATGTGATGGCCAAGTTGATTCATCTCATAGGCTCCGCACGGCTTTAGAGATTAAGGCTCAAGCTACTTAAGTATGACTTGGATATAATCTATCTGCCGGGTAAATTTCAGTATTGTGCAGACCATCTGTTACAAGCCAACCTTCCCGACAAGGTACCTGATGACCCTGCCATGATAGAGGTGGTTCATTCAATCAGCAAACATCTGCCTATGTCCAAACAGTGTCTGTCTCGGTTCCAGCTAGAAACTATCACTGATTCCTCATCGAGTCTCGTATCCCAAATTGGTAAGTCAGGTTGGCCAATTTATAATTCAGTGCCTGACCACTGCAAGCGCTATTACAATATGAAGGATGATCTATGCTTGGAGAAGGGTGTCATATTCCTTGGTGACAAAGTAGTTGTTCCGGTCGCCTTGCAAAGATATGTACTGCAGTTGCTTCATGCGGGCCATTGTGGAGAAGCCAAAACTAAATCCAAAGGTCGCCAGTTATTCTATTGGCCTTCTATGATTTCAGATATTGCCAACTTTATTCAACAGTGCCCTATCTGCACAAAGTTTTGCCTATCTAATTTCAAGCAGCCGTTGATTCCACATCCTACACCAAACCTTCCATATGAAAAAGTGGGTGCGGACATCTGTGAGTTTTCAAGAAAGTCGTACCTTGTTCTTGTGGATAAGTATTCAAAGTGGATTGATATAAATAAACTACCTAGCAAAACCTCTACTGCTGTTATTAATGCCATGCAAACGGTCTTTGCTACTCATGATCTCCAACGAATATTGTTAGCAGACAACAACCTATTCAGTTCTTTGATTGCCGTCAAAATTAAATGCAGAATGAAATCGAGCTGCATACCAGTAGCCCACATTACCTCTGCAGCAATGGATTGGCAGAGATGGGAATTAAGTCAGTAAGATGTTATTGCACAAAAACCAGGGTACCAACTACAGAGAGATGCTTCAAGACTACAGGAACACTCCCCTTCCTGGCTTGGACTGGTCTACGGTTCAACTGCTATTTAACAGGAGGCTCCGAACCAAATTACATGTGTCGTATAACTCCCTAAAACCAAAGGTCATCCAGCTTCGTCATGTGGTCCAGGCTCTGGGCTTCAAGGAGCAACAGATTAAGAATGCTCATGATAGAACTGCTCGTAGACAGGAAGTAAAGTTTGCCCAGGGTGAAAAAGTGGTTGTTAGGACCAGCCGCTGTGACACCTGAAAGCCTGGCGTGATAGTAGAACAACATTCATCTCCCCGTTCCTATTGGGTATGAATGTTGGAGGGTAACATGGTTTGCCGCAATGTAATCCACATTCGGATGTCCAAAGTTTCGCATATGCCTAGAGAAGTGACTCCAGTCCTGATGGAAGCGGATTATGAGACCAAGTCAGAGGGTGATGAGTTTCACACTAGTAGTGAACAGTTGAGGCAGTCTCCGTGCTCTTCCCCATCAGAACCAGATTTCATAGGATTTGAGTATAGCATGAGTGCAGTTCATGAGTGTAACACAACTAGAAGTGGAAGGGTTGTCAAACCAGTCAAGCGATTAAATCTGTAAATAATGTGTCTCACTAATGCATATTTAAGGCCAAGAATATTAACTAAGAGGGAGGGTGTATAGTTTGTGTAAATATCAATCTGTAGCTGTAGTTATCAATCTGTGTGTAATCAGGGTTGTATACTGTGGCATTCTTGTAGTGTGTTGTAGATGTAATGAACCTGCTAAACTGTTAATCTGTATTTAACTGTTAATCTGGATTGAGGCTGCAAAGTGTTTGTTGATATTGATTAAAGAGGGAAGGCGGTGTTGATGTTATCTGTGTGCCAGAGCTGGTAACCTCGCATAGAATTGGCAGCCTTACGGGCGGAAGCCCTCGAGCGGCCTTGTTGTATGTTATGCTTTTCGTGTGTATACTTGTCGTGTAAGTAAAGCAATGGAAATCAGCTTGGGATATTGTTTAATTAAACCAACCAACTTTAAATAATGGAACAGATCACTGACTGTGACTGTGTTTGTAAGACTAGAGCACACTACAGAAACATCTAAAAGGTTCAAAGCAACTTCAAGATCTGAGAACTTTTTATAATTAACTGCAGGTAAGTGAGTTTACATGTGCGGGCATCTTGCAGAAAAACCAAAATACTAGTACACATAATTTTTTAGGAGTGAAAAAGAAAAAAATACAACAAACGCAAGTACACTTAAGTTTCAAAAGATGAGTTAAACAATATGTTTTGCACCAAATTTCAAATTGGAATACCTATTAAATTATTGGAAGAAAATTATGCCATATTAATGGTAAATTACATTTTCGAGCAATATTATTTAAAAGAATGGTTTATTAAATGGTTCTGGGCCCTTGTTAACTGAATAATTTTTAGGCTTTTATCTGTGAACATAATTTTAATTGTACATAAAAAATTATTTTTACAAAAAACAACCAGCTGATATCTCAAATACCATAGAGTTGTAGTTTTCAGTTTGATGGAAGAAACACATCCTAAAACACTGTTATTCCAACATAAATGTACTGATTTCCATGATTACATGTAGCTACAAAAGGCAAAATTTCTTTCACATAGCAAAAGCTTACATTACACGAATGTGCACCAATAGAAGTACATGGCCCCTTAACTGACAATTTCCTAGCACAGAGAAAAAAGAATCCTATATATTTATGTACAGGCAACTAAGTTATGAAGGAACTCTTACTTGTTGGAACACACTGCTATTGAACAACTAAATTTGTCCAAAAAATATGTTTTATTTCCATTTGCTTTGAACACTACTTGGCTTGGAAAAATACCATGCTAGGTAAATGCAGGAAGCAATTATTTACCCTGCACATATGGTATTAAATACTGATAAATCATGAGGAACATGAAGAAGAAATGCAAAATTTTCTGAAACATGCTGCTATTCCCTTCTGCACTGACATGACTGAGCTTCGTAGCATTCATTTGACAAACACATGGCTTGCATAAGCTGGTCCAAAGACAAAAATAAGTTCAATGTTCATGGTACAATTACAAACACCAATGATCTTTGTGTAAAAGCTACTGTAGTTATGTGATCTGAATTATCAAAAACTTACAGCAATAGAGTATACTTACTTTAATTGTGATTACATACTATGAAAGTGTATGCTTAATACATTGGCACATCAATATATGTAATCTGATTTACAAAATCTCCTCCTCTCTTGGCAAATACAGTTTCTGCAAGTCTGATGGTTTTGGACATTTAAATTGCGGAATGTTTCGAAAAGCACAGTCGCACCGCTGACGATGAACTACCCCAAATCAACCGCACACAACCAACTGTTACAACCTGCACTTGGTAAATTACTACATTCTTTTAGTTTCATGTAACACATAATTTCATAAAAAAAGTTACATATTGAATGTGCATGCACAAATCATATTTTTTTGCAATAACTTTTCATAAGAAACATGTAAGTGAACAAATTTTTTACTTTTAATAGCATATAAACACAGCATCCAGTGGGCATAAGTGGTTACTGGTGTTCTGACATTTTGTTTAACATTTGAAACTAACAAATAACATTGTATTTTGTAAGTTTAGTAGTATGAATTCATATAAATCCATTAACTTTAATTATATAGTTCATGACTATCATAACGATATGAGAACTTATGAACAATAATTGTAACACCGGTATAAAGAAATTTCATTCAGCAAATTCATCACAGAAATAGAAAAGGACAAGTAATTGATAACTTGCAATAAATCTGCACTGCACACTTCACATTCCTATACTGGGAGGGAAAAAATTAAAATGTGGTATATATATCTCACAGTTTTCCATTTATAATTTTTAAGTAATGTTATGCATATGGTTATTTTGTAGTTGTATTGGTTGGTGTAAGCTAAAAGATAAATGCAGATTATGAAGAGTATTCCAAATTGCAATCACCTATATTTCAGATTACCAGTGAGTGTGAAGACGACAACAGCAAGAACAAAACTGGCCGGCAGTTTAGCCTTCAACCTTACATTCAATTTACAATATTACAACACAAAGTACATACATATGTATACAAAACGGGATGCTGCTTCCCTTTCTGGTAAAGTATGCAAGTTCTCTTGTCTTGCACTTACTTTTACAGATAAGACAGAACAAAAATTGTCCCTCAACTATTGGTGAATACATTCAACCACTGTAATTTTAATAAATTTTAGCAAAACCACATTGAGGCAATTTTTATCATTCAGCACTTTGGTGATAATTAAAAAAATACTGTAATAGACTAGTATTATCCCTCTCCCTCCACCCACACTACTTTTATACTATAACTGGTCCACTCTGATGAAACAAGATGAGGCTATGAACATGCCAATAACACCAGTATCCTATGAAGAGAATGAACACAAAAACTTCTAAAACAATGATGGCCTAGCTAAAAACCAACAGGTTAAAATTTTCTTAGTGTCTTGCATGTATTTTATTAATATGAATGGAAAAAAACCCAGTTAACATCAATATATAAAATTTTGTTTGCTAGGGCATTAAGTTTTTGCTTTTAGCATTAAAGGTTTGCATGGTGGCGGCATCATACTTATCACTATGTTGATGCACGACACTTTTGCAACAATAGTATAAACAACTTCAGCTCATCAGAAAGCATAGCCGTGCGTCTGATTTCAACGGAGTTTGCATTGTTGATCACCACGATACGTAATGATATTGTACTGTTCGCCACTGCAAGAACAGATGTTCCAGCCTACTGTATTTTATTATTCACTGGCCCACCAAGACTATGCATTCCAAGGCACTGAGTTCCATTGCACGCTGCTAGATGGCTACACCAGTATGCATCGCCACCTCCCTCATTCCCCAAGCCGGCCAGTGGAAGAAGCCTGAAGAAGCTATGCCATCACCACCTCCCTCTCCAGCGCAATCCCGCGCTAGCCGTTGAAGGAACTGATCAGTCTACCCAGCTACACTCCTAGCTCTACCTTCCTTCTTTCACTGCACTCTTAGTACCGAAGGAAAAACCTACTCCTTCGTGCCCAAGAAATCCAACCGCCATGTCTCAACACACTTAGACACTGCGGCCCCTTCTGGGCAATAATTGAGTAGGGAGTATATGATGATGTTTTCACAGTGCTCATCTACTCCACCTTTGTAGTTCAGGACCAGGTCATCTCTACCTGGATAAACTAGGTTTTGCTTCGCTAAAGCTCTTGCCAACGTTAGGAGGTAGTGCAACACCACAGGTCTTTCCTGTCAGACAGAATAAACATTGTGTTTTATCTGACACAAGACTTTGCACTTTTCTGTAGACTTTGCACCTTTCCTAGTTGACCTCACACGGCTGAAATGCAGGTGACCTGGGAAACCAACACACGGTCTAAATACCCACACACACTAAACAACAGCCACACTTTTTGCATACCCGGGTAGGCAGAATGGTAGAGCCCCCACCCAGGTACTCTGCTTCTCAAATTGTCGGCTCGGTGCTTGCCCTCTCCACACCGTTTAGGCACTGGAGAGGTCACTCCCAGGGTAGGGAAGACTGGGGCTCAGAGCCTACACCCGCATGCAGGGACTGTTGACGGCGAGGCCTGACTCCCAGTGCTCACCACGTTTAAGCGCCGAGCACTGTGGCAGGGTGTCTGTTAAGTCGGCAGACGCTTCACGTGGTGCTACATTAAGTAGAGCAACACATTCTCTGCATTTTGTCTCACGGATGTGAGAGAGTGCTTTGATCTCCAAATACCTCACTCTCGTCGGAGTGGTATTCGTGAAAAGGTGAAACAAGTGCTAACTGCCTCAGGGCATTTAGAAGAGCTTAACCCCTCCCTCATCTCTATTAGCCAGCTTGCTCCTAAGGAATAAGCACAGGCTCTGCGCCTCCTACTGGTACCTATCACCCCGAAGAATCCTAAGGGCTTGTTTGAGGCCCTGACACATGTGAACGAGGAGATTCACCCTTGCATCGCTGAGTACCCCAGTCAGTCGGATCAGCCAACTACAGTTCCTACTGCATACTTCAGACTTTAACCAGTTGCTCTTCCCCCACCAGCACGATTGAACATCCGAAGCCAGATCAGTAACTTACCTGCAGCACACGTACAGCCTACTAAAACCCACAAGGTAAAGTCTGCCACATAGGTTACACATCACCCAGGTATCCCGCCAAAAGCTAACAGCCTGAAACGCAAAATTACTTTGTCCGAACCCGACTTTGTGCACTGCTGCAAAGCTACCAAGCCAGTCCTCTACATTGGACGAGCATCAGTGCCACGTAAGGACTAAATAGAAACCAGCATCCACATCAAAAGGATGCGCCTGACTTAGCGCCCGACAAAACCAAACCTTCCATGACGTAGTGCTCGTCAGTCAGCCAAGGCAGCAAATGTATTAACTTACTGAATCCATATTTGTTTAAAGGTTTTATCATGAGTAAGGAATGTAATGTTTACAACAGTGGCATTAATAACTTTTGGAAAGTAAAGTGTTATGTATCAAGACAAAAATAAAAATACAATGCAAAGTAAAAAATATTATGCAACTGTATTATATAACATAATAACAACATTTCATGCAGACTGTCTGTCATATGCTAGTTTTCTTATACAGACAGTTTTTCAATACACCTATTTAAATCTCTTATGCCACACTCAATGCTCGTATACATATTGCCAAAATTCCATTATCACTACTCCACTCAAACTGAACACATAAAAGAAAAGACATATTTGTAATTCCAAAACAGGACTACAGCTGGAATACTGTCAACTTTAAAATTACTGTATTTAATGCTCCCCCCCCCCCCCAAAAAAAAAAACAATGTTTTATTCTGGTATTGTACTCCTAAAAAAATTAGGGTAATATTATTACAAACTAAAAGAAATGTTTTTGCTTGAAAGGAGCAAATGATAATACTTTTTGACCTTATGTGTGTTTCATTACTGCACAAGCTATTTCATAAAAATTTTATAAATATAACAGAATATGCTTTTTATTTAAATTATATATGCACAAACAAATACAATGTGACACTTAACCAAAGTACTCAATAAATCTCTTAAAGCAATGATGAAATTAGGGTTCTGCAAAGCTACAAGCTTAAAAAAAAAAAAAAAAAAAGAATAATAACGATCTGACACACCAAGGTCATATTCTGTTGCCTGCACTAATGCAGTTGATAGAAAACGCCTGTCATGTCTTGTGTACAAGAGGCAATAGAGCATATGTGCACCCATTTCACCATTGGTTGAAAATAAAGATGGAGTATAAACTCTGCACACCTTAACTTAACTTTGTATATATAAATATTTCAACGTACGTTTTATAAATAACTATAGCTTAACTATACTGAAAACTACACAAATACTTTTCTGGACACTTGTCTTCTTAAATTAATTAATGCACAGAAGAAACTTTTTAACCTAATTTGTGGCATGCTCTCACCAGCAATTTGTGCCACTGTAACATCAGTGTACAAAGTATTCGTGCTCCAGACCACGTGAAAATGATGAGCAAGATTAGCCAGAAGTAGAGTGACATATGGTGTACACAGATGCACCTCTACACAGGCAACTCAGCACCGTGTTGCACATTTTGCGCATTGCAGAGGTAATGGACTAAGACTCAAGTGATGCCTCACAAACTTTCAGGTATTACTGCATTAGCTATATAAAACTGACAATGACCCAGCTGTAGAAGGTAGCACGGTTGCCTGGTTGCCTCTCACCCGCAGGACAAAGGTGCAAGGTGCAAGGTGCAAACAATGAAACAAGTTACTGATATAACTAATGAGCCTACTTTTCTCAACATGGGTGCAATTAATTTTTTAATTATTTCTGAAAAGCTGAGTTAGTAGGAAGGACTTGACTTCTCTTTGAAAACAATAACTTTAAAAATGAAACCAGAAACTTATGCAACATTAGTGAGACAATTACAAATACACACATGCCTTACTTGGGACTTGAACCCAGAAAACCTAGTACTATAAGTTAGCATGCAATCCACTGCGTTACGAAGGCCAGATTCAGATTATCAACTTCGGAGGCTCTATATATGGTTCTTCTAATGTAAATCGTCTACATACACATTTTGGTTGAATTTCGTTAAATTGTTTAATATAGTGACGCCAGCTAACAGCCAGCGGCGCTAGAGCCCATGACGGCACTCACCATGCATGTGTCGTGTCTTGCATGTGTGCAAAGAGGCCAATATTCTGAATCTCACATAAATATTATTTCCCAGTGTAAAATGTATTTTGTATTTGTATTTGCAGAGTTTAATATGTCTTAAAATGTTTTGAAGTGTTTGTTATTTTTAAATTGTTCGGTTATGAATTTCAAAGTGTCTGCGCACCGAGATTAAGAACACTAATATTCCGGCGTGAATGCTGTCATAAAGAGACACTGAAAAAATACGAAAAATTCATAAGAAAATTATAAAATGTAAAACAGCATTTAATTTAATTTGGGCCATTTTATTTTCACAAATAAAATATTTACTCGGCGTGCATAGCACTTCCGCTTATGTGAATCCCATAGGCGGCCATGGTAGGTCCGTGCAACGCTTGCCTCTGGACAGTCTGTTGCGGAGAGCTGGCGAGGTAAGACACTGTCACGTACGCTCTACAACTTTTGTTCGCTGATGTAGGTTTCAATAGTGAATTTAGTTTACCGGTCAACCTTTCCTTGCATACGTTTTGCCAGACATTTCCCCAGCATTATGCTTCCGTTTTACCAATTTATTTCGCCCTTGTGGCATTTTTAACTCAATCGAGGAGGAGGAGAAAAATGTCGGAGAGGTCATGCGACCCGCACAACTTGAATCAGGCACCATCAACATATGTTAGTGGCATTTAATTGTAATTTCTGCATTATTGCTACATGCAAATTTAAGGGCTTTGTTTTCATGTATGTATTAGAGGGTATTTTTCATGTGTGAATATTTTACGGCAACATCACGTATAACCATGTGGCTGACCAACGCCAAGTATATGTCTACGCCAGCATTGCGTTTTCAGCACTAATTTATGTAACATTGTATGTGCAATATTTTATTCACGGTTCTATGTTCAATTTTTTTCAGGGTTCCGTGTAATTTCACGTAAATTGATGCTTTTTGTGTTTGACCACGCAGTCACTTTCACGTTTGATTTTACCGCCATCAGGCATGCTACATGCCTGCAATCACTTAAATCGTAGATAATAATTTTCTCTAGCAGAATAATATTCTGTTAGAATTTAATTTGCTGTTTTCACAACAAAATATTACAATTTCACCTGCACCACTTGGTCCGCTACTAACTTCATCCAGCGGCATCCGCGCCATCTAAACTTGTTTTCACACGTGTGTGTTTATTGTGAATACTCATCTTGTTTCATGTATCTTTTGAGGGTTTATGTAATTTGTGTACTGCACAATTACTCCTGTCCTAGCCACAAATATTTTATTAAGTGTTTATTTCAAAGTGTTGTTTAGTATAAGTTTAGTATTGCCTACATGTTTGTAAGTACACACGGGTGAGATGGACATACGGAACCTACAGCATTCCTGAGAACCCTGAGTCTCAACAGTGCGGTGATTGGGAAGCACCGCTGGCGCCCATATTACCAGTAAGTATTTGTGTCATCGTTTGTCTCGTGTCTCACCCGGCGGCGTCAATAGGTATATGTCAAACTTACCTAAATGATTTATGAAGCTACCATTTTAAATATCATTGTTTGATGCATTTAAATTATGAAAGTTTACATGGACTTCTAACAATTGGTACAAAATTATTTGAACTGTTCCAGTATAACATTTGGTGGGCGTCAGTTGATTGGTCCTCGAGACATGGCATAAAATCTCCATAATTTTCATGAAGCGATTTTCATAAATGGCGGACCAAAAAGTAATGTAGCAATTTTGATTATTGTATACTGCCAACATACAAAGTTAAGTTAAAATATATTACATAGTTTCATATATATCTCCCACAAAACTAAAATGATTTTATAGCCACCATTCTGAAAATATCTCTCTCCTATTTAAAAAAAAATACACTTAATATTATGGCCCACCACACTACATCATCTCCAAATTTTGTAAGAATGGGTTGATTGTTTCCCAATATAAAGAGATAAAATCATTATTTTGTATTGGAACGTATATCTCACAAAATGGCAGAGAAATGAGGTTTTGCATAGACAAATTTGATGTTTGTAATAGATACTGCCAGCAAACAAAATTAAGTTGGAATTTATTTTGTTAGTAAAATATAACTGAGCTAAAATATTTATATAGCCACCATTTTGAAAATAAGTGCCGTACCTATATTGAAATTACCAGTTTACACCAACTGTTGCAATACTACTTGTTTACCAAATTTTATTTAAATCAGTTAATTATTTGCCAACTTATATCATAATAGCTTAATTTATTTGTATGGTGTTATCTCCCAAAATGGCATACAAAAGTGGTTATTTGTTGGTAAAGGCTGTTCACAATAAAATGAGCACTTTTGAAAGCCCTGCTTATGTACTACAAGTCCATTCCCCATTGGAAGACTTTCTCGGAGCTCTGCTAAATATCTACTTGCAGGCCCGTTTTGAATCCTTCCACCAATGTAAATAAACATTGCCATGTGACTGCCATGTAGCATTTGTCAAAATTATTCCATTGTGTGTTTGTGTGTACATGTGTTCATATACTTTCACTACACCTAAACATAAACATTGAAATGTGACTTCTACTTTTATACCTGTCAAATGCGTAGCTTTTCAAAGAATTCTGTCATATTCAAAAAACCATTCCGTATGAATATTCACAGTTTAGGCTTATAAGATATTTAGGTCAGCTTTAGGACATTTTAAAAATGCCTGAATTGACGATAGTTCTTAGTCATTTTACATTGTTAACATATTTGTTTTCCCCGACATAGCACATTACATGTAATGCAAGTTAATATTTTGCCCCAACCGTGTTTAACACTGTTACAACTGTGGGGTAAAGAACTGTATTATTTAAACTTTTGTAATTGATAATGTGTTTGGTTATTTCTTTAAAAGGATAGCCTAATTTGGAATAAATATTAAAACAAGGAACAACCTATCCAACGAAAAAGACACATTAAATTCAAGTACACAACTCGTGTTGCTTATTTCTTGTCATACTAACTTAAAAGATAGCTGTGAACATGTACACAAATAAGCCTACCGTAACTTTTATTACGCTCATATTTCTATGTATTACTACTTACTGTTTATTAGGTTATTGAAATTTATCGGGCTGGGCTTAGTACTTTGTAGGGATTGTGGCAAATCACGTTACATGACTGTGTTTTAAACACCTAGGGAAAAGGTACAACGTAGTGATAAATAAACAGACGTGGATGTATATAATTAACTTCATCATGAAAACGGTTCACAGTTAAAACGTATAAATAGTGCACATCAAATATTTGAAATCATGCACACACACAGGGCCAGCGTAACGACGATGACGCAGCCACGCCACACCCTTTCATGCACAGCGGTTAATGAAACACACGTAACAGTATATTTATTACTGCTGTGGAAAAACAGATTCATCACATCATAACTTACCTACGTAGGTTTATAAAACACAACCTCTACAAATGAGATGTGGTAATTTGAAGAGGTAGGTAAAAGCAACACGCCATGTAATGGCTCGCCACGTCTGCCAACTTCAGATGGTAGGCCTAAATGTCCTGCCATCATATCTAAAAATATATTAAAATAAGTATTACAACATTAAAATCTCTTTTCAGTTGAAAATTACAAATTCAAAAATTATTACTTTGCTATAATAAGTATGAAATATACTAACATTTTAAACATGTATATTTTGTCTGCTACTTAACGATCCAAAACTTCCTGAGGGGGAGAAAGAGAAAGTGAGTGAGATCGATGAGCCTCACCCAGGCAACAGTTGCTTCCTCAATCGATAAAACAAACACTGTGTACTAGGGCCTATGCACAATATTTTGTGCTGATATTTTAAACTGTAACAATGAAATATGTTGCCATTGGGGCTATCTAAATATTTCAATAGGCAACGTTTAATTTACAAGTAGCATAGGCCTACCAAAAAACTAGGATAAAACAATATTTATCTGTGAACTATTTCTTACTAGCCATTGCCAACACATCACTGTTCTCGCTGTTGTTAATTCATATTTAATACGAAATAAATATTACAAGTTATAGCAGATACTAAGGTAAAGTTTCATTTATTCACACAGTGTTATATATTGTGGAATACAGGCTAGTGAAAAAACCGGTTGACATTACTACCCTAGGCTGATTTTTCAAAGGTTCGTTTTAAGAAGTCTTTTCCAGTCTGGAATGGACTATACTTGTATGAACGTTGTGTATTCTTCCGCCTTATGTAAAATTAACCATGCCATGGGCCTCATCGCTTTATTCATATGTCGGTAAAGTAAAACTGTGAAACTATTATGAAAGTAAATATTTAAAAAATTTGCCAATTTCTACACTTCGATACATTAAAAAACCAGAAAAAGAAAGAAATAATTTAAGTTATCACAAATAGATACGTAACACTTTTTTCCAACGTTAAAATATGGTCCATCGTTACCAACTTAACTGGACGAATGTCGCTCAACGCGTCCGTTAAAATATATGCAGGCAGGGGCAGTGACTTTTCTCAACGGTTCATTTCAAAAGTGCTCACTTTATGGCGAATGCTGCCTTTATGTACAATGCTTGTAATAGATACTCAGTATACAAAATTTGGTTGAAATTGGTTAAATGGTATGGCAGATATACCAAATAAACTTAAAACATTTGTATGGCCACCAGTTTTAAAATAACTAATCAAGTTCAATAACTTATGTTTATATGGCCTACCATAATATTACTTACATGCCAAATTGGGTGAGAATTGGTTGAATAGTTTTCAAGATGTAATGTAAAATCTGCATTTTTCAGTTGGTGTTATCACACAAAATGGTTGACTAACAACAATATCCATCTCAAAAATTAATGCTTAAACAACAATCTGCCAGCATAAAAAATTTAGTTTAAATCAGTTGAATGGTTCTCAAAATATGTTGTGACATATTTTCTAAAATTTTTAATGGCCGCCATTTTGAAAGAAAGAGCCCAGCGTGGTAGAAAACTATAAAAGTCAGGTTTCCTTGTTAGGAATTATGTGTGTACCAAATTTGGTGAAATTAGGCTGAAGCGTTCAAAAATTGAAAAAGGGGGACACAGATACACAAACACACATACATATATGAAGCCAGAACTTTGCCAATGCAATAAACTGCCCACACATGAGAGGCTGTTTGTTGAACCGGCCTAAAGCAGTTCCCCTAAACAACCTTGTTCAAATGCTTCCAACTGTTGATATGCTGCCCTTCAACGTTGTGGTTTATTGCAAGCTTCGATGTACCCAATATCATCAGCAAATGTGCTCTCACTACATGGTCAAGAGTCCTAAAATCTACACTGGTGTGACAACCAACTTCTCGTACGTCATGAGTTTCAATGCTATAGCGAATGTTTTTAGCCTGCATTTGAACGAGGTTGTTTAGTGGAACTGCAAGAGGCCGGTTGGGAGGTTCAACAAACAGCCTCTCCAATGGGCAGTGCATTGTTAAGGCAAAGTTCTGGCTTCATATATTACACTACAGAACATGAGGTGAAGGGTAAGCATGTCCCAAGAACGAACTTTGTGTTTATGCAGGATGCACTGTTAGGCTAGCAATACAATCCCCATTTTCTACCATTTATATTGCGTACCTCTGACGGCAGTCTGCAGCACAAGGTCATTGAGCAGCAAGCTCTATGTAAGGACACCATACCCTGGCCAGTGCGATCACATGACCTGTCGCTAATTGAGCATTTATGGAACCAGCTGGGATGCCATCTCCTCCAGCATCTGCAAACTTCTCGAATGCTTGGCACTTGTGGAACATACCACAGGAGAGTATTCAGCCTCTGCATGTCTTCATGCTACGTCGAGCGGCTGCCTGCATTGACTCCAAAAGTGGGCACTTCATACTACACCTTGTGTTGTATGTCATTGTGCCATTGTTTGGCCCTATTTGTAAATGGAATTTGTCTCAATATTTATCCTTGCATAATAAGAATGTATTTAATACTGTGTAAGTGATTTTTATTGTTTTGATGTCTTCTTAGCATTTTTTTATTTCTTTGTCCACCAGTGTATGACACTACAAGAAATGCTAAATTATGGAGTTTTTTATTTATGAGCATAACAGACACCTGGAAGAAACTCATTGTGCAACTCAAGTATCAATAATACCTGTTGATGCAAATTTCAATAAACAGCAATGCCAAACAAAAAAGTACACAAAAGAATGTAGCTAATAAAATTGTCAGTTACAGTATTTAGAGTGACTTCTTAATCAAAATTGTGATGATTTGTATACTCTTGTATGCTTGAAACAACTTATAACACCTGCCAATGCCATCTTCTCTATGCATTTATACTCCTCACCTGTATTCAGAAATTTAACATAAAAAGGAGCAGAGTGGTTACAAGAAAAATACATGTAATATTCTTAGCTACATTTAATTGGAATAAATACGGAGGAATTCACTTTGTGTGCACCCAGTGTGGTATATTGTGCTCATTATCTGCCCAAAGCAGCAAATTGTTACTGCTCCACATGATCTTTGAAACCTTGTGTGTTTACTTGAATATCAAGACAGATGCTCACCCTTGTATGAAGGCAACTTCATGCAAGTGCAAACAATGAACATGAAGTTTAACCATAAAACAAAAAATGAACCAAAGGTTTTAGTAGGCATTATAAAAATGTCAAAAAAAAACAAAGGAATTTCAATAACTATAAACAAAAAAATCTTCAGAAATTTGTATTTCAATGTTTTAATGTAACCCAAATTTAAAAATAAATTTAATAAATTGTTATTTATAGACAGCACAGCTAACTAAAACCACAGCCAAAAAATGTTTTAATTTTGATCTGTGCGGTACACAATTCAAAACATAAATATATTTTTTTGGAAAAATACTTTCTTAGATTTAATTGATTTAAAAAAAACCCTTGATTTGCAGAACCCTATTTGGCATAGAATTAGGAACATTATTGAGTCAATTTCTTGGATGCATGGATACTGATACTTAGGTTCACGGAAATGTTGAATTTTGCAAAGTAAAAAAGAAGCAATTAAGCAGGACTTCATAAAATTCCATTAACCTTGTACCAACTGTGGTTATTAAGTTGTTATGATCATAACAGCCGCAAAGTACTGGCCATTCAAATCAGGTTCGGAAATTTTCTCACACCTGCCGACAACCAAAAGCAACATAATCAAAGGGTTTTCAATAATGTGCCATTCAAACTCATACGAGTGTATGCCAGACACTGTGGGCACTTGTGTGAGGGGCTACACCTGGGTTCCCACAACCTTGTGGTCCACCATCATGTACACGTACTGCTGGTATGCGGGCAGCGCGGTTTGGGGGGACGTCCCTCGAAGGCAAGGCAGCAGCTGGGGGCAGTTTGCTCCCCTCGGGTCGGGTGGGATCTGCCTCACTATAGACTCAACCGACTGCTTTGCTTTGGCCCCAGGTCCTGTCTCTGTCTCGTCTGCGGTGGACTGGCGGGCTTGTTATTGACCTGCCAAGCTGCTGTTGTGCATGTGTCAGCTGAAGTGGATGCCCGTTGGCCACACCAGTAGCTCCCGACTGTGGAAGTCCCACGATGCAGTCATGTGGAAACCCATGTTGGTGAGGACCACCACATACTCGCAGAACGCAAACACTGAGTACACTATGGCACAGAACATGGATTGACATTTAGTAGTTGCACACCATTGCTCATTCACAAACAAAGACTATGATTCCACTCTACGATATTTTCAAAGATCATGCACTGATAAAGCTTATATTTTACTATAGATTTCAAGCTCAATAAAATAAAAAAATGAATTTTTGACAACATTTATGGACTGATGTACTACATGAACAGTAAAATTTACAATTAGATAATTGGAATGCAAGCAATAAAACCAACATGGATAAAATTCAATACCCACTATTCATATACTCTATAATACTCCATAGTATGGTGGAAAAAACACGCAAAACTGTACATATTTGGTACACAAGTTATTAAGTGTTTGTGTGTGTGGGTTTTTTTTTTTCTCCCAGTGTCATGGCTGGCAGTTAGTTAAGTTTCAACCACTGGAAAACACAATCAGTCAATCAAGATTTGGTTTGTTTGTTTTTATGATATGATTTAGAAGTTTGTTGTAAGTAGTTCTTCAGGGTGCTTATGACTATAATAATACTATACCTACTAGCATAATGTTCTTGGCATAGTCCCGTTGGTATTAGTTTTCCCTTTAGCTCTTTATGACCAAGCTGATTGATCAAGGGGGATGTGCAATACTCACTTGACTATTTTCTCAGACCACTAAAAGTAGTTGGCTGAAACCTGCCTGGTCAAGTTGTAAGGAATCTTACACAACTCAAGAGGTGCATCGGATAGCCCATTATAATTCTGCATTCATGCCACCTCATACACATTGGCCAAACCTAGAATAATCCTGTAACAGTATGTAGCATGAACAATTCACACCGTAATGCAGAAAATTAATTTGCCCTTTCAATGGACAAATACAGCAGTACCACCTACTTTCGTATACAGAGGAGTTTACAATCAACACTAACAAATAACCATGAACTGTAGGGCTAAAATGATGCAGTGGCTAGACGTACCATAAAATACGATCTTCTTTACAGGTGTCTAAACTAACAGAATGTTAGGGCCCTCAAATTAAATTTACTGAAATGAATGAAAACATTCAATTATCTGTCCAAAGAAACCATAGCTCAAGTAAATAACACTATCAATTCACATACCTTCTTCCCCAGACAATTTTTACATATTTTGTTGCGTTTGAGATACAAATTTAACTACAATGAAGCATACAAGTCCACAATTAATAGACTAGTGATTATGCTACCTTTGCACGGTCAAAATACCGCGGCCATTAAAAAATTTCATTGGGCAGGTCAAATCTCATATATAAAAATCAAGAAAAGATGTTTTTGATAAACAGGCGAATAAATAATTTTGCCTAATTCCTTAATAAAAATTTACAAAATATAAACAATATAAATAAAAATATACTAATTAAATCATTTTTATATATAATAAAAAATTACTGCGCCACCCTCAGTCACACGAACCACGTATCAGTAATTGTGATGATCCCTGCAATTCATAATTCGCCAGACTGGAGGTAACCAATGTAAGGAGTGGATCTAGTTGTGCCTGTGTATGTGTTTGTGAACAAGGTTAAACACTAGGACGAGTCAGAAAATCATTCTTAAAAGGTTAACTGTTAACCACCAGCTATAAAAAAAAAAAAATGTGCACAAGAGTAAGGTTATGAGGCATTTTATTTTAAACTTAATAAAAATACTAAATAAGTAAAGAAATACTTTGTGACTCTTTCATTATATATTTTTTGTTGCTGAGCTGTACAGTTGGTTGAGCATTTTTTACTTCATTCTCATTTTTTTTGTAACAAGGATTCAAAAAATATGTTACTAACAATGATACATGTGATATCAAAAGGCAAAAATTTTACATTAAAGAGGTGCACCCATGATAATTTCATAAATATAAATTACATAACCAATAAAATTGTTTTTTGTTTGTTTGTTTACATCAGTGTGTAACAAACATTGAGCAAGAATACTGGAAGCGTGACACACTAATGAAGCAGGAGATCGGAAGAATCTTTATACACATTGGGCTGGAAATCAGCGATGAAGACAGTGATCAGGAGACCCACGTGGCCGCCGCTTCAGAACCTGAGGGTAGCACGACAAGACACTACAGACGAGTCTACCAATACAGTTAATGAATGCCCAATAGATACAACATTTTACTGTATTACTCAAAGGTACACCTGTCCTTTTTGTACTTATTATCGTTGTGGTATTCTCAACAGGTAGTAGCAGTAGAACAGCATGTGCTGTGTTCATTAGGCCTCCTAGAGTCTATTATGCATGTGCACTGCATGTCCACAAAATTACAATTTGACATATAAAAATCCTTTAAAGTGCAGTCTGGATATAAGCCAATGGGTAGGGAAAATTTTTTTTTTTGTGATTTGTTTTGCTAAGGATTACATGTACCATTAATTACATGCTACATTAATTACATGTACCAAATTTTATACTTGGACTTACAATACTTGAACCATAGGTTTTCAGTTTACAATTCAGTACCAATTTTTCCAGTTTCAGGTCGCACTAGTAAAGAAAACTACACAATACACACTGACCATATTTAGCATGCCAAAAGCCTATATTAGTCATTTAAAAGACAAAGTTGAATTTTTCAAATTTAAAAATAATAAAGTGTGCAAGCTTTGAATGATGCTATTTTTAACTAGCCAGGAAATTTTAATTAATCTCTTTTTTAAACTAAAATTCTCTTGGGTTACGACGTGCATTACACTTTCACATTTATATCAAAATCTTAACACGTCGATATTTTCCATACAGAGTTGAGTTGAGAGATTTGGGTGGCTCTTAACGAGCCGATGAGAGTAAAATTAGATGAGAATGGAGCTGCACTAGAATGCAAGGGCAGGGGAAATGGTAGATCCCCGAGAAAACCCACTGACCAGCGGCATTGTCTGGTACGGTTCCCACTTGCAAAAACCCGTTGTGACGGAGGCACGCAGTCTAACCACTCGGCCAACATAGCTAATCCATAAAATAGAGTTTTGTGCCTCAACCTTGTGCGATATTCTTGTGCTTCGTTTTCTGAAATATATAGAATGTAACCCAGTGTACACGTGGTACAAACATGTCTGAGCAGGGCTAACAGGTAATTAGCCTCTCACGACATTTACCTGGTAGTACTGTCGCCACCTAGATTCCGAAAACAGCTTAACTCTCTCATTCCCATCCTGCATTAGAATACAGCTTAAAGAGAATTAACATCAAACAACGACAGGTTAAAGTAGCACATACAGCTCATTCATGATACTGCAAGTGCTCTTAGGCTCCTTCCACACGGTCTGGACGATCACCCAGACCGTGCGAGACATGGGTCCCTTTACACAATCCGGACACAGGCGATCCTTCATACAGGCGGTAAAAACGCCAGGAAGTCCACACTACATTTGTACAGACCCAGACAGCTGTGTAGCAGGACACAGGAAACAATAGCTGCATTCACACGACCCGGCTGATCAGTCGTCCAGGTTCTCTCTCGTTGTGTTGTTGAGGTTCATTACTAGCTTAAGTCTGAAGTATCTGTAGTGATACTGTGTGAAGTCTACACAGCTTTCACGTGTGTTTAAACATGTTGAAAGATAATGAAATAGATGCAGAAATTACTATTAATTTGGTACAAGATAAGCCACAAATCTGGGACGTCCCTAGAAGATTATAAAAATCGTAATATGACGAGAGATGTGTGGAGACGTGAGTGAGTGAGTGAGTGAGTGAGTGAGTGTGTGTGAGAGTTGTGTGAGTGTGAGAGTGTGTGTGAGTGTGAGTGTGAGAGAGTGTGAGAGAGAGAGTGAGTGTGTGTGTGTGTGTAGAACTGAAGGAAGACTTTGAAAGATTGAGTGATAGCAAGAGAAAATAATATGATATAAGTTTTGAATTAGTTAACCATGTGTGTATACTTATTACAAGCAGTAATTTTGTGCATTTGCTTGATTTTATATTGAGTATGTATATTGACAAACACTTTTGCTCTTGCTATTGCGGTTAAAGCACCGATTGCCCTCCTGATCTCAGTCTATAATCCTTCGCGACGTGTTCTCTATTTGCAATACTTGTTTTGGCTTGGTGGGTCGTGGTTGGTTCACAGGAGTGCCACCTAGTGGAGGGATTACTTCTGAGTGGAGGGGAATCAAACCCCAGAGTGATTCGAAGTGTAATCGACTCCCGCCCAGGGAGTGCAATCTTACTCACCGACAGGGTTGCCAATAAGTGCGACATCAACTGTCCCGGGTTACTTACTACGGTAGGGACCGCGGATGCCAACTAGGTTACAACAATAATGGGGGTTGGAGATACAATCGGAGGTGCTGGTTCAATCCGGTTTAGTCTCGTTGGTCTACGCCCAGGAATGAAATTTAATGAGGCAGAAACTACATGAGGTTTAGAAGTGGTTTTAGGGAGTAGTTTGATCCCCATCACCTTCCCTGATGCGGTACAGATCGTACACATTTTGTGTGGGCTCGTACCCTTGTCCTTCCTAGGGGATGATACATTTGCAGAATGCGAGGAAAGATAGCTCACGTGGTCTAAGTCCTACCAAGGCCAGTAGATTCTCAGATAAGCATTTAACTCAGTTGTGAGGTCGAGCAGGATACTAGGTGAGAATGGAAGGGGGGGGGGGTGATCTCTGGATTCGCCAGTGGGGGTGCATCCTCGCAAGTAGTCTCTACCTCAATGTGTGTGGTTGTCTCTGTAGAGCCCACCCACTTTACGCCTATTCCAGCTAGGAATTCCTCATCTCTTACTATTCATATGGACCAACCCTCTTCCCTTCCTGCTGATGTGCAGCCCTGGGGGGTATGTCTTCTTCAGAAATGCCCGAGGCACTGACGGCGGGACGTGCAGGAGAGAATTTGGGTGCCGTTGCGTGTAGGTGAGGGAGCACCAGACACCTAAGAGCTTCGGTATGTCAGTTTCAGACAAAACGCCTTCTTCAGGCCCCGTCCCCTGTAGAGTTCGGCATGCTCACACCTCATCCGCAGTGGAGTTTTTATTTTAGATAACACACAACAACACTTCAATTACAAAACGTGAGGGGAACAATAACAAAAATAATGTAGTTAACGAATATAAGATTTGACGTAAGGTTTACTGTCATGCTTTGAAAATAATGGAGAATCCCAGTTAATCTAAAACACTAATTAAATCTAATAATTATTATGTGCTTACTTAACGTAAGCCTGGACAAGAACTTGTTATAATACTCTAGTCTGAGAATCATTTACGATTTACGCAATTAACAGCATTTGCCTCTCGAGGGGGTGGTTTTTGAGAAGGGAACGTAGTGACAACCTGCTACCGCGGAGTCAAAGGAGTGACTGGGGTAAAGGCGTACAGGGCTGAGGTTACCTCTGGAGCATCTTGCAGGAGCTTGTGGTCAAGCTGGTGCAGTAGAAGTCTTCTCAAAGGTGCAGGTGAGGTATAGCCTTTGCAAGCTGCAGGAGAGGAGGTCATCTTGGTTAGACCAGGGAGAGCTCGCTGACCTATGCGGTCGGCGAACTGGCAAACTCTGGCTAGAAGCGTATCCATGCCTCCTTATATAGTCCAAGATCAGTGCTTCAGGGCTCTTCCGGGGGTGTGGGGGATGAGAGCCTTCCTTCGCAGGGGGTGGTTATCATAGGGTTGTGGTGGTGCCGTGCATTCCTTATCAGCCTGAGTTGAGACTTGTGACAAGTTTACAATCTCCGCTCGACACTCGGCGGGTGTGACGTCATGGGGCGCACGGGTGCTCTGATCCAGTGGTGTCTCTTGTAACTCACTTCTCTGTTATCTCTGGGCAATGCCTCATCTGGTAAAACAATCTTAGTTCAATGGGGTGGTAACCACATTTCGGAATCTGGGCGGGCAGTACAATTTTTTTATAATTAAACACATTTAATTATAATTGTGGCTGAGGTTGTCCAAAGCATGGAGTCAACTCTGTTGGCACGTGAATGGTAGTCTGCCACTGTTATGACTTGCCCCGAGCTCTTCCTAGCTCGTTTATTGGGCAAAGTCGCCCGTAGTGTGCACAAGCGCGCTGCGCAGCAGTGTGGCATGCATCAATCTGCCACCTTCTGAAGTGACGGAGACCCATCTCAAACAAGATCATTTTTGCTTCAGGAGTGGGGGCGACTCTCCAATCGTAGTACGGTGGTTGTAGCTCTGGACTCACTTCCCTTCTATGGATTGCACGGCCACCTGTAGTCGGAGCATCACTGATATTAGGTCAGGCGGCATCTGGTAACAATCAGCGGGTTAACGGCATCTCTCCCTCTTCGGCTGCAGTTGGGCCGGCGGTGGCGTGGGGTTCCATTTCGTCTGTCTGCTGCCATCCCTTCTTCACTCTTCACAGCAGGGAGGAGAGTTTTGAGGAAAGGAAGCATTATGGGAACAGGACGTTTTCTTATAAACCCTGACCTTCCTAGTTCAAGGGCAGTTCACATACCAAGAACTGAATAAAAAAAATTCTATACAGTATGTAGTACAATATTTGGTTTGCAAATATTTGTTAATTTATTTACATCTTTATTTCTGTCCTCAAGAACAGTGTAGCTAACTGACTTTTAATAAAAATATCCCACTTGCAAGGATTAGTAGCGGGGGAAGTTTACAGTGACCCTTGTTGGACGATTTTAAATGGTCTGGTTTCCAGCCAGTGCTGTTGCACGCTAAACCATTTACGTGTTCGGAAAATGTGAGTTCATTAAAAAAAATATTCTTACGCCCTACAAGTCACCGGAGGTTCGCCATAACTGTAAGGGATAGAACACAAGAAAATATACTCTTTCAAAGCACACACAAGTTGTCACATTATACTCAATGTTAACAAGAATTTTTATTATACCATTTGTACAGGAAATACTTATTTCTAGGTTATCAGCCATTTGCTGGGCATGTCATTCATATGATAGGTTACAAACTTTGTTTTCTCCTTCTACACTTGAAAAGTTGGTTAAATATATGCTACTGCTGTTTACCATTCTTAATCTCTAAGTCACATACACGTAATCTTATTGTCTCTCAGCTTCCTAAGTTTCTCACATTAATTTTGTAGCAGATTCAGGCACTTGCCTCATTACATTATCACATAAAAGGTGCTTCATACTGTAGGAAAGTTTACTCATTTGCGGGGGATCTTTACGTTACTTAAGCTAGGGTACATTATTTAGAACACTTTTTTTCTAACCTTACGTACTGGGGCGTGTGTTCTTTCTACCTTTGGGTAAATATACCTAAACTACAACATTTTAGTTACCTCTCCTTAGTTTACATGCAATTAAAATTCTTATCTCCTAATCCATATTTTCTTTCACTTGTGACAATTATTTTCACATTTAACTACGTGAGCGCATAATAATTTGACATTTGCACAACTCTGTCTATCCTCCTCTTCGGTGAAAATAACTTTCTCTTATTTAAGCAACATAGGTTTTCTCACCCAGTCTGAGTAGAAGCTGATCCTTTTGCCGTACTACTGGCGGCAATATGTTATATTTACATACTGATGCCATCGGGTGAGACATGAGATGAACGGTGACACAATAACTTACGGAAGATGGGCGCCAGCGGTGTTTTCCAGTCACTGCACTGTTGAGATTCAGGGTACTCAGGGATGCTGTGGGTTCTGTGTATCCGTCTCACCTGAGCGTACTTACGAAACACTTTGCATCACTAAACATTTTACTAAACATTTTATCACTGAAAAAGGGCGAGAGGTTGCTGTCACTACAAAGAAAGACTTTAAGCACTGTGAGACTGGTTTTTATTCTGTCACTCATACAAATTGTGCCAAGGTTAACGTTATGCATGAACTCAGACCTGTCTAGCTAACTCCGTTCGGGTGCTACCCAGCCCGTAATTACTCTAGCACACTCCTAGATGGATGACTTCTCTGTGGTGTTAGAAAACACAATCTTTACAAGGAAAGGGGTCGACAGTCACTAGGGTGGAATGAAATGAACAAACAGGTGTGATTATTTGGTATCACTAATGCGGACTCGTCGGGGCTCGCCTTGCAGCACGTTGTAAGTGTGGTGACGGTCTATACACACAGCCCTGTATACAAGGTCGGACGGGTAGGCTGTCGGCAAGGTACATTGTCAGTACAAGTGAGAGCCCTCCAGGAGGCTAAGGCATTAGCCGGTGCTGGTTTACCTGGAGTTTGCCGTATCTGGGGATGACTGACAATGGGCATCTGGGGGTGACATTCGGGTCCCTATCCTAGAGCGGCCGATGGTGTGCTGGTAGTCGGGCTCAGTCTCATTGGTCCTTGGGTCATCTGGGTCCTGGCTGCAGCAGCAGGCATCGACAGTTGGCAGATGGCGTCTGCTATGCCCAGGCCCATGGGTAAACCCAGGCATAGGCAGACAAAGAAAGGGTGCGGCTCTCCAGTCTTCAGAGGTCTTGCGGGGTGGCTCGAATAAGTTTCTAAGGGTTACTAGGAAGCGAGGCCTGTGAAGTCTGTGGGTGACTTGTGCCTGTTCTACAGGGGAGGAGTAATTGAAAGCTGACTGGGCTGCATTCCTTGACAACTGAGTGGCTGTAGGAGCTTATCAGCCCACTTCATCCCTCCTCTTTAGGAGCTTACGAAAAGTAACCTGGTAAAGTTAACTGTGTTAACTTGGTCACGTGACCAGGTTTACACGATCACTTGCAGTTAAGCAGGTTGCTTTGAATGTTTTAGAATCACTCTGGTTTTGAGACAGCGGAAACTAAAAGAATATTTTGTGCTGTTATTAAATACTGTGCTAGAAGATGATGATGATGATGATGATAACTATGAAGAGTTTTTATTAAATTACGTTATGAACAAACAGCATTTAAAAAATTGTGCATTAAGCAGTTTTGCAATAGTACAATAGCGTTGTATTCAGTCTCAGTTAAGTATAAAACTTAATATCCAGGCTACAATGATTGGCAAAGCAGTTAAACATTTATAATTTTACATATTTTGATCATTTCCAGATTTCAAAACTTATTTCATTTACTTGTTTGTTTTTATTTCTGCAATGTTTCCATATTTATGCGCCCTTTCACGTGTATTATCTGCTAGACCAAGTTTACCCTACTGTCGAGCAGGGTTAGCCCAGAGCTGCTAATCGAGTCGAGGATTGAATTAACACGGGTGACTTTCCGAATGTGAGTTAACTTTAATTCAAACACTTTTTGAATGCACCGAGTAAAAGCTTTAGCCTGATCGAGTTAACCGGGTGACTTTTCGTAAGCGCCTTTTGGATGAAATACATGGGGTTAGGTTCTCAAGTCCAACTGCGGCAAAGCAAGTGCAAGCGACAGAATCCTTAACTAAGAATACCCAGAGGTGATTGGGTCAGTCCCGTCACTCCAATCAGCAAATTGCACACTGTGAATGAAGTGGGTTAGCCGACTTGGGCGGCCTAATCGCTTCCTTGCGGAGTATACCTAGTAGAGGGTTATACCGAATGTATGCACCAAGTGCCTTTGCTCATTTGTTCCATAGAATGTGAGGCCGGCTAATCTGTGGCCTTTTCTGATGTACATACTGCCCGGTTAAGGGAAGCCTGCAGTTCTACGCTACTGATGGAATTCAGGTTCTAGTCACAGTCACCTGCCTCTCCCTTGAGGGATTGCGCTTACCAGGTTGCAGAAAGGTTACAAACTGATCTAGAATTAGAACTCTGTGGTTAAATTCAAATGTATTTATTCTTGAGAGAATTAACATGGTGATCTGAACCAACTCCTAGGCTTTCGTAGTTCTCAAGCAACCGGCGAAGTTACATTAAAACCGCTGAAGGGGACCGGTTGGTGAAGAACTAGAACAAACAAAGTAGGTAGCGCTAAGAATGGCTCGGACCTAAACGGTTGACTACTTTGTACTGAAGGGACTTGGGGAATGCTCCAAAGTGAAGTGTGTGTAAGGGGTTGAAGACTTCGTGGTTAGCTGTAACTGGTCTGAAGACTTCTAGAGGCCGAGGTTCTTCGTAGAGACGATGGGTGCAGAGAGCTCTATTATGGCTGTGGTAGAGAGAACTGCTGAATGTACAAGACTGATGCGAGACAACTGGTGTTCGGGGGGCACGTCTGGCCTTGTATAAAAATTGACGGTGCTCTCCTTCAGTTTCTTAGGCAGATGGCTCTGCCCTTTGTGGCACGGTGTAACCCTTGCTACACTCTCTCAGGGTTGGAATGAAGCGGGACAAGTTTCCCTGTGTGCGGGTGGTATCTGAAGCTTGCTTAGGAAAACTGGCTTTGCTCGACTGGCTGGGCAGGGGTGATTGTATCACGTGTGCGACTGGCATGAGTGGCTTGTCTGCCATTTCCTTGGGGTGTCCCAGGTTTGGAACATGCCTGTCAGCTCTGGAAGCAAGCAGACTCTGCGATTCTCCATTAGGTTGACGTGTCGCTGCAAATTATGAGTTGGAGCCGAAAAAAAGAAATGCCAAGTAAGTATAACAAATCAAAACACCATCTTATGAATTTTTCCTGTAAGTAGGGCTCTGGCTTGGTGCTTAAATTTCATTTCGCAATAAAGGGGTGTCATAAATACCCTTCAAGTATATCAGTTAACAGTAAACTCTCAATTCTACGACCTTTCGTGTTTCCCATGAAGGTATTATTATTAGAGAAAACTTTTTTTCACGGTTTCCCAAAAAAGGGTTTATTTAGAGAGGGTTGTTATTCCAAGGGCTTAGAAACGAGAGTTAACTGCATCCAAAAGAATTGTTTTTAATCAAATAAATTAACAGTTAAATAACTAATCCTCCCAGTTTTTTACAAGTAGCGACTGAAAATGGACTTCATGCTCAGTGAAACTTATGCGCTATGCGATATTTAAGAATTTTTGACAACATGAGGAGGTCAATTAGTATTACAAATGTCTGGGATATAATTTTATTCTACATGTCTAACAATTGAATTCAATTAATAATTTACTTAAAAATCGTATTGGATTTATGGCCGAGGCTATTAAACATTGACTTACAATGCTTGATAAATTTTTTTTTTGGTCACACAAGTAGTGCATATAGGCTGTTCACGGTAAAGTGAGCACTTTTTAAGGCCTTCCCTAAAGGCATTAACCAATAATAAATATATCTTATTGCAGCCTGGGGCATTAAATTTTGAGGGTGTGAAAATGTATACACTGTGTTTATTGGTCACATTGCAATGTATATATTAAAAAGCAGCAGGAAGATGGGAATTGGATGAAAGGAAAAATTAAGAAGGGCCTTTAAAAATGCTCACTTTACCATGAACAGACTATACATAAAGTGAAGCAAATACACTTCTCAGGTATCATTTATTCAGAAGTCTGTCTATTAAATTAACCCAATATTTCACTTTTGAAAATTTTGTCAGTTTTATGCCAGAGATGATTAAACACGAACTTCACAAAAAGTGCACTTTAACCATAATTCCTGACTTTTAGGGGTCTGAAGTAATGGGATGATTTTATTATTGATTCTTCGATCGTAGCAATTACCATTATCAAAAATCAATATATTTTGAAAGTTAGCATTTATAAGCTCAATTCAGCACATTTTCATGGTTCAATTGGTAGCACATTCTGCAAACGTGGTGGTTTGGCGATTGTGGTTGCAGAGGTGCTTGCAAATACAAAGCAAACATTTTGTAAGCATTTGCTGTTAAATAAGTCACGACGTGGGTTACAGCAAATAAGTTTTCTAGCTCATATAAAAATGACTTCAAAGCATAAATGCAGCAGTAAATAGGACTATTTTACAGAGACATAAAATGATACAAACTATGCAGTTTTAACTTCGTTAGTACAAAAATTTCAAGATGCAAAGTCCAGAACCACGACAATATGGAAGCACTTGACTCATTTTCACGAAGTGGAAGTATTTAGAAGCATAAAAGGAAAGTTTGAATCAGAAATTTTTAGTATCATGGAAAATATTTTATCTCTGCCTTTAACTTCATTTGCACCTACTTACCTCCAACAGCATCAAACAGTTCAACAAACCAAACTATTCATTACCAACATTAAAAGCATTCATAAGAAGAAGACACAGTTTACAGGGCAAAAAAAATGACAGGACTTATTGCATGCTTGGTTTGTTAAGATAATAAGTCTTTTTCAATAATGGAAGATAAAAGTTTTAAAGCATAAGTCGAACACCAGGAACTAAGATATCCAATGTCTAGGCAGAAATATTTGATGCATGACGCATAGCTGGCAATATACGTTGTATAAATCTATGATTTCTACTAAGCCCATAGGAAACCATGGCACCCACACTGGAGATTGAACACGAACTGCTATGCCCCGAAGATGATTACAACTTGCTGTTGCCAGGAAAGAAACTCTAAATATGCACATCAATCACGCCCCTCTGCCTAGCCACCCAAACTAAGCCAGCCTGCTCCTGAGCGAGCATCAGATACCACCGCAACTACAGAGCTACCCCGCTTCCAACCCTCACCAAGAGAGTGCAGCAAGAGAACGAGGTCCCCTTCACAGGGAGGAGCAGACTGGTCGAAGATACCCGAATGGCCTGAAGGAAGGCTCCATTCAGTATTTAGGACCGCACAAGCCCCCAGAATGCCAGCTGGTGTCGAGTTATCATCGCATTGGCTTCCTCTTCTTTGGCAACCAGTAGCTCACCCTACCACTGCCATGCTAGGGCTCTCTTCCTCAACCAGATCTTCTATCAGTGAAGCTTGCTTCAATGCCCCCCATCCCTTCAGGCTTCAGGACTACACTAGGCGACAGTAGGATTTGAGTAGTTTTCACGACTGCTTCATTAGTTGCTCTAGACTTACTATTTACTTTAACAGGTCCCCTGCACCTGTTATTAATGTAGTTTCCATCAGTTGCTTGGTAACTATGAAAGTCTAGGAGTTAGTATAGGTCACTGTGTTTATTCTCCGGAAAATACATATGTTCAAGTCTACGCACTGCATGCTGATTCCAAGTGAGATTTGAACCTCTCAACCCCCCGTAAATGCCCTTCCTCAAGGGAGCGGCAGGTTACCGCGTCTTGCCAAACTATATTGTAGGAATGCCGGCTCTCTTAAGGTTGATGTAAAGTAACTGCCTATGGAGCACTGCACCCGACTATACAGTATGAAGAACTCGGAAAAAAGTAGTACAGACACCATAAAAATTGTCACAAAAATGCAATTTATGGTGTATATGACAGAAGAATGTATATATATTTTGCAACATTATAAAACTTTTTACTAAAATATACTTTTTAAATGTAAAAAAATAATTTATTAAAATAGCCTGTATTTTTAACCAAATTTAAGCGTATTTCCATTCTGGATGTTTCAGAAAGCAGAATTTTTAAGAAAATCTTCTTCATGGAATACTGTCATAATGTTTACTATGATTGTGTGTAAGAAAATTGTAATAATAATGTAGGAATTAATTTTTATAATTATTTTTAAACATTTATGGCTGAAACTGATGTAAATATAGTTAATTATAAAATTGATATGATACAATATTATTATAATTTTATTACACATAATCACAAAAAATATTATGACAATCATTATTAAAGAAGATTTTCTGGCAAATTCTGCTTTCCTAAGCATCCAGAATGGAAATGCGCTAAAATTATGTTAAAAATATAGTCAGCACACGATGAAGCTTTAGTGCCATCCCAAAACAGCTGACCCGCTCCATCTACCACATGAGATTTGCCAGATGAAGCACTAGGACTGATGCAGCATGACATTGCATCTGGGTACTCTAGCTAGGGAATTTCTATCACCTGCCCCTTGCTTGCTGCGATAACCAACAGTACCTACCCCATCCCATTCATCCGACAAGAAGGGGGTCTAAGTGAACCAACAAGAAGACATCTATGGCTCCTACAGCAAACCAATTACCAAGTAACCCACCCCAGTCGACCTTCAGCCTTTCCTCCACTAAGGATCAGGCACAAACAGCCCCGTAACTGCACAGGGGCCTCCCCCTTAGCTATTTACTACAGCAACCATAGAAGACAGTCAGGTAACCGCATCCAGTCATCGTCTATCTCCGGCTCAGACAGCCCGTGGACCTCGACCTTGCCAGCACCCACCACTGAGCAAAGCAGCCTGCTGCCACCACCTGGAGCCCATCCAGCTCCAGCCGCATGCCAGTCACCCCTGGACGGGGCCCAGAGAGTCACCTACCACAGCCAGCTGTTGTTTGGTTAAAATTTGTTAAGTTATATTAAGGAATTAGGCAAAATTATTTATTTGCCTGTTTATCAAAAAGTCTTCTCTTGATTTAAGCTACAGCACCTGTATACTGTCTATCTCATAAGATGGCAAGATTTTGACAGTCTGAGTGGCAACTTGACGTATACGAAACAAACAAATCGCAGTTTACAAAATCGTGTATCAACTGATGCATGAACGAACAAAAGTTAATATTAAGTTGGCTATTCTGAGTGCACTGGCGACGCATATCAGACAAATGTAAAACACGCGAAAACAAAGAGTTCCTAGATTAATTAATATATTTTATTTTACGTGGTCACAAAACAGCGGTTGTAAAAGTTACACACTAATCTTAGTGCTAAAGTAATAATGTATAAGTGTTCAAAATGAAATGTACAATAAGATGATTCACAGCCGGATGAAATGCGACTTCAAAACTTGGATCCGTTCATGTCGTATTCCCACTGTCCATCCATGCTTTCCACACGTGCTTGATATTAATTCCAAAAGCCTACAGATATATTGTATGATAATATTGAATTATTTTTTCAAATAATTTGACGAAATATATTTCAAATTTGTGACTTTCGAGACAGTAATAGGAGAAAAGTCAAGTTTTAAAAAGCATGATCTACAGGCGGCGAACCTGCTGCTATCTGTCGGTACTTGTCCGTCTATGTCGTAACCATGCCATGTTTTTTTTCGGAAACCCATTTCCTTGATTTCGAGTAGCATCCAACTGACGCACCAGCTGATGGCGAAAAGCTACATAAACTAAAAGTAAACATTCGTTGAACTGTCAAAACCTTGCCATCTTATTTGAGATAGATAGTACAGGTGGTAAGCCAGCATCCACTGCCAACCATGCCGCCTTAGACACCTACATAGCTTGCCTTCGCCCGACCAGGCCGACTCTGTACACCAGCTCCCTAAGAGCCAGGGCAAAACCACAGTAATCAGCTAGTAAGGCCACCCAGGATTCTTGGCCTGAACCCGTTCAAAAACTCCCCTGTAGACTAGGTGACATTCAAAGCATCCCGGTCGTCACGCATCATATTTTTCAGGTAATGTCATCCCAAAGTTGTAAAAAGATGTTCACATAAAGGTATCATGTTTGTTACAAGAAACAAGAAGTGTTTGCGTAACTACAGACATGCACATGTGGAGTCTGTAGGAAATGATGATTACTTATCTTTGACTGTCCACTTTGTTAACCAAAATGTAAATTTCAGATAAATTTCAATAGATGTTTTGCCATTTCCTTAAACCAGCCATTTTGGAGTAAATATTGCCAACTACATGAAAAAAACTCTACAATCATGGGGGTTGACTGGGAAAGTTTCTGTTGTGCGAGAAACATTCCTTGGCTTGCCCATACCTTCCAGCTAGTTGTAAAAATGGAGCCTTCAATTCCAAACAAATTTACGTTTATACAGTGAAACCTCTATGTATTGAACTTGGATGGATTGAAATCTTGCATCCATGGAACATATTCTGTTGTACCATTTTTGATTTATCTGTATTCCAAGATCACATTCATTGAAAGTTAAAATGTACTGAAATTTTTTGTCAGTTCCCTGAGAAACGATGGATAGAGAATCCACTGTAGTGTTATTGCCACTTGTATGGTTGGTCACTTTCGACACATTGCTCAAGCAACAAAGATACTCAGTGCAGCTCAGGTTTCAGTTGGAGTTCCACAACATAGGCTGTTCCAAGATGAGCCAACAAGGTGGGACTCGGCACTTCACATGGTTAATGAATATTGGAGTAAAAGTGTGAAGTTGTGTTTGCAAATGCCGATTTAAACCTACCTGCTGAGCTGACAGCTGCACAATGGGAAATGCTGTCCATTATTGCCCGTTTAAGAAAATTTTGATAAGGCACTGTATGAAGTAAGTTTATCATCTGTTACCATTTTTAAGGTGATACTGATTATGAATGCTACACTGAAACAACTTGAGAAAACTATATACAATGGAATAAATCTTCAAAGCATGCACAATGACCTATTGGCTTCACTTTGACTGTGTTACAAATATGTTGAGACTGGAGATTTGTACACTACAGCAATTTTGTTTGATCCATACCAAAAGGGTTCAGTGTTAACGTGCAAAGAGAACTCTGAACTGGCCAAGCTTTCCCATGTAAAAAAAGCATACAGTGTTTTTATATCTTCACAAAATGATTATGGTGACCCCTCTAATAGTGCTGGGAAAACTGATAATAATGTGAGATTTTTGTTATCACTGTTGTTTTCAAAATTTTTAAAGGTTAAAATATTTTATCCAATATTAATAGTGTTCATACGTATTATTTTTCAGCCGACAACTGTTCTATCACATGGAATGTGGAGCACATACACCCAGCTTAGATGACAGTACATCACAAGCTAGTGAAGACTGTAGTGCAGAGAAAGAGGTCAAAGATTATTTGCTGGAACCTCTTGCACCACATACAACACCCATACATCAATACTGGCGGAACAAGTGGTTCCCAAGACTTCACAAGCTGTCAGAGAAATACTTGCTTGCTCCCCCACTCACTGTATTTTCCAAAAGACTGTTTAGCACTGCAAGAACAATACGTAACAAGAAACGCAATTGGCATTCCATCACATCTGGCTTAGAACATACTCTTCTAAATTTTCCTTCAAGCTGATTTGGCAATAACAGCAGGGCCACAGAATGTAACACCTTTGCAAAGTTTATATTTTAAAGGAGCCTTTTCCAAAAGTTTCAAGCACAATGTCTGGAGCATAACCAAACATTCTTTCTTAAAAAGTGCTATTTCTATGTCTGAAACTTGCACACTACGCAAAGCAGATCGTGTATCGTAATCAAGATGAACATTTTTTGATAACCACAGATTTTCTTTCTTCTTTAAATATATGTACTGAACTGGTTTTCCAAACAGCATAACCTCATCCTTCACAAATATAGCCATTAATGGTTTTGTAACAACCCTGAACAAGTAAAAATGCTCGCCTCAAAAAAAAATTCTTTACATGTTGACGCATGACGCCCTGAGGGTGACTGAGAAAGTCAACACGCAAAAGGGGGTTTTTGGTGGGTGCTAGATCAGGCACACCTGGTGGTGGGAGTTCTGGTTTGATTTATTCTTTATGTGGTCCTGGCACACATATAGTGTAAAGAACTAGCCTGGTAGTTTCATGGCAGGGCACGAAGTCAGGTTCCGTGAAGGTGATCTTACGTTCAGTGGATTGACTAGGAGGTATACCTGAGCGAAACGTAACCTGAGGTGGCTGCTTAACCTGTGTCAACTCTGGCTGGTGCAGTGACTCAAAGGTTGGGTTGGTCATGTGAGTTGGTTCCACCGGCCTCAATCCCCCTACGTAGTCAGGAGGTGGGGAGTAAACTCCTGCAAATGCCCGGAGATAGTAAGTATAGTCTTACCTTCTCTTGGATACCACTCCAACAGGAGTACGACATCTGGGCTGAATCATACTCTAACGACTAAGAGGCTGCAGATGATGTGTTGTCCTACCCTGGTGTAGAGCCACGTGTAGTGTCTGCCGACTGTAGGCGGCGTGTCTGCTGACTGTAGGCGGCATCCTTATTCCAGCATTCTGTGTTGGAACACGTTGAGTACTGAGAGTCAGGTCTCGCTGGTTGACAGTCCCTGCACGTGGGTGAGTGTCTCACAAGGGAACAGTCTCCCCAGACTCAGAAAACACTAACTCTGGCACCTACTGGTGCAGTGGAGAGAGTAGCCGCTGAGCAGGCACGCTGGCTTCAAGAGACTGAGTACCTAGTGTCGAGACTCTGCCGTTCTGCCCACTGTGTTGCACAGAAAGGGTAGCTGTCCAATATGCACGTGGGTACTCTTGATTTGTGTGCTGTTTTGAATTTCTACGGTCACCTGCAATCCCTTGGACGGCGTGAGGTCCAATGGGAGAGGAATTACAACTATGTGAAGAATACCCTTGAGTTGGTAAAAAAGCCTATTTATTATTTTTTATGGGAAGTAAATAGAGTGGTGTCACACTACCTCCTAACGTTGGCAAGAGCTTAATGGAAGCTTAACCTACACTGAGCCAGGTGAAGGCGACCTGGGCTTAAGCTAACATTGGAAGGGTAAACAAGCATTATGATACTAACTTAAAATGGTATTACTACTACTAGTGTTGCCCAGAAGGGACCGCAGTGGCTGGGTGTGCAGACAACGTTGGCATAGATTCCCCTCCCCATCTTTCTGCTACCTCCAGGGCCATGACCAGGGAAAATATTGAACATGATGTAATGAAAAATAAATAAATTTAGATAAGTGATAGATTGGATCTTTGGCACGAATGCAGTGAAGACTAAGCAGGTTAGAAAGATGGCTCCGGCAATGAGTTGCAGTTGAGACCAAGGAGTGGAGGTTCCTTTGGCATGAATGCGGTGAAGGAAGGGCAGGTAGAGCAAGGAAGCGAGCAGGCTGGTCAGTTCCCCGGCAGAGCCTGTAGTGAAGAAATGAAGATTGGTCATGAGCGGGAAAGTGTTCCACTATTTATACTATGGCTGGTCATTCCCCTTCAGTCAGATGGATAAGGGTGGTGATGGAGAGGGAGTAGCTGTAGCATAGCTTCCTCAGGGTGTAACGTAACTGGCTGGCTTGGAGAACCAAGATGTGGTAGAGCGCACTGATTGAGCCATCTGGTGGCGTGTAGTGGTACTGAAGTGCCTTGGATGCACAGCCATTAAAGTTTTAACTTTTAATGAAGGTGTTGCAAAGTATTTTTTGTATATTTGACATTTTGAATATAGTATTTGTTTATTTTACTCATATAGTTAAAGGAGTGTAAATTCAGACTTATCAACACTTCAAACAAACCATAACAGTTTCCAAAACAAATAACAGGAATCTACAAAATACACAGTTTTGAAAAAGTCTTGCTCTATAAATTCTTTTAACTTTCATTTATTTACACTGCTTATTTCAAATACCCTTTACAGAAACTTCTACAGCTGTACAATTGCATAAAAAATGTTCCAGTATATTTAATATTTGTTCATAATCAAATCAAGTCCAGAAACCAATCAGAAACCAGAAATCAAGACCAAAACTTTTGGAAATGAATTGAGAATCGGTAGACAAAAATGTGTAATCGTTCCATGACTTGGGAACAATGGACTGTAACAAAATCAAGTATCTACTCTATTGATGAATGGTTTCATATTCCAAATAAAAAGGGAGGTGATTCCCTTGAGTAACAAAGATATTTCTTTTATGAAAAAAGAAAGTTAGCTTGATTAGAGATAATGACTTAGCATAGGAAAAAATATGAGATACTTATGAAACGGAAAACTTTTGAACATGAATCAGGGAATGGGAGAGCTGAGTAAAGTGGAAATGAACAAATGAACAAATTGAGAATGACTGACAGCAATGGAGAAAACTGTCCTCAACACACAATGTACATGATACATAAACACTACAGTGATCAGAAATTTTTTTGTTAGTTTTCTTTTCTAGTTATCTACTGTTGTCCACCCTATCTGTTCATCAATCTGTTCATCCTTTCATCTATCCTGCAAATCCAAATATCTGTCCAGTTTGTTCTTTTCATACTGTTTTGTCTATTCATCAAGCATATCTTGTCTGGATAACAATCTATCCTTTCTTTATCCATCTTGCAAATCTATGTATCTTATCCATCCTGACTCTTTGTTAAAAGTGTCTTGTCTGTCCATTCTTTGTAGGGTTACCAACATTTTCAGATTTTCAGTAAGGAACACTTCTGACAACACATCGCATGACACTTGACTCCAATGAAAAGATCTAGATAAATTGCTATATACAAAAAAAAACAGTTTTAAATATTTGCTATATGAAAAATTTAATATTATACATCAGTCAACATTTTCTCTGAACATATTGTTAGGCACTCGCTACCTCGCATCCCGTGCGAGCGAGTGGAAGAGAAGGACAGCAGTTATATGATAGCGGTAGCAGCAAGTCAATGGGATGTTTTGAATTAATCGCATGCTAAACCAAGACCCACGTATCTATTACCAAAAAGTCAGCCGACACAATTCCTTTGCAGCGTGCGCTGCTGACCTTGGTTGTATCAAGTTTCTGTATTTATCTGAAGAATGTTCTAGTGGTTTGCTGCCCTAGTTTCTCTAAGCGGGACTCGGGGTGTATCAAACTTTCCAGGTCAAGGCCAGCAGAGTATAAAAGGCACGTCGGACCTCCGAGCTGGGAGTTGTTGAATGGATGAGTGATTGATTTGAGCAATAGACGATGAGAAGCGGGAGAAGTGACCAGCAAAAAGGAAATCTGCCACTGCAAGTATCAAGCAGAGAAGGGTGAGGCTGGCAGGCTGGACTATTGGACTAGATGTGTATGTGAAAGACAATACAAATGATAGCAACACACAGACTGAACGTGTGTTAATGATGAGCATGAGTTAATTGACTATAACAAAACAGCAACATTGAGAAGGACTTTAATTAGAATTGAAATAGACATTAAATATTGCACTCACTAAGAAATAAAAAGAGTAAGAATAGAGATAGATACATGAGTGCTGTAAGTAATACCAGAGTGAGTAAATTAGAAATCAAATTTTCTTCTTTTATTTTCATTAAGACCTCTATCGCTCATGAACTCACATAAGCCTCTCCAGGCACCTTGTAACAATATACAACAAAATATTAGTTGTAACTAGCCATAATTCAGCATGATTTGAATTTCAGACGTAATCGGCTTTAAAACAGACAACACCAACACACACTGGAAGAAAATATCTCGGCTAGCACCACTTCTACAAACACATTTGTTGACAAAAGCCACACTCTGAATCAATTGTAACTATCTGCGGTGACTGTATTACAGCATCACAGTACCTGTAATTGCAAGCTAGATAAATTACTGACACTGTGTTTATTAATATTGAGTGATATTTTCGAACAAGCCTGAGACAAGGGATAAAAAGAAAGTCACAGGATCATTGCAACAAACTTCTATGGGTGATAGGTAATGTAATAAGGAACAACGGATGTCCAGAGACAACCCATTTGGACACTAGGCGTCCTTGTACAACATGGTTATAAGTAAGTAGATGTTTGTAGGTTGCAGTACTTTGATGAATGCCAGTTATACATTTCCATATGTTAACCTAAACCAGGTGCTCAAAATGGTGGCCCTCTACTTGATTGCAGCCGTTGCAATGTTGATACATTGCCTGGTCGAGCCTCTCAAAGATGTCAGAAGTGATTTAAACTGTGTTGTACACCGCTTGTATTTGTTCTATGATTCGCCACAGGTGTAGAGTACAAACAACACTTGATGTGGCCTCACAGAAAGAAATCGACAGGCATGAAGTCGGGTGACTGTGGTAGTCATGACACACGGCTGCTTCCTCTCCCAATCCACTTACCACCAAATGTTTCGGTGAGGTATTGACGAACACGATGGTTGAAATGCAGTGGGACGCCATCATGTTGAAACCACATGTGGACTTCTTTGTTCAGTTGCACATCTTCTAGTTTCTCATTTGCCATAAAGTTGTGATATGCCTGGCCATATTAACAAGCTGGAAGGATAAAGGGTCCAATACCTTGTTTGTAGACGATGCCAGCCTACACATTCACCACAAACTGTTGTTGGTATAAAAATAGCCATCTCACACAAAACATGCTTCACCTGTAAACACACAAGATGCAAACTCTGGCTCAGCAATGCACTGCTGCATATACTCAGCAATGCACTGCTGCATATACCACTGTGCGAACCCATATAGGGCTTGAAGTCAGCTGGTCCAAGTGCCTGTACCTTTTACATGTGTAATGGATGTAGTCTGTGCTGAAGGAGCACTATTCACACAGAAGTGTAGCTAACGTCCATATGGTGAGTGATCACATGTGTGCTTGTGGGCATGTTAGCCTCAACTCTGTCCAGTACTACTTCTTCATAATGCAGCATACGAACACCTCTTGCTCTGACACCCTCGTGCAGCGGATGGAAGGTCCTATACTTGTGCCATCAGTGTGTGATGTGGCTGCTGTCTGTTGGGGAAGGGTTCCTGACAAAGATATGCTGCTACACATCCACAGCCTCTAGCTTCACCGTACTGCATATACCAGGGTTGCCTCAAATCTGAAATTCTAAATTTCCCTGACTTTTCCAGACGAAAACAATTTTTTTCCAGACCACAATTTCAATATATACATATTACAAATGTAAGTTTTATGCTATTTCAACTTCGAATCGTACTTAATAATTCTACCTAATATTAGCTAAAAGAAGTTGCTGCAATACACCTTCATATCAAATTACAACATATTGCAAGACATATTCCAGAAACCTTTCAATAAAATAGTAATTATTAAACAGAAATTCACACACCTAACACTAATTGGAAATTAATAAATCATTACTAAAATAATTTGTGATAGGAACACATCTCAATGACACTATCCTGTAGAATTGAAGACAAACTTAACCTGCGAACTTCAAGTAGACAATTCATTTTTTTAATGCTGAGAAATAATATTTGACACTATCTATTATCACTTTTACACTAGTTTAAAAACACTAAAATGTATTTGACACATTGCACTGTTATTTGTGCACATGGTCAAGTCGATGCAGTTCCTCATCAATGGCTTCAGTTTCCTTCTGACTGTCCTGAATAAGTTTCCTCCTTTTGGCACTTAACTCTTTCAGCCTATCATGAAACCTCTTTTTTTCAATCTCTCCCTTATCTTGAATGGTTTTATCCAACTTTTTTGTTTGAGAGCTTCTACATACAACTCTCTAGCATTCCTTACTCTCTTGATCATTTTTATAGACAAATCAAGTTTATTCAAGCCTCCTGTTGCATGCACTTCACCACACACTTGTCTTTTAACAACCAAAATCCTCTCTGACTGATTCTCAACAATGCACTCTTTATTGACAGAAAACCCCCTCTCTACAAAGACATTCCCATGAGACAGTATGAAAATCTTTTTCAAGAATTTCAGTAGACTATTTGAGTCATTGCTGGTAGATACCACTGACATCCAAAAATGATCAAGATGCTCCTGTTTGCATGAATACTTTCTCATGGATTCCATCACATCTGGCTTAGAACATACTCTTCTAAATTATCCTTCAAGCTGATTTGGCAATAGCAGCAATAACACCTTTGCAAAGTTTATATTTTAAAGGAGTTTCAAGCACAATGTCTAGAGCATAACCAAACATTCTTTCTTAAAAAGTGCTATTTCTATGTCTGAAACTTGTACACTACGCAAAGCAGATTGTGTATCGTAATCAAGATGAACATTTTTTGATAACCACAGATTTTCTTTCTTCTTTAAATAAATGTCCTGAACTGGTTTTCCAAACAGCATAACCTCATCCTTCACAAATATAGCCATTAATGTTTTTGTAACACACACCAGTTCTGTATGAAGAAATGGTGCCATTGGGGAGCCAGTTTGAAATTCAGTTAATAATGGTTCAATTTCAGTTGCAACGAAACTGAAGAATGAAAGCTTAGGTCCCATGAGTTTATCATTAACCCCCTCATATTACTCAGGGCAAAGGTTTTGTTACTACACTTGTTCACAAAGAAATCTTATGAAAGCAGCAGAACAGTACTCAACGCATTTAACACATTCTAAATCACAGTCGTTTATAAACATCACAATCTGTAATACGTCCCCAACATTACAAATTGAAAACATGAAACTCGCAAAAAACAATTCTCTACTCAGTTGATTTTAAATAAAGTTTTTAAATTTTTTCCATCTTGTTTGTTTAACATTGATATTTTTATATATGAAATTTTAACAAGTTAATGAGAAAGAGGTTTTACACACCGGATTAATGAATATCTAGTAAGAATATTACATTTTTTTTTAAAAGGCAGCAGTACTAATATATTTAAATTCGTAAGTGTACTATTATTTTCTATTAAATTTGATACTAGAATGGTGCAAAAAATTAAACAAATAAAATTAATACGAAAACTGAAAGTTGTAGCCTTCTATACAAGTGCAAAACATACCCGAAAAGAGTAATTATGTTTGTTAAGTTGGCCGATAAAATGTTTATATTGGCTAACATGTTTGCACTTGTGTGTGTGTTGAATGTAACAGGATATTGTTATCAGTTGTGATAGTGCATTGCGCTTGGTTGAAACTGGAAGTTGTTTATCGCCCGGAAGTGGCAGTCCAATGCAGCTCTGAGTGCTTTTGATACAGCCTACCTCTCCAACACAGAGGCGAGGCTCTGTAACCAGCCCTTACATTCACTAGCTACAGATTACTACATAATCAACAGTAGGAATGTGATATGCATGCCACAGAATGCCTACCTCCCAGACACGTTGAACTATTTTACGACGATGTCTGGCGTCTCAACAGAGTGACTCTGGTCAGCCATTCTCTGACCAAAGTAGTTTCTCGTTACACTACCCATCACCTTTAGAAGTTTTGTTGCAATGACCCTGTGACATCCAGTATAACATCCCATTTTATGTCCATACACAATAATTCCTTCAGCCCCAGAATACAGGATAACTTGTACAACACGGGACAGTTGGCATCCATAATTCTGTGTCAAATATGTCCATCTACAAAGGCCCATTCATGCGTGCAAGATGCAAACAGAAGGAAAATGCAGAGTCTTGTTGGATGGTAACTCACCTCCAGGTTCACAGTACCAGTTGTGCCTCAGAAAGAAGTATGCAGCCAAGGCAAAGGTGGTCATGTTGACCATTAGCAGCTGGTATTTGATACGAAGAGAACGAGCTTCAACATTGTCTGAGGGCTCTGCCCTCATGGTACGCAGCAGATAGCACGTCAGCATCATGTACAGTTCTGACGTCACCATGAAAGTGACAAAACACTTTTCATGAATATCTAAGAAAAAACAGAAATCCCAACATAAGGTCCATATATGAAGCAAAGACATAGTAGAAGACATAAGATAATGCTCACATATTGTATTTGCAGAATTTTTGGAAATCCCTTCTCATTAGTTTACGGTCATGACAAAATTTTAATACACATCTCAATTTCAAAAATTATAATGACTTAGTACAAATTACACATTAAAAATTACTATTAATATAAAACAACTTTTAATGCTGCAAGCCAAATACAGTCCTGATTGAACTAGTGTCATTTGAAAACCAGCTGACATTATCTCACGAAATTAACCCAAAAAAATTATTGTCAGACACATTTCTATTTCAAAAGGTGCACTGATTGCAGTTAAGTGGAAAATTGTTTGCACTCAATGTGCATTAGTTTAATGTCTCTACTAGGGATTTTTCATGGAGTATCAATTACAGTTTTACTGATACCATTAACTGTATATTGCGATGTAGTAAACATTTTGAGAAAAATTTATTTTTAATTACATATATTTTTTGCTAAGAGTGGATAACTTTTTAATTTTCTATATTTTTTCAAAGGAAGTTGGGATTATAGGATTTTTCAGCTAGTTAGTTTTGAGATTTTTCCATATCATTTCACTGAAACTGGCAATCGATTCATCCAGATGTTTGTCGGGAATTGGCACTTTTTTTCTCTGGTTCTTCTCAAACACTGTCGGGCTGAAGTTGTCTTTAGCTCTTCACTTTTACTGCCAAAGACCTGTAGTCAACACATATTTCCAGCGGTTCCAGAACATTTCGATAGAATGTTAGCTCAGAAGTGTTTACTTCATAGGTTATGGTGCAGTCGCAGCTTGTTTGTTGTCATGCCAGTTGAGAGTTTGGTGGTACCACCAGAGGTGAGAGGTAGACGTGCTGAAAACAGCACCAAGAATCTAGGCTATTGAGGGGCTAAGGGGAGTGTTGCGGCACGAACGTTTGCCGGTCAGCTGTTGTCTGGGGGAGGGATCCTGGACGCTGATTGGCTGAAGAGGGTGGTATGACGAGCGACGCAAATAGGGTCAGGGAGGCAAGGCCACAAGTCTGGAAGATAGCGGCGAGGTTGGATCTAGCCAATGGTAGGAGTTCATGCAAAAGATTTCCATATTGGCGCGAGGAGTGGGGAGAGACATGGCGCGTAGAGGGAATTTGAGCACCGGCCAAGTTCTATTTTTAGTAACGTAGCTTGGTAAGGAGAGGAGATAGGCACACGCCTAGCTGTGCTCTGCGGGCCTCGCAGAAAATGATCAACACACTTTAAAGAGAAAGCATAGAGGCGGACCAATTTCGCTCACACCAGCTAGCGCCCGCGACAACTTATTCTGTTTCCAACTTTAAATACAAGTACTTTTTTTTTCTAATTTCAACATGTGCCTCTGAAGTTTCAAGTATTGACTGACTGAGATAGATTAGATTGTGATGTTCCAGCCGTCACACTCGTGACTACACAACGTTACATTTATGGCGACTACCAGGGGACTATTAATTAGCCTTTGCAACATTTCAATCAATAGGAGATCCATTTTGCAATGAAGTTACTATCTTGTAATTATTTGAATTTGTCATTTGGAGGTCAGATTTTAAACGTAATGTTTTCAAGTTCTGTTACAGAGGAGAATGAGAACAGAGATTTCAGCAATTAGTATAACTGAAGCCTGGATGTGTTTGTTGTTGGAATAGCAACACAGCTTAGAGTCATGTTTCTTCCCCTTGTCAGCCATGTGTTTTCTTTCGGCAGAGTGCACCAGTGTTTCGAGGACAGCTGTCAGCAAGGACCTGTTGCAAAGTCAAAGTTAAGTGGGAATTTTTATCGGAAATTTTGGTCTAAGAGAGTTTGAGTGTTTTTTGTCTTTGTAGTCAGAGTTTATTTTTTTGTTTTGTGTTTGTATTAACTGAGTGTTTTCAGGGTATAGTGTTTTATTTTGGCTTCAGATGAGAAATGCTGCGATGTTCCACTAGAGACAGGCCTGAACCTTCTAGAGGGAGTTATTAAGTGCGTGAGAGGTTTGCTGACACTTGTTTCTTGCACATAGATAAAGGGAATTCTGTCCAGGGAGAGGCAGAAGGCACATTCAGTCCAGAGCAAGGCAGCAGCTAAAGGACCTCCCATGACAGTCGAGAAACAGGGGGACCATGAGTTTTCTGTCCATAGGTTGGCAGATGGTTAGCAATGCCACTCTGTAGTAAGTTCCAGGTGAACATGTGGTGGTGTTTGTGTTTCAGGTGGAAGAGGGTTGCTAATACTATGGTCCACTGGTCGGGCCTCGGCGATTTACGTCTCTAGGAACTGCCTCAGACACAGAGTCTTTGCAAGGCTGAAAATATAGTTTGCCAGTTGAAAATTGTTTGTCGAAATTACTAATTTTCTTTTTGGTCTGTCTTGGTTTATTTTGTTTTAGGACAGGTCTATTGCCATAGGAATGTTTAAGTTGCTTTACTAAATATTGCAGGATTCTGATGACTGATAAGGAGTGGAACGAGGTGCACAACATAATTGTTTTTTTTTTTTTTTTTTTTTTGGGAGCTCTAATAATTTTTTTCTGGGAAAGAAAGAGAAAATTATTATAACCGGTAGAGAAAATTTGAAAAGTAGTTTTTTGGAAACAAAATTTTAAATGCAAAACCAGTTAATAGTTGTGTTGAATGAATTAAAAAAAAAAAAAAAAGGGGGGGGGGGGGGGAGGGTGTGTGTATGAGTGAGTGTGCCTCTGTCTACACGCACGCATGCACGCACGCATGCACGCACGCATGCACGCACACACACACACATATAGACACACACAGTAGACTCCGGACTATCCCACCTAACAAAAAAGTCGGATAGGCCGGAGTTCTATAACTACTCACTTCCTGCCCCACCCACACCATTAACAATATTGATAAATAATTACACAAAAGTGGAAAGTAGGCCTAAGATAAAAGAGTCAAAACCTACAGTTTTTGGTTTTTGAACAAGTCTTTGATGGATGACTGCTTCTCCCTGTTAGCCCTCTTCTGCGATGAAATGTCCCTCCACTTGCGCAAGCAGATCATATCAGCTGGCATCACTTCCTCCTGCTGGCTAATGTTTTGCAGTGCTGCCTCAATCATCTTGAACCCTTCCGAATGTGGGGTGAGATTTTTCCTGTCAGGATGCCACCTCCTCTTCTTGTATTTCTTCTCCCTGTCTCACCATTTCCATAATATCGTTGTCAGTTATTTCATCAACTTCGTCGTTTACCATCCATTCTCAAATGTCTTCTGCACTGACATTGTCGCAGCCTGGTACTTTTTCCAGCAACGAAACAAGTTTATCATTTCCATCTTTCACTTCGGTTTTACACATGGATTGAAGGTTGAAATGTCCACTTTCACAGTCCAAAAAAACTCTCCAAGACCTTACAAGTGATATGTTTGGAATCTCTTCGCATGCTTCGGCCACCCACCTTATGACACCTAGTATGTCAATCTTTTTAAGAGTGGTTAAGTAGTCTTCATTATTATCAATTGCCAATATCAACGAACTGAGAAGACGTCAGCCATACTTTTTCTTTAACATTTCAATGACACCCTGGTCCATCGGCTGACAAACAGCAGTCACATTGCATGGTAAAAATAAAGCTTTGATGTCTCCATCTGTGAGTTCATCAGAGACCGGATGCGAAGGTGCGTTGTCAAGAATTAGCACAGCATTTCTTGCCAAATTGTTATCTTTCAAATGTTTTTCTACAGCTGGTACAAATTCATTTTGGAACCACATTTTAAAGATTTTTGAATTCATCCATGCTTTCTTTTGATGTGTGTAATATAGGGGTAGTGATTACTGATTGCCCAGTTTTTTTAAAAGCTCTAGGTTTCTCTGATTTTGCTATTAAAGTCAACCTAAGCTTGTGGTTGCCGGTTGCAGTACTGCAAAGCCAAGATGGTGACTCGTTCCTTGCTTTTCTTGTCTCCTGGTGCAGCTGCTTCATTTTTTTATGAAAAAGATTTTGTAGGGAGCATCTTATAATTTAAACCGGTCTTATCACAGTTGTACAAATACTCCCCAGAAATTCCCTCCTTTTCAATAAGATTACAAAGATAGAGATAGTCTTTGAACAAAGGTACAGCCTCTTTATCAGCAGATAAAGCCTCCCCAACTATGGTAATCTGGCGAATACGGAATCGTTTTTCCCAACAATCTTACCATCCATCACTGGCAGTAAATTCTGAATCCTCTCCTATTTGTCGCTTAATTCGCAATGCTTTTTTGTGCAATATCAGCCCAGTAACAGGCAAGCCTTTTCGTCTTAAATGTTCATGCCACAAAGATAAAGCTTCCTTAATTTCTTTATGCTTACCTTTCAGCATGGTTTTTCTTACTTTCATTCCACTTCCACTAACTTGGGCGGCACACCACTTTTCAATTTCTGCATGACTTTTATTTCAATTACCAAGTGTACTTTTCCCAACACCTAACTCCAAAGCAATAGTTTCTGCAGTTACACCAGAGTCTAGTCTTTTTATAACATGTAGTTTTTCCTCCATAGTCACTACAACCTTTTTTCGTTTATCACCCATTTCCTGAGCTTCAGTAAAAAAAACAATGAAGCACACAACAAACAATTTACAAAAGTAACCAGGAACAGTGGCAAACGTATTCCATGCTTGTTGACACCCGATACACAACTGATGGAACAAAGCGCAGGTAGCAGGGAGTGGGAAAATCCACCTTTTCATGTCAAAACCTGTGTTTTGCACACGACATGTAGGAGGATCATACCAGATGCCCACTTGCAATGTCTTGTCAAAGTTGCGATCTATGCAGGCATGAAAAGTCAAGTAGAGCGTTCAAAAAAATTATTCCTCATTTTATTACAGAGAATAAATTTTTTGGAACTAGGCCAGTCGCGAGCCGGATACTTGAGAGTCTATATATATATACACACACACACACACACCGGCAACAGCCAGCGGCGCTAGAGCCCATGATCCATGATGGCGGTCATGTGTTCCGTACATGCGCAAAGAGGCAGATAATTTTGAACTTTCATATAAATGCTATTTTCAGTGTAAAATATGTTATATTGTCTTTTCAGTGTTTAATACGTCTTAAAATGTTTTAAAGTGTTTGAACTAATTTTAATTGTTTGGTTATAAACATTCAAAGTGCCCGCCGCACCGAGATTAAGAACACTTAATATTCCGGCATGAACGCCATCACAAAAAAAAACATTAAAATAATATTGAAATCCATAAGAAAACTATACAATTGTAAAACAATATTTAATTTAATTTGTGCCATTTTATTTTCAATATAAAATATTTCACTCGGAGTGCAAAGCACTTCCGCTTATGTGAACCCTGTAGGCGGCCATGGTAGGTCCATGCAACGCTTGTATCTGGACAGTCTGTCGAGGAGAGCTGGTGAGGTAAGACACTGTCACGTACGCACTACAACTTTTGTTCACTGATTTAGGTTTCCATAGTAAATTTAGTTTACTCGTTAACCTTTGCTTGCGTACGTTTTTGCCAGACATTTTCCCCAGCATTATGCTTCCGCTTTATTAATTTCTTGCATCCTTGTGGCATTTTTAACTTAATCGAGGAGGAGGAGAAAGATGTCGGGGAGGTCACGCGACCCGCACATTTTGAATCAGGCGCCATCCGCCTATGTTTACGGCATTTCATTGCAACTTCTGCATTATTCCTATACACAATTTTAAGAGCTTTGTTTTTATGTATTTATTTGAGGGTAGTTTTAGTATTTGAATATTTTACGGCAACATCACATATAAACACGTGGCCGACCGACGCCAAGTATTTATATATGCCATCATTGCGTTTCAAGAGCTTATTTATGTAACATCATATCTGCAATCATTTACTTCAGGGTTCTAAGTCAATTTTTATTCAGGGTTCAATATATTTTTCACGTAAATTGATGCTATTTTTACTTCACCACGCTGTCACGTTAATATTTGATTTTACCGCAATCAGGCATGTTACAAGCCTGTAACCACTTTAATCGTAAAGAGAATCACTTTCTCTACAAGAACAATATTTGATCTGAATTTAGTTTGCTGTTTTCATGCAGAAATATTGCAATTTCACCTGCACCACATGGTCCACTATGAACTTCATCCAGTGGCATCCGCGCCATCTAAACTTGTTTTCACACGTGTGTGTTTATTGTGAATATTCATCTCGTGTCCCATCCTTGAGAACCCTGAGTCTCAATAGTGCGGTGATTGGGAAGCACCGCTGGTGACCAAATTACCAGTACGTATTTGTGTCATTGTTCTTCTCGTGTCTCACCCGACGGCGTCAATATATGTGTGTGTGCGCACGTTTATGAATGAAGAAAAATTAACAAATTTAATTGTAGCCACGTTTAAAAAACATAGCATGTTATGTAAATAGAGAGTTGGGAAAAAATTATTTGTGATTTTGAAAGACTAGTATTTTGTATTCGTTGTTTAATGTACACAAGTAAGTGTTAGGACTAAGCAGCAAGTGTCAGCAAAGTAGCCTCTGTTCTGGATGGCCAAGTAGTTCATTGAGAATTTTTAACTGAGACTAAGGCAAGATTTTTTACAGGGGTAAAAGTTTAATGAGTTGATTAGGAATTTAACTTTATTATCTGTCGTTGAAGAATGTTTGTATCACCCTCGCCCAGTCTTTTAGACTTTTGCTCAGTGTTGCACGGACTGGGAGGTGCACAAAGAATCTTTCTAAAATGGGCAGACTTTTGGTAAATTTGGAACTGGTTGGTGCAACGAGTAGTAAACACCCATGTGTTTCAGACCATCTGTCAAGAAAAAAATTAGCTGTTTTGAGCCAGTTTTCAAAACTGAACTGTAGTACCCACGAGTGTGGTGAAGTGAAGAAATGGAAATTTGTTTTGGTAGACTCTGGAAAGGAGGCAGTAGACAGTGTAGGTGCTGGGAGTTGAGTAGGAGGTAGGAGAGGACCCCCCCCCCCCCTTTTTGTGTTCCAGGTTACTATTACTACTGCAGAAGAAGAGGATGTGTGTGCAGGAGTGATTAAGTTTACTGCCTGGTGGGACTCAACTTTTCAGCACGGAATCATGAAGAAGTACCAGTCAGCATCGCACAGGATGAAGTGAGCAACAGAGCCTAGGAATGGTGGCGGCCGTAGACGTAGATGTCGGCACAGAGGGTGTTGTGGCAAAGAGGAGTTCGTCAGAGTTGTGTATCCAAACACTCCCCCCCTTCCAGCGTTAGGTCAAATTAATGTCCACCTGTGTTCCCTGTTTGTTGTGTTAGGGCGGGAGCGTTGTAATGTTAATGCTTGGGTGAATTTTTTTAATGGATTATCTAAGTAATGTAAAGGGTAATTTGTTCACCTGCAGGAGTTTGGAATACTGAAAGTTTAATTTTACTTCTTGTGGCAGAAATTGAACTATTAAGATTTGGACAGAGATAAGCTTGAGTGTTGTAGCTCAGGGAGGCCAGGTTGAGGTTGTTTTATTGACATTTTGGAAGTTTACCGGACTGAAACTTCTGCAGCGCAGGCACCCTGATGAAATTTTTGGCCGGGGAAAAATGTCAGAAATAATTTTCGAACATACAGATTTGGCACTATTCTGTGTTTGATTATCTCTGCAGTAACTGAGAAAGTTAGCATGGCATCGCTGCATGTGTGGTGCTAACATTTCGCAGAGAAGAGAGTGCTGTCCACTTGGCAGTTCAGTGTTCTACTTCTGTGAAGTGTACAGTTTTCACCAGCACGATCTGGCCTGTTGTAAAGTGTGTGTACTTGGGGTGCCGGGCAGGCCCTAGTTCAGCAGTTGAAGTCTTGCAAATCAGCAGTCTCAGCTATCGTGTCATGTGGCACATTTGTACGAGGTCAGTGAGTCACTGACCAGACACTGATGAGTATGGTTGCTTTACGAGTTGTGCCGATGGCCTGGCATGAAAGAGTGCAAATTGGAGCGCCAAAGAGTGTGTGAATTAAGGCTAAGCAGGAGCTTGGGGCCCGTCTAAGCCTGGATCGGAAGTTACATCTATGAGCCGGGTGAAGTGCAGGAGCATGATGGAAGTTCGCCGCAAAACAACTGGTCACAAGTATTAAGTATGCTGTGATCCCAGCGAGTAACAGCATTTTCCTTGCATCCTGTAGTAGCATGGATAGGCCGAGGGTATAGAGGGGCTGTAGTGGATTGTCGAGGGACTGTAAACCAGTAAAGCAGGAGTTAGGTGAAAATTTAAGATTAAAGTAGGACCCTTTAAAGTGGATGACCAATAACATTTAAGATGTTTAGCTAATTTTATACAAGCTTCCATAGTTACACACTGTCCAGATATCTGTTTTAGAAGCAATGTCAAATAAATTCAGTTTAACTGTTTCGGGAAGCATTATGCAATAAATCAGGTAATTATCAATGAAAATCAGCTGCCTTATTTTATGTTTTAGACACCCCCCCCCCCCCGCTTTTGAACTTAGTACCTAAGTATAAGTTAAGGGTAGAATTTTTACCGAGGACTAACCCCCTAGAACTTTCTTGGAAGAATGGAATGAAAAAAAAAGAGTGCTCTTGGGTCAGACCCCCCCCCCCCCCCACCCCTTATATTTAACAATCTTTATATACCATCTGAGTTATATTTTAAAACTCCACCACCCAAATATGTTATGGGTATGGGTTTCAATGGAAATGAGTACGGGAAGGGCCTGTACCGTGACAACATAACACATATTATGATTCCAACAACTATGTATGTACATATAACAATGAACAGCTAAAACAAAACTGTATACAGTCCTAATATTAACTAATTAAACTCTAATAATTAGTTTCTTTCTTTCTATCATTCAAAAGTACATGCATGTTATGCACAAAGAATAGAACATTTATGCTGAGATTTGGCTACTGTAACAGTAAAATTAAAAATATTTTTATCTGGTAAATTGAAGCCTTTATTTTTGTAAATAAAATGGATAGTGCATATGTTTTATTTCAATATGTACACGACATACAAAAAAGTACTCTCTTGCATTTTTAACTTTAAATATGGCAATTAAAATTTTAAGTGTATTATGGGAAAACAATCACATCTACGACAAAAATGCTCACTAAGTTTTTTTTATGTAAATTTAACTGTTTTAAATTTATATGAACACAATTTATGTGAAAACAATACTACCCAAGATGTATTAGAAAACATGTTTTCTCTGTACATTTTTACAGTGTAACATGGCTCAAATCCAATATGGCTTTTGATACATTATTTCTTACATCAAAATGATGGTCTGTACCAGAAATCCTCTTTCTGCAATTTTTTCCAAAGAAATTGTTTAAAATGCCTGAAATGCATTTGAAGTAATCTGATCTGTCAATAAAGGTACTGTACTGACTGACCTTATAATAATGTATGGAGTATTTGGAATGACCACTGAGTATACAAGAAACCTGTGACATTTTTCACATCCCAACTGATTTGTGAACAGAGGTATGCACTATATGTTTATACAGTAGACCCTCTCTATACCAAACCTATTTAAAGTGACAGACTTTCTTCAACAACTTGTCTTTAAGGAACCATACAAAACGTGGATGACAAAACTCTGAATTGGAGGGAAATCTGTTGAAAAATAAATTTTTTGCACTGTTTCTGTTGCTTCACTTTGCCTTGCTGTTGGTGAGCACTGTACCTGCCAGACCAGCTCATATTTAAAGCAGATACCAACCCTCTAGGCCACTAGTGATAATGACTCCAGCCCATGGCTCCACCTGTCAGGTGGCTCAATATTTCCGAGCGACTGTCCTCAATATTTGTCATGCCGTTATGCTTTCTCCCCCCCACCCCCTGGTTTTACAACTTTACTTGGGTTATTAAGACTTGGATTTCTCTTGGGTTTTGATTACTGCTTGTTGACAATTTATTACACTTAGTTTTTTTTTTGGACATGCCATTAGCAGTGTGTAAGTCTACAAATTGACACACAAATACAACTCGACTGCCAAAAAACAGCACGTCGTCCTCCAATTGTGGCCTTCACCTGTCCACCAGTCCATTCTCCCTTCCTCACTTCCAGCCATCTCCTCCCCCCCCCCCCCCCCTTTTTCTGGGTTCATCCTTGCAGTTCATCAGACAAAACAAACATGACTTTCAGTGCTTTTCAGGGGTCGCCAAAATGGTCCCAACCAAAAAAAAAAATTTCATTTTTTAAAAATAAAACCTAGTGGGTTGGTTTTAAAAAAAAACTTTTTTTTTTCAAACCCTAGTACTTTTATACCCTCAGTTGAAACGCGTTTTTCAGTAACCTGGGTTTTGGAAAGTAGTGAGTGTGTGTAATATAAACAATGAAGCTTCTGTTTTGTTCGTAAATATGCTGCAATAAAGTACACAGCATTCAATGTTACAGTTTTCATAATTTCTCGGCAACGAAGGAGGTTGTAGGTAAACTTCTGTGGTCTCATTTTATTCGGGAGACATCCGTTTATTAATATAAATTAATATTTTGTTCCAATATTGTTACATTAAATTTAGCAAAAGGCCACCAAACATAGAATTTTTACGGCGAAAAACATAGGCTGTGTCCAACGTTAATGTTTCAGTGACAGATTGGCCACGAAGGAAGTAGTAGATACTCTTCTGTGGTATCATTTTAGTATTTAGAAAACATCTGACTATTGAATTAAATTAATATTCCATGTTGATTTTATGCCAGACAAGATTGAACATGGACTTATGATGCTCGTTTTATCCCTGCACAGCTCAACCTGTCATAACAACCTTTTTTCTGGAAACAGTGAGGGGAAATTTTAGTAAGGTTCTACTGTATGTAGTAAAATATTATACATTTATAATCTTATATTCACAACTATTCATGTTCTATTAAGGGTGTTTTCTCAACTCAATACCAATCATAGGTATACTATACGGTTTCATATTGTCATGTATTAGTAACAAAACCTTGACATGCTCCATATCCTTATTGTATTTGGCATGTTCAGTGAATTACAGAGTACACTAAAATAAATAAATAGATAAATAAAAATATTAGACAAGCACTCTAAACTCTATGATATAATGAAGTATATAACTAACATACAATAGTTTTCTGAGGATGTGATGAAGGTGAGGCCGATGAGGGCCATGTTTTCTACAACATTCAGCCAGCATGCAATTGCAGCGAGGAAATGACTCCACTGGAACAACACACTCTGATAATACTTGTAGTACATCCGGGCCACCAGAAACCTTGGTCCGGCATGGATGGCTATGGCTGTCTTCCAAACGTATTTCTGCGGAGCATACGAGCCAATCGCTGCAGATATTGAAGGTAAATAATTGGGGACCTGGAACAGCCCAAACACCTGATACAGTAATGATATTATGGTCATCTTGCTATTCAGGCCAGTTATGTCACCTGTATAAAGGAATAAAAGAACTTTTCAGCAGGTGTAGGCTACTGCAATTAATTTAATGTATGCAGACAAACACAAAAATGCATAAATAAGCAGCAGATCAACTACTACGCAGATCTATAACTGTTGTTAATATGAAAATGTTGGCCATGATAAGACCTGCTTTTAAAAAAAATACGACTGAATCACCACTCTCACAACATTTCTCTGTTCCAAAGACTGATGACCCATGTTCTAAATATTGCACATTGATTTTAAAGAAACATGAATATTTCTATGCATGTATAATGGCTCATGTTCTCCAAACTTGGTTATTGAGGTAATATTGCTCATTTATAAATGAGGATTATAACTCAAAGTTTTGGATTACCTCAGCACATAGACACTTGACAGATGTTTTGGTGTTGACCAAAATTCAACAATTTGTTAGAAATGCAAAATAACCACTGCAATAACTGATCAGTAAAAAAAAATTATTTTCCAGCAAATATCTGACTGTGAATATACATACGCAGTTACACGTTTACACACACATGCAATACATCATACACCACTACATCATCACTTTCACAGGAAGGGACCAGTCTTGGACAAAATGTGTGAGTAACAGTTGGTTACAAGGGTTGTATTTGAAAAGTCATAACAAGACAACTTTACTATCTGGCCCCCTTGAAAAATACATTACATAGAACAATGCAATATTCAGCTCATCGGAATTCAATGCCAGATTTGCAATGCACATGCCCTCCACTGCTGTGATAATAGTATTCTTGATACATACTTCAGCTTCACTAAGATTAATTCCTTTTTCATCTGCTTGGTGTTCAATTAGAAATGTATGACATGGGACTAGGCTTCTCTGTCATGTATGTAATTGTTACGTGTCGCTGGTCTGCACTGACCTTGGCCCATCCTACGTGAGTGAGTGGAAGAGGACAAAGTTGTTATATGATATTAGGCGGTAAGTAACAAAAATGTTTGAATGACAGGCGAGTGATAATCCAAGATGTGCATACCTTATAAAAAGCGTACCACCACAATAATCCCTTTGCGACATGCACGCATGACCATCAGATTGAAATTCTGCACTTATCTGAAGAATTTTTTAATGGTTTATTTCCCAAGTTTCTCTCAGCATGACTTGGGGTGCGTAAAACTTTTCAGATCAAGGCCAGCCAGTATAAAAGTGTGACGGGCCCTCCAAACTGGGAGTTGATGAGTGGATAGAGTTTTAGCGATACACCACAACCAAGGAGAGAAACGAGTGGCAAGAGAAGTGACCAGCAGGAAGAAAATCTGCAACTGCGAGCATCGGCACAGTGAATAGTGCAACTGGCCGGCTCGACTATTGGACTGGACGTGTGAGTGAAAAACATTACAAATGATGGTACCAGACTGAAAGTGTGTTAATGTTGAATATGAGATAATTGACTATAACCAGAGACATTATGAAGATGTTAATTAGAGTTCAAATGGACATTAAATATTGGGCTCACTGAGAAATACAAAGAGAAATAGTGGAAATAGATAGATTAAAGCTGTAAATAATAGCTGTAGGAATAAATGAAAAAATCAAATTTAGTTCTTTTATATTATTAAGATCTTCTTCCCTCAGATATCCTGTAACAGTATTACAGTAATCATGGATTGATTACATGCAGGAGTACTGTAATTATATGAAAAAGTTATATACTTGCACATAAACTATGTACAGAGAGTGATATGTGTAGAATCCAGATATTACATTTGCTCTGCTGTTTCTGTACACAGGATGGAAGATGCATGCTGCAAGACATTACACAGCGAGTCAAAATTTTTTGATTGCATATAAAAAAGCCAAAGTTTACACAACCATAATACATATTCAATTAGGTGAAACACTGTTACAAAAATAATTGTGCAACCATTTAAATTAAAAGGCTTAAATTTAATTATCAAATAAAAATACCTGGTGCAAAATGTACAAAGACCATTCAAAACATTGTACACATCATTTCCACAACTTTGGTGATAGTGTGGGGGTCATGTAATACAATCTTAACAGTGTCTATTTCCTGCATGTGTAATGGATGTGCTATGATGTCAGGAGTGCATTACAAGCACATCTACACATATGTGCTTGAAATGAAAATTATAACTATGTTAAATTACCTACATAAACTGATGTGTTCATTTTCCACATCACATTAATAAATCATAACAAACAGAGTAATAACACAGTCAAATGTTTGCACCTTTACACAAAGAAATGATAATATGGTTGGCAATGCTAGTTCACAAGACAAATTATATTTTGATATGCTTCTCACCAGGTTATAGATGAAAGTTGAAATATAGGTGTCAGTGTCCTGTCCATAGAAGTTGGAATTACATAAAGGGGCTACTTGTACAAGATGAGTAAAGGTTGACCCTATCACCAACTTGTACTTCCACAAACCCATCCAAAATGTGGCAGGCAATTGATGTCACATCATACATTAATTTATCAAGCTCACAAATGCTATAACAAAACAGCAAGAATTGTTCAATGATTTATCTGAAAAATTACTAACATAAAAGGGACATAATTTAAATTAACTAATTCATTATGTATAACTATTTCATTTTGTTGTATGCATACACCAATTAACTAGTTATTGGTGATATAAGAAAGTAATAATTTATGTTGTTGTAGTTACAAACATTCTTGCTTACACTTTTCAGAATTTATTTTTCCCACATGCAAGCCATTCTCTAAAACTGACACTAACCAACATGACAACTGTAGTGGATTGGTACAAGCAGGTAATGTAGTGCGAGTTGGTAAGCCTACACTGGCGGCACTACTACCAGCGGCAGGTAGTAACATGGCGGTTAGCAGTAACAGAGAACAGACATATTGTATGTTGTAAGTGAATAGAGAAGTGGAATAACGATAAGTACATAACAGCAACTATGATGTTGGAGAAGGGGGGGTGGGGGGCAGAGGGACAGCGTACCTCTTCTATAGTACTGGAAATGACAGTATGGCATTTGTCCCAACCCTAAGTTTGACATCTACATTCAATAGTGAAGTACCTAATTTTCTCTCAAACCACATGAATCAAAATATGTACCTATTGAAATGAATGAGAGATGCATTACTGAATTTTACTATCAACTACTATCTTGCGAGACCATCAACTACAAAGCTAAACAGTTGCCTTGGCCGTTCGGTGTGCTTAGATTCCCAGAACCTTGGCATATTAGTGAAAAAGTCATGTTGAAAGAATTTTGCACGTCTAAGGCATAAAAGCGTGGGAGCACTATGGGCGACCGACACATGCACATCAACTCTCTCGTTGTCTCTTCGTGCAAAGCACTGGACTGGCGTACAGTCTTACCATTGATAACGTGCCTCTACGAGACTTTCAGCGGAGACACTAACATTTTATGACATAATAAAAACAATGGTTTGATAACTTCCCTATTCCATTTTTAATGCTTTGTACTGAAATGTACATACTGTACCTAAAAATGACTGCGAAAACACCTATTTGAACCATTTTCACTATCACAAAAACATGCTTATAGAGAAATGGAAGAACTGGAAAATATACAGACACATAACATTTCTTCAATGCTATTCGTAAGCAGGTCTCACTGAAACACGGTCGACAGTTTTTTTATATAACTTTTCTGCTGGAGCTCTGCATACCATTCGGCAGCCACCTTAAATATAAACATGTGAAGAGGGGAGGGGGGAGGTTTAATGTGATTAGGCTCATTTCACACACAGCGACCGAGTGGCTGCAGCTCAGTGGGTGTCAGACAACACGCGACAGCAGAGCTGCCATCATATTGCAGCAGCGCTGCTGTCGCGTGGTTGAAGGACGGCTCCCGCATTGCTGCATATGGCTGCTGTTGACAGAAATCAGTCCCAACAATTCAGCTACAATATCATCTCTATCAGTAATAAATATTTTTGTCCATTGTTGTTTCAGTTGCAACAATGTGCAAATTTCACATATGCCAATTATGTTATTCAGGGATAAAAATCCATAACGACAGTTTCCCCTGCAATGAATTTGGTTTCCTTGTTGCTTACATCTGGATATTTTATGTTTCAAATAGCACAATAATTTTCAAAATCTATGGGCGGCGGTGGTGTAGCGGTCAGACTACTCGCCTCCCACCACTGCGAACTGGGCCAATTGCCGGCGGGTTGCTCCCGGATTATCGCATGTGGGAATCGTGCCGGACAATGCAACTGGTCTGCGGGTTTTCTCAGGAATCTCCCGTTTTCCCGCCCCTACATTCCGATGATGCTGCACACTCATGTCACTTCCCGCTCATTGGCTCTCAAGACCTCGATGTTACGAGGCACCCAAATCTCTTCACCATCAGCTCCATTCTCAATCTCAGTCATATTTTCTCACTCATTGCATACTGTCGCGGACGCAACCTGGATAGCGAAGGCGTGCCAGGCAAGTTCGAGAGCCGGAGTAGGCAACCCAGATGCGGTAGGCAGTGTTTGGAGAAACGGGTAAACAAGGGGTAGCAGGAAGGAAGAGGCCAGTGGCTAAGCAAGAATACATAAGCATGTGCCAAGGATGCAGTGCCCCCCAGATTGATACTAAGACTTCACAACAACGAGGTGCTGCTAGAGGTCAGCATTGTTCAGCAAGAGCCTCTGTCGACCGCCGCGCAACTTCAACATAATTCAGTGGTGAGCCTAAACCCTCCTTAGGCGCTAGGCTGGACCGTCGAGAATATTGATACGCGGAAACAATTTGGATATTGCTATAATTACATTAACTAGCTAATTGCTAGCAGAGATTACTTGATCAGCATAAAGATATCGTACCAGAAGATTGTAATCTACTTTGGATTGTTTTAACGTGATTGACATTGTACGTTAGAGTTCAATAAAAGCGAGTATCAATTGTAATGAAATTTGAGATCTTAATATTTCTACGTCTAGCTACTAAACCCCCCAGCTAATATCTTGTGCAGTAGCCCCGAAGACAACCGTACCAATATGAGTAACCTTTGTAGCTTCCTTGTAAATGCAAACACTATAGCCAGACAACTGACGGCAATAATGTGTCTTGTCGTCAGCAGGCAGTGCTGCAGCAGCGCAACAGCCGCAAGTTAGTAGTGCGATAGTGGTGTGTCTGCAGCGTTGTTAATTCTATCACTGTGTGTGAAAGCTATCATGTGACATATTACACCACTAGCGGCGATATTTAAAAAAAAATGCTCCCTAGTGAGTTAGCACTCACGTTTCAAGTGATTCTTCCTCCCTCATTGTACCACTAAGTGCGTTACTGGATTGTGGTTTAGAAGCTGTGTTCTGTTTAAAGTTTACTACTATTGGCTTTTTTCCTGGTGATCGTTTCCAACACGGAGAAGTGGCTTGTTCGTGTACCACTAAAAAGCCTGATTTGCAGGTACATTGCTATAGTTGAGCATTAAATTAGTTTTATTGTGTCTAGTAAATTTTTTGCTATAAGGTGTTTTAAAATTTTTTCCTGTTGAACAAGTGTGAGTTTTAACGTGTATGTTTTATGTATTGTCGTATTAGTGTTGGCAATTTCATCTGCTTCAGTGAATTATTTTTTCGCTTCTAATAAAAGCAAAAAAGTTATTTAAGAGCTACAATGAACTAAGTTCATCTTTCCGAGTCATAAAGAACCAGACACTGTTGATTCGGGCAAAGAAAATAGTTATAAAGTGTTTCTTGTATGCCTATATTTTATTGTTACATTTGTCTCAATTTTGCCGTAGATTTTATGTTCAAATTCTAAAGTGCAAGTGTGTTTTTCTTATGTAGACCTAATGGTGCATTTGTGTGTGTAATAAGTATTAGTGTATGTTTTCTAATACTCCTCATGAATTGCTTCAGAGTCATACTCCAAACCGTATGACTAAGGCTGAAAATCTGTTATAATAATAAACATTTGCAAAAAATTAAATTGCGAAATCACAACAGATATAGCAAATTTTTTTTTTGTTTTATTCAGTAGTTTTATTTAATTGATTTTAAACCACGAAAACCATTGCTTGGCAAGACAGAAATACTGGTTTGTCCTCTGCACCATGACATAAGATGATCATGATCTCTCACAGAATCAGCATTCAAAGGCTTTTCACATATATGGCAATGGGTAGCTGTATCATAAACAATTTGTTCTTTCCGAGTTAGTGGAAGCATTGGTTTTTCATTTGTGTATATATCACCAATAGACTTTGCTTCTTCCATTAGCATTTTAACGAACATAGTAGATGCATCAGGCCCTTTATAAGTTACTGGCGGTTTATAGTACTCATGTTCGTATTTTACATAGTAACAGAAGATAATAGGCTCATGTTTTTGTGCAACATTCGTCGGAGTTTGGTTGGCAAGTTTCGATTTTAGTCAACAAACATTCAAAATCAGCATATATCACAAACAGAACTCTCAAAGAATGATTTTGGTTTTGAAATCTTAATATGTCATTTTTTCCTTTAGATGGTAGTTCAACTCTAACACCATCGTGATCTCGACAGTCTTGTTCGTGATCTTTTAGCTTATTTACAGAGTAGAAATGTTGCAAACATCTATCACATAAAAATATTTTGTGATTATTTTTCGTTACTTATGATGCGATAAGTCTCGAAAGACTTTTTACCCAGCAGTAGTGGTCATTCTTTTCGTCTTTGATATAGAGTAGGTTTATGTACATATCCGTCTTATTGTTTGTTATTATTAAAGGACAGATTATATATCTCTTACCGCCATCTTCTTCTTCGTATGCGTATACATTAATAGAAATTCCACTTCTCTTCTCAAAGGTTGGTATGCTAGCCAATTTCATTGGAAATTCCAAACCCTTAAGTGCATCATCAAACTCATGTTCGTAAGCTTCGTGTTTATACACTCTTTGAGGGTCTTTTTTTACTTGATGCAATGCAGATAGAACAGACCACAAAAAACATTTTTGATCATCGTTCTTAACATTAATTACTGCCTACTTAGTTTTGATTTTTTCTGAGAGATCAACATAAGAACTGCCCTTGAATGGTACATATTTATTTATTCGCACTTCTAGTTTAAATATTCCGTTGAGTGCCCACTGAGATCCCTTTGCTTCGAATGCCCCCATCTCAGCTATGATTTTCGATATGCTGTTGGTATAATATTCTTCCAGATTAGTCGATTTCTGTATAATTTCGTTCTTTGTTTTAAAGGAGCTTTATACATATTCAATATTCTCACCAATTCACCTTTTGTACTCAGTGAAGAGTTTCATATTCACTTTGAATGATTTTGAATGCTTACAGATTAGCCCTGTGACAGGTTCTTTTACATTGTTTAGGAAATGCTTTGGGTCTTTGTATGCATTCACATTCTTTACAGCATAAGTCTTGATCCTACTTTGAAATGCTGTTTCAATTTCTTCTACACTGAATATGGGTGGGTACTTATGAATTTTACTTCTCAAGTGACTTCTTATGAGAGACAGTTTGTAATAGTGGCTACATGTTTCACATTTCACTTGTTTCTCTCGGGGGAACTTCTGTTTCGATATTAAGTGTTGTGGCACTTCAAAAATTTCCCATGAATTTGTTGGTTCATGTGATTTATTACGTATTGGTGTAAGACCTTTGTGCAATCTACTTTTAAGATGGCTTCTTGAGAAACGGTTTTTAAAAGTGTTTACAAGTGTCACACTTGACATACTTCTCTTTAGATGTCTTCTTCTTTCTTTCTACAAAGACGCCTTTCTTAAACTTATATTCTTTCCAAACATTACCAGTTGCGTTAACCTTTTTCATTGCCATGGTCGTTATCATATTAGACATCGGTTGATTTTTATTTGCGCTCATTTATTATGTACAATATTTTATTTTTTACACATTCAAATTTCTTGAGCCACTCTTTTTTTGCAATCGTTCAGTTTGGACGAATTAAACGTCTGATCCCAGGCGGACGAATTTTTTTCGCCATCGCACGGCATGATAACACGATGTTCGCACAGTACGTTTTGTTTCTGTGAGCAAGAAGTTTGGGGAGGCAAAGAGAAAACACAGTCAAACATTACATTCCGCGTGTCTGACTTTATCAGTTCGCGTTGGTACAATCACACCGTTTGGGAAGATGTAAATTGTGTGTGTTACGATTAGAGAGAAGTGTTTAACGGCTCGCGAGCCGTTAAACACGCCATAATGGCAGTACCTGCAACTCGTTGACGCTTTAATAAAACAAAATAGAATGCCTTTGTTTAGCACCCCAATCCACCATTCCATCATATGCAAAATTTATACCTCCACGATTAACACCGTCTAAAACTTTTTCGCTGAAAATCTGAAGATATCTGTCTGGTAAGGTTACTTTAAAATTTCCAAAAGTAATTACCACTTTGTATCCATACCATGTATCAGATATTTCAGCATGGTCTATGGGATAGGTCTGTCCTATTGTAAGTTCGGAAAGTTTCTTAAATTGTTGGGTTCCGTTCAATACATTTAGCAACTGGTATATCTTTATTATGGGCAATATTTTATTCTTTTACGTATTCAAATTTCTTGAGCCGCTCTTTGCAACTTTTTGTAGTCACTTTTTGCGGTTGCACTCTAATGCAACTTTTTACAACTGCATCCAAATGCAACTGCTCCCAAACACAACTTTTTGCAGTCACTTTTTGCACATGCCCCAAACAAAACTTTTTGTAGTCACTTTTTGCGGATGCACCCAAACTCAACTTTTGCAGTCACTTTTTGCGGATGCACCCAAACGCAACTTTTGCAGTCACTTTTTTTGTGGCTGCGCTCGAATCGGCAGCTGATGTTTTGGATCAGGAAAACAAACAGTAATTTTTTCTGATGGTTTTCTGATGGTCACGGGCTGCACTCGAACCGGCATTTCTATACTACTGACTTCCACTAGAAATGTAAGTTTATATGGAAGTGTGCATTACTTAGAAAAACTTTTCCACCCATTTGTGAGACCAGGGCAACCAAGGCAGCTTTCAAACTGACATCAATTAAGCATTAAATATTATCCATTCTCCAATAGCCAAAGCTACGCCTGTTTACCTAGCAATCTACATTTCACAAGAAACTACCAAGTGATTCAGTAATTCTTAATTTTAAGCTCATTATATACTAACTATTAGGTACTGTATATAAAAAAATAACATTAGGCATAATTGTATTTTCGTACTGATAATGTAACAGCACCCTGGATTGTACCACTTTCTCAACATCTTGATAACATGAACAGATGTTACATGAAATTTCCCAAGTTTTATTGAAAAATAATGAAAACATAAAAGATAATCTAAACGTAGCTTAACAAAATTATCGAGACATAAACGGGACTCAGGGTGGTGATCTCAGATTGCCTCCCCCCCCCCCCCCCCATCCTAGAACATTAAGATGATACACCCTGCTGGTGACAATAGAAACTAATGGCTTGAAAACTGATGCATTTCAAGAATGGATATTTTAAGATCACTGTTAAGAAACTATGGGCCACATGCATACTTGTATGGAGTCTAGTCAAAAGTGAAAAGAACTTGAGGGTTTCTACCTGCTGCAGCTATTTTGCATGTACAAGGTCTTGCAATGAATCAGCTCTAGGACCAACTCTTGCACACTCGCCACTTAGTTCACTGCCTCTATGCACAATTTGCATGTAGGCTTTCTCCCGGAGACTCACCAGAACCTGATTTTACATAGTGACCCCATATTTTCTGGCACAATTATAAAGAACAAAGTATAGTAAAACCCTTTTAAGATGTTCCCTGTAAAAACGTTCTTCTGCATACTAATATCTAAAAATTTTAACAAGTTTTCCTGAAAAATAAACATACATATTCCAGTATTTTTTCTGAATTTCCTTAACAAGATTTTGCCATATGACACATGTCTAACGACCACTTTAAAGTTTGTGTATTGGAAATTAAGTGGATAATACTGTTTTCTGACAACACCTATTTCAGCCATTTTCACGCCCGAAAAAATAATCTTTGGAGTTGAAATGAGAACATAAAATTTTTCTTTGAGCAAAAAACTTCTCTTAAATGCTTTTCATGTCTAGACACCACTATAAAATGTTTAACTGATTTGAGTCTCTGTTTTTCTACCAAATATTGCAATGCACTTAGTACACCAGGTAGATGGAGCTCTCAAATAAGTTATGTTCTATTTGCGGTTCCTTCACACTTTTCCAATCAAACATTTGAAAAAAAAAAAAAAAAAAAAAAAAAAAAAAAAAAAAAAAAATATATCCCATGAATGCTGTGCTTGTCTGTTTCTTAATGTGTCGCATATCACAAATGTTTTTTATTTCTGTCAACATAAAAGTAGCCTACCTTATTTTTTTTGTTAAATTATACTTTGAGTTATAGTTTATTTAAAAATTGTTTCATTTCTAACCAAAATGAATAGAAACTGTGAGAAAACAAGAAGTGATGGTAATACCTAGTAAGAAATTGTTCTCATTAAAAATATCATTAAACTAAGTGCGTATGAATGTGATAAGTTGTCCCTTTGGTGTAATTTTCTATACTTGTTTAATGTTTAAGCTTTGTTTGCAAGAGGTGGAGGAATGTATATCCTGAAAATAGAACTTTACCAGGGCTTCAGAAAAGTTGGAAGTACTGTGATTGGACTATACATATGCACTGATGTCTGGGAAGTTTATAAACAGTCTTACATGTGCCCAGAGCATAGACTTGCATAATATTGATTTTATCAAAAGAGTTAATGCCCCATTAATGCGGTCCCTATCTAGGCCTGAAGCATGATATTTTTACCAATCAATGGGTGTATGTGTATATGTGTATGTCTCTCTCTCTCTCTCTCTCTCTCTATATATATATATATATATATATATATATATATATATATATATATATATATATATATATATATATATATATATATATATATATATATATATCGTGAGTTACACCTCATACCTCGAGCATTACTGAATTCCCACCCTAGTACAAACTGCTACAGAATTACAGGAGCGTGCATGCCATCCTTAAATGTGTTATGGTCACTTTACTGACCTCCCACATAGGTGAACTGGGTTCGGTTCCCGGCAGGGTCACTCCTGGATTTTCCTGTGTGGGAATTGTGCCGGACGATGCCGCTGGTCGGTGGGCTTTCTCTGGAATCTCCAGTTTCCCACATCCTTGCAATCCAATGCTGCTCGATACTCACCCCACTTCACCCTCAACAGCTCTCAAAACCTCGATGTTAAGAGTAGCCCAAATAGATCTAGTACTACTCTTAAAACATGTTATGCATTATATCATGCAAAAAAATTGTTCTTAGGCATTTTTGTTGGCCTTCAACCATTTGGCAGGAAAATATTTTATTGATTATTAGGTGTGAATGTGTTCAATGTGGGATGTCACAGCACACATTAGCTGGCCTGTTACTAGTGTTGCTTGCAGAACAGCTATTATATTTATACACATTGCTTCTACCAGTACTATGACTTGATATAGCCTTAGAATAAGCTCAAAATGTGTGCGCGTGATGGGGAGGGGCATGGAAGAACCACATACTACAAAGTGTAAAAAATATTGACTTTAAAAATTCAAACTCAAATAAAGATACAAATTTTAGGGCTAAACTAATGATCACTTTGGTCCATAAGTCACCTTAACACTAGTTTCAATAATGGCACTAGCATTTCTTCCACCTTACAGTAGTTGCAAAGATTACTTCAGAATTGATGTGAAATAGCAGTTTATATCACACAATTCAGCCACACATGCCAACAAAATCACTAATCACAATCAGCACTTGGTAACCTAGGAAACGTTCTCAAAAGCTGGCAACCCAGTCAACAGGAAACCTAAAGCATGCAATAGCCAACCAAATACATGGCCCATTCCCAGTGCCTTGTGGAATTGTGAGCAAGACCACTTCAAAGAAAATGTCACGTCATTTCACCTCTGTGTGGTTATCTACTCTGTGGTAGTGGTTCACTTCCAAGGTTACATGGTCACCAACATAAAATACATACTACTGCATATTTCTAGTAGGCCTACTTCCTGTTCTGCATCGCTAGTACCAGCACACATGAAAATGTTCAAAATTGTGTAAATGTCACCTAAAATAAATTTTACATGCATTAGTATTCGTACAAAATAGTACGTTCTAAAATGTATGCTTAATATTAAATATGGTTTATCAAGTGTAGGGCCTAACAAACAAATGAAGGAGGAAGGTAGGGGTGATAGAGAATACTGTATTTTTTTAAATTGTTTTAGAAAAGATAGGTAGGTAGGTAGGTAGGTAGGTAGGTAGTTGCGCTTGACGCTCGCCCTACTGGGTCTGGCGGCTGGTACGCAGCACCAAGGCTCCTAATCCCCCCCCCCCCAACATCCCGAATGACTTGAGAAGCAGGAGTCGCCACTCTGATGGGGTTATTCTTGGACCCTGCAGTGGTGGATTTGGCAACCTCTATTACAGTGCACTGGGCTTTGGGAGGTGCACTGGCAAGTGTTGAACATGTTGGCACTTGTGTTGGGGCGTATCCAGGCATGCTGTCGAGTTTCTTGACCACCTTATCAACACTGGTTGGACAGGCGAAGGTGGGTCGTTTCTTTGGTGACGGCAATGACGACACGGCACGTGGCATGCCAGACATTCTGGATGTGCTGGTGGCTTACCCTCTCTAGCGAACAGCTTTTTTGATTCTTCCAGTACACCTGGTTTGGTTTTGCACCTGGATCCGAACTCCCCAGAACTCCAACCGCTAGCCCCTGTTTACATGCTTTCCCCCGTTCAGCCCTATAGAGGCATATTGTGAATTGAGATGAAGGGGGGGGGGGGGGAGTGTGACTGTACAGAGAGGTAGATAGTGAATGTTCAAAACGGGTAGGCACAAATGGAAATAAGTAGAAGGCTGTTGGATGGAAACACAGCCTGGACACTGGCCTTCAGTCTAGTGGCTGGGCAGGCGAGATGTTGCTGGCAGATCCAAATAACAAACAGAAAGTAACAGTAATATAAGATTTGGGGGCGTCTATTCGCATGGCTACTTCGCAAGCGGGACGTTGCTGGCGGTCCCAAGCACGGTCCAAGATAGCAACTGCTCTGGTGTTGGTCAGGAAGGTGGGCTTCCAAAGCTCTGCATCGAGACAGTGCTTCAGAGGGTAGATGTTGGGAACGAGAGTTCCAGCTCGTGACTACTACTGCAAGAATGTTAAAGGGTACGGTGATGAAGCAGGAAATAGCGGAAACTGGTTTAAGCAAGATAGAGCACTGGGAGTGACAATGCAACCAAGTTTGATTTAGGTCTGTTTATTGACAGATTATTAAACACACACAAATCAGCCTGTACCCTGACTAGGGCTTGAAGGGCCGATCCTAGATTGCCAACCAGAATGTTCCCTAGTCTCCGAAGACGTGGCAGTGCGAGGGGTGAGGGCGACCCCGAGTCAGTGAAACTCGGACTCATGTCACTAGGGCGAGCTACAAGGTAGCTTCTGTGTGCTGGTGAGCTGCATGGCAGTGTCATGCAGAGTAAGACCCTCAATGTAGGCAGTGTCATGCAGAGTAAGACCCTCAATGTAGGCTGTGTATAGCAGTGACGACTTGAAGGTTGAAGTAGTAGGTTGGTTCTGGGCCAGAGTGACGTTCTGCGAAGGATGACGTGATGACGGTAGGCACTCGGGCGGCGTAACCTTCTACAACTGGACTGATGTGAGACAGCTAGTTCGGTATGCTATAGCGCAACTTAACACCGTGCAACTGAAGATTGCAGCTCTATTTATATGTGGCACACAGGGCCAGCATGGGGGGTGCGGAAGTAGTGGAATAAAGAGGTCACAAAAAGAGAGGGTGGTGGCGAGTCAGCAAAGATAGCCGAAGGCGACCAAAGCTAGTAGCTATTTTTTGTAATGCGACTGGAGGGGTCGAAGGTGGCGTGATATGGCACAGCAAGATTGCTCTTTTTAAGAGAAGGCCGCGGCTGTGATGAAGCTAGATAGGGTGAACGAGAACGCCCGTGGCACATTGGGCTTGTAACATCTCGTCGACAGTGAGATCATTAGAAATTAAGCAAGTTGCTCAGGGATCAGAGATTGGGGGAGGAATTGGCCAGACGTTTTTAAGGACCCAGCCCAGCATTTGTCTGGGGTGATTACGGGAAACCATGGAAAACCAAAATCATGATGGTCAGACTGGGAATCGAACCCGGGCCCTCCTGAATGTGAGTCCAGTGAGTTGCCACTGCACCACCTTGCTCTGTATGTTCAGAAAAACTAAAAATTTAATAGTGAAATATTGTTCACCCACTTTTGGAGTTACCATTACTGCAATGGCCAGGTTTTACCAACGTTAAGTAATTTTATATAATTTCAGTTTAAATTTTCTAATGTAAGAAGTTATTTCACAAACGGTAATTACAATTCCATTAACCTGTAAGCTGATAATATCTACTGATTATCATGTTTATAGGAATGATCTCTATTATCTTCCATGTTAAGCACTAAAAATCTAGGTTAGATTACCAGCCTAAAAAGTGAGATTTGCCTATAAATTATTACTACAATTGTCAGTGGCTTTCTGGTAAACACTTTACATAATGAGTAATTAATGGTAATCAATTAAAGGAAAATAATTATGCATCCTTGGCCAATGATGACAGGCCATCCATCCCTGTCTACACTGCAGTGTTGTCATATTTACTTCCTAACAAAAGTAACTCTTCAGCACACAAAACCAACATATTATACAAATTATTTTGATAAACAGTATTGTGGAGTTAAATAAAACACAAATCATACACACAATTGGAACTATAACCCTCATGCACTACTGATGATGGAGACCAATTATTAAAAACAGTGATGCTTAATAGATGACAGATATTCCTTTTCTATTCAAAACACACTTTTAAATTTATGGAATTAATTGTGGATGGCATCAAGCAGACTTGCTCACTACTAGTGTTTAAACCAAAATTTACATAAACTAAAAAAAATACCTAAATAGGAGTGTGCCACTGCCATTGTTGCAACTACCAATGAAGTTGTGGGAGACATGTGCCATTATTCTGTTGAGTTTTTGGTATGCTAACATGCATGAAATGGCAGCAGGCTCCTAAGACTACATTAAAGTAAAACAAATATAAACATATGTAGCCTACATGTTTGTGTGTGGCTAAAACTACTGGTTACAGAATAGGGTCTAATTTTTTTTAACTTACTTCACAGTGAGTGTATGTGGCTCTTTTGAAATTGAATAGTATTGACCATAAAACACAAAATATAAAACTAAGCAAAGGAAGCGAAACTATTACCCAAGCTAATTTCCCAATAGGAACCCGTATCGCAAAACCCTTATTTTTGTGATATAACGGCAAATATTGGGCGCCTGTAGACATCGTACAGAAACTGGTTAAATATTTACAAAATCATAAATTATTAACTTTCAAACATATGTTTCCATTGCACGTGCTTCACATCATCATTCGCTTAATACTGAGCAATTTTTTAACATTTTAAAATTACAATAAAAACATTGCACTTCCGTCTGTTCGGATACTGTTTTCACCATGGGGGCAAAAATAATACAAAAGACAATCAAATTAACCGCTGTAAACTCCATCCTCGCCAAATATGGCCTGAATATTATTCCGAACATCGAACCAACTGCGTTTTGCGAAGTTCATAACCAACAATCAAAAATGCTCGTCTTCAGTTCGATGCAGTTTACCGCATGCGCGATGCATTGCGCAAAAACCAAATAACAATACAAAAAATGTACACTTAAACTTTTATCAAACAGCCTGAAGCATGTGAGAAAATAGAGTACAAAACATGAGGTAGAATGATCTCGCTGGCTGCAAACAACTATTCTTGTTTGCCAACATCGAACTGCATTTCTGCCAACATGTCTAGCAAAAAGATATTATATTGTTTTTAGGTTAGAAACTTGATTTTAAGAAATCATATGTTATATATATAATTCATCTAACCAATTGTTTAAGGCAGATGTATTTAATTCCAACTAGTAAATGTATTTTATTAATATAATAGTGCTTGTCATTAAAAAATTATAATATAAACAAATGGACTGGACCACACAACAAAGAAAGTGTCAAAAGATTGAAATTGACATACAGAACAACACAACACCACTACATAAGAAAACAAATTCCAGCCAAGCCAAAATTAAACATTATAATACAGTCATCAAACCAGAAGCAACATATGGATCAGAATGCCTGACGATGAACAAGTAAGGAGAACTGCAAGAATTGGAAGTAAGAGAGAGGAAAATCCTGAGAAAAATTTTGGGGTCACTCAAAAACACAAACATGTGGATCAAGAGGATAAATAAAGATCTATATAGAAATACTGAAAAAATTACAGACACAATGAGAAAAAGGAGACTGAAATTTTATGGAAATCTAAAAGGAATGAATGATAATAGTCTCACCAAGAAATTATTCAACTACATCGCAAAACTGAAATGCACAACCAGATGGATGGTAGAGATTAGGAAATATGCAGAAAAAGTTGGGATAATTGAAGAATTGTTCAACAAAAGAGAGAACATCAGGCGACTGGTCGACAACACAAGATTTCCGGAGGACCGACCGAAACCAAGTCCCAAGAGAGCGTGGACTGAAGAACAGAGACAAGAAGTTGGAGAATATATGAGAAAGTTCTGGGAAGGAAGAAAAAAGAAGCCGAACCAGAAGTGTTGAGTTCATTGCATTCCATAGATGGCCAAATTAATTATTAAAAAATCACATTCATCACTGTTGACCATGTGACTTTGGCAGCCTTCCATCACTACTGACGAGCACTGAAATCATTGATGGTTTATCAGCGTTCGCTAGCAATAAGGGAACAGTCATCATTAGTCAGCTACTATTCCTCTTCGTCAGTAAACTGATTGTTTTGGAGCGTTTGACCATTGCCTACATGATTATATGAAGGCCTCCGCACAACTTGTTTTTCCTGTCACAAAATTGATGTATAACTGTAGTTCCGAAATGACTGCTAGGTAACAGTCGTATACATTGTAGATTTACATGCGTGTGAAAAAAATTAAACTTTCGAAGCAATAATATACAAGAATAATTAAAAGATACTGTTTACAAAATAAATAATATTAAATAATAATTTAAACATCTAAAACATTACTGATGGTAAATATAGTTCACTTGAATGAAATAGGTCGTTCCGAACTAGTCACATTTGAGAACAGTTCATCGGGAACCGTTCTTTTTAACTATGTGGGTCACAGTCGAATGATCACACATACTGGCGAACTGCAGAGCGCAAGTGTAACCTCGGGCAGAGAACTAGATAGGTCTTATTTCTCTTTCCTCTTTCACAGTTGCATTTCCCCTCCTTAGAAGGATCTAAACAAGCATGAAACTGAAAGAGAAGCAAATAAGTGATGTTTGTATATTAATTGCTAAAGAATTAGTGCTTTATTGTGTACAAATGAAAATATTCTTTTTTTTTATATATAGAAGCAAGATAAATGAACAATGAAAATATCATTATTCTGCATTATCCATGCCTAAGCTGTGTAATATAACACGAAATTACTTTTGACACTGATAGTAATGATTTAAACAATATTATAATAGGTTGTGTTGTGTGAGACAACCAGGTGTAAAGTTTTTTTTCCAAGTCAGGCGTGTACAAACTCAACAAAAATGGTTCCGACACAATGGATTTATTCGTACCAGCATCAGAAACATTTAAACAGAAATTTAACTACAAAAATAATTTAATTTTAATACGGTACAAATAATGTCAAAAAGCTATATCCGAAGTATTGAGTGAATATATTTAAAAAAAAAAAAAAAACAGTTTTTCACTTCTTCATTGCAAGTGTGTAAAACTTGACATTACATTAATGAATGTTTTCTGTATTTTACTGCAGTCACTATATTCGTATTATTGTGGCTATCAGATGTATTTTCTTACAGATACAGGAATTTCCGTATGGCTGGCAACATCGTATTTATACTACGAGTAAGTGAGAGGGTTTTACGACACCGTAACAGCAAGGTCTTTAGTGCCGATGAGGATGAAACAAGTTAAATGGACGACAAAAATATCCATACTCTGACTGGGTTTCGAACCCGGAACCCCTCGCACTGCAGACCAGTGTGCAACTAACTATGCAATTGGGGTCGGCACGAGAAAGTAAGAAAGAATGAATGATCGCTGCATGGCCATAGGTCTGCCAACTGTCTCGCGCTGTGTGTCTTGCAGTTCCCGACCGATTTGCGACTCATATGTTACTATTGAACTAGGTAAGTCTGCGATCCCTACAGTTCGGGGTAGCGCTGAACAAGCGAAAACAAAGATACTGATAGACAGAGGCAGGTAGATAAGAAGTATGCACGTTGCGATGTGGCCATTCACAGAGGGAGGGATACCCCGAGAGGGGAAAACTGCAGGGAGCAACAAATGACGGTTTATCTGAGTATGCACATAACCACACTGTGGCACATCTGGCGTAGTTACTGGTACTGAGAGAATAACTGACCAAAGACACGAGAGACTAGTTCTTTTTTTGTCACGGTGAACTATGCATCTAGTTCTTTTTCAAGACCAGTTCAAAATGAACTGGTAGATCGTGAACTACCCATCACTATAAAACATGTTATGTAAAGTATAATATTCAAAATGAACATACCTTTAAAAAGCTGAATATGAAAATGTTACATCGTAAACAGAGTTCTAAGCAGTAACACCAATGTAAAAAACACTTCTGCAGTTTTAATACTTTCCTGCTCAAAGGTTTGACATTTAAGTATTTCGAGCGATAATTTTTGCTCATTACTTCTGTCGCTAAATTACTATACAAACGATTTAATAGTTTTGCCAGTAACAGCACACACAACTTTTCATTTACACAATTTGGGCACTTCAGATTTTCAATAAATCTTGCTTTGCAGTGTTCTAGTAGTTAAGCTTTTACACCTTTTTCTGGCAGATAACTTAGATAACTTAGGTTAAATAAAGTTAATAGAACAAAGGCAAAATAATCAATTGTTAAATTCGTGTTACTGTAGCAGTGTCTTAAATTAAAACTTATATATTTTACCATGTTTTTCATGAAATGCAATTCAGATTGACGGCAAGGTAGTAGAGCAAAAAGGTGTTTTTTTTTATGGTGGGGAGCGGGAAAGGTAATGTTCCATAGTTTTCTCACCAAACCTTTTACTGATCGATTATGGGCGCCAGGTATTACTGTGGCAACACCAACTAACTGCAGTAGAGCAGACTCCTCTCCTCCAGGTCGTGTGCCGATGGCCAATGGACTGTATTCTCATTGTAAAGAATGAAAATACATCACCTGTACTGTGAGTTCTATGCAATGAGATCTCTGGGCGGCTCACACATCTACATTTAAGTATACAAAGATAAAGCCTGGAAATACGTGATAAAACACTTGCACAATACACTTCAATGAAAAGGCAGGAAAGGTGGGGGCCCATATCCCAAATAGCCCTTAGGTGACCCTAATGAAGATTCATAAACTTTACATTAGTTCATTGGGGTTTACTTATCATGCTCCTCCAGGAAGTAAACTGTAATGTTGCACAAGACAACCTGCTGGCAAGGTAACACTGATTACAAAAGGGCACGTAGCCACTATTAATTAATATGAGATAATAAGCCAAGCTGACAAGCAGAGAGGTATTGGGCAGCTACACGAGGTTCCGGAAATTAAACAATCTATAGCAGTGAATGATTGGTTATAAAATGTTGATGTGCAGCTTAAGCTTATAAAACACGATCCCATCGGTCAGCACGTACGACTCCTCAAAGCATTGTGGTAAGACTAAACTATCCCTTGCATCATGCTAGCCAGGTTGTTGGGCAAGCAGGCCGCACAAACTACTTTCTTAAACTTCAATCTCTTACAAATACATAGGCACATTGATTATATATTCATAATTCCTGCATAAACAATTCTACAAGACAAAAAACCCTTTTATACATGTAACACACTGGATGAGGTGAGATGGGGGTTGAACACATGAAGAATAAAAATCAAAGAAAAACAACAAGTGCTATACTTAAGCCCATGGGGCCACTTAAAACATAATAGGGCAGTTCTTTTATATGTTTCTTTGGGTGGTGTTTCTGAGCATGCTGTAATTAATACCTAATAGCACTTTTCCTGAGTTTGCAGGATTTGCTTCCTCAAACACGTGCATGTAGGCGCACCTTGCACTGCACATGCACTCTCTTCATGAGCACTTAAATGAGTATGTTCACCTCACTCACGGAGTAGCATGTTCCGGTTGTGTTGTGGCGCATTACTGCACCAGGGCGCACCTGCACCGGGTAGAATGCTGATTCCTGCAGCGGTTTCTAGCGATGGCGGACAAACGGGCTTGGGGGAAGCAGCTGTCATCAAATGCCCCCACCCTCTCTTTCGAGACCATTTGCAGCCATCCAGTCACTCGCAGCAGGAGCACCTCCTATGCTCCCTATGACGAGGACATAGCACATAGGGCTACCTACATGCTGGTAGACTAATAATCCTCTGCTGCTGCTGTGGGAGAATATGCACCCTCTGGTGCCCTGTGGTAACACTGCACGTGGTGCAGTCCTGCTGTGGCTGTCTTCTTCGCCGGGACCTCCTGAGAAGCAGCAGGCCGTCCGACCCACTACTTTCGCAGTCCCCTTCAATACTTGTGTCTTCCCTCCTCCTGCTGTCGTGCTGTTGCTGACATCGGTTGCGATCCGGTAGTATTCCCCTGGCAGATGGGTCTTGTGTCTTGACCTCCAAGTTATCTCCTCTTGCAGATCAGGTGTTTGATGTTTCTGTGGAAAGAGCCAGCTCCTCCCCTTCCGTGTCTCCTGATGGTGATGTTGGGGGCTCCTCCAGCCTTCTGGCTGCACGGATGCGCTTGACGGCGCTACGCAGCTGGACTCTGTGACATATGTCACCGGGCTTAACCTGCCAACACGGATTCGTCTGGTAACACAGGACTCTCTCCGTCTTCTTCCGATATACCTCTCTGGAATGGCACACCACCTTCTCCTGCCAGGACTTCACCAGCAACTGCTGGACGAGCGTCGCGAAGTTTTCGTGGAACATGATGCACTAAGGCGAACGACTGTAGTGGTGCACGAAACCAAGTTACCGCAAGGGGAGACTATTTATGCTCCATCGAGAATATACCTACCCCACCAAGCAATAATCATACCAGAACAGGTGAAAGAATTTTTGGCGAACAGCGCCATAGAACCAACTAGATTTCGCTACAACTCCGTGATCACACTCGCACCCTAAAAAAGATGGCAGCGGAAGGTTCTGCATGGACTTTCGCCCCATAAATCAGATGACTTTTAGTGCTTTAACACCTCATTTGAGTGTGTGAGACGTGTCGAGTTCCTTGGACAATGCAAAGATTATGACTTTGTTGGACCTTCACAGCAGGTACTGCCAGGTGCCCGTCAAGCAAGAGCACAGGGAGAAAACGGCATTCACCATTCCGGAGAGGCGCTATCAGTTCTGTGCGATGCCATTCGGACTGAAATGTTTCAGTCCATGATGGTTCGAGTCCTGGATGGACTGATTGGGGAGTGCACGTTACTGTACTTGGAAGATGTCGTGGTCTGGTCGAACAGCAGGGAAGACAACGTACACCACATGTCCATGGTCCTCGAACGACTAGCAATGAACGGACTCACCTACATAGTGAATAAATGCCACCTAGGTAAGAGTAGGCTGGAATTCCTGGGGCACGTTGTGAGGGAGATAGGGAACCATCCGACATCCGAACCAAGAATATCTACAGGTGATCGCAATTTCTACATGCTAAATCCTGCAAACAAGTCCGTAAGTTTTTCGGGCTTGAGAATTGGCTGTGTGAATTCATTGGGGGTAAGCCGTAGTTACAGCACCGCTAACCGATCTATGCTCACTACAATGCAGGATTGTGTGGGGCGACAGAGAGGAGCATGCTTTCCAAGAAATGAAGAACCATTTCTGAGCTTGTCCGATGTTAGTAAGGCATGATGCGAGCTGGCAATTATACCTGCAAACAGACACAAGCCAAGAGGGGCTTGGAGCTGTTCTCTACCAGTGTGGAGACAACAACATGCTACAGGTAATCGACTTTGCGACCACCAAGTTAGGAGCAACAGAGTGTAAATATGATGTGAACAAGCATGAGTGCCTCACAGTAGTGTGGGAAGTGAAAAGTACCATGCCTACCTTCAGTACAGGCAGTTTGTGCTCTGCAACGACAATCGTTGTCTTGTTTGGTTCTACAATGCCAAGGAAGCAACAAGCAAGATAACCTGGTTGGCGTTGCTCCTCCAATCGTATGACTTTGTGGTGGAGCACGTCCCAGGAAAGGAAAATCAGCTGGCCATTCACCTGTCAGAGACAAGAGGAGCAGTACGGTCGTACACGAGGTATATGTAAAAGCAATGAACACAGTGGAGGGTGATGTACTCGTGAGTGGCGTGTGGTGTGAGGTAGTTACAGTGCAGCACGTGTATTTGTTTAAGAACTAAGTGAAGGCAAAGTGTGAAACGCAGCGATTGGAGAGTTGGCATGTGATGGACAGTCGATTGGAAACTTGTTCCGCGCAAGAACCTACGAAAGGGGAAGCTATTTTTACCGGTGAACAGAGAACACTAGTGCTAACACACGCACACGTGAGTAAGACCGTGGAGCACACTGGATAAGTGCAGACTGTTCGAAACATTCGCGAGAGGTTTTATTGGCCTGGAATGTCACGTGACATGTGTGACTACGTTCGGAGATGTGTAATGTGTCAAAGTTTTAAGTCATATAGAACAAATGGAAGGCAACAACAGCAGCCATGATTTTTATGCGACCATACGAGACTGTGAGTCTTGATTTAATGGCACCTTATCCACAAACAATAAACGGCAAAAAGTTTATCTTGGTTGTCATGGACAACTACTCGCACTGGATGGATGCATACCCACTCAGTGGCACACATGTGCAAAACATTGCAAAGGTATTGGGGCAGCAATATTTCGTGCTTTGGGGATACGCGAAACAACTGCTCACAGACAACGGCACACAAATCACTGCAGGAGGTTGCAGGAGAAGTGTACCCAGAGGAGGGGGCTACCACTTGAAGATGGGAGTGTACAATTTCTGCACGAACCCCATAGAGTGCCGTAACCAGGAGGTGAAGGTACAACTGTGGCTCTGTGTGGGTGAGCAGCACAACAGATGAGCTGAACACCTGTCTACCACCATCTTTAGCCTTTGCCGGTGTGTTAACGAAGCCACCAGAGGAACACCCACCCAGGTTATGCTAGGTCACAACTTGACCTTGCTGGGTGAAAAGCAATGTTCGCAAGGACCGACGAATAGCGGTTCAGAGAGCAGCGGAGGACAGCGAAAAAGGACATACCGAGAGTGATGCGAACAGCTATACCTTCAACACCAGTATGCCGCGGGGTGGGTTCTGAAAACCACAAGACCACCATCGGCACAACTAGGAGGGCTACACGTTTATCTGCGAGCGCACCCACAATTCACAGCGAAGTAAAACTTTTGCGTGAGGCTGGCAGCAAGGTGGAATTGCTCTAACAAGGTGGTGTGAAGTATTGGCCCCACTACCTACCTTGTCCGAGTGGGCAGGAGATTGGTCCGGGCTTACCGGGATGATGAAGGAAAAGCACCAGATAACATCCCCGGCGAGAACGGACCCGGTGACCAGAACACCCATGATGGTGCAAGAGTTTCCGAGCAGGAAGAGCAGGAAAGAGAGGAGGAAAGTGGGCTAGAACCTCAGCCGGAGGGGCCCCCACCTAATGTGCAAGTGCCATCGACACCAGCATGGAAACATCTCCCAAGGATCGGCTGAGTACAGACACAGGATGGGAGGCTGGAGAAGTGCAGGCCAGCAGTACTGCCCCGGAACAGAATGCGAGGGGTGAAGATGTACAACCAAGTGAGGGAGCAGATTTGCAAGCAAGCAAGAAAGGTAAAATGCAATGTACGAGGGAGGAAACAGCCCTGATGACACCTGAGAATGAGGTGCCGACAAGCACCACCACATCAGAATCAGTGCCGCTACCAGCACCTGCTCGGACAGCAGCATCTCCGGCAATGTATGAAGTAACACCCCGTGAAGAAGTACCACCAGGAGACAGGATAATTGCAGCACAAGAATCAGCACGAGAAGTGGAGGAGGCGGGAGAGCCACACCAGTGTGGTCCACATGAGCTGATAGCCAGTGGTGCGGGTCGAACTCGGACTGACAAATCATGCAAGGAGGGAGCAAGCTACAAGACAACACGAGCAGCAGCAGTGACAGTGAGGGCAGCGGGTAGGTTGGCTTGAACTGCCCCCACAAATCGCATCGGTGGAGGAGACCGCCATTAGCCTGTACAGTTTGAGAGGGCGGGAACATGTCCCACAATGAGCGGCATCGTAGAAGAAGGGTATCTCAGTGAGCACTTCGAGACCGTGTGGTGGCAGTGAGGAGTACATACCAGTTATGGCCCAGAAGACAGCCAGGGAAGCAGTGTCACTGCTGTGTGTGCTGTCGCACAACCACAATAAAGAGAAGTTAGGGGGGTGGGGGCATTTGACGTGTGCCACGTGTCCTGTCCGAATCCCTTTTGACAGCCATAGTGCCACGAAGTGTGCAGTTGGAATGTGCACTCGACAAGTAGAGCACTTAAGTGTAGTGCAATGAAACTGTGGAAGCAACTCAAATCTTAGCATGTGTCATCAGAGAACCCGCTGTAGTGCATGAATATAAAATAGATCTTTATTTTCAGTGATATATCTTTATTTAGGCATTTGCATGTAATTTGTAAATACGATTGTCTATGTGTTTACGTAATTTATTCAAGGAAACCACTCCAGTGCATTTCAGAGAGAGTAAAGGTTGTTTTCATGGTCTCATTATGTACCATTCACAATGCATGCCATCCTCACATCATTCACTCAAATATAAACAGTTTTCTTTATTCAATATTATTTTTAAGAGTTATTTATATATGTTCCAGCACAAAGTAAAGCACACAGAGTGTTCATATGTAGTTTGTAATAATGAGAATGTAGGTCCATGTGGCCCGTCAACCCGCCAAACTCGGCCGACACATCATGGCGTGCAAGTCAGTCAGCTACGAGTATCTCGGGGATGTGGTTGCGTGTCACCGTGGCTCAGGTTTTGCAGGCTCGGGTAGCATTTAAATTATATTTTTCAATAATTTAATCTCCACAGTCTTTAATTAACAGGAACCATTGCTCTTTAGCTGCCAGGGCTGTTTTTAGCCGTTTTGGAGTTATTGTTTCTAATGAGGGTGGCCTCTTGAAAGCACTTAGCAGTCATCATCTGAAGAGTGTGTTCTTTTCATAGAACAGCACATTGGACACACGGTTAATAGTTTCGGTTGAAGAACATGTGTTTCAAACACCTCACAACGCAGTTCAAGCGAGCAGCTGCCAGGCATGTGGGAGCCTCAGCCTACTCACAAGGCTGGCCAGATCCAATGATAAATATCATGTTATCAAAAATGCGGGAACAACTAGGTCAGTAAACTTGCTAACATATTTTGCAATTTATGTTTTAACAACTTAGATGTCATTACTAAATATATATGACCAAAATACATCTTATTACTTTTGGCGACAATAGATGTGAGAACTCATATGACAAAATGAATGTATGAAAAAAATGACTCGCATTTTTTTCAAAGTAAGTTGGTAAAATATTGATTTCGTGTTTACTCGTGGGTAGTATCGGCACAAACCTTTCTAATAGAAATTAATTAGCTAAAATAAGGGGCTGGATACAACTGGTGTATTGCTATTGAGCGCTCTTTCGTGCTCTCGATCTGGTAACCACATAATTATGATGTTAGAGAGAACACTCTTAATTCGTCGGAGAGAGCGCGAAAGAATGAGAGCACCGAGAGAAGACCAAGTTGTATACTCGCTGACACTTTGTCGCACTCTGACCACGCTCTATATTTATTGACATTATTTCCATGCTTGAATAAGGTTATAGTAGCTTTCTTGGCCAAAATCAAGTGAATAATTTCAACTGTTGTAGTTAACTAAATACCTCAAATAAACTTTGGCCATGCGATCATACAGTTCTCAAGTGTAAAGTCACAGAAGAGAAATATTATAGATGGATTTAGTTATAGTTTTTTTTATTGAAGGTTTGGCATAATACTTCATATCGTATTAAAGACTATGTCCATAGCATGACAAAATATTTACTCATAGCTATATAGCCTAACTTTCATTGTCTATATTTTTAATTTATTGCCAATAAACTTCCCTTAGATCTTCATTACAATAACTTACGAATCATGTTTTAATTTATTAATAATCTGAATGTTACCAACAAGTGATGGCCATTGTTTGTAAATATTTTATATAATATTGGAAAATAACTTACAAGAAAAAATATTTTTTATGCACTATAAAATATATTAAATATAAATTAAACTAAAGTTTATTTGAGCAAATCATAGTAAAATTGCAAAGAACCATCGAAATGTCACTGGTTAACATCAATCACAATGATTGGATGTGATCCTCGGTGGATGAAGGGACAATGAAGCGACTGGGTCAAAACTGATCCACGGCGAATTTAATCTAGTGATGCTAATGACTGTGTGGCATTTTTAGATAGTCACAAGAAATATATACTAAATGTGATTATGCATTAAACAGATGAAGTCAAGCGAAGAGATTTGGGCGGCTCTTAACAGCGAGGTCTTGAGAGGCGATGAGAGTGATTGAGATGAAAACGGAGCGGTGCCAGTATGAAAGGATGGTGTAAATGGGAGATTCCCGAGAAAAGCCGCCGACCAACGGCATCGTCTGGCACGATTCTCACTTGCTAAAACCAGGTGGCACGGCCGGGGATTGAACCCGGTTCGCGTTGATGAGAGGCGAGCTAAACAGTTGAACTTTCCGAAGTAATGAAAGTGTGTTTCAAAGAGAGGCAAATAAATATAATTTAAAAGAGAAAACTGTTGGAGCTAACCATTGGGAATATCCACATTCAGTGCCTCTTTTTAAACACTTATAGCAGCTGGCTGAACAGCTATGCATCTACGGAAAGACATTTTTCTATGCTATTCGCGGGACATGGACTAAACTTAGGTTGGACTGAATGCCATGTAACACGGACTTTATAGTAAATATTAGAATTATCAAATATGACATATCATTTGTAAAATAATTGAATAGCTTCTATGTATATTGGGACTGATTTTTAATTATTTAATTACTTTAATTTCGTTGAGTTAATTGTAAATTGTAGGTATTAATTAAAGTCATTAATTGTAAACAGTAAGTGGTATAAATTTATTGTGAGACATTGAGTCGAGAGAATTTTGTTCGTCGTTGTAAATAAAATTAGGAAATTATAATTAACACTTTTATTTAATGAAGCCCTCCATCTCTTAACGAAATTTGTCTAGCCCTCTGACAGAAAATTTTAGCAGAATGTTAAAATTTTCACATTTATCTACACTTTTTTTTTGTTGCAGTGGTACTTGTGTACTTACGAACACGTTTTCCATTTTTACTTGGAAATCATTTTATAAGGAATACTTATACTTAGAGAGTACGATAAAAGTGTCCGTACTGGTGCGAATGCGCTGGTCATGAACCCAGCTAACTGTGGAAAACTTTCTAATTACAAAACTCAATATTACAGAAGACGAAATCCAGCAGGAATCACTGCTTGCAAATGAAAGAAGCTGTTTATATCTAGGGACCGCAGTGGCTGAGCGGCTTAGACTGCTAGCCTCCCGCCAAGGCGAACCAGGCTCGATCCCCGGCCAGGCCACATCCAGATTTTCGAAAGTCTGAATGTGCCAGACGATGCCGCTAGTCGTCTGGTTTTCTAGGGGATCTCTCGTTTCCCCCACCCTCTCATTCCGGCGCTGCTTCAAACTCAACTCGATCTATCATCGGCTCTCAAGACCGAGCCGCCCAAATATTTTCACTCGCACTATTCTTTTATTGGTGGAAAATCTGTAGGAAGGTTTAGTGCAGGGCCCTTGATTAGTTTCGCATGTATCTGATGCATATATTCTGAGATACAGTGCTTTGAAAAGGCAGTATTTAGCCATTTTTGAATACTCTGAAATGGAGTTTCTAACATGCGTGACAGTCTGAAAGTACTCAACAGCCCCCGTATAAAGCATGTGTTCCTTTCGTAATTCAGCTCACACATTGGACACACGTTTAATAGTTTCGTTGAAAAACAATGTGTACTTCAAACACTCTGCAACCAGGTAGGAGGGAGCCTTAGTTAGTCTTCGAAGGATTATTTGTGTACGACTACAATAGGCTCGCAGCTAAGAGCCTGCCAAGCCGTATTTTTCATTAGGAGTAAGACGTGTGTTTATAGCAGCACATTTTAGAGGGCGGCATGAAATTATAAGCAAAATAAGGAAAAACGTGTTTTACATTGTGTGTTGTTTATAGCTGTGTGCTAAAATAAAATAAATAACGATTTTGGAATAAATCCGAATAACGAGAATGGTAAGAGTTCGAGAGTCGATTGTTTATAATTAATGCTATACAGTTTTGTTGCCTCCATACTCGCCAGTGCCAGCTTCAAGTGTCTTCATCAAGTCTGAGAAAATGGTACAGGCAAACTGTATACACTCATATGAACGGATACGTATTGTGCGTGTATGAGCTGTTTAACATCCTTTAAAGTAGTCTCCGAAGATGTTCACTGTTCGTTGCCAACGACGAGGCAGACATCATTGCAGCATTACTTTGAACGACTTTAAACCGCTCGTATACATACAATACATACTCGTTCACATGAGTTTTTACAGTTTGTACAGGAATACATCAATCAAACTGTGATTTCAAGCAGCGATGTTTGTGTTGGTTCCTTGCCAGACATTCCTGCGTGTCGTATCTACATGCCATACACTTTTAACTGTACATAGTTCTACATTTCCTGTGTTGGGTCATTTTAAGGACATAACAATAGTTGTTATGACTTCTGAATCAAACAACGTATATACTTTAAAAAAATGATGTCATTGGCAAGGTGTTCAAATAGCTGGTGATTGTAATCACAGTTTAGTACTCACGGACTGAAGGTGTGGTAGACTAGCCTTTCCTTTTCTGAGCATGCCTCCGATATTACCATGTGGCTTGTCAATAGTACTTCCAAAGATATGTGATGTAACATTGGCATGACAATTGTTTACATTTAGTTTTCACAAGAATCCCGAAGTCGAGTGTTAGGGTGGCTTGATCGCTCGTCTTCCATTGCAACGAACCAGGTTCAGTTCCTAGTGGGGTCAGCCCTGGATCATCGCATATGGGAAACGTGGTAGGCGTTGCAATTGACTGGTGTGTTTTCTCGGAATACTGCAGTTTTTCACACCATTGCATTCGGTCTCTCTTCCACCTGCTCCTCACTTTACACTTACTGGTGCTTATAGAACAGTTAATCCGAAATTTCTCAATGTCCCACAACACATCCATGCTTTTATAATAAATATGAAAAAAACATATTTCATGTGTCTTACCGTCGTCACATTAAAACTCTGCCAGAGAAAGTGTAACAAACTTTATTCAATGCCGTCAGTGAACATAGATTTCGGGCAATTTGTTATTAACATGTACAGCTCACTGTCCGACTTTGATGCAAATTTAAGATAAAAATAAATCTTTTATCATTATGAAGTCTTTGCACAGTCCGTGGGCAGCCTATAAATGTAAAGATTTGATGAAGGGAGAAATATAAACCCATTCTGACGCCTGATGAGCCTAAAACTGGAGAACTAATGCCTAGGTCATGATTTGAAAAGTTTTATATTGATAAATGTAACATCACCCTGGGTACACTGAGAGCAGAGCTACAAATTTGGACGAAGTGCAGGTAGCTGTACCTGAAAAAATACAACCCACAATGGTAGGTGTGATTACAGGTGGTCAGGTAACTCAACATGGCCTACCGTGGTAGGAAAATTTGTTGGTGCTGTGTGAATTTCTAAATCCATTCGTGTACATTATAATGAGCTTGATAAAAGGTTTTTGTTAAAGTTAATCTGAGCACATATGTGGAAGCACATATTTCTTCACCTGCGAGTGAATTGACATGTTTTACTACAATAACATTTAATTATCCATAGTAGAACAGTCCTTGCATGTAAGAGGATATCTAAAGCTATACGCATCTGAAGACGAAGGAAATGCCTATTTTAAAATGTTCTGCAAATTTATACACAAGCAAGGTTTTGTTGACATGCGTCCAGTGTAAGAATTGCATTTAGAATAATACTGCTCCAGTGACCAGCTGTTCACTCTCTTTTAGCCTACCTTCCAAATGAAAGAAAGGTTTATGAGATTACTTTCCTATGTGTGTGTGTCCCCACTTTTCAATTTTTGAACGCATCCACCAAATATCGCCAAACTCGGTACACATGTAGTAATTCTAAGGAAACCTGACTTCTATAGTTTTCTACCACGCCGTGAACATATTTTCAAAATGGCGGCCATTAAAAAATGTGTGGTGATACCTCATATTTCAAGAACCATTGAACTGATTTAAACCAAATTTCGTGTGCTGGCAGAGCATCGTGTAAGCATTAAGTTTTGAGATAGATATTGTTGTTGGCCGCCATTTTGGAAGACAGCACCAAAAAACTAAAGATTTTTACATTATATCTCGAAACATATTCAGCCAATTCTCACCCAATGTGGCATGTAAGTAATACTATGACAGGCCAAATAAACATAAATAATTGAACTTGGTTAAATGCTTATTTCCAAGTAGGCGGCCATGCAAATATTTTTGGTTTATTTGGTATATTTATCACACCATTTAACCAATTTCGACCAAATTTTGTACAGGGAAAGTATCAGTTACAAGCATCATACATGTCAGAACATATCAGCATTTCCAGTCATTTTGTAAGATAGCACCATAAGAATAAAAACAGTTTTATGTTATTTATATCCCCGTAAAAAAAATTAACCGATCCCACCAACCTTGGCAAACAAGAAGTGCTGCAGCAGATGATTTTAAGCGGTGTGTTTTAAGTGTGTAAAACTCTTTATTTTCAAAATCTTGGCTTAGAATGCTATATTGCAGAAACCAGGTAATCAATTTCGAATTAATTTTGTATGCCGGCAGTATATATTACATATCAACTGTATCTACATAAAGCATCTTTGTCTGCCATTTTGTAAGATAGCAGCACACGAATAAATACAATTTTATGTTGTAATATAAGCCCTACATGTGCACCCTCATTTACATGTCACAGGAACTGGTGTGTAAATTAACACATATATCACTTTAGACTGTATGGCACCTATATTAATGTAGATGTTTTGGTATTCTTAAATTAATTGGAGCCATGCTGCTATTTTACATTTATTTCGTTATTTTTCATATGTAACATGAGTTAGGGACCACTATTCTTTTCAATTATTTTTAATGGTTATTTATGTTACTCTATGACATGAGAGTGCATTATTCTGAAAAATTAGTAACTTAACTAGAGTATGTTATTTATTTATTATTCAAGATTCTGGGTACAGATCTGAAGGTTGCTAGACGTGATTTTCATAGCCGGGATTTCGAGGGCGAAATCCCCGGAATCTGCATAACTTAAGTTGGCCTATTTTGTCCCAGAAGTTAGTTTTCAGCCAGGACTAGTTTTGCCATTTGAGAAGAGACTAAGTCTGGCATATTAGTTGGTTTTTATTAGTGGACGCTACCGATCTGATGGACGCTACACGACGCCGAGACGCCACAATGGAGGCATAAGCTACAAGCTACTGAGTAAGGTGACGCCGTCGTATTTTTTGCCAATGGACTTGTGCCAAATAGCTATTCCTTCAGTTTTCTTAATGCTCCTGATATTAATATGACAGATGCTTCACGTATTCAAGATATAGTTGCTGGAATTCAATGATAGTTCCTAATCAGCCCAGTGGTAACACTCGACCCGACTTGAGTTAGTTTCCAGAGCAAACTATAATTTACATTAACTTAAATTTAATTTGGAATAAAGAATAATTTATTCATTTTTATTATTTTGTGATTTGGACTTTATTTTTCATTGGAGAACATTAAGATTTTTCTCAAAGAAATTACGATTCTAAAAAATATGTAGGAAAGTTACCTGAATTTGGAATATAATTTATGTATGGAGCTCGAGACAAAAACAAATTATTAAGAGGCACTAAACTAAAAACACTTCAATCCTGACACAGTTTATTTGAACTACATTTTATTTCAACTACCGACAGCAGCTTTAAAGATATTTTACTTTTAATACTATTTTATTTTATTTCTGATTAAGTACTGTTTTGTTCGAATGGTGGTGGTATTTTAGTATTTTACTCTAATTGCAGAGTATAATTTTTATTTAATTGGTTTTCAAACTGTTAAACAGTTTTAAATATTAGATTTTTCTCTTTTCTCATTTGAAATTTAAGATTTTAATAGTTTTGGTTTTCTTTCTATTTTCATGTTTAGTAATGCTAATTTTATTTCAATTAAATGCAAATATTTAAATGAAGTACTTCATATTTGAATGAGAATTCAATGTATTTTGAGTGCCAGTGTCTTGAATGCCCTTTTCAGAGTTCCTGAGTTTACCACTGCACCAGAGTAGTGTAATTTATTGGGTAATAATTACATGGTATTGATTCACACAGGGTAACTACAAGTATTTTCCTTACATACACTAATATATCTTGGTGGTTACATTTACATATTTCTCACCACACACATAAGAACCTTTAAGTCACTCAATTTTTCACAATGTCATATCTTGGAGAACAATTAACCGATTCCTATCAAATTTGGCAATCATGTAGTACTGTTGCGGATCATCTAAAATTGCATGTTTTAAGTATGCCAGACACTCATTTTCCAAATTACGGACAAATAGCTATTTTAGCTTAGAACGCTATATAGTCGAAATCATATAATCCATTCCGAGTTATCTTTGTATTCTGGCAGTAGAGATTGCAACTGTCACATGTATCTACATGAAGCATATTTTGTCTGCCATTTTGTAAGATAGTGCCATATGAATACATACATTTTATGTAATATCTCGGGAGCAATTAAAAATATTTCTACCAAATTTAGCAACCAAAAGTACTGCAGCAGGTGGTGTAAACTGGCATGTTTTATGTAGAACAGCCACTTATTTTCAAGATGGTGGCAATATAAATATTTTTCTTAGTATATTTTATTAACGAAACAAATTCCAACTTAAGATTGTATGCTGGCCAAATCTATTACAACCATAAAATCTGTATAAAAAGAGCCTCGCGGGTTCGCCATTTTGTAAGGTAACCCCACAAAAGATTTTATCTCATTTCTGGGGAAACAATCAAACCATTCTTACACAATCTGGAGAAGTTTTACTGTGGTATTCCATATTAATATGGAATTTTAAAAAATATTTTCAGAATGGTGGTTATATCATTTTAGTTTAGTTTATCTGTTAAACTATGTAACCTATCTTAAATTAATTTTGTATACTGGCTGTAAGTATGCAGTCATCAAATGTGCTAATATATAACTTTTTGTCCTCTATTTATGAAGATCGTTACGTGAAAAATATGGTGGGTTTATGCCATATCTTGAGGACCGATCAACCGAATCCCACCAAATGTTACACTCAATTAGTGCTACATTACGGTATGTAAACTGACATGTTTCAGGTGCACAGTTCTTTTTTTAAATTTTGTTAATATAAATAATATAGTTTAGTATATTGTATCAATGAAATATTTCAACAAAACAAAAAAAAATATATTTATACACACAGTATTCATTAGAACCATCAGTTATGTACATAGAGATATAATTTTTCCAATATACTTGTAAAATAGTGCCAGTTGAAAAATGCCTGGGTCCAAGTCCCGGGTAAGGCACGTGTGTATTTGTGATCGTCTCACTACTGTTGCATATAATTCTGGTTTCATTTCTAATGATATTGCTTCTCAGTTGGTACAACCTGGCAGATACTTACTAAACTTCTGCTCAGCGATCTATAAGTTAACAGACTGAATACAGGACATAATATATATCTACTGATAGGCTACTAGAAATGAAAACAGTGGGAGTTCAGAGTTTCTCAAATATGTTACAAACTGATGAAAGAAAGTTTTAGAATAATACAGTTATCAGACAATCTTTCATGTGTAGATATGGACTTCGAAAATGAAATTACAGTGCCAATGATAATGTGTTTGTTTTACAATTCAATAAATAATACAGGTGACTGATACCGACATTAGTAAGGGAAATGTTATGTCAGACCAGGGAAAATTAAGCTATCATACTCGTTAAAATAATTTGATTGTAAATAAATTTCGAAAATAAAATTGCACTCAGTCTCAAGATCTCTTAACATTATTCAGGAAGTTCGTGTTAAACTTTGTGCAAATTGTATAAAAAATTTTTCATGATGCAGAAAAAAAATTGTAAACTCAAACGAGCTGCACGCTGTATAAATTGTTCAAACTTATCTGGAACTGTCATATATGCAGCTGTAGTGGTCCCTCTTCTGTTATTGATTAAAAGTATCTTCCCTTAATACGAATCTCATGGGCGTATGGATTTACACATAACAACCCTAGCGAAAAACCAATGTGGTTAGCTAGACGAAACATCTCATTGGGAAACTCTTCATCACTGCGATCCCACTCTGGCATATACGATCTTGACAGCAGATCTGTTACATGCATGAGTTTTCCACTCAGATACTCCACAGATAACATATAGCGTAACAGTCTAATCTCTATTCGCTGTAGTCTGAATGAATAAACATCTGCAATGTTCCTATTGAACACTAGGGCCGGTGGTTTTAGATCAGTTTACACTGTGGCACTCCTACCATATATGTAGTGGTGAAACTTTTTGATGGCAAACACAGTGCTCAGCATCTCCTTCTCGAGTTGTGCATAGTTATGTTCAGTCGGCGACAGGCTTCGTGATGCGTAGCTGATTGGCTGACCACCACATATCAAGCCGCACCCCAGCCCATCTTTTGATACATCATACTGTGTTGACAGCTCCTTGGCGAGATCATACAGATCCAGTACCGGTGCCTTGCTAACTCCTTGATTTTTTGCAATACTTCAGTGCGCCCTGGCAACCACTGCCACTCACTGTTGTCTTTCAAGAGATCCCTCAGAGGAGTAACAATGCTGACTAAACTCGGTAAAAACTTCCGTAGGTAACTGACGAACCCCAACACTCTCTGTAGCTCAACCTTGTTGGTTGGAATTTATAGGGCTAAGACTACCTGTACCTGGTCTGGATATCGTTTCATCCCATTCTTAGAGAATACATGTCCAAAATACTTGACTTCATCCTGTTTAAACTGAATTTTGTTTCCGTTGTACTTAGCATTCAGTTTCCTAGCTGTTTGTGCCACTTGAAGCAAGACTTTGTCATGTTCACGTTCACTTTCAGTTGCAATCAATAGGTCGTCAAAGTAAATAATTGCACCTGGAATGTGACCAGTGACCAAAGTTCTGTGTATTCACTCTTTGTAAGATTTCTTGTGCACTTGCCAGGCCAAAGGGGAGTCTAAGAAACTTGTGACAACCAAATGGTGTACTGAACATCCAGTACTGGCATGATGGCTCATCCAGCTCCACATGATAAAAACCATCCTTTAAATCTTACACAGTGGCCATATTGTTCAACTGGCAATTCAGTTCCTCTAGAGTCAGTATCATCTGCTTTATTTAGTTCCACTTGGTCTAAGCACAGTCTAAGTCACTTGTCTGACTTCTCTACTACTGTTAAATTACTGACCCATCCGCGTGGCTGGTCCACTTTAGCAATAACACCCAGCTTAACAAATTCATGCGGCTTACCTTCAAGTCTGTCTCAATTCAAAAGGCATTCTTCTGATGGTTTAGCAACTGGCTGGACCGATTTATCAACAATCAGACTGCACTTGTTGGTAATACACCCTATTCCCCGGAACAGATCTGAAAACTCTTCTCTAAACGTATCTTCTCTTATATCACCCTTGTATACGATGTACAGAAAATTGCGGGAAACCAGAATTAAACAGATACACCCTAGCAGTCCTTTAATAGGAATTCTACCGTTGCCATCTTGCACAACGGCAAACTGCAACCACTTGTACCCATTGTCAGCTTTGTTTATACTGCAGATAAGTTTGATAATGCCCATCGGTCTCACTCTGTTACCGCCAAACCCTTCCAATGTTATGTTAGGTTGGTTTAACTGACTTACTTAACTGTCTCACAATGCACTGCTGCATAATATTTCCCTAACAGCGAGTATCAAGCTTGAAATTCAAAGTCCTGCCTTCCATCCTAATTTCCTGTATCTACTCCCTCCGACCTGGTTTTCCATTTTCCACTCCAGAGGTTGCTTCTGCAACTTCTAATGTGTTATTGAAGAAATCTTCTGGTTCAAGTGTATTTGGACTGTACGTTCCCGGTTCTCCGTCTGTCAACCTAACCTCTTCAACTTGGTTAGTGCAGAAGGCTGCAAAGTGATTCAACTGTTTACATTTGTAGCGCACTTTCCTAAAGCCGGGCAGGTAGTCTTCTTATGTACCTTTCCACAGAGACGACACTTAAAATTTTGTTTCGTTGTCTGCTTATATTCAGCAATTTTTGGTTTCCGACTTTTACATACTGTGTCAACCACTTGGCCCTCACATGGCAATTCAGCACTCCAGGTGTCCACATGCCACCTAAGTGGATTAACAACGATACTTTGTTCCACGTCTGCAAGCTGCTTGCCAAACTCTGCAACCATACACTGTTCCACTGCCTTTGACAAACCTAAATCTTATTCTTGCAGAAGATGCTCCTGCAAACACTTGTCTCGAATACCCAGAACAATCCCGTCCTGTACAACACTGTCAGTCTGGCCCTTGAATTCACAGCTTTTAACCAGTTTTTTTAAGTCCCGTAAAACGAATCAAAAGGTTCCCTCGTCTTCCTGCGAGCGAAAGTTAAACGTATAATATTCAACTATGGTGTTTTTTGAAGTTTATGATAGTCGTTAAAGGCTTTCTTTACTCTATCGAAATCCTGCCTTTCAGCTTCCGACATGTCAAAGGTTTTGTATAACACAACTGCTTCTTCACTTATGATGTTCAACCACATTGTCACCTTAACAGTTGACGACTTCGAATCGTACCCCATCGCTAACATGATGATATCAAAACTCTGTTTTATCTTCTGATAGTTTTCATGGAAATTGCTATCAATAAGCAGCGCTGATGGTGGTTCAAACGACTCCATCATTGCGAGCACACAGCCACCAACTTTCCATAACCTCACTACTGCTGGCAACTACAAAGCGATGAGGAAATATTCTGCGCACGTCGGTAAACTGCCGAACTGACTACTGACTGCGCCAAATTATGTTTTTATATTATTTTATTTTATATAATGGTTCTCAAACGAATCACAACATTACATTAATAACTGATTGTCTATCTACCAAGACCACTCTAGTTACAAGACCACTTAGGTCCGCCATTATACATACACAATATGTATGTCTACCAACTTATGATCACAAGACAAGCCATTTTTTTCCCCCAAAAACATTCGCAAATGATATAAATAAACTTTCAGCATTAGGTTCATATTTAAGATATGCTCACATGACCGTATCACCCCACACTGGGAAAGTTTGTCATGGTTAGAGCTAAATAAAAGTAGGGATCCTTCATTCACGTTGACTATTTTTAAAGTAATGAATGCAAGATGTCCAGCCTATCTCTCCAATAGATTCGAACCACTGCCTATTCACCACAACCATAGTACGCGATCAAATGACTACCAAACCCTCAAAATACCCTGCCACAAGTCAAACTTTTACGGAAAAACTTTCACTGTTCAGCTTTCTGGGTTGTGGAACTCGCTATAAGTTACAATAAAAAACTCAAACAATTAATCCTCTTAAGAAAAAATAATGTCTTCAGTACCTATGTCAAAAGAAATAAAATTTTACTCAACAGATTGGCTGTTCTACTGTTTGGCTGTTCTACATGATCGTTTTGCTTTTATACATTGTGGTTTTACCTGTGTAATGTGTTTCTGTGTAAAACAACAACACAGCATTTCACACACAGCAATATTATATCATGATTAAATATTAATAGGTCATTTTGAAATATAAAATGAATCACTTAATATGTAATATCATTACACCTAGCTAAAATAGGCTGAGTTATCTTTTAATGGTTTACTTTCTATTGTCGTTTTGCTATTATGCATTGTCATTTTGCTGTTGTGCATTGTTGTTTTGCTTGTCTTTATACACCATTTGCAAAGGAATTAGCGTGACTTTGAAACCACTTTTCATGTTTGTCTGAGACATGGACTTTTCCCAAGTGGGTGTGAAAACATTCCCAAAATTCAGCTTTAAAATATCGTTTTCATCTTTGTAAACATCCGAATACAGCAGTGCATGCTGGTCCCAGAAAATTTCAAAGCTTCGGAAGCAGCCTTTATCTAATGGTTGCAATTCGTGCATTGTGTTCGAAGGAAAACAATACAAAAGAATAACGTTCTCCTCAGCTACCTAACGAATTTTATAGGCCAAGTGAGACTTGACACCATTAAATATTAACAGACAGGCTTGAATCTGTTGAAATGTTAAAAAAAAACTCGACAAATGTGTCAGTTATCATGCTACCTTTAGGAGTAATCTGAATATCTGCTTCAGTGGGCATATTTTTTACCCCAAACGGGGTATCTTCTGAATTGTTTAGAAATGAGTATTAGGGGGAATGACAGGCCCTGTGGCATTACCACAAGCTACAACTGAGATGCTTACACCATGTTCTTTAGCGACATGATGGACACGCTTGACCCCCTTTTTAGCAAATACAGTAGGTTCCTTATGAAGTTGCAATCTGCACCCTTTTTCATCCACATTATAAATCTTCTCAGGCAAATCCATTAAGTTATTGTCAAGAGGCGTTTTCTTCAGTTTATCAGTGTGATCGGTTACAATGAACCTATTCAATATCATAGCATGTGCAGGGTTCAGTCTCTGCGCCTTCCTCTTTGCAACATCAGGGTTCCTTTTTAAAACACCCTCCAACCACCAGCGACCAGCTTTCCCTTTAACGAACTTGTTGGGAATACCATTACTATTGCAGTATCGGAAAACATTCAGCTGGAGCACCTTTGAACGTTAATAGGTACCCGACATCGTATAAACGAAATATACGCTAGCATAGTTCATGTTCTTGTTCTGCTGAAAGGGTTGGCTTACAACCCACCTTTGCTTCCACATTACTTTCATCACAAAGATACCGGCGAAGGGTTCGCCTGGGCACACCATAGCTGCTACAGGCTTCACGAACGGGAAGTCCTTTTTTTTTCACCACAAGGATCAATAATCCTCGCTCCTTTGTTCAATATTTTATTTTGGCCGTGATGAATCCTGAAAAGAAAGAGAAAACAACGCTTTAGTAGTGGTTATTCTGGTATGTGTAATTAAATCAGCCCATGAGTATGTAATATGGCCCATTTGTACACTGGAAATAATTTTGTAGATTCTACACGAAAATCCTTGAAAACCCATTTACCAAAAGAATCCTTAGTAAAACTACAAAATTTTAGTATGTGTTTCGCAGATTTTACAACGAAAATGTTAGTAACTTAGTTTTACAAAAAATTTGTTTGCTAACTGGGTTTCCAAGGACTCCTTTTGTAAACATACAAACTTTTTATACCTTGTAGGTAATATGGAAATGTTCCATCTCGCACCTGCTACGCAAACTACGCTCACAATAATAAGTGGGCCATATTGCCAGCCGGACTATAATACCCACAGGCACCTTACAGTAATTATAAGCATGAAGACAAATAATAACTTTGAAATAACAACTACGAAATGTTTGAAATATATAAATATTAAGAACTTTACAGCACAATAAAAGTATACTGGCAATGTGGCGCATCCAACATAGCCTACAAAACACTTTTGAAAAGCGACTATAAAAAGCAATATAAACACATAAAAGTATTTAAAAACATCAAAAATATAAAACATGCTTTTAATTATAACATAATAAGTTAGTGAAATATGTATCAAACATTTAAAACGTAAAACATATGGATCACTAAATAGCCCACTCTTGTACGCAATGATAGACAAGATGGCGGCGCGTGCGACCTTGGGCAGGCTATAAATAGAACTGAAGAACCCGAGCTTCGCATCGCCCATATGTGATACTAGTACGGGCGACACTGCATGGCGTTCGAGAATAAAGTATGTAACTCAAGAACCACTAAACCGATTATGACAAAACAAAACTTGTATTTCACAAAATTATATACATCACCCCAACAAATACAACAGGAATTAAAAGAAATTCACAAGTACACAATACACACAGCTGTGATAGCATGAATGATTAATGGTGAGCCTACACTGTAAACAAAAATTTAATTTTGGTGGTTTTCATCTAAACAAGTTTTGATTGACAAACATAAAAAAAAAGTCAAAATAGCAACATGCACAGTACTATCTTGATACTAGCACACTTAAATTAACATTCACATTAAGTAATTTCACCAACAACAGTGAAAAAACCAAATCCAAAACTATTGCAGGAAAAATCCATCAAGTACAAAAAACAGCAATTCCACAAACTCACTATAACAAAATCTTCAATGTAGATAAGTGAGATTACAGAAGCTATGTAATAAACTATATATAAACTGTACTAAAGAAAATGTGTAAATCAACTGTTGGTTACACTGAAAAAAATACAAGTAGGCCTATTCAAAAGTGCATTAAAATAAAATTGTTACAACTGTATACACAAAAATGTAACGAGTCATACAGAAGAAACACATCACAGGTATTAAATCATTGCTTGCTCGCAACATATGAGTAATATAACTTTAATGGGGAAACAATTCTCAAAACAAATGTAACTTTCATTTGTAACTTTCTTACATTTCTGTAAAAACAATTTTGAATAACTAGTCACTCAATAGTGTTTATACTTTCGTCTTATTTACACCATTTTTTTTCGCCTAGAAATGAGTAAAATGGGGGTTCTAGTGTTTTACACTATAATGCTGTTCACATACACAAAAAAACAAAGTGACAGTTTAAGAAAATATAGTTATTTTAATATATCTGTGTACTACAGTTAGTGCCCTTTAGAAAGAAAAAGTTTGTTCCAAACTTGCATTTTGCTTTCTGACCTGGCAACTGATTTATTGCATATATAATGTACACTAATCTGTAAATAATTTTCATCTACTGCACAAATCAAATGAATACAGTTGTTGTTCAAAGGTTCCTGATCGTTTGAATGTTCATCCAGGTGAGCAAAAAGATGCCTTTTCAAAGTCATGTAGTGTTCCAATACAAAATACACAAGTCTGGACACTGTAAATTTCTTCAATAGAAATTCCCCATCACTTTCTGCAAGCGCAGTTCGAATCACCTTCTCACATATTTCGCATACCTTAATGACATTATGGGAAGGGTACAATAGTCCACCCCTGTCCCTTTAATTAATTAGTGATTCCCTCAAATCTTCTGAATTTCCAGACAGAGAGCTCAAACAATTTTCACACTTTATAACTTTACTCAGCCAACGAACAACAAATCCAGAAATGTAAATAATTATATGATGTGCAAATTCTGTAATTTCTTGTGGATAAAACAAATACAAATTGTCTGTTTCCTGATTGATTATCGTACACACACTTGAGTGTGTAATAAATTAAACTTACAGTTTGACATATAATTGTCACGTTTATGAAACAGATATTTTAAGGCTGACAATTTACACTTTTTTGCCTGTCAAATAACGGAAACTTGTATTATTTAAGAAACATAACATTGTCATGACATTTTGATAAATTTGTCATATTTGACAAAATTGCCATAATGCCACACCTGTCATGTTTTATGAAATAGTGCCCTGATGTGGGTGTTTCCTCGCCCTTAGCACTTCCACACATAAAGTTACCACACTATCAAAATAACACCAGCCAGATAGTGCCCGTGTAAGTTACATATTTATTTTCACATTGACACATTGTTGTATGTAACCTACAACCTAAAAAACTCCACAGTAAGGGGGAATGTGAATATCAGGTAAATTGCAGGGTAAAAACGTAAAAAGCAATCACACAAGAAGCCTGTAGTTCCACATTCCTTACTAGAACATAACGTCACGATTCAGTCTGCACACTTCTGAAATAAATAAAATCTGAAGTACATATGAATATAAATAGTAAAAGCTATAAAATAGAGCCACTATTTACCTGCGGAAAGTGTGGTGGATGTGCACGAAATCTTGTTGGGACATCACTTTCTTGCAGTCGTACACAACACAGTGGTGTCATATAGAATAAATCTTCAATGAAGTGACACGTCCATGAACACTTGCTTTGCTCCCTTTCTTGCATTCCTGTTGGTACACCTATACACTACACAGAATGACATTTCTCTTCACTTTTACAGGCGAATATTGAAACTGAAGTCCATTTCAATATAGCACATTACACGTGGGAAAAACTTATATTCTAGAAGTAATTAGGTATCACATGATATTAGTAACGAAAACTGATAACCTGTTGTGTATCACATATATACTGCTCTCAAGCGACAAGAATGTTCTTAATAAAAACGAAACACTTTGGGTCAACTGCTATACAACTCTTATGGGAAAATAACAACTTTCTTCACGTCACAAAATGGCGGACATCTACTTATCCTTCCTTTTCATGACCTCTTTCACCCAGCCTAAAAGTACACATCATGTTCAAGCTGTACCTTCTATAACTTACACAACTGAAAATTTTACCATTTGACTTTAACATTTGATTTTACGTTTGCATTTCGACATGTTGTTTCTTAAGGAGCTTAACACAACAGAACTATCGATGGTAAAATAAAGCACTCTCGACTTTACGATTTCGAAAAGTTAATATCAAAAGTCAAAATCAATCAGCCATTTTGCCGAGATTCTAACAGAGGTTATGCGAAAAGTGCATTATTTTATTGTAGGGTGATTTTAATCTCGTTATATTAAACAAAGCTCGTTTTAAATTAAATAAATTGCAAACAAGTATGATATTAAGAGGTAATTAATGATTTGACAAATTAGATTTTTTGTATTGAAATAAGCTTTTAATATAAATGTATTCCAGGATAATATCATAACAAGGTATACATTTTTACGATGTTCGCAGAACCGATGTTCAATTGTCTAAACTCCGACTTTACAATTGTATTGTGTATTGGTGGTTTCGTCAGAGGAAAAGAAACGTAAAGTCAAATGCTAAAGTTTTCTATTGTGTAAAAAGCCTTACGTCACTGTCCCTCAAAACCTCTTCCACACTAATGTCCAGTTGCACCATCGTTGTTAGAAATTCGATAGGATATAAGATTGACACATTACTAGCAATATTTATGAAGACAACTGAGTAAGTACATGTTTGCATATAAGTTAAGACATAAAAATACAAACACTAAACTATAAGAATTATTCTTTGTAACATTCAGATGGTCCATTACTAGAATCAAAATATTCAGTCATAGAATAAAAATAATAGGATTTATCTTAAGCTCCTGTCACACTGTCAAAGTTTCGCCTCCTGCTATATTTGACAAAAAATTTGAAGACAAAATATGGTCATCATATTTTTCCTTCCAACAAATTTTATCAAATAGTCTTGAATGTTTCTCGAAAATGTGTCACAATGTCAAATTTTTTTATTGGGCGAATATAATTTGAAATATTATTTTAAAATATTGTAATTTATTTTGGTTTCCATACTACATTAAAGTTTTATTTATAAGATATGTTACCTGCACAATGAAATTTAATGACACTGAGTTCGTAATATTATGTACAATATTCACTTAAAATAACATTCATGCCCGGACAGATAATGTAAATATCTTCATAACTCACTTGGTTTCCAGTAATTGTTAGTTATTTTAAGTTTCTTCTCATATATTTTTGTCGTGCATGGTTCTGAATGGCTGAGACTGTCAGACATCAAATAAATTTTAGAACCGGTCCAATTTTCAAATTTTTGATGGAAACTGAGCCTTCCAACTTTTTCAGACAAATATTGCGGCGTTTATGACGTTACAATGATGTCATAACTGTCCAACTTTATTTGGCCAAACTTATTGGAAGCAGTTTAACGGAAAAATTTTAACAGTATGACAGCTGCTTTATGTTTAAATGATTTCGTGTCACCGAAACGAAGGTCATTATAGGTACCAGGGCCTGTTATCTCTATAGGGATTCTGTTGACCATCAATTAAGTTCATGACCAACCACAGTTTTAATTCCGGTTCTAGTGTTGTTTATCTACTTCTGTCCACTTCCGCCCTCTTAATTGTTTTTATATTGTGTTTCAGATTAATGGTGGTCATTCCTCGGTTCTGTTTAGGGCCTTCTTATAAGGCGTATTGGTATAAATAATAAATAATGTACGTGATATGATCTGCAGGATAACGAAGTGCTTTGTTCCTGGTTGCAAGGACAAAAGGGAAAGCAAACACAGGTTTCCTGATTTTCGTTATGCACATTGGTTCGAATTGTGGATACGGTGATTAGCATCGCTAAAATTAAGGATGTGAGTACTGACAATATCTACAAGAAATTAAAGATTTGTAGTTGGCATTTCAGGAAAGAGTGTTTCAGACTTGGTAAGAAACGGCTGAATCCTAATTCTGTGCCTAGCCTGGATTTGCCAGGTAAGAATTATTATTTGTACAGTACAGAATTTATGAGTACTTTTGGGCCTAATTATGTTATGCATAGGATAATTGTATACAGTGTTTGTCGCTAATTTTATAATTATCCTTTTACTGGACTTGAAATATGGTACATGGATACCATCGTGAATATATCCAAAGTATCTATGGTGGGAATTGTATGTATATTTACAGCATCACCCTTCCACCCACTAAGTACACGAAGGGCCTAATGAAAATGCATTAGTCTATTTTTTTTTGTTTGGTAACGTGTAGGCCTAATGAACCGTACCCATTTATTTTAGCATAAATTAGCCTTAGATAAATTTACAATGATGATATAAATGTATAGCTGGTTCGTGGTAATGTGAGCACTTATGATGCAGTCTCATAAGATGTTAGGGCTTTGGAATTTTGTTTATAGAGTATGGGAGAAGATATACACTGTACATTAGGTACTCACATGGCAGTGTTTACATTAACAAGTGGAGGGATGTGAATTTGCTAAAACACAATTGTTTACTGTACCTAAATAAAAATCACTAGTTTTATTAATACACTTTTTAAATTTTGCTTACTTTTACAAAAAAAATTCGGAATGTTTGGCATCTCACCTGCTCTATTTTGGCTTGCAATGTAACAATCAGCTCCACTTGTAGTACTGTCATTTGTACCTTCAGTCATTTGTGAAAGAATATTACATAGTGAAGATAAACACTGCCATGCGAGTAATTAAAACATTTTATACATTTCCCCATACTCTAAACAAAAGGCCAAGGCCATAATGATATGTTTTTATGTCTGATGGGCTTGCATCATAAAGTGCTCACTTTGCCATGAATAGGCTGTACAAATATATCATATTTGTAAATTTATCTAAGATTAATTTATATAGAAAGAAATGGGCCAAGTTAATTAGGCCTACACATTTTCTGAACAGAAATACCTTCTAATTACGTCGCAGGCGCAACAATCGTCAATAAACAAATGTATTTTATTGCTGCAAGAGTGGTGGCAGTGTTAATTGGTAACATTTGTAATAATACTTGGTGTTGTAGAAATATTTTATCTGTAGGCCTAAATTAATTTTCTGCTTTCTTTAATCATAGTTGGTCGTAGGTATGATACCGTTGTAGTGTGTCGTCTCGAGTGAAAGGTAATATTAATAGACTTGTGTTTACCATTTATTTAAACTGCTGGTTCCTACCATTTTTCTTACTGTAACCGCCGTCTACAATGAAGTGACAAATCTAATTTATGTAGTTAAGTTTGTTAGTTTCAGGAAATGTTGCCAACTTTACGGAATGATTATGCAAATAGATTATTTAAAGCTAGTGACGAACAAGTGTGACTTTAGTGAAGTAAACTTATAAGGATTTCCATACAAAAACATGATTTCAAGGGGTTGCGAATTTTACAGTTAAGTTTGTGTGTTTTGTAAATAAGGTATTTAAATGTATGTGGCCTAATAAAGCACCCCTTTCAACACTTTTGTAGTTTATAAGCAATATTTGTTTATTAGCTTATATCGTAAATTCAACGAGTGTAAGGTTAACTTCGGCCAAAGTGTGGAATGTGTGTGTGTATTGCTGCATGTGTACGAATGAGAACATCGACGCATATATCGCATTTCGTTTTTTTATTTAAGTTAAAAATTTTACTGATAAGAACTTCAAAACAATGCTGTCTCTTTGAATCATAAATACAAATGTTTATTAGCAATTAAGAAGAAGATTAAACAAGCACAATGAACTTAGTTATCAGAGACATCGAAGAATGTTTAGGTTAAGAGTGGTAATATACTTTTATTATTTGTGTGTATATAATGGATTCGCAAACAGCTTATAAACCCTGGATACAATACTATTATGTTTAATATTTCCAATTTATGTTAATTGCAAATCCATTTCATTATCATCAGACGAAAGTATCATACAAGACAAAATAAAAACTTCTACATACATGTGTTTCTCACTCATATCAGCTAGGACGAATGTAGTTATTTTATTTTTGGTGCATGTACCTAAAATAAAAGATCTCTAAAGTTGTAGCAAAATAGTATTGTTTTAATTCTTACCAATGTAATGTTTTTTTTTCCAATTTGACTAAAATGAATTCATTTTTAGGTTACATCATTTTCTCGCAATTTAAGACCAAAATCTATTGCACTGTCTGGAATATTCCCCCATTTCTATAATTTTTCAGGTGCCATTAACTTATCTGAAAAAAATACCAAACAAAGCATTTTCTCTGACCTTGTTCAGTGCAGACAATATTTTTTCATTCGATTTTGGCACTTTGCTTACTTGTAAAATAGATGAGCACCCTTATAGAAAATAACTAGTAATTAATAGTGTACCGAAACTTTATAGGAAATACAAATTACAAGTCCTTGTAGATATTTTTGCTGTTCGTGAAACGGAATTTACAAGTACTTTTAGATAGCAGTACTTGTAACTTGTAACCATAACTTGTAAACTTGTAGTTTTGGGAAACTGGCCCCAGTACATACATTTTTCGAATCCTCGATTACGCTAGGAATAAGCATGGTACACAGTACCTTTCTGCAGCAAACTGTGCTTTATATATATATATATATATATTTGGTGGAATATATATATATATATATATATATATATATATATATATATTATATATAAAAATATATATGTATATATATATATATATATAAATATATATGTATATATATATATATATATATTATATATTATATATATATAAATATATATGTGTATATATATATATATATATATATATATATATATATATATATTCCACCAAAAAATAAATTAAAATTCCCCGCCATTAAACTGTATTTGAATTCCCTGCTGCTAGCCGCCATCTTGATCTTTAGTTCATGACCAGTCGCAAGGTGCTACGATCACAGTGGTCAAATATATTATCATAGGAAATATACTGATCTCGTAACACCTTATTTATCTATGATTGTGGAAATGTGTTAGGCATCAGTTGCTGCATTAAGTTTTTTTTTTTTAAGTTGGCTACACCCAAGCTTAGTTTGGTTTCTGGCTATACTGTAGTTGTGGTTATGTAACGGCTGGCACTTTGTTATTGTTCTTGCGATGCAGAGTTATTTGGGATTTATTAAATGATAGCCTGGTACTCAAGCCTTTATTTCTAACAGGTTATGGGCCCAGGAATCGCTGATGACGCCCTTTATGTTTTTGTTTAGTATTAAAACAGTGTGTATTATGTAACTGGTGCCAAGTCGCAAATAAAAGAATTTAAGTTACCACTGTTGAATACAGACAATTATTTTCAGTGGTCAGTGCGAGTGTCGGCAGCACTCAAACAGAAAGACTGTTGGGAAGCCGTTGAACCAGGTTATAACGAGGCCGACGTCAAGAATTTATCTGTTGAGAAAAGAAGAAAAAATGTCAAAGCATTAAGTTTAATAACCTTGGTGGAGGGTGATACCTATCTCGATGACATAGGAAGGTGTGAACTGGCGAGCGAAACATGGGAAATTCTTGAAGGCATTATGGGTTGCTTCACATAATTATGATTCTTAAGGAAATGGTGAACACTACAAAACCAGGTGATGTCACAATGCAGGTATATATGTCTAAAACACAGAACACAGATCGAAAACTAATCAAAAGGGAGCTGCATTTCACGGATAAGTCACTGACTATGTTCTTCTTGATGGGACTCCCATTATAAAAATATGATGGATTAGTGAAAGTGATGGAAAAGGATGAAGATAACCTCACTCCAGCAGTTGTAAAGGCGAAACTGCTCCTTGAGGAGATGAGAATAAAGAGAGAAGAAGATCAAAAACCCAAGGCAGGAAAACAAAAAACTCCTTAAGAAGTACCCCAATTTTGGCACCAAGAGAAAGATTGACTACAAACCAAGAGATCAAAGAAACATTATTTGTTTTGCATGTAATGAGCCAGGACACATAGTCAGGTTTTGCACCAAGGTCGCCAGGCAGGGTAACGCTACAAAAACTGAAGACCAGAATCAAGGGCCAGGATATGACAAACAGGGGCATCGAGTAGGGAATGCACATTCTGTGCAGTATAATTTTAAGGCTTTATGTACTATTACTGTAAAATTTCCAGATGGTAAGAACTGTTGGTAATTGGACACAGCACATCACATGGCACAAAACTAGGATATTATGAGAAACTTCAACAGTGATGTACATGGGGAAGTTGAAGTGGCAAATGGGCAAGTGGCAAAATAAAAAGTGTAGGGTCGGTGACAATGAAGTTGAGGGACAAGCATGAAGGGTGGACAATTGAACTAAGTGATGTCTTTTATGTTCCAGATTTGTTTATTAACTTAAAATCTGGGAAATGGCTGGATGCCAAGGGAATGGCAATTAGAATCATACATGGGTGTGTGACAGTGTGGGATGATAATGTTGAAATCTTTAAGGCATTAAGTAGTAATGAACATAATGTGTATATTGTTGTATGTGAGACATAGGTAGCAGCTCAGGAAAAGGCATGTGCAACAGCAAAATCTACAATAGCATCTGAAGCTTGGCACAGAAGATTTGGGCATGCACAGATATTGCCACAAGTTAGTAGCTTTCAAGGGGTATCTTCAGAGAGATACGATGTGTGCCTGGAAGGAAAAATGAAACGCCAAAAATTCCAGAACAGCAGTAGTAGGGCATTGGCGCCATTAAATCTTATCCATTTAGATGTCGTGGGCAAAATTTCCCCAGCTTCACTCGGAGGTGCTGAGTATTTTGTGACATTTGTTCATGATTACTCTAGGTATACTCATGTCACTGTAGTGAAAAAGAAAAAGTGACCGCTTCAATGAGATTTGCTAGTTCCAAAGTAGTGTCGAGAAACTGCAGAGTAGAAAAAGTAAACCAAATACTCATGAGCATTGTTGGGTGCATGCTACTTCAGGCTGGCATTCCGTCGAGATTTTGGGCAGAGGCTTTGTCAAGAGCATGTTATTTGAAAAACAGGTTTCCATCAAGGGCTATTGGGGGGGGGGGGGAATTACTAATGAACTATGGTGTGCAGAAAAGTTAACAGAAAATGAGATGAAAAAATTAAGGGTGTTTGGCTGTCAAGCTTGGGCAGAAACTCTGACAAAGGACAAGCTACAACCTACAGCAGAAGAATGCATCTTCCTAGGTTTCCAGGAAGGTCTGAAGGCTTATCATCTTTGGAGCCTAAAAAGGGAGAAGATAATTGTTTCATGATGCGTGGTTTTTAAAGAGGATGTGTTTATGTTTAAAGACAGCAAGCACACCATATGCAAAGGAAATGCATGAAGAACTTGAAATTCTGCATATTGAGGCTGAATATGGAATATTTAACCTAGGGGAAAAAATACCTGAAGAATTGGACGAGGAGAATGCAGATGACCCAACAAAGTAAGCTAGAATTGGAGTAAGGGAACTCTCTGTGGAAACTGAAGAAGATAATATTTCGCAAAGCGACACAAGTGACTCTGAACATGTAAACATAGAAATAGAAGTAAGAAGATCAAATAGGAGAAGTACTTAAAAAACTTGCAGGTTTTGCAATGTTGCAAAAGGTGCTGAGAGCGAGAATCCACAGAATGCAACGAGTGAACTGTCAAGCCCAAATGCAGACAAATGGCTTGAAGCTATGAAATTGGAAATGGAGAGTTTGAAAGAAAGCAACAGTTGGAAATTGGTCAAAAGGCCAAATGGAGAGGAATGTGATAGATTACAAATGGGTTTTCAAGGTGAAGAGGAATTAGGATGGAAATGTAGAAATATATCAAGCGAAGCTTGCGGCACAGGGATTTGGACAGGTACCAGGAAAGGATTTCGAGGAAACATATAGTCCTGTTGACAAAAAGGAGACCATAAGGCTGTTGATCACTGTGTGCATTTAAAGGAACTGGGAACAAGAACACCTAGATGTGATGGCAGCATACCTTCACAGTCCCTTGAAAGAAGAGGTTTTCATGGAACAATCAGAATTTTTTGTGGAAAATTTGAAAGAAGCATATGTGTGGAAGCTAGGAAAAGGCTTGTGTGGCCTACACCAGGCGGAAAGAAACTGGAACACATATCTAGACACACATCTTTAGAAATTTGGCCTTACTCAGTCTGAAAATGACTCATGTATCATTTTGACAAGATTGACAGCTGGTGCTTGGGGAATAAGTTAATGACATACCTGTGTGGGGAGAGAGAAACAACAATGAATAGCTAAAAGTGTATTTGGGAGAGAAAATGGACATCATATATCTTGGAAAAAACCACTCACGTTTTGTCAATGAGGGTGAACAGACACAGAGAAAATGTTCTGGAAATAAACCAGAAAAATTATGTCAGGCAAATTCTTCAAGAGTTTGGCATGGAGACTTTTAGGGAGCTACCCACCCCTTTGGAAATGAAGCAGACCAGTGAGACGAAGGTGAGCCAACCTTTTCCTGAACATGTGTACAGGAAAGCTACAGGAAGCCTCCTATAATTGGCTAATGGTACACGCCCAGATATTACATACTCAATTAGTAGGCAGTGCCAATTTAACAGCAACACGACACTTCAACACTGGCAGGAGGTGAAGCACATCTCCCGCTATTTTAAGGGTACAGTACACCTTCGTATGGTATACGAGAAGCAGGGGAAGACCACAGAAATGTATGCAGATGTTGACTGGGCAAATAGCCCAGAAAACAGGAAGTCCTACAGTGGTTTTGTGATAATGCTGGCAGGCGGAGCAGTGGTGTGGCAAGCAAGTAGACAACACAGTGTCATACTATCCACTGTAGAGGCAGAATATGTCGCAGTAACAGAAGCTGTGAAGGAGATGTTGTAGGTCAAGGGTTTGCTGGAGGAGATAGGGCAGAGTGACTTTGTAAGTGAACCGTGTGAAATACAGGTGGACAATCAAGGAGCTATTTCACTTACAAAAAAACAGAATCACTTGCAAGCAATCGAATCACATTGATGCAAGGCATCATTTCATTAGGGAAAAATAGAGAAGGGGGTAATCAGTTTAAAGTATGTGGAAACCAGCAAGAATGTAGTAGATGTGTTAACTAAATAATTGCCCAGAAGGGAAACTGAGGAATGTGCAAACAAAATGGGACTTAAGAAAAATTTCAATGATTGAATGCTTTGCGTCTCTTTGTTATAGTCATGCGTTTATGCTTTGTTTCTTTCTATGTAGATGCAACATATGTAACCATGTTCCGGGTTAGTTATGCTTTATGTTCACATTTGTTTTGCAGTACACAGAGCACTCATACACTACAAGCGGAAGTGTTGAAATGTGTTATGCATCAGTTGCTGCATTATTTTTTTAAATTTAAATTTGGCTACACCCAACCTTGTATTGTTCCTGGTTATACTGTAGTTGTGGTTATGTAATAGTGGATACTTTGTTGTTGTTCTTGTGATGCGGAGTTATTTGAGCTTTATTAAATGATAGTCTGGTACTTAAATATTTTATTTCTTACAATGATATGTACTGAGGCAGAAGGGAGTTAAATATCTTTATAGCAGGGAAGTGAACTCCTTTCTGTTTGAGGGATACAGAGGCTGTGGAAAAATGTAAGTTTATGGTGTAATTAGTTTTATAATTATGAACATAAATGTTTAATTTAAACTCGATACATGCCTCCGTCTGTACCCTCCAGACCATTTGCCCGGCCGAACATTCAGCATCTCTGCAGCAGGCACCAGCACTCTGTGACATTTTGTCTCGCAGTGTGTCCAGTGCCGTTAGTGCAGTTGGTGTGGTGAGTGTAGTGCATCACAACAACATGCAAGCGAGTGTAAGTAAGGGCGCCCAAAATCGCCAAACAGCTAAGGCAGGGAACATATAAATATGGGAACTGTAAACGAGACCCCTGCAATTTTATTGCAAGTGTTTATTGTGTTTTGTTGATTTGTTAAGTTTTTCATGCAAAGTGTAGTGTATCATTTAATTTGTTCACTCACATTTCATAGCACTCAATAGTAAGGGTTTTGTTTTGTATTGTTCCAAATTGCAGAGTATTTTTATAACATGTTTGTTATTGCAAGAGTCCCATATTTTAAAATGTACTGAGCAAGTTGTTATGATAAGCCTTAAGGGCTCAACGCAGAAAGTATGTGGGGGAAATGTAGATAGATGGTATACTCTCATTTTACTATTACGTTAATATATTTAGGAAATCTTTAAAACGTTACAATGTTTAAAGCAACTGAATTACAATACTGAACAATAAATAATAAGTTAAGTTATAGGGGAGTAATTATATTGAATGCTATCAAGTTACTGATTCTACATTACGCCATACCATTATAGAGTTAACTACAGTCTTTACTAAAGTCACCAGCTCGTTATCACCTTGATGCTGTTGCCGAAGGCTGTTCATTGTGTAGTCTCGTTATGACTGTTCTCAGTATATCTTTCCTTGCTTCATCTTGCGTCCTCATCGTCTGGCTGTGGTGAGATCTCGCTTTGAGCCTCCGTCGGCGCTATATATTTGGCACGGATTTACAAAACATATCAGTGATTGCAATCACACTTGCTGCCTGTGGCCTCGCCCTGAATACACGTCGCTTCTCTGCAACTGGCGCATCTAGGCAGGTGCCAGAGGCACACGTACCCATGCCCGCACCAAAGTGTTAACAGAATATAGTTCTCTGTGTGCCATGTCCTCCCAACTTGGTGGCATGCAGCCCACAGAGGAATCAGTTACTAATGAGAACTTACAGGGTCGGTTCGCGTCAGTGTGTGTCATATGCTCCAGGCAGGATACAACTTTTACACCACCATTCATTAGTTTAACAATAGTCTTCAATTTACCGGAACTGTGTGATATAGCCACCCAAAGAACCACCTCTTCTTCCCCAGTGCTAGTTAGCATCGCCTGGAGAAGCTTAATTGTGTAAATTAATTTTCATTGGCTTTGCGTTAATTTACCGTGTACTCCTACTGGTGGGCCAAGTACAGTAACTATCTTAAAGTGTTCACCCAGGATGGAAATGTAGTTTATTCTGCAACATTAAAATATATGTGCATTAGCAGCAGCGTATATTTATTTCTGTGCAGAGTGCCTTCGGACATTTCAGGGCATGGCTCCCTTACAACACGAAAATTCAATTCTTACCTTACTCATTCAGTCAGGTGATCATTGAGTGATCTCAGTGATGCAGTTTAAGGGGCATAGAACAACCTTTAAGAGGCCCACAGTTTAGCAAACAGAGGAAGTTCCTTTCTTGATCATTCTTGGACGAAGATATATAAATATGGCCCTAGTTTTCTGATATGGCAATTAAATTCATACATGTGTATAGATTTAATATTTCAAAATATAACCGCATATGCACTGACATGCGATGCACTGCACAACGATGGAATGGAAAAACTAAGAAATTTAAATGGGTAAATTCATATTTATCCGTGATTTAAAATATTATTATGCCTCTGATAACAGGATACCTTCATTTTACCCGAAACTGGTAAATACCTACATTTTAGTCGCGAGTAATCAATATACCCGAAATTCGGGTAATTACCCATACATAAGCAAAACTGTATATAAAGCAAGATGGTCACTTGTGCATGATGACGAGGCCGGTGTGTTCCATCCTCGCTGGCATATTCTATCATACTCGTGGTCAGGTGTTAGTCTCGGCCCGGTGTTGGATAGGTGGTGTAAGAAACTGCATAGGTGCAAGTGGTAATTAGAGCATATGTGGATGCTTGGTTCATGTCAAGCCATCCATAAACCCCAATTATACAGCAGCTGTATTTCTGGACATTGAAAATGCTTTTAAGACGGTTTGGATTCCAATCCTCATTCAAAAACGCATCAACTTTCGATTTCCAACATGTTATATTCATCTGCTTGCATACTACTTTACTGACAGGAAATTCTTTGTGAATTTTGACAAAACAGATTTCACAATATGTACAGCTACATATGGAGTACCTCAAGGATCTTTTATTTCCCCCTTCCTGTATAATATTTACACTGCAGCCCCTGTAGCCTCAAACTTCTCTTTAAAATCTCTATAGTTAAATCAACATTATTACAAGTAAGCAAAATCTTGGACACTCTCAGCCGGTTCTCATTAGATATACTCCAAATTTTTCAAAGAGTTATCTCAGAATTATAGTTAATTCCCCTCCATGCACCTGAAATATAACATTTTATGAGATACTAAAAATTCCACCCATTTACAAAGTTGTAAACATTAATAACATTACATTCTACAAAAACTTATTTTCCCATAAAACCCCGTAGTTAAATGTATTGGAGATTATTTACCTGATATGTCGAGAGGCATAAACGGACCTAAAATGCCTCAATAAAACTAATATACCTACCTTAATAATAAAACAACTCACCAGGCCGGCCATTTTCCGATCGCTCAGGGACAAGGTTCGCATCACACTTTCTCGCCAGTTCCCCCATGGTTCACATGGAGGCAGGAGCTTCACTCCACCTCTACACTCGCTTTCAGTTCTCAGTGAAAGGGCTTCAGTTGTGCTGCTTTCTATTCCAGTCACTACATTCTATAACAACCTCTACGAACAAGAACTGATACATTAAATACCATCACACATTTAATTTAACCAACTTTTAAACCAAATATTAATAATAATTTCCTCACTGGTTAACTACTGCAATACAAAACAACAACTTCTAAGCTTTAATAAACTAATTTAAACAAACAATAGTGTTCTCGCAATTACCAAATTAATATTTAACCCTTATAGATTACAATGTCATAACCTAACATTAATCAAGCCTAAATCACTACTGCCAATTCTTACAAAACACATTTGGGGGTAGAGGGTTCTGCTTCTCCTTGTACAAGGCACTGCAACCAGGTCACATAAATTTTCTGGTTTTAGTTAAATACAACAATTTTGTCATTTCATTCGACTGTGAGCTTGCCGCCACTGGAGGTAACTGAGGAAGGACTGCCTTGCTCTCTCAAACACGGCAATTCAAAAAGATTACCCTTTGGGAAGACCAGGTGCTCTTGTGGTTGCTATACCTACCCTTATCTGTGCTTCCAAAATGATGAAAAACAGTGGCATCTGTTTGTCATAATGGTAGTAATATATTATAATCTATTGTTGAAAGTAAAGAGCAATTAGGAATTTTTAATTGGTATATGATCACCTTTCAAAATTGTTTTTCTTCTTCAAGATTTTTTCAGGTGGTAATTAACCACAATCGCTAGTCAATTCGCCATTTTACGAACATTTTAAGATGAACAGCGAGACAAATCCACCTCCCATATGAGACCATAAGCTAAGGTCCATATTGTGCAACAAAAGGCAATCGAGCTGCTTATGGTGTATTCCAATTGACAGCTCTAGGTACACACCAAGTGCAAACTGAAAATGTGCATGTATCAAGTGATTGCCAGCCATGAGTGCATATTATTTGTGTGCCAACAACTGAAACACACTGTGAAAAAAGTGCGAAACATTTGCAACAATATATATATATATATATATATATATATATTGGAGGAAATTCTTGAACTATGATGCTGACAAAAGGATAATTTAAATTTATGAAATTTGGTACATATTATGTTCTCCAATTTCCCTTTTTTAACTTGTCAGCAAATGTATGCAAGGTTCACTGAGTTAAATTGACCTCATCGCCACTGTAATGACAAACAATAACATCACTACACCAAAAGAATATTGTTTCATATTAACTATTACATATTATTTGACACCATTCGCTCTCCCCAAGCCCGTTTTCCCGCTGTCTTTGGTGGCTGCTGCAGAGATCAGCCCTCTACCGGGCATTCGTGTTCGCCGGTTATGTAGAACGACACATCGGTCAAGTCAGAATAATCCAGTTCACGAGTGCGGCCGTGGTGCGGATTCCAGTGCTCGTGACGAGAACAAGTGCATCACAAAGTAGTGCAACATGTGTTTCAAAAAGGAGATCTTGCGAAACAGGGCTAAGTTAACTTGTGTTAACTACGTGATGCTTAAGGACACCTGCTCATGCGACATACCTACATGAAGTTCTATAGTAATTTAAGTGCCCCTGCGGGCCTAAATGTAGCTGTTTGTCATTTTCTGTTATTTCCATTTCTCACGTGTTTCATCCTCACCTCATTTCATCCAGTGGTTTTTGTCTATTAAAGGTTTATTATGTTCAGTGTAATTGTTTGTGACACGATTGCAGGCAGTAACAAAACGTGTGTATGTGTAGTGAATATATTGTGTTTAAGAAAATTGTCCGTGTGGCTTTCTGGCCCGCCAACCCGGCTGTCATGCTATGCCATAACAGTTAGTCACACTACCGAGCTTCGAGGAGGTGGATGTGTGGACCGACGAGGTCATGTTTCGCGCGCTCGGGCGGTGCTTCAACTCTTAAACTTATCATTTAATCGCAATAAACATGTAGTATACTGGAACCTGTGGTTATTTAGCCACTCGAGAATCTCCACTCCTCTCCTTCACATGGTTTAGCATTGCCTGGGAAGGCATAATTTATCCGTGAGCTTTTTGTGGCCACATGCCATTTTATACACTGTTACCCTGACGGCGGATCAAGCCCGTCAATCGTTGTAAAGTTGTTTCCTAGGGGAACATATATAATAAAAACCCATTAAACTTACATGAGAATGCGTGTTCATTCGGGTTGCCTACGGGCTATAGCAGCGCTGACCCCACCTTTCATGCCAATTCATGAGTGTATTATGTCAAGTGTTTTTACATATAATTTCAGTGTTTTTTTTTATATCTTTAATCAACTAATTTATGGGTGTGTGAGTCGCCCTAAGATCTCACTGCTTAGTAAGTATATAATTGGTAAAGTATTAAGACGTCACAAAGGAAAGAGTCTTCTATACCTACCTACAACAACTTGGTATTACACCCTGGTAATGTCTGGTTCCCAAAAACTACATCAGAGGTTTGGTGAGAAACACCGGAAAAATATCATACCCGACTCCCAACCTTAAAGTTGATCACTTTTACTCCACCATCCTACCATCAAATTGTGCCCAATGTGGGGCGATATCCTTCTGCCAGATTTTCATAGCACTGGACCAAACTGCAAATTTTCCAAATTTTTCGTAAATTTTACAAAATTACAATATTTACTATAAGAGCTTTCCGTTTTTCATGACCATCGCCAACACCAAGGAGGCATGCAAAGGAACTACTGCCTACAACCGAAGCCATGGGATGCCATCACGACATCCCAGGATGCTGGAAAACCAATGCACATAGTTCATGCGAAAAAGTGCACGTAATCTGAAGGGATGCCGCCATTGATGCAACTAGGGAGAATGCAAAGGAACATCTGACAGTGATCATCTTGGTGCGCTGTGATGTCAGTCTCGCTGCGCCACTCAGGCGCACAGCAGGACAAGGGGCTGCAAAACCCCCCTCCTCACGCAACGCTAATGATGAAGGAGGACAAGAAGAAAAGGAATGGTGGAAGGAGAAAAAGAAAATTCTTGTGCCACCTGCTCACCACACGCCAGAGGTCAGCTGTGTGCCTGCCGACCGTTGACCCCTGCCTTGTGCCGTGCCGAGCAGGACTTCCGCAAAGGGACATCACCCATGCCACGCCACCCACTCCCGACTGCATTCCCGCATACCATGCAGCCACCACGGCTCTTCCGCGACCACGTGGACCAGTTACTCAACAACATGCCTGGCCAGACATGTAGCAATGCAATGGCATTGCTTGTCAGCACTGTCTGCACCTACTCCCGCAAGTATTAATTGCCAAGTACGAGCGAGGCACGAAATATTGCAAATGTGAACATCAGACAAGCCCAGACAAAACACAGACTCAAAAATTCCAGAACAAAAATTTAGTACAAACTTTCCGAGCAATCAAGCAGTAAATTTGTGACACACTCTGCATTGTCCAGGTCGGGACACACTTCTCTTATAATGAAAAACAGTCTAATAACTGGTATCACACAGAATGCCTAGATGGCAGTGAACTGCAAAACATTAATGGATTAGTATTCCAATGCAACCCCAGCAATGTCCAACCAATACCACTCAGAAACAACGTGTACAATTGGGAATTTTTTTTCCATAACTGCAGTGGATAAATAATGTGCAATCGTTCAGGGTGCCCAGAAAATCAAACGGACGAGTTCACTACTGTAGTACATGCAACACCAGGATACATCAAAAGTGTCAGATAGAGAAGTAACAGCACACAACAGAGGAGGAAAAGTTCACATGTGTAGACTGCATGGCCAAGACAAAGGAGATACCTGTTGCACCAGATGTTCAGAATACGAACACGGTGCCGCCCAGCACTTCTGCATCCAAGTCACAGCGAACATCTGTCACTACCCTTCCATACACCTCGCTGCCACACATACCAATCACACCCTATGTACCTCCAATGCAAACCTACTACTCCACACCAATATTCACCCCACACATTCCTGCAATATTTCCCAGTATACCAAATCAATCACCGACATTTACACCATTTCCAAATATAAAATCAACTGTCAACAATGCTGTAGCCTCAACACCCAGTGGAAGCAACAGGACAGATCTGCAGTTTCGACAGACATCAAAACGCTACCAAACTCTGTCAACATTCTCCGGGCAGTTAAATGAGGATTCAACCACTTTCATCAAGGACTGTATCATGTACCTACAGCAGTACGGGGTCTCGGAGGACGAATGGCCCAGTTGTGTAGGAAAACAGATGGAAGGGGAAGCAAGACAGTGGTGAAAGTCTATGAACAATTACAGACTCACCTGGGAAGAATTTCTACATGCATTCTAGTGTCGGTTTGGAGGAATCTTTATTCCAATACAGGTACAAAGCAAGTTAACCAACGTGAAGCACTGGAGGTAATAGCAGAGACTGCCCTACCCGAACACCGACCAGTTCTCATCTCGCTTCTGAATAGCGGACTGGCAGAATTCATACATGCTACACTTTTCTGGAGCGTCAACGTGCACAGGTGGCTGTTACATGCAAAAAGCGGGCGTGTATCGGAATGTGAACAGGTTTGTTCGGTGGGACCGATCGCGACCACCTCAGATTCCGTGTCGGTACTGTCTGGGACAGCAAGTCCACTGGCATACTGACTGCCTGCAAAATCCACATAGGATCAACGATAACAACAGCAAAACTGACCGTTGGCCTGCTAGCAGCAAAGACCAGCAGGGAAATGGGTTGTAGGGGTAAAGTCGCCTGCCGTGAACTTTACCCCTCCCCAAGACAACAACCCAGCGGTAATGCCTTAGCAGACATTAATAAATAAGGTCAGTAGCCAGAGTGCTATGTTTATAAGAGTTCTTGTAGATGTGAATGGTCTACTTTGCCATGCCCTAGTCGATATAGCCGCATCTCATACTGTGTCACCCCAGATTCGTAAACAATAGTTACATAATCTCAACAGGTCATGTGATCTAGCTTGCAAATGGTTAATATATAAAATCTGTAGTAGGACAGGCCACAGTAACAATAAAAATTAGAGATCTTGAGACAATCACAACCACGACAGAAACAGATGAAATAATGGAGGATGGCATTTTGGGAGTGTCCTGGTTGACAGAGAAGAATACGATCGTAGAGACAGCTGAGTAACATATCCATTTTGGGGCTAAGGAGATGTGTACTGTTTATAATGTTGATTGCCATAAAACTGAACAAGTATCGGAGGTAAAATTGTCAGAATATGAGCATGAAATTCCAGTATAGTACCAAGCTGCTTTTCAATGCCCGTTAACAGAGCGAAAAATGGTTTTTGCCAAGCATAATGCCTTACATAGGACTATGGTTGCGGAGCATGCAATACCCTTAACGAAAGAAGAACCGATTTTTAGCAGCCTGCGTATTTATCTACCTCACCAAGTACATATCATGAAACAACATATCACAGATATACTTTCAGATGGGGTCATTGAGCCGATGAGGAATCAGTATAACTTCACTATCATGTTAGTGCCGAAAAAGGATGGGACCTGGAGGTTTTGTGTAGACTTCAGGTCCATCAACCAGTTCACGTGTAGCACAATACCTCCTACATTAGTGTCAAGGATGCACTCAGTTCCTTAGAGAGGACAATGATAATGTCATCACTCGACCTGCATAGCGGCTACTGGCAGATACCTGTACACCATGAGGACCGGGAGAATACCACATTTACCACCCTGCACAGTCGACGTTAACAATCCTGTGCCATGCTTTTTGGTCTAAATTGTGCACCAGCAACCTTTGAAAGCATGATGGTGAGAGTATTAGATGGCATGGTAGGCGAATTTACACTTGCCTATCTGGATGATGTGGTAATATGGTATGAGACATGGGAGGAACACCTGCATCATCTTTCAATGGTGCTGGAGAGGCTTGAAATTAATGGCCTTATGTGTGTCATTTGAGGAAGACCGACATCGAATTCCTTGGCCACCTGGTTAGTGAAGTAGGCAATAAGCCAAACCCCGAACAGCTGGGGCTAATTGAGTGTCAACAAGCGCCACAAACATGTAAACAAATGAGAAAATTTTTCGGCCTAATAAACAGGTTTTCAGAACACATAGAACATTTTGCCATTTTCACAGCACCCCTTATGGTCCATGAGGGGTAGCGCACAGGAAGAGGCATTCCAGAAAATCAAAGAAAAATTTTGATAGAGCCCCACACTAGCAAGGTATGACCCAGCATGCCATTTGTACCTGCAGACCAACGCCAGCCAGGAGGGGTTGGCCCCCATGCTATACCAGTATATTGACGAGGGAGAAAAGCAAGTAATTGACTTCGTAAGTGCGAAACTTGGCAATGCAGAATGCAGTTACGATGTAAACGGGCGAGAATGCCTTGCTGTAATCTGGGCAGTGAGAAAGTACTGGCCGTATATAGAGCACAGACATTTCACTTTAAGAATGGACAATCGCTGCCTGGTATGGCTGAATAGCACATGTGAGGCCAGAAGTTAACTCACAAGGTGGGCATTGTTGCTACAAGCTTATGATTTTACTATCGAGCATGTGCCGGGCAAGAAAAACGAGCTCATGGACATGTTGTTACATACGCCAAATGGTAACGGTAACAGATGACGTGGAATGGGAGGAGGTATTGCCACCCGTCACTCAGGAACAGCTTGCAGAGGCAAGTGTAAACAAAGTAAATGTTATATGAAGTAGCCAGCTTGTATCGGAATTGTATAGCAAGATAGTAGCCGCACAAGAGTACTGTGAATTCGCACATGAGACAAGGGGAAAATCCGAGAAGGAACATATAGAAGGATGGCGAGTAATGGAGGGTTTCATCATGACGTGCTCGCAACGAGACCAGAAAACATGGAGGTTGTATGTACCTGCACCATGCCAGAAAAAAGTTTTCGAACACACACATTTAAGTTCAGCAGTGGGACAGCCTGGAGCAGAGCAAATGGTGAAAATTGTATTAGAGAACATTTCTGGCCAGGCCTAACATATTGCATGAGAAATTGAGTACGAAAGTGTCACAAATTCAATATATTCAAAACATGCAGGATAGATTGCAACCAACAACAACAACCTAGGCAGCCATAAAAGCTATTTGAAACAGTTTGTTTGGACCCCATGGGTCCTTACCCATATCTGTTGGGGACAAAAGGTTTATTTTAATAGTAATGGATTGCTTCTCATGCTGGGTCGAAGTGCATCCGATGAGTAGTGCAAGGATGGGACAGATTGCAAAGTATATGCAGAATGTGTTTGTTCACCCACTGGGGCTACCCGAAAGAACTCCTAATGGACAACCAGTCCCAGCTTACAGGAAACATTGGCGAAAACTATGTGCTGGCTGGGGAGTGTAGCACTTGAAAACTGCTGTTTACCTCCCCCGTGCGAACCCCATGGAGCAGCGCAACCAAGTTGAAGGCGCAACACTGGCTCTGGGTGGGCGAGCACAGCAACAGCTGGGCCTATCACCTGACTGCTGCACTCTTCATGCTCAGATGCAGAGCAAACACATAAACAGGAAAAACCCCAGCACAGGTATTGTTGGGAAGAAACATCATGCTACCCAGCGAGCGGCACTGCTCGTGCACAAAGGACAGCAGTAAAACAGAAACTAGTGGTGCACGGGAAGAGAGACACTGATGCCGGTACCGCAAGCAAAAAGAGCAGCAGGCTTGGTATGCAAATCGATGACTGCCGGAGATGAAGAGCCTGCCAGCAGTGCTTACAACAGGTCAAGTTGTTTACGTAAGAGCACATCCTCAGGCTGCAAAAAAAAAACATTTTTGCACGGGACTAGCGCAACAATGGATGGGGCCACACCGAGTGTTCAAATGGATTGACCCGACAACCTACCTAGTAAGGGCAGGTAGAACAACTGTTAGAATCTACTGTGACAACATCCGGGCGGCAGCTGACAGTGCTCCCGAGCAGGATGGGAGATGCCCAAAATGACCAGGATAGACTGGCTCATGACGAGCAACAGCAGGAAACAAGCAAGGCAGAAAGTGGTCCTGGAGCTCCAGACTAGCTTGTACAAATGAGGCATCGACACCGAACACCACGAAGTTCGCCAGGCATCTGCATCAAGCCAGCGCCACAACATCCAACACGGATGGCGGAATGGCAGTGGAGAGGGTAGAAGGAGCTCCCAATTTTTGTACAGGATGCACGGAACCAGAACAACCGGTGGGAGACGAGGACCACCAGGCGCCCCACTACGGCGGAGGCACTGACAAACCTCCTGGTGAAGTCCCAGCAAGGGATTGTGGCGTGACACTTCGAGCAGTAGTACCAAAAGAGGATCCATTGGTTCCGGCATCACCCAACACACAGGTGCCAACAGGGGTAAACCCGATTGCCTGCATCAAAGGGGCCGACAGAGCAGGTCGGGAAACAAGACCGGCCTACCGGAACAATGCTACTGGGTCACAACCAGTCTCAGAGCACATATAGCAGCGAAGAGAGTGGATGAGTGAGTAGTGAGGAGGACAGTGAAAGTGGCGGGTCGGCCAGCCCGCTACGTCTCAAATATCGCGAAATGCAAAGACATACACCACAGGACTGTACCACATACAATAGCGCCACAGTTTATGGGGTTATTACTTCTTCTAAAATTACATTTAAAAATGTAGTACACTAAATAGGGTTATTTCGGTTAAAAGCACAGGAAAAAATTAAAAACCTGAAATCTGAAATACAACGAAAAAATCGTGAAAATTATGTATAATAAATCCAAAATAAAGGTATTTGAGTAATTAATATCAACATCAAAGTTTACAGTTAGTTTATAATAAAGTTTTTTATTTATAAAGTTGGTATCTAGTTTGGTTTTTGAATTACTAAAATCATTGTAAGAAAGAAATTGTTTAAGAAAAACATCATTTTCAATGTCTAGAATCCAATTTTCTTTAGAAAAATTTCATTTCTATTGTTTTTAAAATAAATGTTTCTCATATTACAATGATCAAAACTTAGCAGCATGTTTATGCTGTTCCGCACGATTTTTTCTATTAAATTGAAAGCCTACAATTACAAAATCGTAAATTATTAAACTGATCTTTGATATCAAAGTTAAATTTTTTTGTTCCTTTATGAAATTCCTTTTCTATAAATTACCAACAATCAAAACTATTAGGTATTTTATGTTCTTTATATATATAATTGCAATGATCGTGTTCGATTCATATTCAACAATAGGTCACATAACTTCTAATTTTTCAATAACACTTTTACCAGGACCAGAACGATGTTTCGTAACTTTATCATCTTTATCCAAAGTTTCATAAAGAAATAAACAATTGTTATCAGATGAATTACGAATAAAAGTAATTTTATAGCCACCTTTCCAATAAACTTCATAGTTATCACGAATAAAACCAAACAGATATCTAAGAGGATATATTATTTTATTTATTTTAAGACAAGAATCAGATTTAACCTCTTTTGTTCTTTTTTTCACTAGAAGCAGATTTATCTCGATATAGATTATCAACACCTGTAAATTCTATATAATTTTGTTCACTTGGCGAACTTAATAAAGCATTCATCATTGTTGATGTTATAACTGGTTTATCAACAGCTTCAATAATATTTCCATGTTTTGAGATTCCTAATCTAGAAAACTGAAAATAAAAAAGTTGGAACAAACATCAATATTGTCTTCTTCACCATATTATACCTCATCTCCAACTTTACCTCTCCTTAGTACACTAAATTGCTCATAAACATAAGCGTCAATTGGAAAAGAGTAGCCATCATCTAGAGGAATATCAAATTAGATTCCATTTTTGTAAACATTTAAATTTTTTCTGGTTTGATCAGTTGGAGGAAAAGTTCGTCTCTCGAAGCTCTGAATACTTTTAAACTGATTTATAAGTAAAAAAAAAGTATATATAAATTGCAGAATCGAAGGGAGTTTCTCGAATTAAATTACTCATTGAAGGATATAAAAAATGTAAAAAGCACCATGAAAAAGAATATGAAAATAAGAAGGAAGAGCAACCATTAATCGACGAATTACGAAATATTGGTAAAAATAAAGTAGAAAAAGTAAGTGAAGAAAACAAAACTTTAATAAAAACACTAGCTCCTGTTGCAGTAACAACAATTAGATTATCCACCTACACCACCCACACATCATTCGAAAGAGAATAATTCTCAGAACAAAAATTTCCTAATTCGGAAGAGCAAATGGGAATCGTACCACTGAAAAATTTACCACATGCAGTGTCTGCAATAAATCTAGGAACACGAATTTCCAAAAGAATTAATGTTATCGATGAAAATTTTGGTTTACGTGGAGTTGGGCAAGATATTTACATTGGTAATACAAAAGTACCGATTAATAATGATACACTATTTGTTAATGATAAAGAATATTTTTTATCACCAGGACTTTGAAATTTGTTAACAGACAATTCACAAGAAAGCCTTGAGGGTAAATACACTGCTAATGACTATGAAATTTATGCAGAAATAGTTAAAACAACCAATGCTGCATTCCAACAATATAATCCTGATAAAAAGGTAGCTTGGGTGTAGGTTGGAAGTGTGAATATATAATTGGACCAATTAATCATAAGCATAAGTATTTTATAACCATATTTAACATCAGCATCAAACACACCAGAAAAAAGATTTCTCCAAGAAGTGGCGATGGCATGAAAAAATACAATAGTTTACCAAAAGAATATGTTTGGATGGCTGATGTTAGAAAATTGGTTGATAGATTATTAGTTATTCATGGCAAAGAAAATGCTGGAAATAACAATTATTACAACGAAACAGTAAACATAATGAATATGCTAAACAATACACATTTTGATTGTGCTGTCAATGTTCCAAAAGGAATTCCATATCTAATAAGAGTTTTAAATGTAATTCCACACTCATTTTGGAATTCTGAACATCATGCAAAGGCACTATAAACTGAGCATTAAACAATTTAATTCTGCCCGAATTTCATTTGCCAGATTATAATTATTGTGGACCATTTACAAAATTAGACAATATTATTTGAAAGGGGTTTAACAAGAGTAAATAAATTAGAAGAAATATGCAAATATCACGATATTGCTTACAGATATCATGAAGATCTAGAATCTAGTTAAAAAGATGAGCACAGAAAAATCTGGAAGTGGTTTACATCGTGGAGGAATTATTCCTCTCGTACTTGCTGCTTTAGGTGCACTTGGTGGTTTAGATGGTGGGGCCACTGCAATAATAATTCTGTTGAAAAACTAGAAAAATAAAAAAGAACAAAAAACACATAATTTAGCAATGTAAAACAAGGCAAAAAATGATTAGTTGCAAAAAGAGGAAGACCAAAATAAATATTGAATATATGTCCACTATCTAATATCAATTTCGAAAAATATGTAAAATTATTAAATATTAAGCATGAATGTGCTGTGGCAAATTTCGATATTTCATCAAATCCTCGAACTCATGGGGTTTGATATTTCAAAGAAAACAATGATGTTTACTATTTTGATTCGTTTGGAGGTAATATTCCTAGTAGTGGGGATTTCTCCAGTGGAGTTTTGCTATTTTTAAAAATATTAGGTGAAATGTGTGTTTGAACAGACGATGATAAAACAATGAAATAACAAAGAATGGGCATTGATTAATCATTGAAAGCATTTTATATTTGTTAAATGAGTGTTAAAATGTGTTTTATGTTGCATTTTGGAAAATATGAATACACAATTATATTTTAATTTACAAAACAAGAGTAATGCGAGCTATCAAAACCCAACCATTTAAAATAAATTTTATCGCCTTTAGTTTTTAAGACTTTTTCAACCAAATATTGATCTGGATAATTCGTTTTCATAATTTCATATTTATAAAACTGCCTTTTCTTTCATCTATGTTGCCATATTTCAGAATGTAAGTAGGCACATCATTATGCAAAACCTCAACAAGGGTAAATAATTCTGTTGTACAATTAGCTGTGTAACAATTTTCAAATATTCGTTTACTCTTACTCACGCTGACGAAAATCACCAACTTTGTATTTCGATTTAGTAATCATGTCTACAAAATTTGTTAGCATTAAATTTTTGTTTAGTTTTTTTAATTGATTTCAATTGGTTTCATAAAAATAGTATTGTGCTTTGTGTTGTTATATTCGATAACTAAATTATCTAACATATTTACCCATCTGTAATTACCATTCAAAGCAAATTTCTAACACATTTTATTTTTTGTAGTACGATTAAATCTTTCTACACAACTGGCTTTGAGTTCACTGAATGTAGAATAGAAATTGATGTTATTTATTTGCATAAGTTCATTAAATATTCTATTATAAAATTCTAAGCAATTTTCACTTTGAATGTTCCACGATTTTCTTAGAACCAATATAGCTTCTAAAGCCATTTCTACATTCCTGGTTGTTTTATCTTTAACTGGTATAGAAATGCATATTTTGGGAAAACATCAATAATTGTCATAATATATTTGTATCCAATATTTATATTTGGTGTCTTACAAATTACCAGTATCCATCTCAACAAGTTCAATTTGCCATAAATCATCGATACTATACTAAATTACTTTTTTTTCTTTGGAAATTTTTTAATGGAGGTTTTTAGAAATATAGATTTTTTTTAAATTACATATCGAGCATATACTTTTCTGAACTAATCGCCCATTTTTAATATTTTCAGTTTTTACATTATTATTTTTAGTGACCTACTTACACTTCAAGCACCAAGTGTTCTCCATTCAATAAGAATAAAAAACTATATGTTCTCATATACAATTCACTAGAGAGAGTTAATATATAAAATCTTTTATTTGATTTCGATACTCGCCATTTTCCATATTTCTACTCATATCGATTGTAATATAGCCATAATCTTCATACCAAAATTTAGTACAGATCTCTTTAAATGTTTCATAACTCATGTCACCACCAACAAAATCATTAGAAACGTGTTTTAAATTAGTGTCATCTTGTCTAAATATATGCAGGAAATTAGTGTTATCTCATACCATCCGTTTTGGAATTTTTGAATATGCTTGTGCTAAATAAAATACCTCAATGTTTTTATGCCTCCCATAGTATAGTACTCGTGGACTATGCATTGATTGTATAAAATAACATCATATCATACAATTAGAGTTTTGTCTTCACATTGATCTAAGGGGTCCATTTCCTCAGTATTATTTAAAAAGTAAGGCATTTTTTTTAACTTTAATTTTTTTGGATGATATATTAAAATAATTTTGTAACTCAATATATTTTGGTTAATTTAAACTTTTAGAACTAACATAAAATTTATTTAATAATATCCATCTTACATTACAAATAAAATTGGTCATTAAATTAAATTAGGCCTATAATTATCCCTATAATATCACCAGGCAATAATTCGCCATTCTTTTTATGTCTAGAGTTTTCTTCAGATATCAAAACACCGACACCCCTATTAATTTTGCGCATTATAGGATGCTTTGGCTGCTGATTTTTCATTTAATAACAATAATTTTTGTAATAAATGGGTAATAAAGTATTCAAGTTAACAAATAATACTTATGTACTGAAGAAGAAGCTTCATTATGATATCATCCATTATGAAAAATTGTTGTATTATTTAGTTTTCGTACAAAATTCTTTACTCCAAAAATAGACAATAATACTTTAACCACAATTGAAAAAATGAGTCCTGTTGTTGGTATAACTGAAGTTACAAGTATTCCTAGAGGTCAATACAATAACAAATTCTTATAGAAACTATAAATTCGATTGATCCATTTTCAACAAATAACATTGAATTGACAGCAGATAATATATAAAATAGAATATCAATTAAATCTAAGTTTGATATTAAACTTGATGATCGATTATGTGATATGTTTGATTTTGAGAGAAATATGCTTATTGAAAAAGACAAAATTGTTATAGGTACTAAGTTCCCTAATTTTATTCATTTAAAACAATAAATGTTCACTGAAATTTAGCGTATGGAATGTTTATAAAATTTGACCAATCTAACCATTTAGAATCTGATATAATTGCTAGTTTTCCACCAAAAACTATGTTTTGTTTTCGAGATTACATTAGTTATGAACCTCCATATCAGATTTTTTATAGAATCAATAATGAGTGCTTTATTCACATTGTTTTAGAAATTAGAGACAAAATGGTAAACTAATTGATTTTGATGGTTCTGATATTAACATTGTTTTTGGAGAACAAATAAGTTTAAAATATTTTACTATTTTATTAGAAAAATGAATTAAAATTATATGTTTTGATATCCATATGGCACTGTATCGATTTTATTTTCTAGTACATTTCTCTTGTAATCATTAGGGCTTAATGCTATTTTATTAACTTCGATTGTTTATATTTCATGCTTTTCACTCATTAAATTGATTGTTCCATATTCCATTTTCCCTTTAAAAATAAGTCTTATAGTCCTCAAATGTAATTCTCTTGTTAACAACACACTTCTTTACACTTTTTGATATTTTATTTTCTTTATTTTCAACTCTATATGTATAAATTTTTGCTCTTAAACCAACTAATTCTCTCATTATTTTCCCATTACATTCCTCTTTTATCTTACTTATAATTTTCTTATATATATATATATATATATAAATTTTTTTTTGGGTAATCACTTGTGTCAAATTTTTCTAACACTGTCTTCATATCTTCATAAAAATCTTTTGTTTTATTATATATATATATATATATATATATATATATATATATATATATATATATATATATATATATATATATATATATATATTGCTTTTGGTATCTTGATAACATAATTCAATGTTTTTACCATATTTTGGTTTTATTATGTTATAATGAAAATCATACATAAATTCTTTCGATATGTCTAAAATTGACACCCACATAAGTAGACTTATTAAATTTTACCTCATTTTTAATTTTCTGTTGCTTTCCCAAAAGTAATAAACTTTTCTTCGTTATTTGAAATTAAATCAATCTTTTTTTTTCATTATATCCTAACTCTCTAATAAATAAATGAGCATAATACCCAGCTAAATTATGGAAATATATTGGTATAAAGTTGGGTAATTTTAATTTTAGATACAATTACTACATACAGGGCTGATGAATTTTCCAGTTATATGATCGTCATGATGTACTTTTTTTTATTGTCCTGTGTATATTTATATCAACATACAGTACATTCATCTGAGTTCCTATTTAATATATCTTCTTCTTTCGATAGTGAATGCATTGGTTCAATTTATGAATATATTTCTCCAATTTCTTCTACTTCCCTTTTTATTGATCGTATAAACATCACATGTGCATTTGGACCACGATATATAACTGGTGGCTTATGATCACCATAAGCAGACACAATATAATAGCAAAGTCCATACACTTCATGTAATTGATATTTCTTTGTATATAACTCATCATTCAGCTTTAAATTATTGTTATTTATTTATTCATTAGTAAGATTATATCATTCTTTAAGTACCACCTTGTTAAATCCATTATTGTTAAAAATTCAGTTAAAACTGGATATTTTTGGATCAATTAAAATTGTTTTATTTCTCTTGGATTTGGCTTAACAGTTGATATTTTCTGTAGAATTTATTCGAAATCTGCATATATTGTGAATGGAACCTTCATTGTATTATTACAATTGTTAAATTCTATTTACTCTCCTTTCGAGGGTAAAGTGATTCTTACTGCTTCGTTTTTCGAGCAGTCTTCTATATGTTTATTTAAATTCTCTTGAGAATAAAATAATTGAAGACGCATATCACATTTATAAGTTTTACTTTTAAAATTTTTATTTTTTGTGCAGAAAGCAGTTTCGATAAATCTTTTATCCAACAATGATGAGAAAATTTGTATCATGTTTGAAATAAAGTACATTTATATGTTTTTCCCTTTTCTTTTTTGTAAGTTTTAGTGGATATACTGTAGACTCATCTTCAATAGAGTATACATTTATAGGTGTATCAATTTGATTTTCTATTTGTGTATATCATCAATTTTAATAGGATATTTATAATTATCTATTACTTTATCGTTATTATGCTCACATTTTTATATTTATTAACACTTTGTGGATCTTTTTCTTCTGGAAAGTATGCTGATTTTATTACCCAAAGAAATAATTTTTGATAATTATTATTTATGTTAATGCATGATTTTTATTCTTAATCACTTCTGGTAGTTCAATATATGATGCCCCATTTAATGGATTATAATTATTTATAGCTAATTGTATTCCAATTATTTTATGTAATGTACATCCTGAGCATCTTTTTTGAAATTCAGATAATTGGGTAAATATTTCTTCTATTATGAATTTAAAAATCCTGCTCTTATCTCCTTCATTCAATATTGTATACTTGGGTGATTGATGTGTAAATTGTTCTACTTGATTATTATCTTGCTTACAAAAATAGGCATATAATTTAATACTGGTTTTTTACTGAAGTCAAAAAATTAATATGCTTTACTCAATTAAAGGCATTTTCAGTGTTATATGTTGATATCCTACTATTAAAAGTTTTATTAGCTAAGTAATTTTTATTGGCATTTCTTATATTAATTTTGCTAACAAATTAATTATAATATAATATAAATTATTATATAATTCCTTTCTATCTTTGGGATATAATTAATTTATATTGATATCAGCTAAATGTAAATTTGCAAAATTATCCTTTGTTGTATTTATATGCTTTATCTTTCTCAGCATGTCTATACACCACTGCTTAATAATTGGTATAAGAGTTCTAATTAGATGGTTTTCCTTAGTCTGTTAACATATTTTATTTTAAAATATCTAGCAATATCTCTCAACTCCCTTACTCCCGCATCGTTCAACTCAGCTGTTATACAAGCCTCCATTTTTATATTGTTTGGTACCTTTTTCAATGCAACATTTTTTTACAGATGTTATAAAGCTTATCTTTTGTGTTTCGATTAAAGTAAAAACTTTCTTTATTTAATAATTTGGTACACTTTTTACAAATTTTAGTATTTTCCATTTCGTGCAGCGATTCCATTTTTGTTTATTGATAAATAAAATCTTTTTTTAGGAATATGAAAAAGTAAAATAAAAATATTGTATTATTTTATTATAAAAGAGCAAAATTATAATAATATTCTGGGCAGGGGAAAATCTCCCCTGCCAGCAAATTAATAATATTAAAACAATAAAATAAATAATAATAACATAAAATTATACAATATTTTAATTTTACTTTTTTTATTTTCCTAATAAGATTATTTTCTTTATAAATAAACAAAAAATGGAATCACTGCTCGCCAAGTAAAACAATTCGTTAAATTCGCAAAACTACATGACCTTGAAATTAATCAAACGTATGATGCTTCTGAATTTAAAATTCTTGATTCTAAGTTTGGTAAAAAAATTAATTGCATTTTAGATGGAAAGTATGAAATCATTTTAATATATCGCAATGTAATCCTGTTTGATAAGAATGCTTTCAAATTAATAAACGATAAATGTTTAAAAGAACTAACAAATGGAAAATCTGCACATAATATTAAATACTTTTTTAAAAAATATACGAATTCTATTAACTTAATTCTTTTTAATATTTCACTTGATTTTTGCATAACTTTACATGTTTTACCCAGTTTCACATCTTGTATGCTCATTTTTGAACAACTGCTAAAATTTTCTAGTTATTTTTTTGCTTCAAATTGTTTGATTTTGGGAGCTCCTTTTTAGAAAAAAATTTATAGCTTAAATCTAGCTCTCAAATACATTGATTTTGGCTTTAATTTACAGGTTTTTCACGATTTTTTCATAGAATTTTAGATTTTGAGTTATTAATTTTTTCCTGTACTTCTAAATGAAATAACCCTATTTAGTGTACTTCACTTTTTGTTGTAATTTTAGAAGTGTGCTGTGCTAGGATCCACATTAAACATCTACATGCTACAGCATGCCGTGGAGTGTAGGTCCACCAGCAGCAGCAGAAGATCAATGGGAGACTGCTGCTATGTAGAGAGGCCAATGGGCTACGCGCTCCCTGCAGGGAGCACAGGAGGTGCTCCTGCTGCGAATGACAATAGTCTGAAGGGCTTGGGTGGGGGGGGGGGGGTGATTTGAGGCCATCTGCTCTCCTCAAGCCTGTTTGCCGATCATCGCCGGCGGCCGCGGCAGTGATCAGCACTCTACCAGGTGCTCGTGCGCACCAGTTAAGTAGTGCTACACATAGGTCAAGTCAGAATATGCCGGTTCACGAGTGCGGCCATGGTGTCGTTTCCAGCGCTCGTGTCGAGAACAAGTGCAATGCAAAGTATTGCAGGGTGTAATGCAGGCATGTGCACTCATGTTTGAAAAAAGGAGATCTCGTGAAACAGGGCGTAAGTTGACTTGCATTAACAACGAGTTGCTCAAGGACGCCTGTTCCTGTGACATACCTACATTAAGTCCTATAGTAATTTAAGTGCCCCCATATGCCTAAATGTACCTGTTTATAATTTTCTGCTATTTCCATTTCTCACATGTTTCACCCTCACCTCATTTGACACAGTGATTTTTTTCTATTGAAGGGTTATTATGTTCAATGAAATTGTTTGTGCCATAATTGTAGGTAGTAACATAATGTGTGTATGTGTAGTGAATATATTGTGTGTAAGAAAGTAGTCAGTGCCCGCCAACCCAGGCGGCATGCCATGCCAGAGCAGTTAGTCACTCTACTGTGTCTCGAGGAGGTGGGCGTGTGGAGAGACGGGGTCGTGTTTCACATGCTTGTGCGGCGCTTCAACTTTTAAACTTATCATTTCATCGCAATAAACTTGTAGTATTCTGAAACCTGTGTTTATTTAGCCGTCCGAGAATTTCCACTCCTCTCCTTCACATGGTTTAGCATAGCCCTGGAAGGCATAATTTATCCGTAAGCTTTTTGTGGCTACGTGCCATTTGATACAGTATTATTTTGCAGGCGGGTCAAGCCCAGGAATCGTTGTAAAGTTGATTCCTAGGGGAACGTATAATAAAAATCATTAAACTCACTGAGTATGTGTCGTCATTCGTGTTGCATACAGGCTATTGGGGTGCGGGCCCCCATCTTTCATGCCAATTCATGAGTATATTATGTCAGATTGTTTTACGTGCAATTTCAGTGTTTTGTATCTTCGTTCAACTAATTTATGGGTGTGCGAGTCGCCCTTAGACCTCACCGAATAGTACATATATGATTGGTAAAGTATTAAGACGCGAGGAATAACAACATAAGGGTATTGTCGTGGCCGTCGGCACACGACTCGGAGGAAGGAGTCTGCTCTACCTACAACAACTTGGCATTGCACTCTGGCAATGTCTGGCTCCCAAGAACTACATGAGAGGTTTGGTGAGAAACGCCGGTAAATATCTTACCCGACTCCCAACCTTAAAGTTGACAACTTTTGCTCCACCATCCTACCGTCATATTCAGCTGCTAAAATATTAGAAATTGTAGAATTTCCAACATTGACTTTTTGTGTAGATTTCATAATCATAAGTCGCTGCCATATTGCTATTGAAACTGCTGCAATGACTCCATACACGAAGCGGAATAAGTGTTTTCGTTGCGCACTCGTTCAGTGCAACTTACAATTGGAATACGAAAATCCGACTATTTTCTGAGCGACTTCCAGTAATTGGAATACACGGAATTTGGTTTTGTCGTTACTGAGTGCAGTCTTGCCGGGCAGTAATTGGAATACGCTGTTTGTGAATAGCTCCTGTTCGCCTAATGTCAGAGCACGGCTGCTGGCATTACCCTGGGCGGTAAGGACACCTCGAAAATTTAATTAATAGACCCCTCCTGTTTCTTCTCAGCGAGGTCGACGTGCAGGTGAGAAGAACGTATTGTGCTCCCGCTACGACGTGGAAAAAAAAAAAAAAAACTAAAAAAGTACCTACCTTAACACGAATATCAAATAATATGTATTCACGTAAAAAGAGCAGAAGCACCAATAATTGCTTAATGAACAGTAGCAGCATTGTTTAAGAACACTTTATGCGAACGCGAGTCCTTCATGTCGTTATGTTGGTCATTCTTCGCAGCAGTGCGGCACAAGTTAAAAGTGCGGCAATTGTTTTCATCATGTCGCTGTCGACTTAAACGTAGTTAGGAAGTGTTATGCTTTGATAATATTTTATATTATAAGCCTATTTTACAGTTCGTGTAAGAATGTAAGTATGTTTCCGCGAGCTTTAATGCTTCTCAATAAACTTGCGGCATTGTCTCTTTGGGTTTTTGTGGTAGTAAAGTATTCAATGTTAATGTTCTATTACACTGCCTCAAAGATGCGAACTAAGAATAGGCCTGGTAAACAAACGGTCCTCATTCTGTTTAAAACGTAAGTTAAAGTATGGAAAGCTTCTGGCGTTCGTACAATACAGACCCCTGCATTGCCCTTGACCTTGTCAAAAGCTATATAAGTAGTGGCTATCCATAATTGTTTTATAGTGGAGCATGCTTGAGGACCTAGAACTTGGATGTTTTTCGTAGTGCGCCTGCTATTGTGAAATCTTAATTGGCGGTACAACCAGTTTTAATAGGTTTTCTAACTAATTTTTACTTAAAATATCACATGTTAATGTCAAAATACATGGACAACTTGTGTTTGGTGTATTTGTATATTTCTGGTAAGTTGTGCCGTAGGCCGTACCTACTGTTAAGTGTATAGTACACTTTTAGTATACTGTAAGGTTTTTTCATTGATGAAGAATATTGTGTAAATGCATTTAGTTCTTGTTTGTTCATGGAACTTGTTTAGGTATGTTACATGTCACAGGTTTGTGTTGCGGGTGGTTCGTATTGTGAATCTTGCCCTATGAAGGCACAATTTGTAGTTCTCATGGTAGTGTTGGTAGCTGTGTGTGGCAGGTGCCAGTCGGAGTTGCTGAACTTTAACTTTCGGTGCTTGGTGGCCACATCTGCCTCACTTGATTATCAGCAGCCATTCAGAATGCCATTACGCACTCATACGCAGAATGAGAAAAAAAGTTTTGATTGCAATTTATTTTTTCCAGTTTCAGTATTTTGAGTTTATAGGCTAAACAGAATGGGTTTGGACAATGTGACACATACCATGCTGTGGATATAAAACATAAAGTTTATAAAAATATGCATATGAGAGAAAATGCTTCTGTGGATATCGTGGAGTTACCAAATTAATTGATTTAGGACATAAATAATTTAGTTTGGTCTCTTGTGCAACTGGAATGACCTTTGAAAAGCATCTAGATTCATTTTGTGTTTTGCGAGGATATTTTCTTTGAATACGGTATATGACACAGTGTGGAGTTTACTTAAAGGAAAATTATTTGCTATTTGATTTTTTTAGTATCAAAAATTAATATAAAAAATTGTGAAACTAAGGTTACGTTCTCTAATGCTTTGTGTATGACCAAGATAATTTTTTTAATTGTGGTGTCTGCATGGAGAAAGTGTACTGAATTGGATGTAAGTTAGGCATATTGTTTTTTTTATATCTAACCTATTTTGTTTGCATCATGTTAAAGAACACAGACTTAATTTATGTATGACGAACTTTGCTGAATTACTGAATCACATCTTGCAGTTTGCATCTAGGATGCTCTCTCGTAGTATGTTTCATAAAATACTTGCAACTCAATTTCTAACAGCCATATTTCTGTAGATTTGCACTGTAGTAGCTCCCATGTCTCTATTCAACATTATTTAGGTAATCTTGAAATTTGCCTCTGTTAACAGTGTTATATTAGATTTGATTTTAATTTGTATAATATATCAATCATATTAAGGTATAGAACATGTAAATAATAAAAATTATTACTGATTAAAATCTATGACATATTATACAAATTTTGTAGGGGTCACAAAACAATTTTACTACGCAACAGGTAGAAAAACTAACTGTTATAAAAATAACATTCTAATGGAAGATACGGAATTAACATTAGGGCCTATTAATAAAACAAGCTGCACAAGACTGCTGGTGTCTTAACAAACAGTTAAGAAACATATAAATACTAATAGAGGGATAGAAATTTTCAAAGCAAGTAAATATATGTCATCAAGGAAAATTGACTTTTGTTTAATAACATTTTTGAATTAAAAAATTTATAACATTTTGCTTACATTTTTGGAAACTACCAATCTTTAGGTAGTATTTTAAAATTATTTGTTGAAATTCTATACCCTTTATTTAAACTTAATTAAAACTGACAGTATGATTGACTTTTTTTTTATATTCACAGGTTATTTTTGTCATGTAGGCCTATATTATGTTTATGGATCTGTGCATTCATCTTAAATGAATTCTTCATATATGTTTTAACAAATGTATACTGGGTGAATCTCAGATTATGGGAAAATTTGTCTCGAGTTAATTGCTTACTGTCCAAAAATAATTCTACGATTTAAATATTTTTTCCCACAGCTAAAGAGGTCCTCTAAATTGTCCATGTATGTTTCAAGAATTAAAAATAAAAAAAACTTGCAAAATGTCATTAACGTTGGCTGCCCCAAGAGTCATTGCATGAAGTTTCCAGTAAACTTGTGAAACAAACAGGATGTTTAAATTGGAAGAAAACCTACAGATTTTCTGAAAATGTATATTTGAATGATTAATTTGAGCATATAAATTTGAACTCGGTTTTTAAAACTTATGTTTACTTTGGATCGAACTTGGTCCTCAGTGTTTTGTGGCATTAGCATGGACAAAGTTTGGAAGATCAGGGAAATTTTTTAAGAACAGGGATTTTGGTAATTGTCTAGAATGGCTATTTTGAAAGAGACATAGTAGACCGACAGAATAAAGTTAAATGGGTTGTGCATGGCTTACCTATTCAATATATATGGGGGCATGATAAATTAGCTAGAATGTCTAAAATATATAATTAAAATACGAGTAGTTTGGTAACATTATTTATGTTGAGCGCCATGTTTTATAGTCCTGTAATCCTATATAATAAGTAGACAATCTCTGTATGTTTTTAATACCTCTAAGTCCCTTGAAACTCAACAGAAGTTCTCTAAATTTTGCGGAGCGAATCCTCAGGGTAAAATACAGGTTGAGTTCGAATTTCAGCAAGATTACACAGTTATTACCTTTTACCCCAAAAATTCATTTTTAATTACTTTTGCCCTATAAAAGTTTTAAATGCATAGACAATATTGAATAGAGATATGAAGGTAATGGAATCAATTTTTTGTTTACTTTAAATGTCTCCCTTTAATGTTGAGTTAATTAAGTGGAGCCACAGTGACTCAGTGGATATAGCGATTCCAAGTGGGGCTGCAGTGGCTTAGTGGATATAGCGATTCCAAGTGGGGCTGCAGTGGCTTAGTGGATATAGCGATTCCAAGTGGGGCTGCAGTGGCTTAGTGGATATAGCGATTCCAAGTGGGGCTGCAGTGGCTTAGTGGATATAGCGATTCCAAGTGGAGCCACAGTGACTCAGTGGATATAGCGATTCCAAGTGGGGCTGCAGTGGCTTAGTGGATAGAACTGTTAAGTGGGGGCCGCAGTGGCAAAGTTGATATATAAATATTAAATGGGACTGCAGTCCCTTCAATGTTTCACATGATTTCAGTATTACCTACAATCTTTTTTCCAGTCTTTGTATGATAACAAAATTTTTTAACATCGTAACTGTTCTAGCTCTGTGACAATACAAAAAAAGGTAATCTGCTTGGTTACCTATTCATGGTACTTGTACTATAATTAGACCTTGTGTACCATGTACCATGATTACAGTAAAAATATGCAGCTAATGGCTCCAAAGTATAATAAAAGGTGATCAGTTTGTAGCGCTTGGTTTAAGTCAGAAGACGATAGAGTTTGTATTTAAATTGTATTTGATTATCAGTTGTGCGATGTTCAAGCAACTGTTTTGGAATGAAATTAAAATTAACATAAATTCATTATTTTTACGCATTTGTTAGAAATGTACGATAAATTTGTGCCAGTGTAACATTATTTAGAATACCCCATACCATGACAGAGCACTGATGATCTAACATCCCTGAGCCATTATTGTATGTTAGTTGGTCGGTAAATGCGAGACGGTGTGCTTCGCGGAGTGTTGCTGCGCTTGTGAGTTGTGACGTCTGTAACCAACCCTTTTAAAACTTGTGATTTACGAATTGAGGGTGCAAGTAGACTGTTTCTGTGCGAGTGTGTCATAATGATGTTTTGGCCACTACTGTTCAATTTTTTTAGTAGATCATGTGTGTTGTAGAGTGATAATTACCATGCGCAATGGTAGTTGAATTGGCCGAGTACAGTGAACATTGTATTGACTACCTGCTTAGGTGAGTAAATGCACATACATTAGTTACGTTGTATTGTGTGTAGTATGTTTGTATAGAAATTGTTTAGCATTTTGTAGAATGCGGTGTGATGAGCAAGCATATCCCCCTTGCAGCGAAAAATGTCAAAGTGTAACCAAACAGTACGCACCGAGCCAGAGTCCCAGCGCCAGCAGGCGATAAATTCCCAAAACAGTGATTCAAGGCATGTCGACTGTTTTTTGTAGGTAGTGACCGGAAAGTGATCATGCATCCATGAAGCTTGGAGTTTCCCCAGAAATTATTTTCAAGTGTAGCATTCACACTGAAAGATATTGCTTGGATTTACAAGTAAAAAAAAAAATTGGATGTGTGTGTATTGATAATGTTGTGTATTTAGTTATTGTTCGGTTAGGCCCTTTTGTAATTTAACGCATTTTCGTGATAAAATAATACGTTAACCTATATATTTTTGGACGTTTCACCCTGCAATTTTCCTCATCTTTATAGCCCTTCTCACTATTGTATTTTTAGCTTGCATTGGTAATATTGTGTGTAGATATTGTTTGGTTAGGTCTTTATGCAATATAATGTATTTTCATGATAAAATATTATGCTTACATATTTTTCATTTGTTTTATCCCCCAATTTTCCTGATCTTCATTGCCCTCCCCACCATGGTTTTTGTGTTTTGTATTGATAATATTTTGATGCCCCAAGCAAACTTGTGTTCTGAGTAATTAGTAGACTGGAATTATACCATTTTCCATGAAAAAAATTTTAATTTTTCCGAAAAGTCCCTGTTTTGAACATTTACCGGTTTGGAGTTATAGAATCTCTAGTTACAAAAATTACTATAAATCATACCTAGCAATTATAGTTCTATGTTTAACTGGCTATAGTTATAGCAGCATAACAGAGTAAAAGAATATAGTTTTTTTTTTGTTTTCATGTTTACCAGTATAGCCAGTAGCTTATTATTACTTAAGATGTGTTTTTATTTTATTTGAATTTACACTTCTAATAAATGTTGTGAATTTCATTTACAGAGCAGTTTATAAACTTAATAAAATAAAATAATTTCCTCTGTGTATTTTTACAGGTAAACTGGCAATATGACTAGATAAAAAGTAGCAATGAGTAAAGCAGAAAGACTGAAAAGAAAAAAAAGGAATGTGAAAAAAGAAGACGCATGCTCAAAAATTACACTGAAAAGCTGAAAGCTCTCCAAGAAACAAAATGCCAAATTTACGTGAAATATAAACTTATTGGTCGGATAAAATTTGTTACTGATTTAAGCGAAAGACAGAAAAAAAAGGAAAAGAATTGAGGATGACAACTAATCGTTACAGAAAGAAGAAGAAAGAGGGGGGAGAAATGCAGAAACATTTACGGGAAAACACACCAAATGCATCTGGTTCAGAAGATGTCATGAAAACATGCCATTGACATCTTCCTATCCTGATATAGAAATACGAAGAGTCAATGCACAAAAAAAGAGAGGAAGAAAGCAAATTTGGTGAGACAGAACAAAAGCATGCAGGCAAATTAAAAAATGAAAAGCAGGAATCAGCTCCCTTGAGAAAAAGTACTACAAATACAAGCAAAGGTAACAGATTGCTGAAAAATAAGGAAAGGCGTAAGAAATGACTCCAAACACAAAATTGAAGAAGAGTCTTCATGGAAGAAGTGTGTCTGAAGATGTCCATAATAATTGAGTGTTTTGAGAAGTAATTACACAGGAACTGGAAAACAAATTTAATTGCATTAAGAAAAGTGAAAAAAAGAAACAAATATTTACAAAGGTAATAGCAGGAAGAGTTTAAAAAAAAAAAAAACTATGCTGATTCTCACTCAACGTTTTCTTCCCCTGAAATTGTGGCCTTGCAAACAAAAGGCGTTTCCATGAATACATTTATGAATGGTAAAAAAAGTGAGCATTGAATTTATAAAGAGAAAGGTTGTAGATTTTTTAGAAAATGATAGTTATTCTACTTATGCCTGGGTAAAAAATATATGGTTTCAAGAAATTGAGAGCAACTGCAGAAACACTATTGAACAACACACTAAAAGAACGTACATGCAAAATTTCTACAGACATAGAATTTCAGGATTAGCTACAGTTCATTCTGCAAATACAAGCCTTTTTGGATTGTTCCCAGAAAAGCAAATAAGAGATCTGTGTGTGCTAAGCATGAAAATATCAAGCTTTTTGTTTAAAAGCTCCATTCTTTGGAAATTATTCGGGAAAGCAACATTGATGATTTGGTAAAAACTCGTATATGTGAGAAAATTAGAGAAGAATGTCTTGGCAAAGGATGCCAGCTTTGTGCAAACAAGTAGCCTATATCATGTTCAAGGAAGAAGAATTTGACTTTATTGAACAAACTACTGTACAACAATGGTGTCGTAAAAAAAAAAAGTGATTACTATTCAGAAAACTAAAAAAAGAATAAATTTCCTACACATTTGTTAAAATGCTGGAAAATAACATGGTACATTTTATGGAGCACATTTTGAATGATAAACACCAACTGGCAGTTATACGAAATCTAAAAATCCATTTAAATGAAGCAGAGCTTGTGATTCATGTTGACTTTTCAGAGAACTACGACTCTAAATATGTTTCAGAAACCCAGTATGTTCACATACAAGTGTTATATACAGTGCAGGTGACATCAAGGAAGCATTTTGTACTTCACCCATGTCATTGAGACATGACCCGTATGCCATTGTAGCTCATTTGACATCCATGGTAGATAAGTAACCTACTTGAAACAATTTCCAACTGTTTCCAGCATTCATTTCATGTCAGACAGTCAAGCTCATCATAGACATAAGACTATGTATGCCCTGATGAGGTACTACATCCTCAAAAAATTTCCACAGATAAGATCCATTACTTGGAACCATTCCGAGGCAGGACATGGGAAGGGAGCACCTGATGCTGTTGGCGCTGTTTTGAAGCGAACTGCAGACTGCATTGTCACTGAAGGAAATTATATTAGTGACTTTGACACCCTGGTTGCTAGGATAGAATATTTCTGGAGTACACATTCAGGTAGTGCTAGAAGAAAGTATTAAAGAAGTTGAATAAGCTGTGGAAAAATGCAAAAAAGAGTTCTTCCCTGGGTCCATGAGAGTTCACCAAGTGAAGTGGAGAAGAAACATTCCTGATATCCATTTCTGGAGACTTGGCTGTTTCGTCTATCATACTGGCTTGTGTTCACACTACCACATTGGATGTCTTACTACAAACATAGTGACAAAAGGTGAGGTACATTTTGAAACCGTGTCTTCTCAACCTTATTCTTGCCCTTATAGCCTCAGTTATTAAACTGACTAATAAAATTGTAATCGTAACATTTTTTCAGGTCTCATGTTTTACAAATTTTTACACTATTTTGCGCACGTGCAAAACATATGTATGCTCATGCACATGCACTTAACTCATTAAACCTTTCATAGAATAGTAATGTAATTTTGTGTTGAATTTTACAGATCCTGTCAACCTCAAATATTAGTGAATGTGAGAGTGGGTGCTGGTTACTTGTGATGGACAGATGTATCCAGATGAAATCATCAGTATTCTTCTGAATGCATTATAAGTGACTGTGATGTATCCAACCATTTGCAGGAAGTACAAATGGCCTGATCAGAAGGACCAGCACACATGAGTGGAGTGACATTGTAAAGAAGATATACAGTCCAACACCATCAGACTGAAGACCTGCTTTATTGTTTTTAAAGATCTATAGCAAAATAAACTATTATTCCCTGTGTGTTGTTTAAAGTGGTGTTATTTTTAAACTAAGAAAGTGAACTTCAATTTGTACTTGTTTTCAAAGGACTGTAGCAAAGTGAACGATTACCATGATGTGTAACAATGTTATTTCCAGGTAAAGAAAGTTACCTTATTATTTTGTTTCATTTTTAAAGATAATAGCAAAGTAAACAATTATGTAGGATTTAAAACTATGTTTACAGGGAAGAGAAAGTGAACTCTTTAATTTGTTTTTAAATATCTGTAGCAAAGTGAATGGTTTCTGTTATGTTTAAAACTCTAATGTTATTTTTAAGTTCTGACAGTGGACTTTAAAAAAGTATGTCAATGCGTAGAAAAGTGAATTCTTACTAAAAATGTGTAGACTTTTGTGCTTTTGTCCATTTTTACCATTTAAAAAGTTATTTTACATTAAAAATTATATTACAAAATTTGGTGCAATTTTATTATTTTGTTTTTGTATCAATTCTAACAGAAATGCCAAATACTCATTGTGTTCATTTTTTGTCATAATAATTAGCATGGTTTCTATGTCATTACTGCTGGTGTTGTCATTGGCATGGTTGCTTAAGTTTTAAAGTTCTAAAAATAAAGCTGAAATTTTAAATTTTCAGCACTGCTGGTATGATACATCACTTCACGTACTGTAAGTAGGTGGACTTAATTTTTTTCAGAATTTTTAAAACTCAATAAAAATTAAAAAATGCCTGTAATCTGAGATTCACCCTACTGTATTACCGAGTTTGAAATGTAGAGGCATGGTAAAAGAAGAATTTTTAATTTCTTAATAAATTGGCTCTAATAATCTTGTGGATGTTGATTTTAAAATAAGAATTTTTTTATGCGGTAAGAAATTGATGCCTGGTACTGTAATTGAAGAATGAAAATAATTTTAAGCAGCTTTTAAACATTTTGGTAACTATCCAGAGTAGTAGCAGAATTTTCTAGCGGCATTATGAAATTCGCAGTAAATACTACCAAATGCGATAGTGGGGATGGCAATGAAAATCAGGGAAAATGTGTTTTGGGTTCCTTAACCATGTTAAATCAAAATTACAAATCATACTAAACACATCTTACTAGGGGCATCACGATATTCACAGTACATACTATCACATTTATGCAGTAGTGGGGAGGGCTATGAAGTTCAGGGAAACTGGGGTAAAATGTGTAAAGTTTATGTAAATTACATGAAATTGCATTTAATTTGGGTTCCTTAACCATGTTAAATGCAAGAAGACCTAACCTAACTTCACAATATATGAGATATTGTGTTAGAGAAAGTATAGCAAGTAAGCTCGCGTCGGTTCATCCACCACCTGTGATTCACCTATCGTGAAGTTAGGTTTAATTTAGTTAGATATTATGTATTTTACTTGGCTAACGGCAGTGGTATGTTAGCCCATCAATGCTCTCCTACACAGTACGATTCACTACACTTACTTTCCATGCAAAAATTACACTATAAATTATGTTACTCGCACATGTAAGTGGCAAATATAGTTCCTTGGTGATGTATTACTGATATACATGTATACTACATGTTTACCATCTATTATAATGTGTCAAAACTCCACAGAAAGACTCTTATGTCCACACAATAAAATAGATGTAACACTTCACATGCATGTAATGGCAAATTAACATTTTTGTTTTCGCACATATATCACGTCAAATGGAAATCATTGGCAACAAAACATGCTTAATAGCACTTGTAAATCACAAGCACTTGCACTGTGTCAAATTCACACAGCATACAACCACCATCTCGTGAAATAGGTAAAAATTAAACTGGAAGAGCACAATTGATGCACACTAGTTTCCCGGTTCTGTGCTTTGTTGTTCAACAAGTGTATCATGGCAATACACGTAAATTGCTTGTAAACAACACCTGGGAACATTTTTTTATATGAAATACTATATTTTTCTAGATATCGACTTAAGTAGAACAATCCTCTCTTAAATATTGACATGGTAAGCCTTGAAAACTTAAACGGAATTAAATGATATTCCAACAAGTCTCGTGCTGTGGATGTAGCTAGCTTCACCCCCTTTCGTGTCATATTTTTTTTCCAGCATATCGGTAAGTAGAAAATCCCCCTTTCATCAATAATATGAGAGTTAGTGGGCTACTTGTGGCCATCACCACATATTTGAGAAAATTTTTTACACATACAGCTGGCTTCTTGTAAAGCTGCACTTACCAAACCCTAATTAATCTCATATTCTTTAGGGTATGTCAGATAGTTTTGCCTTTACAAAAACCAAATTTTTCTATTGAATATCTGATCTTATAACTTTATTCCATTTTGCAAATTTATTACTATTCCAAGTCATTATTGTGACACATTTTCACCCATAACATGTTACAATGTTTATCCTTTAATTCGGTGGAATAGGACAAAAAACTGGCAGTGTAGTCGCAAATATATCACCCAGTGTCACTCTAAAGACTTGCGTGTTTATGAGAAGCTGGAAAACATTTTGGAACAGTATGTATATGCCAGCATTTATACAAGCAATTTGAATATTCTTGCCACCAAATTCAGAACTCATTTACACATTGAAGATGTAGTGGAACTGAAAATTATCATAACTCATGCCACACTTGCTTTTCTTCCAAAGATGTAGGAGTATGCAGAAGAATAAAAGTTCATTATTTGATAAGCAATTGAAATACGTGAATTTTAAATGCAAACCAGAATCTTAGCATTATTTTTATTATCATTACTAAGAGCCATTGAAAATTTTTTTATAACATAGATGGTACTTTTCTGCCTTTATATTCTGTATCTTTTAGGGTTATTAATTCTATACTAGTATTATTCTACGAGTAAACCTAGTGGTTTAACTGTTATAGCAGTATGAAACGTTACAACCTAACCTAATAGCACACTGCACAGTTTACAAATTATTTGCTAGAACAGTTGATACTTGGGTACTGAGTCTTGTCAGCAGGCCAAAAATAACTGTCCTGTTCATTATATAAACAATATGGATGCCGCATCGGGTCTGAACAGATCTAAGTCATGGCCAGATGCAAAAATGCACTACTTGTATTTACTTAATCACTCTTCAAATGCAAATGGATAACATTGTTGTTATTATCAATAATGGATTAAAATGTTTAAAATCTAGAAAACAGATCCATTAACTAAATTTTATGTGCATCAGATTAGTGGGGAATAAGTGCATGCATAGTATGAATGTTTGTAAAATGATGATTATTGCAAACTAAGACATATCCAAACTTTCTAAATTGTGAATTTGATTGGGTAATGCAAGTGTAATTAAGAATTTGAAGTAACTTGTGTATTGCAGTAACGAAATATACGTGCTTCTTCTGTCTTCTTTGTGGTTCTTGCTTTTAATAATAATATCTGTTAAAGGTTGTTCACGATAAAGTGAGCACTTTTGAAATGAACCCTAGAAGAAAAGTTGCTTCCCCTGACCAAATATAAATTTTTTTAACGGGGGCACCAAGTGACATTCACCCAGTAAAGTTGGTAACAATGGATGGAAAATAGTTCCATATTTTAACAGTGAATAAAAAGTGTTAGTTAACCATTTGTGACAGCTTAAATTATCTTGTTCGCTTTTTTTTTTTTTTTTTTTTACCAACGCAAAAATGAGCAGATTTGTATATTATTTACTTTCATAAAAATTTCACAGTTTTACGTAACCAACACATGAATAAAGCGATGAGGCACATGGCAGTGTTAATTTTCCATTAGGTGGAAGAATACATAAGGTGCATACAAGTAGATCTTAAGCAGGGCTTTCAAAAGTGCTCAATTTACTGTGAATGGTTTATAGCAATATTATTTTAACTCTTTGCAGATACAATATTAGAGAAGTGTAATGAAGATAACGGAAAGCAGAAAGTTCATATCTGCCACTCTTGTATACAGTTGAAATATTTTCGTAGTTCTACACCCAGTTACATTGAAATCATGAAAGGTAATTGTTTAAGAGGGACGTGTAAATAAACTTTCGTGTTGATTTTTTATTTAATATGCATATCACCCATCTATCTCTCAAAACAGAAACAGTCTCTTGCTTGTTACTTTCCTTCCTGGACAAGTCCAGAAAAATAATAAGGAATAATCCATTGTTTTACAATTTTTTATGTTGAAAATGTATTTAGTTAAGATAATATTATGACTGCATCATGGTTAGAAAATATTGGTGGTTTCCCAGTAAACCTTGAAAATATTTGGTTGAATAGTTTTTGAGTGACAATGAGTTTAGTTTGAAAATTTAATTTTTTGGCTGTGCGAAGCGAGCACGCAACGCTGTTGAATTCCTGTACCCGGGCAGAAGCTGAGGGGGTACAGGAGAGGCGCAGATAAAAGTTAAAAGTGAGATTCCAGTGTTTTTTTTTTTTTGAGGCTCTGGCCATCAGGAAGGATTAGCTGAAGCGGCAGCCGTGCTCTGCCGCAGGAGAGCACTGATGCGGTGTGTGAAATGCTAAAAACCTGCAGATAATTATGTCTGGCAACAAATTTGAGTTTTAACCAAGTAATGTTTTATTGTTAAAAGAAAATGGCATCAATTTTGAGTCAATAATACTTCATATTTAAAACTTTTATTGAATATCATATTCAGCAAACTTAATGAAAATTTTGTTTGTGCTAGAGCACGACCTCGCATACCACCACTAGCACCACATACAGGTTGTGTTGTATGTAATATACGAAGGAAAAAACATCAACAAACATATAGTAAACAGCTTGTAAATGCCTTCCAGAGCTATGTTGCTGACAAATTGTACATGTGAGGATGTAAAGTCCTGTGTGTCCGTGCGTGCACACGTGTGCATGTCTGTGTAAACATGTGCATGTGTCTGTGGTTTTTTCCTACAGAAAATGTTTATAAAGTGTACACATTAACACAAGCTATGCATACCTCTTACAATTGATGATCCGACCTTTACAGATATGTCATGGTTGCTGTGAATGTGTTAAAATTAATCTACAGTGCACTGGCAAAGGATATCAGTAAAGGCAACAGGATTGCTTTAGAACTGTGCTTCTACATGACCCCCATTCCTAAACTATAATTTTAGGTCAGGTGTTTGGGCAGGCCATGCAATTATTCCCCCGTGTCCTATCCACTATTCTGGATAAATAACATCCATGTTTGTAAGTGTTGTGTGGCTGTAATGAAACAATAACTATTCATAGCTCAAAGTAAACATATGAACAAAAGTAAATAAACCAAAACACTGAATAATGAACAACAAATAACTGGAAATTATTGAAGATTCTAGCAGTCAATGAAACATGAAGCAACGAGCAGCAGGCAACCAACTGGACAGTTAAATTTGGGAAGGCCAACTACATTAAATATAATGACAAACTGCAGTAATGAATAGAACAAGAAACAATATCAATGGACAGAGTAATGGTGAAAATAAAAATTGTTTTCATCATCTCTCAGTATGCAATCTCGCATTACTAATGTGGCAAATAATATTCACTGATCGTCTAAAAATTATCCTTAACTGTGAAAAACGAGGTGGTACTACACTCAATGTAGTGAGTTTTTTAAATGTAGTAGGCTTCCCCAGTAGGCCTATGAGCGACAGGTCAGTATTCTTTTGTATCAAATGTCGTACATTGATTGGGGTGTGATTTGATTTGTATTGTACCGGCGGTCAAGGGAATTTTTGCATCCTGGGCAGCGGTTTGGAATCTCTTTGATCATAATCTCTGTGAAATGGAGTATGCATGAGCACATTGTTATAAGGTAGCTTTAGGAAAAATAAATACTCACTACACGGCACTGAAACCAAATTGTTATAGGATGAAGAGAATAAAAGGGATGCATATTGTTAGGAAGTAAGGAGAGAGGGAAAAGTAAAATTTAGAGTTACAGTAAAAGAAGAACGAGCCAACACCAAGATCTAACCTGTGAAGCCTCCACTATGTGCTCTAGCCTCAAACCCAGCAGGACAAGTACGATACCGTGTACCCTAAAATAATTTATTTGAATACAAGAAAAGGCTCATTAACCTAAAAACTAAAAAATAGTAGTAGTAATCGAAATTAAGAGGTTGCGGGGGGGGGGGGGGTCTACTCGAATGGCGACCGAAAAGTGTCAAGACCGCTTCATGGGTCTGACTCTGACAAAGAAGCAATGCATTGATGTATTTCACTTAAATTAAACTATCCTTTACCCTGCGCCCAGTGCCTGTATACTAAGCTATCAATCCCCCTTGTAAAAAGGGGGGGGGGGGCGAGAGCTGCAATAAGAGGCAGGTTACTAAATACTAGCAATAAGAAATATTATTAAAAATAAATAAAAGTATGTTTATTCAAAACAACAATTAAAAAAAATGAATAAACAACTTCAAAGAACCAATTTAAAAGTTAGCAGTTAACAATTATTATTCTTATCAACCAAGTAGGTTAGCATTTAAATAGAAAAGGTTTTGCAAGGGCAAAAGAGTAATTGCTGTAAATATTTATTTTGTTGTTACTCAAAATAATGTAAATTTACAATCCTCACAAAAAAAATTATATAGTGAATTAATAATACAAACAATTAGAAATTTTGGAAACACACTGGCATACCCAGTGTTCGATTGAAGAAGTGAGAAAAAAAATTTTTTGCTGTAGTGCTAACAGGAGGCCCTTCTCACTAAAACTGCAGGTTTAGCTCACCTAGTGGTGAGTGTAAACAAAAAAACAAAAAGGTATTTAAGTTCCTGAAAAGAGAATATGAGTAGACTGCGCCCTTTAACAAAAGTATTAATTAACAGTAAATAATATTTTTCACCAATGTGAAGTTACCTTTGTAAAATTATTTTAGGATCAGTGCATCGGAATATTTGTTTTGTTACTAACTTAAATTAGCTATAGCAATAGCACTCAACCATTAGTCCCCCAGTGCTTAAGTGAAAATTTCATAACCAACTTTAACATTACAACTGATTATGTGCGCTTATAGGATTTATTCATTTGATAGATTGGCCGGGTTACTGAAATAAGCTTTAGAGATCTAGAACATGAATTAATTTAGAAACGAAAGTGGCGGTCAAACGACTTTAAAATACCTAATTGAAAATACACAAAATTTAACTTTAGGGAGGAACCTGACAAAAATTTTCAGAATTCATAACCTAGACCTCTGTTAATCTCAAAACAATCGTACCAAACAACTCCACCACATACGAATACAAAAACACGTGGAGCCATTTAAATACAAAGTACTACCATTAACAGTAACATTACTTTAAGTTTCCACTAACGTCTGAAAAATGACTGTAATAGATAAGGTTCCATCCCATGCCAAAGCTAATCAAACAAAACCTCATGAGCTCCTCGACCAGAGCTGATGAGTAGGACATATTTACCAGTTAATCTTCTACCATGCTTGACACCTACACCAACTCTCCCCACATGCAACGTACTACTCTTCAAGTCTTCTATCATCTATATCTTATTTCCTAAAAACGAACTATTTAAAGGCATGGCCAGTGCCATTCTTCCTGCGAAGCAGGGAAGAACATCCTGACCAAGCACAAAAACAATGATTTTCCGTGAATACTTAGCATCATTGTGTTGTTACAACCTCCTCCTGGCCACACACCTGCGCCGATATCTGCTCACAACAGCTGCCCGTTCACAACACTAGCATCCTTGGAAATTACAGCTCAAAACACTATGTGCCTCGCCTGATGTCATGGTCTTGGCCAACGTCATGGCTGGCCAATCAGAGCCAGCCACTGCCACAATCGATATTCGTCTGCTTGACGGCACATGCCTCCTGCCCAGGGTTTGCCTAACAGCAAAGTGCAGTGCTCACCAAAACATCCTGACTTTACAGAGGACAGTGCAGGCTCAGCTCCCAGCTGCAGCTGAGAAAAATGTGGCTAGTTGCCGTCGCTTCAGTAGAAGCCTGCTGATGCCAGTGGTGACGAAACTTTCAAATTAAAACCAGAGAGTGACCTCAGTTCCGTAAGAACCTCAGAAGTCAAAAATAAAAAGCCTTTGTTCTTTATATATATATATATATATATATATATATATATATATATATATATATATATATATATAAACAAAAAAAATGGTAAAGTAACTGATTCCTATTTCAATTCCACCATAACTTGTTCGACCTACCCATAAAATAAAGTGAAACAAATAAAATTCTAGACAAGTTGAAAATTTAAGCTCAAACAAAAAAAACTGTTTAAAGTAAAGGAATGAATTTTTAATGAGACACTATCAGTTACCTTTCAACTAAAACCTCGATGTCTAGTTTAAGGCCAGTCAAAACATAACACAACCACAAAACAAAATGACTTTCGAAACTGTCGTGCCAAAACCAAATTTTGAAATAAAATTCATTAAATTATTTCTCACCATATTACTTATTAAAGAGGGGGCAAAAAAAAAAAAAATAAGTACTTGCCTCTGCTCTTAAAAAGAGAAATTAACAAGTAATAAGGTGGGCTTAACCCAACCAAAACTGCCTAATTCCTTAACCTTACTTCCAATGAAGGAAATGCCAAATGAAAATAATGAAAGAAAATTAATTAAGAGTAGGCCTAGCGCATGCTAACAAAAAACAAAGGGATAGGAAACTTCCTGCCATCATAAAATTTAGGGCTTCCAAACAAAAAAGGAGAAAGAGCAATCTAAAATACCACTACTGACATTGCGCTTAATAAGAACAACTTAATTTAAATCAACATCAGAAAAAAAAAATTAATCCCAAAGAAACGTGTTGTAACAATATAATTAATACTGAAAAACCAATACTGGGTGACTCCATGTCACATTGTTAAAAAAAAGTGAACAGATTGGAGCCAGTGTATATTTAAATGCGCGAAAGTGTAATCCCTGGTTTGGTAATAAACCTGAAACAAACAATAATAAACTCACTCGACCAGAGAGAGGGTGCCTCCACCACCTGTACTAAATAGGATGGTTACAAATTGTTTGGTCTGTAAGAAACCCATAAAAGAACGATTCACAAACTTTCGGCCATTTATTTATACTGAGCTTTAAATATAAAGTAAAAACATAATCCAGAAAAGGGAAATAAAGAATTGGGAAGGGGGTAAAATAAAAAGGAAGGTGCAGCGACTAATGCTTGCTGCGAGATACATGAGGACTGCTTTGTGGCTTTTCAGTACCTACCAATAAGAGGGGTTACAAGAAGGTGTAAGTCACTCAATCTTATATGTACTTAAAATAGCTAGCAAGTACCCCTAACCCAAAAAGAAAACAATGAACCAACAATATTACGGAGATAGAGGAGGTCGGTTACAGGGGAAATAGTAGAACAAGGAACACCGTAATTTCACTATAACAAAAGGTATTTATTAATAAAAATCATAAACAGCAACAAGAATAACATTTAAATCAATTAAATAAGCAAACAGTAAAATAGATAAAAAAGATTATATGTGAACAGGTACCATTTAGTTATTAGTTGTGAGTATAAGAGAAAAAATTTACACTTAAAGTCAAAAATGGAACTTATCTGTTTAAAAACTTTACAGCCTTTTAGTTGATTTTATGAGTTGAATCACAATTGAGGCGTTGAGTTCCAAAATTAGTCTTATCCACCAAAGTTCGTTTTAAGTAAAAGGCCAAAAACTCTGTGTGCCTTTTCTGGTTGGAATAAAATGTTACTTTTAGGTGTTACATTAAGATGGTGCTTTGGTATGTAATTTAGTAGCTGGCAAAAAAGATTGACTCTAATTTAATACAGTAAATTTAACATTTAAGTATGGATAAGGCACGTTTTGCTACTAACATGTGGAGAATAACAGTTTTGGAGACAACAGATATGGATAAGGGGAGCTGAGTTTTGGTCCCAAAAATTGCATGGTAATGAATGTTGAAACACTTTAATTGAAAATGTATATAACATGTAACAAAAAGAAAGTCATACTAAACCTTTTGTGTGTGTAATTATTGGTATACTGGAGTCCTTAAGTTATGTAATACTTTTGTTGTCATACTAAATTAAATAGTAAACACTTTCATGCCATCATTCACTTGTGACATTTCCAGAATGTTCAAAAACACTAACTGAAAATAAATATTAACATAAGGATAGATGCATCACACACTTAAACACTTACATTAGTGTACATGTTGCTATACTGTAGCCCTGAAGTTATGCCGGTCCCTTTATGTGGCCTACAAGATTAAACACTGGAGCACTCCAGATCATCAATCACCGATGGCATCTCTTCTGCTTCTTCATCAAATGAGTCCTGTCTAGTATCAATCACGTTCTGATAAAACTCCAAGTTTTCCAGTGACCGCTAATCTGCAACAAAATGTTTTGTCAACAGTTTGTCTACATCTCTACATATAGCAGGCTTTACTGGTACACCAATTAGAAGGACATTTGGGACAATGGACTGAATATTTCTCCCATGTTTAAGAATCGACTAATATACACCGGTGTCAACCTTGTAGTTAACTTCTTCCTTCACAAGAATATTACCTGTCTCACTTTTCGTCAGCATGATCCTTTTCGCTGAAGCAAACTTAAAATGCAATTGACTGGGAGGTTTAATTACTCCATCAATAGCGCTCTTCCATTCACACACTGGTACTTCCTCACCAAATGTCTTCACAGTACCATATTCCTCGAATATTGTGTGACACTCTTGAGGTAATATTATTGTTTGTCTCTTCTTGACAATTTTCTCAATTCGGCCAAATACCTTGTTTGGAGGTAGAAAGGAGTGACAAACAACTGGAAAAATTAACTGGACACGTGCAATGTCATTGGTAGAGCACTCTGAATAAAACCACGTCACCAACATTCCAACAACAGTAATATTTTTGTTCTGGCCAGGGCATCCATCCAGAAAAATCTGCACCTGCACTTTTTGAATGTCTGTTTTATCGGAACTGCAGAGATGATGATACAAAATGGAAGCAATTTCATTGGATGTGCAAGGTCATTTATTTTCTGTCCACACATATAGTGTTACGTATTCCCTTATTTGTGATGCGTTTGAATGTCCCTGACATACTGCAAAGTTGTGTAAATATAACTGTCTGCTATAATATGCTGATTGGTCAGATACTTTTGGAAGTAGCAGATTTTTCTGGCAGTCACACAAAAGTTTCCATACAGATGGCTCCTCTGTTTTCAAGATATAGTTGAAAGCCTTCAATTTCAGTTTGTGCAATCTGTGCTGTACCATCAAGTCATTTTTCTCTGCACCATTAGCACTGCTTATCAGAGCCTTTAAACAAATGCAATCCGAACATTCATCTGTGATGTGCCCTATCACAAAACCCGTGGCAATCTCTTCCTCTTGATCCACTTCTTCCTTAATGTGACACACGCTTGTGGTTTTTCTGCACATTCTTGCAAAGTGACCCAGCTGATCGCACGAAAAAATGTTGCAATACGTTTTGGGAGCTTATTTTGTCCCAGTGCGACCTACTGCAATTCTCACAAGTGTTCTGCTGCGGACAAGCTTGAGACTGACTATTGCTTGATGGTGGGCCCTTTCGATGCACTCCCAAGTTATTTAATTTTCCTTTAAACTGAAAATTTGTTTCTTTTCGGTCCTGTTGAGTGTCCTTCTGTTTATATTCCACTTGCAAGGCGTTTGTGGTCTGCTGTTTGCACAACTTTTGTGATTGTGTCGCCTGTAATTCTCCCTGGCGACACATATTTACAGCTTCTTGCAATATTAATTTACTCTGCAACTGCATTTTTTTTACTCTGGCTTACATCACGTATGCCAACAACAATCCTATCCCTTATGAGTTCTTCTTTCATGGGCCCATTCTCATAACCCTCGGTTAGGTTATGTAGCAACGTAATAAATACTTTCGCACTTTCACCCACCAGCTGTACACGCGGATTGAATTTAAACCGTTCGAAGATAACATTCACCCTCGGTTTGAAATGCCAATCAAATGCGTCGCACAGTTTGTTGTAAGTCCAATCTTTTTCCGGTTTTTTGAAAGTTATGATTTCATCAGCCTTCTCGCCCATAATGTAGATAAGGAGATCAATCTTTTCAGTATCTTCACATTTCTTTTTACCACTCAAATCTAAGTACCGATCAAACCTCACCTTCCATCGGAACCATGAATTTGGGTCCGAAAAATCCAGCAGCCTGCGTGGTTTAATCTGTGACCTTACCGACATTGTTTGCACAACACCATCAGCCATCTTGTACCTAGCCTGTACTGGCACTAGGCTATAACCGCTATTCAAAAATATCACACGATGCACAATTTTACGTGCCCTGCAGTTGCTGCACAATGTTCATTATTATAGAATTTACAGTTGCCCCCATGTTGTATGGTAATAAGAGTCTTGTTTATACTTTACGAGACTGTCTCACGGAGACACGTCGGCTTGGTGCCATTGTTCAGTTGTCACTGACTCCTGCCATGCATCGTGCTCAAGGACACAACATTAAGCCTTTTTTAAAAAATGGGGTGTGGTTGTGTTGGGGACACTGCCGTTTATTTTGTGTGAATACATCTACGTTGGCGCGCTCTGATGCCTTGATGTTTTTTTTACGTTCCGGGCACCGCTTCACTCGATCATATGTTTTATGGGTATCACTGGATTACTTTTGAGATGCTCTTTCCAACCTTATATGATTTCTGTATTTTGACTTTGCTTTCTGACGAGTGTAGGCCAACATTGTGTTAAGTTTTCTTAATTTTTTATATTAAACTCATACAATTTCACCATAACCACACCACATAAATGTTTTTATACACGCAATCAATTGATCTTGATCCTAGTCAAAAGTTATACTATGCGGAAGTTATGAGATGCGGCGAAACAAACTCAAAATCCCCCCCCCCCCCCCCCCACTTCCATGCATTGTTTCACAGTTCTCACTCAATGTAACATAATCTTTGATCCTTTGGCAATGAGTGATGGAATTGAATTTTGAATAAAGACGATAGAATCGGTGCTGCAATGCCAAACTAAATCCCCCGATTTGGTTATCATAGGACTTTCTGGATTGCCTCCCACTAAGGTTGCTATTTTGAAGACATAGTAAAGTACTATCTGGAGTTAATAAAATTGAAAAAAATTAATATCAGTTAACTATTACGTAAACTCCATTATGTTTTTTTTTGTTTGTTATTTTTGGATAGTTGGATCTTTCTGTCAAAAGGTTTGTTCGTTTCCAACCTCAAAGAATACATGGATACTTGGAAAGCCCTCAATGAACAATAAGTAGCTATTTACTTCTCCAATTCAAATTTTATTTTATTTAGGAATTGGCCTGAACATTTATTAGCAATAAAAGAGCTGAAGTTAAATAAAAATAAATCTCTTTGGACATAAACAATTCCTAGGAGAGTACTTAGCAAAATTACAGTCATACACTTGTTACTGGCTACAAGAAACAGAATACTTCAAAAACACTTGAGCGTAGAAGAGTTACTAAGTTATAATTACTGAAAGTAAAATAAAGAATCCCCCGCTTAAGTAGAATAAATTATAACGTCTATGAAAAGGAAGTCGCGGCTCATTAGCAACAAGGATAGATCAATAACATCAACATTAGACCTCTTATCCATTTATGAGAGTAACTTTCAACCTTAAACTAATTTCCTAAAAGATGGTTGCCATGACTTCTCCCTCTTTCAGCAGTCAGTTCTTGTATTACTCTAAACCCTGAAAATTCGACTATTTAAAGGCTAGGCCAGACCATTTTTCCTGCAAAGCAGAGAAAAATGCTCTGACCCAGCAAAGCAAACAAACTTGGAATAAAATTACTTATCGCATCATAACGATTCTCGGCGGTCTCCTCCAGACCGATCCCACCTCATGTCCGTCCGCTTCAACAGCTAGCCTTCAATAAACATGGTGCACCTGGCCTCGCTTGACGTCATGGCTCGCAGCACCAAGATGCCGTCCAATCAAAGTGCTCCACGCACACGTGTAGTGGCTTGCAAACACTGTATCAGCACCCAGTTAACCCACTTTATCTTGGAGGGTCCTACATTTTGTCTGCTATACGCAGTATGAAACCTCGTCTCTACCCCTGCCACGTCGTACAAACTCACAGCTGCCAACTCTGAAAAAGTCCCCATTAGTATCAGCTATCGGAATGTCCGCGGACAACACAGAACCACACAAAAACAATTCAGTATAGCGATGATTGCACACTTCAGCGACGAAGTGGCGAAAACAAAAAGTGGAACACAGCTGCAGCCGATACAAAGAGTGCTAAGGCTGATCTCAGCTTGTATAAAGTTTGAAAAACATGTGCTGCACCAACTCTAGGATTTTCCACAGCTAACTGAAGGAGTATTCCCGGGAAGATAATTTAAATGACCTAATATCCTAAATTGAAAAAATAAATAAATTTAAAACTATCTGAACAGAATAAATTATAAGACCTATAAAAAAAATTAAAATTGTCTGTATAGTAAGAATATAAACAATTAAAAGAATTAAAAATGGCTGTACGAGTTTAAAATCCAAGCAAACCACAAATACTATGCTAAGGGCAAAAAGGTCCTATCTACACTAACACTAAAACAAAAGTGAAACAACTTTCCAAAGTTATAACAAAAATCTAAATTAAAAATAAATTTATTAAATCATTACCAAGACACTGCAAAAAAAAAATTGCATACACCGAAACAGAGGGATTCAACCTAACCAAATCAAATAATTTTAAAACCCTAAAACCCAACGAAAAATAATGAAAAATAACCTAATGCAACCTAATGAAAAAAAGAGCTTTCCAGAGAAATTAAGGGCTTCTGGACAAAAAAAGGGGAACAGACTGAAGGAAGACTGAACTACGTCAGAGACTGATCTTGTAACAGGTCACTGTCCTGTTCTCTTGTAGTTTTCAGTAAACACCAACGAACTAGCTCAGTGTGAGTTGGAGACTTTGACTACATAATAATGGAAGTTTGTTGATACCAGGATTACCAATAAATAAAAGAAGTTGTTAAATGTTTACTCGAGATTTATTGTTGTCTCAGCAAAACAAACTATTGACACTCGCAGCTGACGAACAAACAAAAAAAAAGACAGAATGGCAGCCTTCATAAAACAAAACTTCTCACTTCGAGAGTTACGAAGACGAGAGAGAATCGTTACTAAGCTCCCCTGGCACCCTATTGACTCCTCGCACAGATGGAAAATAAATTTATTAGATATTTGAATTGAAGTGTCCGAAATACAAAAGAAGGTTAAAGTCATGGGCGCTGGTCGTGCAAGTAACGTGATCACTCATTGCAGCTTGCAGGCTGTCCGACTGACAGCTGACAAATGATCATGCTGCTGCGACAAATTGTTGTGACACCCAAGAAAGTTCGTGCTTCCCTATATATTGGTCGAAAGTTTCCTCATTGAAAATATGTTGTTTTCGAGCAGTCTGTCACATCAGCTAAAGATGACCCCTGTTATTTTCCTCATTTCACCATGTTGTGCCTTGCGGTGGCGATGTTTTTAGTTTACTAACCCAGTGAAAAGGAAAAGATGCAGTATCATCCTATGACATCTGTTGTTGACGTCTGTTATTACTGATGAAATGAGGAAAAAATAAATAAATTTGGAAAAAAGAAAATATATGAAATACAAACAAGTTGTCATTGCCATGATATTTTAAATATTACATGAATTACTATCCTTGACTGAAATATAGACAATTGCAATACTTCACGAATATACCAGTTATATATATCTAGCTGCAATGCTACATTACTCCCCTTGGTTTGGGAAGATTTCGAAAAAACCTGTCCAAAATCGAAACCTACATGGAAGTCTTGTATCAAGGCTGGACTGCAATTCCATCTCGAAAATTTAACAGTTTACATGGTTATACATCCATATACAAAGTTAGTCACAATAAAATAAATATTACATTATCATATAAAGTAAATTAATCATAACATGAAACAAAATTTTAGTCTACATAACATGTGTCTTTTCAATTAAATACAATAGTACATTAACGTTCAGTTTTTGTTTACGTGATCATACACTTCACATACAACGTTTCTATCGCTGTAAAATACATTCCATTACTTTATCCCACAAAGTAAATTACTAAGAATTAGTTACAAACATTTAGTGCACATCATATATATCTTTCAAAGTCATTACAATGTTACATTCACTTTCAGGTTTGGCTTAGGTACATGATTCATTAGTTGCTGAGTGGTTCAATACTCAATACATAGTTTACACAAAATTCCCAAAAATTATGATCATCATATTTCAAAATTTGTTGTTCGCAGTATTTATATATTTTATTTGAAAATAATTTTTTATCAAATTTTATTATGTTTAGTTTTAACAACACAGATTTAATTATTTTAAAGTTTCTGTTTTCCAGCTAAAGTCTAGGTAGTACTTACTACACATGCCAAGTTACTTCTAGGTTTGCTATAAATATTACATTAATTCCTTGTTTGGATCAGCACACACAAAAAAAAAGGCAATCCAGGCCTGCCCCTAAAACTATAAAAACCACTGCCACATTTACTTTAAACATCTTAATATCTAAATTAGTGTTAACAAAAAGGGACTGAGACCTGTCACACCCAAAAACTTACTCTTGTTGCTAAGCTCCAAGGACATTATATACTCTGGAGCAACCTTTCCACACTTTATCTCTATGTTCTTAAAACTACACACACCACAATATCTCAACCTTTATTTGTTGTCAAAAACAGAAAAACTATTCATGTTAGTTATAACCTTTGATTTAACATACACTGTTAAATTTAAATAATTTTCCTTTACTTCAAAACTATGCTTTCATTGCAAAAAAATTACATTCTTAAACATGGATATCATAAAGGGAGCAATATCAATAATACCCATTTTACACAAGTTAAGACTCAATCATTATACTAAAGTACAAATTCAAACTATGGTTTCTTGGTTTTTAAAATTAATCTGCAATATACCTCAACATTTCTCAAAATCAACATGTAATACACATCAACATATGAGCAACCTTTCTTGAGAATGATCTAAATACATTTTCAAAATTAATACAAAAATGTATTCATAATGTTTTTCCCAAAACATACTGTGCTTTCATTTAATTACAATACACCCTTACTTTCAATTACAATTATATAATAAAACACAGCATTATACACTTAATTTAAGCTTGTCATTCTCCAAATTTAATCTTTAAGTTTTATGCATAGGTACAGTCAATTATGAATCTTTTTATCACTCAACAAATTTATAAACAATTGTACATACCTTATACAGTTTCTTACTGCATTTTAAATTATCACTTTTAATAATCATTAAACTTTCCAATCCCTTTCGTATTAGAAAACCTCATAATTGTAAATTTATATTGTCGTACTCTTCTTCACAAAAGCCATTACTTCACTCAATATTTTGATGTTCTATGAACAGTGTTACCCTCGGTCAAAATGTCATGATGGTAAATCATAATAGACCTAGCCTTAACAAATTTAACTGCAACAAAATAATCACGTTACTTTCTGTTACCAAATTTCATAACAACTTCCTTAATTTCAATTACAAAAGTTAATAATTATACATTAACGTTATAGGAATAAACACTAACAAATTACATCACATTTGGTTTCACTTTAAACTCAAGGTTGGTTATGTCAATTACAGTAACAGGTATGTAGTTTATACCTTTACATGTTTACAATTATTATATAATTAGGGTAATTTTTTTTCTCTTTAATACACCATAAGCCACACATTAGATTAGATCACACATTATCTTACACTCTCATGTTACTCTTAAACCCCCAGGGCTGCAACAAGTCATGCCAGTTGGCATTGTGTATTTACATACATTATAACCTACTACTGCTTCAACTTTATATAAAAAAAATACATAATACATAATAATGACATATGAATTGACACTACTTAATTATATTAGGCTACATGAAATCACAGACTAGGTATACTGTGTTTCTTCTTTCTCTTCATCATTCTCACTTTACACAATTTTCTCTTCTTAACACATTTCCTCACAACATATTTCACAATTTCTTTATACCTAGCCTTCATGAAACTACATTTCTTTTTTCTCTTGTAAGTCTTCTTTACCCCTCCCCCCCCCCTAATAATGCCTTTATTTCTCTTTTCTTGAATTACAGTTTCGTTTCTGAATAACTCCTGAATCATAAACAAGTTCTGCACTTTAAAACACTTTTTGCACTTTAACATTCTCACTAATAAATTTACCTAATACACAACCATAAGTCTTCCTTTTTAACCCCCCCACTTTCAGAATGATACTTTGCTACTGTGGTTGTGGTATCAGCAGTGGCACAAAAAATACAAATATTTGAAATTGCCCTCCGTTAGTGGAAAGTAACAGTTGTACCTAACCTAAAATTCAATTCTCTGAGTGTTTTTCTGGGATTAACCCCTCAAATTTTCTGTTGTACTAGATGAATTTCATTTGCTTCAATTTCTAAATTATGGCAGTTGTACTCTACAGTTTCTAATACACTTTGAGAATTTACGATTTTACATTCACTGCTGGAAATAGTTGACAAGTCTACATTATTGTTTTTACCTTCAGGAAAACTTTTGTTGCTATTATCTACTGTACTCTGCCCATATACAGTCAATTTCACATTTTTAGGTTCAGTTGAGTGTTTGTCAAGTATTTTCCCACACTCTCTGAATTTTCCTGCTAACTGTTTACACTCATCTTTTAAGTTCTGTCATAGGTCTACATTCTTTAAACTCTTCATTAGATGATTTTCACCCTAGTCACAATATATTTCATTTTGGTTTGAATCCTTAAGCGGTATCTGAATTTCATAGTACCTTTTCATTTGGTATTTCAGGGAATGCCACAGATAAAGCAGGATGATCCAGTTGTTCCATGTCACAGGTGGACATGTATTCCTAGGAGTTGAAATTGCTTAATGTCGTGCCTTCTCTTCCTGGGATCATCCACATCCAATAGTCTTTGCTGTCTATTATGTTGATGTTGAAATATTTATTGTTGGTTGGGTGCTTGAGTGGTATGTTGGATTTTTTGTGTGGCCGACTGCAAGTTCCTCGCAGGTCAAATGGTCCTGATGTTCGTAGGCTGCCATGATGTCAATGTTTGTTCTCATGACAGGAGGTTTAATGTATTTTTCTTGTATCAATGGCGTCCACGGGACTCTTATCCGCCGTTGCGATGATGAGATTTTGTGAGGATTCGAAATTCCATGTTACTATGGATGTTTGACCTTGTGTTAAGAGTCATTGCCGCGTAGTTGCCTGGTTGTGTATCTCCCATTCTAATGAATGAATTTGCATGAGCAGTGACTGACCGAACAGCATTTTGAAAATTTACAGAAATCATTGAATTTATGTATGAATGTTGGCAGTCTTTGAATTGGCCCTGTTTCATAATCGTGATGGCTTATGAGGTGTTTGAAGACGTGGATTTTTGTGTAAATTTTAAGGGGTTGTTGTTTTGAATGTTCTGTCTATGACCAAATTGGTGTGTTGATTATGATGAATATTGGTATGCATCTTCTCCTTGTCTGAGTATTTGATGTCAGTTGTGATTGTTGCACATTCTAGTAGTAGCTTCCAGGTACCTACATTTGTATTATCTATCAGCGGTTATTCGAAAAGGACCGATGTAGATGAAGTTAACTGCTCTAAATGGAAGCCTGTTGTCTCTCTCACGAGAAATTAGAGTTGGCTAAAGTGGGTCTGTGTGCAGATGCAAGGATAATGATTTACCTGTGTTGGTAGGGTCCTAGATTATGAAACTAGTTATTGTTTTTAGCATCATGTTTGTGACCATGATAAAGTATGCGTAAAATACTGCAGGGTTGAGTTTGTTGATTCTGAAGAAGCATTCTAGCCAGTCTAGAAGTTACATCTGGGTTACTGATTTGATTGATTTCAATGAATTATAGATAGTCCATGCTTTAAATTTGATCTTGGTTTGATGTATGCCTGAAATGATGTACCGCAAATGTGTAGGTATTCCATTTTTTCTTGAAAAGGAATTTGTTAATGAAAATCTTCCAATGATATGTTATATTTTTTGATCACTTCAAAGAGTATGTTTATCGTGTTTTTGCAGTGAAGTTGATTTTGTTCTTTTTTTTTTCCTTCTACGTATGGCACACACAAAAAATCTGCATGGTGTACATTATCATCAATGTTCCTTGGGGGTTGGGGGAGTGAGCAGATTCGAAGAACTTAGAAATGGTACCCAAAAGTTACAAGTTAAGAGTCAAACTGGAGGAGGTCATTGAGATTGTGGTGGAGATATGATAAGAAGCGGTTGAGGAAGCAGACTCTGTAATGTTATGCAATTGAATCTGAAGGTGTTGCAGAATTTGGATGATAGTTCTTGTGGTGTTATTGGGTGCTATGTGGAAAATGAAGTGGGTATGGTTGTGGTGCTGGACAAGGGCAAAGGATGGACATTTTTTTTTAGTTTTTTTTGCGAGAGGGTTAGCCAGAGTTGGTATTCCTGTGCTTTGGATGACAAAGGTGTGGGGGATGGATTTGTTGTTGCTGTTCTTGTTCTTGACGTTCTGGGCTGGGGCTCTGTTTCAGGCTGGTTTGCTGGTGAGGTTGATAATCCCGCTTTCACATCCCCCTTACTTCAGGATGTGTTCCTATACCCGCTGGCCTCTCACTTGTGGAATTTTCTGTTCTGGTGACATTTTTTCTATCAGTAGCATTATGCAATCTAACACTTTGTTTTTCTGCTTGTATTATGTGCATTGTGCATGGTTGTTCTCGTGTAGTAGCCTATCTGAAGCCATAGCATGCTTAGCTAAAATGGCTTTAAATTTTCTAGTATTCCTGACATCAGTGTTAGCTGGAGGAATATGATGTTTTCATTGTTTTGGTCTATGTATATCTCAAGGTGAGATGTTAATTTCAACGGTTCTGTTTCCCTCTCCCTTGTGTGCTCTCTTTCTAGGAGCTCCTAGATTTGCCTTTGAAAGTCTAGGCATAGACGTATCAGCTGTGGTTGCATTTGTAACCTGACTATATACCTGCGTGAAAGAACTGTTATTATTTGGCCGTTCTTGTTTGTGAAGGTGGGACATGTCCCCTTTGATTGTTGCTGGTCGTCCCTGTCCCAAAGTTCACCATTATTAACACAAAAATTCCAGTGATGGTTTGAGTGTGTTTTGTGGGTTTGTGACAGTTGCTTGGTACTCACAGATTTCTTTGATGCTCGCAGGTGAAGGTGGATGTGCTACCACCTTGATTATTTCTTTGTTGCTGTCTTCACATGCAATGTTCACGGACGCTATGAATTCAAATGTTTTGGTTGCTGTAGGCGAAATAGCTAACATCTCTATTTCCTGAGGTACAACATTCTCTTCGTGCTCACTGTCACTCACGTATTGTAAGTTTTCATACTGGCCACCTTGGTGGCAAAAAAGTGTAAGGTTATTGCACTCACAATATGAATGTTATGTATAGACAGCAAAAGGCATAGGCTACTGATGGTTGTTGCTATCTTCAGACTGGTGTATATGTTGGCGTGCCTGGAAACCACAGTCGTGCACTATAACCGCATCCGCCCCATTTCATAAGCGTAGTTGTCTCATATTTTGCCGGTCCAAATGATCCGGAGAGGATGTTTTTTGCCAAGTTATGAATGTGGAGGAAAGTAAAGTATTCTGATTATTGAGTACACAAAAGTCTGTTATCCAGATGAATATTTGAGATAAGAAATCCATTCTATTCATTCCCATCCCCTACCTGTGCTTATCATCGGCCTTAGACCATCAATAATGGTGTGATTAGTAATCACCAAAGGTGCCATCACAGGAAAAAATTATTTCCTTGTCAATGTTCACGGAAAAGAACAAAAACTAATAAACATGACAAAAGATACATAGAGAAATGAAAACTACAATAATAAAAACAAAATGTCAAAGGCAATAACTTAAAAAGAAAATTGCTATAAATCAGTTGAGAGGTTTGGGCTGCAAATAGGTAGTAGTGTCGGAATGCACGGGTGGGGAAACTGGAAATCCCTGAGAAAATCCAATTACTAGTGACATCAAATGGCACTATGCCCACATGCGAAAATCCAGGAGCGAACCTGTTGGAAATGGAACCCAGTTTGGTTAGGTGGGAGGTGAGTAGTCGTACCATTACATCACTGTGGCCCCAAGCACTATAAAGGTAGAAACAAGACTTCACCAGGAGTCATAACAGGACAAAAATTGAAACAAGTACAGATCTGTATATTGTTTTAATTTCTACCCTATAATTAGTATTGTACACTACACTCCTGGCCATTAAAATTTCAATCCTAAGCAACAGAATTTATTGGACAAAATACCCATCGTACACAGGTCACATGATTGCTGTTACAACTTATTGCAGTATACAGAACATGTGGAAATCAATTCTGTGTTGCCCCACCACAGCCGCTGCTACATGATGCGGCAATGAGAGGAAGAGACTTGGATGTCCATTTGGGGTGTGTGTGCCCATGCTGCTTCTATGCATCCCCAAAGTTAATGTTGTGGTCGTGAGAGTCCTTTGGAAGACCAGTCCTCATCTGGCAATGGACAATACATTTCTGATTGGCGAGATATCCAGTGAATACGCAAGCCAAGGAAATAGTGCGACATAGTGGTCATCCAGAAGCCATTGGACAGTGTGTGTTGCAAGTTTTAATACATTGTCCTGTTGGTATAGTGCTACAGGCTGACGTTGAATATAGAGGACAACAGGTTCCAATGCCTCTGCGATGCAATAGTTGCTGGTCAGTGTATCAGCAACATGGACTAGACATGAGCAGGGCTGGAGTCCAATGGCAGCCCATACAATAACTCCAGGTGCTAGGCTGGTATATGGTGCATAATGCAGGACTCTGCCAGACATGCATCACAGGGCCACGAGACACTGATGTGGCTATTGTGGTGCTACAAGCAGAAGTGGGATTCGTTAGAGATGATGATAGCACCCCATTTGCCCCGCCAGGCCCGACATTCCATACACCATTGCAGCCTCAGGTTTCTGTGGTGAGCAGTCAAACTGTGTGTGTGTATGTGTGTGCGTGCATGTGTGTGTCTATATATATAAATTTGACAGAATTATCCTGATGGACCTAAAGTTCACGTAGAGAAAAATTACCTGGTTGGATGAAATCCTGTAGTAGTACTTTGTGTTCACAAAATATTCAAGGGTAAATACATATTTATCAGCTTCGTAGACTTTCAGCAGAAACAGGAATGTTTAAAATGGTACCTCTATTATACCTTAACTCTTATTACAGATACACATAGCCAAAGTAATGTGTTTTAATTTGTTTACTTCCCACTGAGTGGTTATTTCCAGAATTTTTGTAGGGTATATATATTTATAGGCTATTCACAATTAAGTGAGTACTTTTAAAATCCCTATCATTTGTATTAATGGTCCATAAATATTTTTTTATTTTGCCCTTAGAAGTTAACTTTCGATTCTGATGGAATATACACACTGCGTTTATTACGTACATAACAATATTGATTTAAAAAGGTGGTTAAAAGATAAATATTGGCTGAAAGGAAAAAGTAACTAGGGCCTCAAAATTGCTTGTTTTTTCATGTATAGCCTGTATAACGTAGGTCCCTATTGGGTTACTCTGGTAATATGTATGCATATTAAATGTAGGCCTATGCCTAGTAAGTTTGTAGTGTTATAGAGTAATGATATTAACACATTCTTATACAGAAGTGATGTAAAAAAATATAAAGTAAAGATTTACTACTTTGTATTTGTCCTTGTTGCTAATAGTTTGAATTATATCGGATAGTTTATGCACTTGTTGACTGTTGATTCACATGTGTGGAAGTGAGGAGGGGGGATACAGTTACATTTACCTACACAATCACGTATGCTCTCTCATCGATGTCACTGTCGACTGCCAGACCCACAGTTTATGCACTCATCGACTGCTGGTTCACATGTGAGGAAGTGAGGAGGGGGAGATTCAGTTACATTTACCTACACAATCACGCATGCTGTCTCTTCGATGTTACCGTAGTTCTTTTGTCATGTGGGGAAACAGCTGTTGCAGTAATTAGAAATAATAGAAAATAGTGAGACCTTCCCAAAACTAGGTGGTACAGAGGAACATCAGCAGTGTACAAACATAGTCCTAGTTTTGCAGTGGAAGACACGTTAATATTCTATTTGAGATGCAAATAATACCATGTAACTTATTCCAAATCTGTTAGATATGAAGGTAACTGTGTTTAAGCAGTCTTCAAGTTTTGGTAATGCCCAAGGCTCATGAGTAAAATGCAGAAAATTTTTATAATGAACATTTAATACATTTTGCACATGTATAGAACAATAATTAAATAAACCTATAGTATACATAATTTTTGTGATAATTTTCAAGACTGTCGTAAACAACTGCACATACAAGAAAGTTATCAATTAGTTGACTTCAGCAACTCCTATGTACAAAATGGTGCATTTAGGATTTTATTAAGATGTTACATTAGCTTGTAATGGAAATAGTATTTGTCAGATTTTTTTTCTCCAAGTTGAATAATGAGTCCTAGCTGAGCTTTTCTGGTTCAGATATGTACAGATGTTATGTCTGAAACATATTTTATACTGTGTAGTGAGATGTAGCACTTTCTGTTATATAGATTTTTGACTTGGAAATATACAGAATGGCAAATGCGCCAGATACCAGAAATTCATAGCTTTGTTTACTGTCAAGTAAGCCTCTATACATACTGAATTATTGCTTTTTGGCTAATATTTATAAATTTAATAAAATTAAAGAACATATTTACAAAAACACATTGCTTTAGTAATACAGCAAATTTTGATAGAATTCTCACTACTACTTGATTAATAGGTGACAATTTTTAAATAAAACTACTCAAAATACTACTGTCCACATTAATGATAATAAAATCTTGTCATTTTATACAAAAGTAATCTTTCACTTCATGAACGGCCTGTGTGAATAGAACGTTTTTGCTTCCATTTAACATATTTACAAACACAAACTTTAAACATATTTAAGGGTTTATTGATTATTTTTATTCCCCTATAGTAAGGATGTTATCTACATTGATTAGTTGTGTAAGTACTTATATGTAATTGATGAGCATTTTTGGTTGAATAGGGATGTATGCCTCACATTTTTTAGTTATCATCTACATAATTATAAGGAAGGCAGGTTTGATACTTCCAGGGAATTTGGGGTTGTGGTGGTATAGTGGCTAGACTACTCACCTCCCACCTAGGTGAACCAGGTTCGATTCCTGGTGGAGTTGCTCCTGCATTTTCGCATGTTGAAATTGTACTGGGCAATGCTGCTGGTTGATGGGTTTTCTCGTGGATCTCCTGTTTCCCCTCCCCTTGCAGTCAGGTGATGCTCCATATTGCTCACTTCATCCTCATCTGCTCTCAAGACCTCAATGTTAAGAGCCGCCCAAATCTCTCCTCTCCACTTCACTCTAGGGAAGTTATTTGCGTAAATAACCAATAAAATGAGTTCCAGTATTGACAACCGTCATAATACTGGAGTTTGAAAGATGTGGTTGGGTCTAATGTTATTTACACAAGATGGGATTGAAATTACATCTTTTCCATAAATATGCGCACATATTCATACACAAAATAGTTGTGGACTACATAGTTGACTGACTTGGAGATGTTTATAAACTTAGCATAAAATCGTGAAACTATGTGAAATATTGGCTACAAAATAAATTCTAAATGCAAATGTATGCAGCTGAGAAGGTTCATTCTGTAGTGATTTATGCATTATTCCTGTAACATAATTTATTACTATATTTACATTGAAATAATTCATGTGAAATTACTAAAAGTTCTAATAATTTTTCCAACTAATTTGAATATAAATAAAAAAAATGTATGCATATTAGCACTTTCACATCAAAATTATGTAAATTGCTAAAGTTTTAAAATATGTACCCATAAAAATGTTGTTTAATAATTGTATTTAATACTTAAGGATGTTTTGATGACACTAATATGACATTTAAAACCATTTTAAATTGTTAGTCAGAACTTTGTATTTTATCTAACATTAGCTTGTGCATTATGTACTGCACCTATTGAACAAATCTTAAATTACGGTATCTTACTGTAATTAAAGATTTTTTTCCATTAATACAAACAATGCATAAAACTCAGATTATTAAATTATAGTGCAGATGCCTGTTACCAATTTAATTTTAATAGGATTCCTTAATTTTGAATTCCTGCATGAGTAAAGAACCAATTTCATGATAGGATAATCCACAATCCTGATAAGGGCAAGATTTCCCAGGGCCAAAGGCAGAAATCTGTTCATATGATTGTACTGTTTTTGATTTAGCAGATTCACTCAATCTGTGCACATAAATGGTGGGGAAACAGTGTTGCTGTCTTAATAGAGTGTGTCTCTTAAGATTCGGGAATTTGATCTTCAGTCTTTGTAATTTTGTTGGAGAATATTAAGAACTTTTTGCTGTGTATTTGAAGTTATTCACATCTATAGGCACAACGAAATGCACATGTATGAAATTTCTACGGTATTTTTTAAAAGATTTAGATAGTGGTATGATAATGATAGGCAAAACTATATTGTGTACCTATGTCATCATTTCACGTTAATTTTATATTATAGTAGCTGTGGCTCAAAAGTTGCCTTTGACTAACACACTTCCTGCTTCTTTTCAAGTGTGAGGACACATTAAGCAAACAGGGGATTTTGTTTCAAATTTGCCTTTTCCTGTAATATTTTTTGTAAATGCAATATATTCTGTTTGTATGATTTTTTGCGAACATCTCTGTTATTGTACATAGGTTTATCCTATTCTGCTTCTATACTATGTATTTAAAAATAGATTTTACTGTTATGATGTTCAGTAAGTAATAACCCTTAATTAATTTGAATAAAATGAAATCAATTTTGGAGTGTTGTCAGTAACATTTTGTGTTGGAAATCTCCTAATTCTGCTTGAAGCAGGATGTGCAAATTATAATATTCTCTCAGTTACATGTTTGCTTTTGCTAAGGTTTTGTTGCATACCTATTTTGCCAAAGCTCAAAAAATAATAGACTAATTATATTTAAGCATTGGATAGCAAAAACAAGTTATTTTTCTGCCAACCACTGATATATCTTCCAGTGTTTGATAGTTTTTTATAATTACACGTGAACATTGCAGTCTTAATGATCTTGCATCACCAAATGGTAAAAACCACCCACAATAATGAACAAAAAATGTTTTGTGTGTGTGTGTGTCTCACTTCTCCCTCCCCCAGCCTTTCTCTTTCGAGGTAATGAGAGATGTAGTGCAGTGGTAACACTCTGGAATCCCATTAAGGAGGGTGTGGGTTTGATTTGAAGTATCATTTTGGTTTTCTGTGGTTTTCCGAAATCATTTCTCTACAGTCCATGACCGTCACCTTCCCCTATCCTAATTGTCAAAGCCACTGGTTGCATGTCAAATGACCTTGCTGTTTACAAAATATGAAGCTACAACCATCAGTCCTTCTGTTTTCAGCTCTCTCTCTTACTCTTGTCTTACCTCCATTTAGGTATCTCTACCCTTCTCTCTTTGGCCAGCTCTCCCTCTGTCTGTATTCCTCTATCCATGTCTCTGTAATACTTCTGTGCGTGGGCACGTGTGCATATGTATTTATAATTCAGGTACACATACAATGCAACAAAAAGTGTTTTCAGAATATTTTTGTATAAAGTTTTTTTAAATTTTTTTACTCGTGGTGCATTTTTAATTTCTGACAAATAAAATTTGCTAACCTCATACTGTATAAAATTAAAGGTAATTCTTGCAGCTCTTATTGAAATAATGTTAAGTGAAATATTCATACTAATTGAAGTTACTTGAATTTTCTATGACTTGAACAGTAGATGGCAGAAATATAAAATTGTGTTTTTCGCTACTCAGCCGCACGCCTAATAAAACAAAAGTATTATCAACCAAATACCATTGACACCTGCATTTGTTAAAGTCCTGAAGAAATTGAGTTATTTTTTGAACCTTGGCTATATCCTGGACAGCTAACGTGTTCTTCTTGGCTCGGTCTTGTGCAGTCTGCCTTGCAATGTAGCAGTGTTGATTGGTTTGTCTCGTTCATTGCAGGCCGAAATTAGCTCAGCTTGCGGCTTGGAATGCAACTACAGTTTTGTTTGCATTTGCCTAAATAACACAATAAGCAAGTATAAAATACTAACGAACTGATGAAAATCAATTTTGCCATCATTACTGAAGAAATGTCCTTGGGTTGCAATGGTTACCAAAGTATTTGCCGAGTTGAAAGAAAACAATCACAATACCAGCGTAGTTCTGAGCCATGTGCCAGTAGGAACGAAATGGCTCGCAGACGCTGGAAAATACTTGCTCATGCTTTACAGAAGAGTAGCGACATTGATGACAGCATTTCATCTGTTCAGCGCTTTACATATGAACTTGTCATCTCGAAACCATTGCCTTTCAAAAGTCAACTCTGTTTTGGAGATCCTTTGGCATCGTGGTATGAGTACTGTGCCACCATTGGCTGCGAATCATTCTCTGTGTACGTCCGTCACCCGTCGCGGAACTTCACTGCCGTGGAATTGATGGGGTTCAACAACACGGGGAATATCTGTATTTGGCCTTCGGAGGAGGTTTTGTCTTTTTACGTTTTGTGCAATTTGCACAAGTTTGCTGGTAAGTCCGTCCTGGAACTTGGCGGAGGTATGACGTGTCTCGCCGGGCTCATGGTCGCGAAGTATTCCTCTGCAGCCAGGATCCACCTCACTGATGGCAACCGACTGGCAGTTGATAATTTGAAACACGTGGTCGAAAGAAATGGTTTTGCCTGCACAGACCGTGTCACTCATTCCGTCCTCCAGTGGAACGACATTAGGAAAATGCCTTCTGACAAGCAAATGCCAATGTACGACATCATCCTTTCTGCTGATTGCCTTTTCTTCGATGAGGTGAGGCTGGACTTGGTTGAGACAATCTGGTCATCATTGAAAGATAATGGTGTGGCCCTAGTGATGGCGCCAAGAAGAGGCAACACCTTTGAAAAGTTTGCAGAAGCAGCAAATTTGCGTGGTTTCATCTGTACCAAGAAATTACAGTACAATGATATGGTGTGGAGTCGACACGTCAAAATGAAGCAAACCTGCGACTATAACGAAGACATCCATTACCCATTACTTTTGGTACTAACAAAAAATTATGCAAATCTCTTGTTTCATTAGAACCAATTTTTGTGCCATGTGTTCTTTGACAGGTTTATTCAACATCACTGTGTATTCTTCCATTTTACAACTAAATGTTTGCAGTGTTATTAAAAATGTTATCACTACTTGTAAGTGGTTTGCCAAGATTTTGCCTTGTGCAATGTTGCTAATATGGAGTGCTGTGATTACATGTCACTACAATATTGTTAGTTATGTTGATATTCTGTACCATTAATTTTAATATTTATTGCTCATTGGTTTTTCATAAATGGAACCAAATTACAATAAAACATTCATACAGTACTATTTTAGGTATCATTTTTAGGAAAAACCTGTTTATAACAGTATTGTTCGTCGCTGTAAGAAACACACAGCTTTCACTTTGAATTCACCAAAGCATCTTGTTGTAAAATGGAAGATGACTGCTCCTTGAGTTTACTCTGTTAATGACTGTAACTAAAAAGTTTCAAATCACAATTTTTTTTAAATATCACTAAAAATTGTAAATTTTCTTCTTGATGAATTAATTGTGTGTTCTTTCATATGTTTGTCATCATCAATCTCAATTCCTAACATGTATTATTTAGTATACATAAACATGAGTTACATGCCTGTAGTTTTGCACATATCATAATGCTTATTATTAGGGCATACAGGCAAAATATGCTGTACATAATATTTTTATATTTGAATGGAATATAAAAATAGTCACTTTATTTCCTCGAGAATTTGTAGCTTCATGACTAATGCAGTTTTAGGACACTGTTTTTAGTTTGGCATCTTTAAGCTGGTGCCAACACAAACAAGTGCAGTGTATGCCATGAATTGTGCCATAAGTCATAGGAAATGGTGATCTGCAGTTATTACTGGATGGCTCTACACTAGATAGAATTAATATTTACACTGAAATTCATGTTGCTTTGTTAACAATCAGTTGTTTATCAGATGCTTAGGCCTATATTATATCATCGTATGTAGTAAATATATTGAGTAATTATCCAAATGGCATAAAATCATCAGTAATGGACCAGTGCAGAAGCCTTAAGTCTAGTGATTTTAGTTGCATTAATCCATATAGTGGCAGTTGTTCCGATAAAGTCACTGGAAATGTAGACGGTGGTGATACCTGTGTTTCATTTCACAAAGCTACAAGCTTACAAAATTTCAAATAGATTGGCATATGACTTACATGTAAAAGAAAATTCAGCTTCATAAAATTAAAAAAAAGTTCATTATTGCATACAAGTTGCAGTTTAATAGGAACGTTGGGTTTTAGTAAGGCAGAAGTCTGATATACATATTTGTGATAGTTTGTACCTGTGTAGAAAAATTATAAATTGTGAATGGCTAGTCTAAACATTTTTAACATGATGTAATCTTCTTTCTCATTTCTGTTAATTTTAAAACTGGAAAAGGTTTGATAGCAAACAGGGTGATAGTGCAGAAGTAGAACAATGAATTTTATATTTCATTGGTGTAATAATATGTTTGGGGAAATAATGATTGTGCAGTTTGAAAGAACATTTGGAATATAATGGGTAATTTCTGGGCTTTTTTGAACAGCTAAAAAGTTTACTTCCAAGTCAATGAGCCACTTTTAACATCTGAAAGGAACAGAAGTATTGCCTTGTTATAAAAGCTAAGTTTACTGACTTGACTTGGTACAGAAAGCATATATTAACTTGTTGTAGTTATGTGGTTAGATTGTTTAAAGCAGTCAGTTTGCCACTCTTATAAAGAAGTCATTGAACTGTGAAGGTTCCTAAGTTTCCTGGACTCATGGACTTCTGTGTAGTAGCTGGAAGGTACATTGTGTTGCAAGTATTAGTGTTGCAACTTTGAACCAGTGACTTGGTGACTTATGCCCAGTTGCACCATTATGGTTCAAAGCTCGATCCGAGATCGGATCTAAGATTGACACAGAAAACTGTTGCACCATTCGAGTTCAGAGCTGGACTGGAGATCGAGTTGAAGTTCATTCCGAACTGTTGAAATTGGCGGTTCGAAATCTCGATCTGAGATCAGCACCCATTGTCGACAAATGTAGTTTGAAAATATGCCAACAGTTAGAACTACATTCAATTGTTGTCTTGGGAAATTAAAACAACATTATACGAACTTGAATATTATTCATTAAAATTCGTACAACAATATTTTACTTGCACATCTAGTTCTATCTGTAGTGAAAAATACGCCTACTTCCATGAAGTCATATATTACAAACCAATAGCAAAATTTGTGCCATACTTAATCTCAATCTCTCACTTTGGAACCAAGATCGATGAATCGGAGATCCAGAATCATGAAATTTTATTTGTGCAGCACTTTTACATTAGAACAGAGATCAAACTGGATTCTGGTTTGGGACTAGGATTATTCAGTTTCTGATCGGGGAAAATGTTGGTGCAACCGGGCATGAGAGCTTTGTGAAATGATTCCAAGAGAAATCTTGCTAAGCTACATTTATGTGCCATGCTTTTTATAGGCTTTAAGGGCATAGCTAATACAGTACATAATAACATTTCAATAGAAATACTTTGTTTCTTTCTCCATTTGGAATAGCGGTTTCTGTCAATTAAGTCATGCCTGCTGTAACATGCAATTATTTTTAAAAAATTACAAATTCAGACTTGCATTGTTCTAAGATTTTTGTTTGGCTTTTATTGGTATTCCCATATGCCATAATTGGTCAGTCACATAGAATTGATACTGATATGTTTAATTTCACCTTGCATCCTAGTTGAGGTATTAAAGTATTGTACATGATATAAAATTTGTTATAAAAGTACACATAGTACTTGCATAAAGTAACTTATCTGTGAAACGAGGGGCCACCCAGTACCAAATAAATGTTATTTTGCTGTATGTACATACTATCATGCAAATTAACGAAAACCTTTAAACTAGTCAGTATTATTGTGAACTTGTAAGCATGGGGACTCAATCAGTGTTTGGAGCTTGTGACATAGTTGCTTCAATAATTATTTTTTTTATGTTATTCAGTGTTATTGTCTTGTATGCATATAAAGTACAAATTTTTAACTAATAAATTCAACATTATTTGAGGCTAGCTGTATATTTTAGTGTGTGTGTTAATTATTAAGGTGCTTATGTTTATTTCAAGATGATAAACAGTAGTCATTAGTATTATAGTGGTGTGGATGTGTGCATTGTTTGAATGCTTTCCTCATTTTTTTAATCCTTCAGCTATACGTAAAATTTAATTGGCTATGAGACTAATGACTATTCGTGCGTCAGTCAAGGGAAAACATCAAATGTGTTACTAATGAGCCTGCAGGCTAGTTTATATGGTAGTATAGGATGCAGCTATTGGGCAGTGATTTTTTCAAAGTTAGATTCCAAAACTGCTAATTTTAACATGAACAGCCTACATTAGGAATAATGTTACCAAATAGCTATTAACAATAATTGTGATAGAAAGTGTATTTTTAGTTGGCCCTTAATGGTAGATTTTTTTGAGCTTAATATAACCGCTAAATTTTTGGTGACAGTATTTTTCAAATTGGATCTGTTAACTGCTAATTATTGGCGAAGTTACTGTTTCTACATTCCCCAAGCATACTTTTGTGTGCTAGAAGATATGTCCAAGGAAGTGAGAAATTGTGCTGATCTATGGAACAGGTTTTTAAACTTTTACTTTTCTGAAGGAAAGAATACGGTGTGATAAAAATAATCCAACCTGCTGAGAGATTTTTAAGTAGTTTGTCTATAGATAAATAAGTTATTGAGTGTTGCGTAGGCATTTTCAGAGAGTGAATTTTTCTTAATTCAGTGTTAATATTCTATTGAGCTAATCATCACAAACATTGAAGATTTTATATGTATGTCCGTGCTTTGTCTGTGGTGATGTAGCATTAATTAATGTTGGAATATTGCTTTAATGTAAATCGAGACACCTCTTTGCGTTAAATATTATTTTGATGGAGGACAAATGTGAATGTGAAGCCATTTTACCTTAAAGGGCTTGTTATCATTAAATAGCTCTTTCTTATTTAGGTACCCAAAATATGTTCCGGCCATTATTTTATTGATGCTGCTTCAACATTTTGTAATAAAAGTAAAAGGATTATTAAGGGATGGTTTGTAATTTTATTTAACGGAGAATTGAAATCAAGGTATACCTTATTTCAGAGGAGATACAGAGGGGTTCACAGGAAACATGATGCACTCCCCATTGACGTGGAACTGTCATGTGAATATTTTAAAACTATAAGGACATATCAGAATTGTTTGAAATACTTATTTCCTGACTGATTTTGTTTGAATAGTTTAATATTGTTTCCAAAAATTATGATGAGATAGTGTTCCTCTCCAACGCCACGAATTGAGTGTCTTTGCTGTGCACCGCAACCCCCCTCCTCCCCCCCCCTCTACATTCTAGATCCACCTCTGCCTTATTTAATCCCATCTTTGACATGTTCATTAGGAAATTTGTTTTTTGTAGTAAATACATTACATTTTTGTGCTGTAGATGTGTTCAGTTTTTTAAAACTTAATTAAAGTTACTTCATAAAAATGGAGCACCGTTAGGCCTAATTGATAAAGGACACTTCTTTGTCTCTTCAACTTAATATACTAGATTATGCAAGTGATTATAGAACACACAGTAACAATATCTAACCACAAAACAATTTTGTTAATCCATTAATATCTTTTTGTATAACTATGTTGAGATTGTGTATTTGCTGCAGTATATTTTAAACACAGAAAAAAGTTAATGGAAATATCGCAATGTACATTACATTGCTATGCCTTCTGGTGGCAATCACACCAGTCCAAAAAATTTATTCAATTCTCTTGAGGTGTGTACTTTTATCATTCTAATTTGAATCTGTTAATATAATTGCCTCTCGGAGATTTGTAACATTCTAAAATTTAAAAACTAATGTAAACTTTGTTTGATAGAATTCTTTGTAAGCTTAGTAAAGTTTCTTTTTATGAAATTGAGAATTATTTATGAATTATGTTGCGTAATAGTCAATTGAATCACATATGCCGATGTGGAAGTTTGGGCTGCTCTGTTCTCAAGTAGTTTGGATCATATTCCCTCTCCCCCAAGTTTTGCATAATAAGGGTAGGTTAGGTATTAATAAAAAGGTAAGGGTTGACCATCATCAATGTGTAACATGTTGTGATATATTTACGTTTGGACTTGTCAGAATAGTGTCATTGTTTCAGTGTGTCACATTGACAATTGACAACATTTAGAAGCCTAGTAAATGTATCAAAATTTTATAACTTTTCATTAACAGTACATTTTTCCCATTTTGTGAGAAAAAAATTACCACTTAAAATTTTTATAGTAAAGTAATGCTATCTGAATTGATTTCAGTACTAAAACGCTGTGTTTTTTAGCTGTTGCCAGTCATTTACTAGCTTTAGAGAGACCTTAGTTTTTACAAAGCAACAGCATATGCCTTTAATTTTTTAGCATTCTGCTAACATGTCCACAGAAGGTTGAAGATGTGCCTAGGAAGGTTTTAAGATGGATGTTTCCCTCGTTCATTATAGTAATGAGTCTCAATGTCTGAATGTTTACATGTGTGATTGGCGAACATTAGGAGACCTAAGTTATTTATTTTTTAGTGTTTCGTAAATAAAGCCTTTATCACATTGATTGATGTCCCTAGGCTTGCACTCCTAATTTTGGAACAATTTAAGAACATGTTTGTGCCATTTTAAAGAAGACTGAATGTATTTAAGTAAGATGATGGTTTTTTCTAACATGCTGCTGGTCAGTATTTTGTAATGAAGTTGCTTAATGATTGAAGGGGAATTACCATGATAAATAATTTTGTAATGGGCAAAAATTTAATTGAAGATAACATTTGTTTTTTAAATTTGATATTACCTTAGATACAATTGTTTTATTTTGGAATGTGCAGTTTTTTATATCAGTCTTTATAAAATATGAGATGTGAATTCTGCACGAATCTACTTAAGAGGTGTTTTAGAGTGTCACAAGGAAACTTTAAACTTTTATTGCCTGTATGGAAGCATTGTAAGTTTCATTTAGGTGTTTCACATAATGTAGATTTTTCTGTCCTACTTGAGAATACTTATATGTGAGTTATACAATTACAGGTTGTTCTGTAGGGCATTGACAAATCCCTGTTTGTTTCAGCTGTTGTGTTTCATGGAACACTGCAGGTTTGATGTGCTTAGAATTGTTTGTCATGGTTTAGTGTTGAAATTCATTCAACACACATTTGTTGTTTGAGTTCTTTATCGCCACTTGTTTTAGCATGTTCCTTATATTCATTCCTGTCCTAGATGTATGAAGTTGTATTGTATTGTGAAATGTTAAGAAGTCTAATTTATTCTATTCTTTGCCATTGCCTATGTTATAATTCAATGTTATTCCTTCTGGGATTACTTTCCTTGCAGCTTTGATATTTGGCAACTTCTAGACTCTACCATTTGCACAGTTTTCGCACAATATGAAAATATTTTGTTATTTGATTTGATAATACACTATTGCAATTTTTGCCCAGTAGTATGTATCAGTAACACAGACAACCACCATTTATCATGTACGAAAATAACAGCAGTTGAAACTAATTGTATATGCATAGCAGATATTATTTTGATTTTCCATTTGGAGTACAAGCATTCTTTCTTTCTTAATTTCTGTGCCCTAATGTTTTAACTTGTAATTTTCTTTACATTTATCATGGTGTATTTATGAAAGTCAATAATAGTCTTAAATTATTTGTCATAATCCAGTAACTACTTTTGGTACCTTTTCAATCACATTACCAGAAAAGAAAAAAAGGCAGGTTTTGGGCTCATAATGATTACAGAATTTCTTGGAAGGTTTTAATAGCCAGGAGCAGATAACCATATACATGTATTTCTCATGATTGCAGTATGATAATGATTTGTTTTGTAGGTACTGTAACTCTAAAACCTTAAACAGAATGTTTACCAGCATGGAAAAGATTTTGATGTTTACAGTGTGCAAAAAGTGTTAAAGAAGCATCATTTGACATTAATTTTCATGATATTTAAAACGAAACCTGATTGAAGATTTCAATTAGACTATGTGAGATGTTATTGCTTAACAATTAAATATGAAGAAAAAACATTGTCATACAAATTATTACGAAAAATAATGTTGCATGCATACAACATGGAGATCTTCACATTAATGAGGATTACCATGCTTCAGTGTATGTTGTGGCAGTGACCAAAGAGTGGTTTTTTAGCCTTAAGTCTCCAGAAATTAGAGAAAAGTCTGGAGATTTTACATTGATGTTCTCATCATCCTGTTTTTTTTCATGTACACTTTGTACTCCAGTTGTTAGAATGCCTATTTAAAATTCCCTTATGTAGTTTGTGGAGATTGCTCCTGTATTAATTTTGATATTGCACTGCTTTATTGAAAATTGTAGGTTTAGAAGTTGCCAATATTTCTGTAAGATGCTGCCAAATGTTTTCCTGTACATTTCTGTAATTACATTCCTTTTTCCAGTCTCTTGAATTCTGATTGTTGCACGTTTCCAGATTTTAAAGTTTAAAGTGCCTGTACAATATTGTAGTGCCTGCTTCCGAATTTTATGTAGCTGTCACTTCAGTATTTTTAGAGTTATTATTCTCTGTAAGATGGTTGGCATACATATTTAACTTGCCTTTTGTAACCTTGTGATCTTAATTTAAATTAGTGTAATCCAAAAGTTTGTTCCTTACACATTCTAGTAATTGTAAACCTTCCAAGTGCATTTTTAGTACATTCCCTTTCCATATTGATTGCAGTGTATACGTGATGCCACTTCACTGTTTTACCAATTGTTTCTCATTTTTTTCCTTGCTGTGAGAATTTAGCATGAAGTAGTAGCAACTCTGTTTGAACATTATTCTTCTTTTATATTCTTTCTTGTGTGTGCTAGTAAAAATACTGGAAATCTGATTTCCAAACCTTATTATTTATTTTTTTCAACTAAATGTTGTGTGTGTTTTTGATGAGTATTTAGTTACTGGCACTATTTCATAAATTAGTTTTAGGTATTAACACAGTGTATTTACAAATGTGGGTGTTCATATTCTAACAATTATTATTATGAACAAAAAATAATTTTTGATTATATTTTACCAATTACTTACCAATAGTTCAATTAGTTTTATTGGTTACAGTATGTGTTGATAACTTTCAAATTTGTATATATATTTCAGTGGATGGTTCAGTGAAGTACTAATCTTTTGTGTTAGTTATATTAGTTTAAAGCATTATGTGGTGCTGTTACATACATTTTATGTTTAGATTTTTAAAATCAGTTAGATAGAAATGTTTCTTATTTTTATTCTCCTGTAAACCTTGTCATGATATTCCACTTTTTTTCTAGCAAGGTAACAGTTGTTACTAGATTGTGTGGAAAGCAAAGGTTAGTGTTACACTGTGTTATTGGCTATGCTTAATTCAAAACTTTCCTATGACTGTTCTAATGCAGGGTATTTTATGTGAAATTAATGTTCCTGTGGAGTGTATTGTGTGTTTATAGCAATGCACCACCTTTCCCAGCAGTATTAGCCCAACTTTTCTTGCCTACTGTGTTCACAAAGTTGGATGTGTGCAAACCAGAGCTTTTTAGTCTGCACTTGTTGTAACTTCTTACATGTTTATCAAGGATGGTGTGTAATTTACGAAGACAGGTACATTGTTCCTTTGGAATTTGGAAATTCAACTTTCAGTTGTAAATGGTAATCTCAATTGAGTTATACATATAACTGATTTTACAAAGGGTTAATGCCCAAAATTAATTTGAGCAATTTTAATGGTCCTGGACTTAACAAATAAGATTTGAAATTAAAAAATTTTTTTGCTAGGTGTTTTTATGAAGATATTCAGAGTGTAATATATTACATACCAGTGGAAAAAACTGTTTATGGCTACAGCATACTATACATGTTTGGGTTTATTATACTTTTTTGTTGTTGGCTTGTCCAGTGCCATATTGTTTCATATGTCCCATAGCAACAGAGGACATTTCATTTTTCACACTATGCATAATTCACTTGTAAATCACTTTTGTAGCAAAGTTTGAAGGGTTTCTGTAACTTTTGAGTTTTTTTTTTTTTTTTTTTTTTGCTGATTTACACCTTTACCACATTAAGTAACTTGTTTATTGGTATGTTCATGCCACAAATCTGCTAACTTGTCTTGCATCCACTTATGTATGAAGAAGTTTTCAGACTACATATAGATTCAGCCATAGGCAATTTTTAAAGCAGTCTCTTGACCCATGCTAAGATTGTACCATAGCAGTTCCCTGATAGAACTTTTTGTTGTGGTGCATTAAAAATTAATTTAACAAAGTATTTAGCAGTTGTTATAACACAGTATATTAAAGAAACAAAATAAAATTTGTGAATTATTATTTATAATTTTGTGATTGGTTAATGGGTCACTAAAATTTTCTTAAAATGTTATAATCCACTTACTACATGTGATATTTTATTTTTTTTTCCTGCACTGGTAAAAGCACACAGAGGTGGGTCATCTCGACTAGGTGATTGCAAGAGGTACACGGCAGGCAGAATTGTCTACATGGGGAAGCTGTCCGCTGGCCTCGAGCCAGATTGTTAATAGCTGCGTTGTCTGCCGTAAACACCTGCCTTCTCACTTCTTTGTTTAGCCACATTTAAACAGGATGCTGCGGCTTTTATACCACTTCTTTCTTATTGTTTACGCAGCAAGCCTTGCTGAAGGTCAGGCCTGGTTTCTGTTCTCAACTGTTGTAGTCTTACGGGCTAAAATAAACATAAGCTGTGCTACATAACAGTTTCTCTGCACTTCATCAGGACGTGTTGATGTGGTATCATTTTTCTTGTGTAACGGAGTTTGTTTTCACGCTGCCGTAGAAACACTTTTTCCTACATGCTTATATATGCAAGTTGGTACATTCTGCTGTCCCTTTCCCCACTCTTTTGTGTTATTAAAAGAATTTTCAAGTTTGGTGCAATATTTCATTCCTCACCAGTATTACATTTTTCTGATCTAACTAAACACTAGCATTTGTAAAAAAAAAATGTTATTTTAGAATTTGGCATTTTATTAACATTGGCATAAATGGAATGTTACCTGTGCATAGTCATTGTGTGTAGTGTTTTGGAACAATGGCACTAATCCATGGTTTATGTAGCATTAGCCTCACTAGTTACTTGAATTATAGGCTGCATAGAACAGAAATAGAAAAACCTTGTTTTATTAGAGCTAGTGGTTTTTCGCAAAAAAAAAAAAAAACCTGTGCATGGTAGACTTCAATACTATAAGCTCCCAACAGCAGTTCATCTATTGCCATTGGTTGCTGGCTGTTTGAGAAGGCGTTTTCATGTTTGACTGGGCCACTCAGAATTTGGCAACATCGTCACGGCTCCTACGTGTTTTGTTTCCAGACAGTTACATGCCAAAAAGTAGTTCAGCCAATCAAGATAGGTAAAATACCTTACAGTGTTTTAACTTGTCTTGAAATTATTTCCTGAAATTTCACTACCCCTATGTATGAGTTTGTAGGAATATTGTTTTTCAAGTAACATAGCTGTTCAGATGCAATTTAATTGGAATCTCTCTGGTTACAATAGTGTATTCAAGGGGACTTTTCTGAAGACCTATTGGAAGTTCTACTTCCAGGCTTCTTACTATATATCCTTCTTCCACACCTTAAAAAAATATAAACAGTCTGTAAAAACACAGTGTAGAAAACAGCGCATTGTATATGTGCACTTTCTACACCAAAATATTTATTTTTATACATAGCGATGAAATGTGTTTCCAGTAATGAAATATGGAAAACTATTGTAGTAAGAAATCTTTACTTTTACAAATAATGTAACAAAGTTCAGTTTTGTAATGTATTACATTAGAAACGTTTCTTGCTAGTTATCACCAACATATCTGGGGTGATTTTTGAAAAGTTTGGTCGGAAATCTTACAGATACCAAATACAGTAAACATTCTACACTGCATTTTTAAATTTATTAAGGGATGATTGCTTTGGAACTGATTGAACACCATGCATAGGATAATTCATATAGTCAGTGTTGAATGCCATTATGAGTTTTATCTGCATCATAGTGGGATGCCTGGGCAGAAATGTTACCATTGTAACGAAGGTGCTAAAAATCATATTGATTATGAGTTTGATAGTGTATCAAACACCACTTTTTTCTTAAATTGTGGTAAAAGTATCTTCAATGTGTGTGATGTTTTGATGAAAAAAAAGACAATACTTAGTGCCACAGATCATTAGTAGCAAGTGAACATTACATTAAATACTGTATAGAAATTCTGTAATGTTTGTCAGATAACTGAAGACCTTGAATACTACAAAAGTTCAGGATGATTTGTTTGTAAGTTTCATAGTTGAGTGTATGCAACATAATTATACGTAAAATACACCCTGCCGTTTTATCAATACCTAACGTACAACACACTGGTAAGTTTTTTTCCTTCTTTTTTTTTTTCACATTTTTCCCTATAATGAATAACATAATTATGAATTCACTGCATTAACATTATCCTGTTTACTATTTTATGGTGCAAAATTATGTGTTTTGTTCATCAGGTAAAAATTATTTTTTCAGAAACAAAATCAAAATTAGGCCTTGTGACTTTTCTCTTTGAAAAAACATTTATTGAACTCAGGGTTGGAACTTTGGCAATTGTAAATTTTTTTATTTTATTTAGCTGAATCTGGAGTGATATATCTGTAGCGTACAAATACCAAATATTTAGAATTACCAGATTGATTTTATTTCTCATGCTGTAAAACACTGATTCAAACATTTTTTTAAAATAATGAACTTGTTTAATGCTGCTGTTTGTCTGTGACAAGATCCACAACTTTTTAACCCCAAACAGAGGACAGATGAGAATTAACCCTAAACATTTAATGAACACTTTATTTTAACCAAGAACTTAATGATGTAAATGTATCCTACTGGAAGTTGTTGGGTGCAAATGTTGCATTTGTCAAGGATGTGTGTAGTAGGACTTTTAAGTGTGTAAAATACATCATGAACTGTACTTTGGCTTAGGGATTTAAATATAACTAAATTAACCTAGCCATACATGAACAGTTTTGAAAAATTAATGGGTACTATTTACATGCATGTATAAAAGACTGTAAGGAACTGTTCTGTGTGTGTGAAATCTATTTTTTCCTAAAACATAATAACATTTCAGGGTAAAGCTAGTCTTTCAATGCATCACCCATGTTGCAAAAAAATTTTTTGAAGCTCTACAAATGTATTTTTAGATTGCTGTATCGTAAAATGTTCTGTGCAAATATACTCAAATCTATTATTCAGCACAAACATCACGTGACATGGTAATTAATTGAACCTGATTCACTACAATTATACATATATCATGAGCAATTCCTCTTTTAAGATGATTGACTGTAAATGTAAAAAAGCTGGCAGTGTGCAGGATGATCACTTTTCACACATAAAATATAAGCTGTTCGGTATTAGTCTCTATAGTACTTGGTTGTATAAACACACATCCACTAAGCACTGTAAACTTTTTTTTAGGAAATGATATGAATTTAAATAAAAATAGGTTTTGCGTCAAACTGGTTAGGCTTTTAGTACTATCTTACTCAGACTTACATTTTAGTGTAATCTGGATAGCAGATAACTACTTTACAACATGCCACTTGACATGAGTCTGTATGCTAGTGCTTTCAAATGTGAAAAACTTACAGTTTCAGAATGATGATGATAGTAATTAGTGCAGGCTAATCTTATGTTGGTATAACAGCGTAGTTTATCACCAGTTGATCAGGTTCTATAAAGTATGTATTAAATTCACATGTACTTTAATATTGTTACCTGACAAATAGAAACATTACTTTCTATAGAATTCTTTACAGCAAAATAAGTTTTAGAATGCTCACATCCAACTTTGTGTACACAAAGTATCTTAATTAGCATTGCAAATTTTGGCAGCATGTTAATCACGAAAAAAGGTGAAAACATATATACAACCTATGGTCCAAAGAGAATCATAAGAATTGTTGTGTCTTTGAAGTTGGACCTGAAGCACTAGTTGGTTACAAATACTGGAGATGGAACACAGTATGTCTGCATAATGTGTTATGTTAATTGTAACATGCAGATTGATAATCAATGTTTTAAGTCCCAAGTTTGCAACAGCACCATGGAGATTATGTTGAAATAATGATTGTAACTGTGATTATTTCCTTTATTTGGTTACAAGGACAGACAGGTGTTTTGGTTTTTACATATCTTTGTTCTGTTACACATTATTTAGACACTCAGTGTTCCATCTAGAATATTTTCTCCAATATTTGTAATTTAACTAGTGCTTCAGGTCCAACTTAAAGATGTGTACCACTTTTGACCAAAGGTTGTGTGTGTTTTACCTTTGTTTTTAAATAATTGACCTGCTGCTGGAGTATGTTTAATTTAGATACACCCCTCTATGATTCCTCACACATTATTCCTTTGTTTACATTTATTATTTTATCTGCCCTAATTTGAATAGGGTCTATTGTTAAGAGCAAAATATTTAGCCGCATTGCATGTAATTGTAGTGTTTTATGTACCTGTAGTTATTTTTAGATGTTTGAATTTTAAATTTGTTTGCATCTATTGCATCTTGTGCAAGGTTATATATTTTATTTGAAACTTTACAGTACTTTTAGTAAATATTTACAGTTTATTATGCAAAAGTTGTAGCTATTTTTGATGTGGAACTTTTGTAAAAAATATCTAAATAATTATTTTTTATGTATATATGTTTTGCTTCAATTTTAAATTGTAAAGAAATTAAAATATATATTGTGTTGTAACATAAATTTTTGATGGAAATATAGATATCCTGTAATTTTTAGTTTGATTTTATTTTGCTAAGCTGGTTGTCATTTTGTTGAAACAGTATTTTTAATGTTTAATTGTATATTTTGTACATACCATATACAGGTACCTTAAATATGTAACATTTTGTAAGTATAGGAAGAGTTGAACAGTAAACAAGTACTGGTCTTGTGAATTTGGCACATTACATATTGCTATAATTTCTCTCCAAGTCAGTGGGTTTAACCAGGTTCGTTAAGGGATAGAGGTCTCTATTAAATAAAAGTGTTAATTGTAATTTCCTAATTTATTTACAATAACTACAAATAAAATACTCTTGTCTCACAATAAATTGATATCTCTTGCTATTTACAATTAATGAATTCAATCAGTACAATTTACAATCAGTACCTCAAAAGATATTAATGTAATAATTAACTTATATCAGTCCCAATAAACAGTGTCTTCAAAACCTATTGAATTACTTCAATTGTATGCCCATATTTGACAGTTCCAATATTCATAATAAAATCTGTATCACATGTTCATACAGTCCCACCTCAGTTCAGTCCTGGTCCTACCATTCCGCAATGTTATAAAGACCTGCGAGCCACCTCATGCACAGCAGCCTTCATTTGTCTGTTTCACGTCCTATCGTCCGTTCACACTACAAATACCTTGTCTGCCGCCATCTCTCTTTTAACAGCTAAAGTTTCACCCTAAGGGTTTTAAAAATCAGAAAAGTGAAAATGTATAGATGTAATCTTTGTTTTTCGTCTTCACTATCTGCATGGTTTACAAGGCCTGATTACAAAATTTTGTAGATTTTCTGCCACCTGGAATTAGCTTCATAAATTGGGAATCGAGTGTTAGTAGTTGAAGTATGAAAGAAAATATATGTTGGTAATGAAAACTGCATCAGGTGGAATAAATGGTGTCCTCTAGTTATGACGGTTGGTTCAGATGTGGTAGAAGTGTATAGAGTATGTATATCAGTAAAATCAGTTTTTTTCTAGTTTAAAAGCAGTTCTGTTTTTCTTAAATATTTATCTACAAGCATTTGTGGCAACATTTTGTGAATTTTTATTTTGGCTTTGTCTACGTATATTTATGTATGTGGGAAACTTCCACTACTTTTCCTCTGAGCCTTAAAGCTTAGAAGCAGGATATAGCCCATATTATAGTGTGAGGAGCCATTTTTCTGCTGCCAGATAGCCCTTTACATTCTAGGAAAATATTTTCCCCCACATTTTGCAGTATTGCCAAGGAGCCAAGCTCAAGGCTTGCCATTAAGCCATGATTCTAGGCATTACTGCTTACTTCATTATTTATTGTTGGGGTGGTAGTGGTATAGCGGCTAGAATGCTTGCCTCCCACCAAGGTGAACTAGGTTCAGTTCCTTACAGGGTCACTTTTGGATTTTTGTACATGGTAATTGTGCCGGACGATACCAAGGACCAGTGGGTTTTCTCGGAGATCTCCCGTTTCCCTTGCCCTTGCATTCTGATGCTGCTGCACTAACCTTACTTCACCTTCGTTGGGTCTCAGACCTTTATGTTAAAACTGCCCATATATCTCCACTTCCACTCCGTGAAAAGTTATGTTTTAACATTATTTTTATCTTAACTAGTTAGTTTTCCAACCAACTACATAGTAACGTAATTTTTTTTTAAGTAGCTTAATTTCAAGTTAGAAGGTAATTGTATACACACACATAAACTTTGTGTTTGGGTAAGAATGAGAAATCTGAATGTTTTCAAATGCATAACTCCATAATACCATATCTATAACTGAAAGCGATCTGTAAACCTGTAGTTTTTATTGTAGGTACTGTCACATCTATGATGTTTGCCATTTTAATGAAATATGCAAATCATAATGTTAATTTACTTCAAAAAATTTATCAAACAAATATGGTTTGGAAATTAACTGATAAATAGCACTAAATCATAAATTTTTTGGAAAACACAATTATAGACCCTTAAAAATTATTTGATAAAACTTTGTATCACACCGAAATTACTTAATTAGGTAGAGAATAGAACACTTGAAGTGAAGCATATATTTACTCATTTCAGAAAATGGGTATGAAAATTAAGAATGAACCATGTTTGGTTGTAAACTGAGCTTTCAATGAAACACCATCATGGTAACATAGAAAATCTGCTTACATCTTTGAAACAAAAGATTCCGTCCGTTCTGCCTTGCATGATCGTTATTACTGTGAAGCAGGCAAAATATCCCGGCCATAATTTTAAACACAATTTTACAAAAACCCAGAAATAAAGTATTGTAAATCTGTAAACTGTTAGAAACTTTAGTGTGCTGAACAACACACTAAAAGTTCTTAGTTCTTTTATGTTGGCTTAATGGATTTTGCGATACAACAAGAACATAACTATTGCATATAGTCCCAAACCATCATCTAGTGAGAAAACAACCAAGTTAGCAAATGGCAACACTTGTCAGGGCAAATGAACAAGTAGCTGTCTCATGCATGTCTCTGGCATCTGACAACTATCACATTCTGTGCAGTCTTTTTCGAATGTCTATGAAGATATGTGGTGCCGTTGAATGAGAGTCAACACAATCATTTGTGGTTCAGTGTTTCTCTTTGCTAAAATATTGAATCATGTTAATTTTTTTTACTGAAATTGTCATTATATTGTTAAAAATAATATTTGCTTTCAACAGGAAGGGGTTTCCTAACTTTTGCTCAGTTACTTTTTCCGGGTGCTAACTTTTAACATAACTTCATTAAATTTTAGTCACACCACCTTCAGTTTTTTTTAAAACTAACTATAACTAACCCATGTCTGGTATTTTATTTAGCTCTTTGTGTTGTTGGCTGCCATACGTTTTGTTCATTGTACTATTTATAATATTTGTCAATGAAGATTTTAGTATTCTGGATTGCTTTAAGATGATATTTTGCATGTGTGGGTAAACTGTATGGATAAAGTGATATTACATGTCATGTTTAGGGAACTCATTGCAGATAAATATATTTAATTGTCTAGAAATGATTACTAAATGCAGGAAAATAAAAGTATGGCCATAGTCTACACATTATTCATAAAATATTATTTCATATTAAATTGTGGTTGTGCTGCACAGGCGAGGCCATTATTTCTGTTTCCTTATCATTATTAACACAATTTTTGGTCATTATATGAAATAAAAAAATGTCTCCTGTGGCATTTCTGACGGGATCTTTATACTGACATGTTATTTCATATTTGTAATGTACCAAATACAAAAAACTGTTGACTGTTCATTATAACACTGATTTATGTTGGAATTATTGTGTACTAAGCAAAGACCTTTGTAGCGTTTGATTTTTTGATAATTTGGTGTTTTGCAAGTCTTCAAAAATAAAAATTCGTGTTTTTTTTTTGGTCAGGGCTTAGCGCCGACACATCAAATAGACATTTGTTGTATCCAGTGCCAATTTTGAATAGTTTCAGCAAATACAATTTTCGTTCAGTTACGATAAACATTTTTACAACAATGGTAATATTGCAGCATAAAATTGTGTGTGTATGCGCTGAAAAGTGAATTGTTTAATTTCAAGGTCGGGAGGGGCATCTAAGGAAGTTACAAAATGAGAGTTACAGAAAATTGGGATTAAGACTTGTTTATTTGATCAGGGTAAGGTGTACAGAAAAAAAAAACTTTTTAAAAGTGCAGAAAATTATTACTATTTAGTAATGGAAACTGAAACTATAATTTTGTATGTTTTTGGAATATTAAGTAGAGTAATAATTGAATATTTGTCTAGTCGATAACTAACCTTTTTATATTGTATGGTGGTTTACATCACATTAAGTCTCATGTTGTTATAAAAGCAGGGACCAATAACATTAATAAACTTTGTATAGCTTACTTGAAGGTGGCTTCTAAAAGCCAAAAGAAAACTAAAAATGCAGTCAAATGAGTTTTAGTTTGCAGTACACTGCTTTGTAACACGTGAATATCAAGTTAACTCTAGTCTACATTAAATACGTGCCTCCACAAGTGTACACTATGCAACTAACGTACCTTAATTTTCAGTGTTAATGATCACTTTCTTCGGAACTTGTTACTGTAGTTTGTCAAGCCATTGGTGCCAACGTAGTCAAGCTTATGAAATGTGTTGTGTGAGTTGAACAGCATTTTCAGTACCAACTTTTCCAATCACATTTGATAATGTGTGGCCATTCCTCCCTCCACCACCCTATTTCAGGGCATCTGCTAACTCTGAAAATCCTGGAAAAGCTGATCGGGGAATTAAGTTTTTAGCCTGGAAATCAGGGAAAACTTGGAAATATCAGAAATTTCTTTGCATTTAATAGAATTTATTAACATCACACACAATAAATACATATTTACTAAGTTTACATGTCATTTTAAAAACAACTTCAATATTTTCGATACTAACTCTCTACCGAGTATAATTCATTGTTGCGTTCTTAATAAAAGTGAAAGTAAATTGATTAGCACATGCACATCTGAATAGTTTTTTGTAGAGTACCATAGGTGAGTAATCTTTATTGAATAGAATAAAGGAACAATAAAGTTCCTCCCCCCCCCCCCCCCCCTCTTCCCACACACAATGCAGTGATATGATTGAGAAAGTTGGACAAGTGCTGTCACCCGCCAGTGTTGTACAGATGGATAATAATTCTTGTGGTGTTTTCAAAATATACATACATCATCCTGCCAAAATATTGGTGTTGATATTTGGAATTGAAAGCAAATCAATGTAATGGTATCTGTGCCACACACATAGTTTAACATCTCTGGGAGGTTCTGTTTTTGAGTTTACATTTGCATATATACAGAAGCTATTACTGCAGCATCCAGCTTATTTTTGCAAAAAGGACTGACAAATGTGTGATTTTGTATGACATTGTGTATTTATTAGGTTTGTCCAGAATGAAATCCTATTTGCAGGCAGCTTTTTTAATCTTGTATTGTACAATGTCACAGTATTGTTGAAAAAATGAAAGAATAGGTATTGCAGATGTCTTGTGGTAAAATGTACATACATTGTATGTTCTCATTGAGATTTATAGTTCTTGCAAGTGTGTTAAATGCCTAATCTTATTTACTATAAAATGAAAAGCCATGATTTGTTTTTCTGCTGTTGTGAGCACATGCAAGGTATGAACTTTATTCAGCTTACAAAAGCATCACAGTGTCATGCAGCAAGTACATAAATAATGAAAATTATTCCATGTATGACTTTTTGGCACATATATTTTCATAAAAAAAAACCTCTATGCATACTTTTAGCCATGATTTCTTTGATGTTTGGGGGGTTTATTGGTTTTTAAGGAAAATGTTTTGATGTGAACAGATTTATTTGATTAATTTATTGGATTTTATTTCACACGAGCACTTAGGGAAATATTTAGTCGTGTAAATGTAGTGTATAGCACATTTGGGGGTCTATTCTTCAACTTTTTAAGGTGCCCTTAAACCATGAGATACGGACAACAGAACTGCTGTGCCGCTGCACCTAACCTTTTCAGTAGCAGTTCGCTAATTTCATTGATTAACTTACCTTGTTCCTTAATGTCCTTAGCTTATCACCTGGAATTATGGGTGACAATAGCCTAAAGTGTTAACACATAGTTCAGCAACATTTTAAAAGTCCTAATTTTATTTAATTTGTAACAAGAAATGATAATATATAAACAATGTTTTTACAAATTATTATTACATGTACAATAATTTTTATTAAATTTCTGGAACAAATTATATATTTTACTGTTTGTTTTTTATTTAACACTAAGCACAGTGCATTTCTATTTGGTAAACGACTTCTTTCTTTGCCATTTTAAATAGCTAACACATGGACATTTATGTCACATACATTATACTCTGAAAAAAAAAAAAGGGGGTTATATATTATATGTATTACCAGTAAATCATGCACTCGATTCATTTTTGGATATAAAAACAATTCAAATTTTTACTTTGTATGGAAACATTTTATTTTGAACTTAAATTTTTTAATTAAAAAAGTATGTGTAATACACAGAGTTGCCTAAAATTTAAAGCTCATACATGTTAATACAATTACTTGTAAATTAGCCATGGGCTTTGGCTGTTAAATGTGTAAAACAAATCTTCACAGAATTCGTTTTTTGTCAGTGGTAGTGTAAATGTTAAATGTTTAGTATTTGTTATTGTAGAAGAAGGATAATATTACCCATTACTTAATATATTATATGTTAGTACTCTGGAACTTTCGAAAATCATTCCCTACATAATCACGGGCATGTTAAATTGGTAAACAAGTAGTGTTTTAAGGCTTGTGCTGATTTTTTCGCGGCCCATGCCTATATATTTTAAAGAACAGCATCTTGTTGCCTGAAGTGGGATGAATATGATATCTTTAAATTTTGTGATGCAGTGCTTACTTGATACTCACACTTTATAATCATTTTTCTTGATGGATAATGACAACAGAGACATCAAGGAGGCGAGTTTGTTGTTTTACTAAATGCACTACCATTAACGTTAGGACTGAAAAGAATTTGTTAACAACAGTGTAAACACAGTGAAATTATTTTCTTTGTAAGGCATCTGGCATGTTCACTCTTTTGACCTCAACTGCCTAAAGTTAATGAATAGAACCTTAGGTAATTCTTTAATTTATGATTTCTATAGTTAAATTATTTTGTGTGTGGCAAGGAGGAGTTATGTCCCTCCTACTCCACCATGGCTATGTTTGTGCCTACATTTCAGTATTGGTATATTGATGCTGAAAACCTGAAATGATTATGTGAGTGGCATAGGTACTAAAATTACAACCAGTTATGTATATACTTATATGAATATGTGTAGTCTATTGTAATTGAGAATTAATTGTACTCTGTAGGTAATGAGCTTGTCCTTAATGGTTCAAAGTGATGTAAACAGTATTTTTTATGCTGTAAAGATATTGTTGCTGTCTACTGTGTATTGTTGAATTTTTTATCTGATGCACATTTTTAGGTGCAAGAATTTGGTAAAAAGTGTTGTGCACTGTTGATGTGTGTGTTAAAAGTACTCTTTTTTTTTTTTTTTTTTTTTTTGTTAATGTTGCATTTGTGTGCTTATAATTAATATTGGTGTCTACAGTTATGAACTAAATACTTTTTTTCAGAAATACATTGTACTTTACCATATTATAAACTGCAGTTATTATGGTATAAACATTTATGATTGACATTTTGCAGTCCTATAGCTTCCGTGGTTTTAGTGTGTGTAAATTTAGAAGAAAATCAGATAATTTAATGTTTGCATATAAATTATCTTTGAAAGTACAAGGAATTATTGTTGAAAATGTGTGAAAGTTGTAGTATTTAAATAAATGTCTTGATTTGAAATTTTGTTTTCATTTTTTGGTATGTCCTTTATCTATTTAGAAATGTAATGTAGCTTCTTGGCTAACAGGAAATTGTGTGTTTTTTATTCTTTTTAGAAGAAAAGGGAATATTTGGAGGTTGGGTAAAATTAAATAACTTCAAGAAAATGCACAGGCAGAAAAATGTTATTTCTAATTCTCTTTCATAGCAGAGATGCAGGGGTTCACATTTATCTTGTTTCCCATCCCCTTAAAGTTTGGTTACCTAATTTTACTGCTTTTTTGTATGATATGACGTGATGTTTTGTCTCATTACTAAATTTTCATCAATCATACATCTCAGCATTTTGTTATTTTTTCTTAAAGTTGCCTTTGAAGCTTATCTTTTGGTTATCGATAAGGTCTTCATCACATTAAATTCTGCTTGGAAAACACATTGCAAAATTTCTGCCCATTAGTAGGAAAGGAATTAATGTTTTTCATTTCCTGTCACAAAAAGTCACTTTTTGTCAGGAAAGCAACCATTACATTGTACTTATAAGATTTTGCGATAATTCATTTTTGTCTTTTAAACATTCAATTATGTAAAAATATTTTTAAAATATATTTTTTTTGTAATAGGTATGTTTCACTACCTACCTAAAATTTGACTCAGATGTGATTTTTACACCAATGTTGAAAACATTGAATTCTTCTATATACAGTACTTAGTAAAATTGGTGTGGTAACAATTCCCTAATATACCTCGTGGGTGCACATTTAGTATATAATGCAGCATTCACATATATCTTTGGGTGGAATCACATTTTCATGTTGCAACAGTGTCTCTCTGTGACCACTAGACTACTCTTTATCACATGTACAAAACTTGCCCCCTACTTCACAACCATATCATTAATGATGCACAAATAATTGGAGGTGAATAAGAAAGATGGAAAACCAAATCCAAATAGCAATACTGATTTGAGTTTAAGAGGGTGACTGCAGAAAGGGAAAAAAACATTAGTTTCTATTTAGAGTTTTGATTTCCGGGGACCTATCCTTGTTTTTTTTTAGTCTTCTTCTGCCCCAAACAATACAAACATTGTACAAAATAATGACTAATGAAAGGAATACAAAATATACATTATTTTTGATTTACAATTCTCCAATTACGTTAAATTATAAAAATTTAAGGGGTTACATAAAGATGTGTTGTTAAAATAATGCAACTATTCAAGATAAGGTACTTAACTGGCACAAATTCCCCAATAAAGCCTACATAAAAATTTTTTTACTTGTAACATATCTCAAAAAGTGAGACCAATCCCTTAGTGTGACCTCCCCCGAGTGTCTGCCGTCGCTTAGCTTGCCAGGGCATTTATAGTAAAGATTCCGCAACCGTCGTCCTCCCTAAAGTTGTGGAGAATGTCCTTGAGACGGAAGTAGATCATTATCCAATGAAATTCGAAGGCTACACTGATATCACAAGGTGACCTCTTCAGTCACCCCAGCCACTGCTAAGTGGAAAGAATACAGTGTGTGCTCAGGGAAACACTGGCCTCCACCAAAGACACCAAGCACCAGCGTCGCTGAGACTAATGCTTCCTTGGACTGCCGTCAACGGGCAAACGTCCTCAACAACATAAGTAGGTATCTGTGACCTGAGCCAAATTGTCGTGAGGTTGCTTAGTAACATTAAAATGTAACGTGTTCTAGGCTTTTCAATGATGTAACCCTTGTAGTCTATATGTAGAGAGTTTGTTTTGTTTGTGCTTTTACAAATGGGTCTGAACCTGTTTGGTCTGGTACACATGCAATAGATATAGTGACCAGTGAAAACTGTAATACTTATTAACATGTTTACCTGTCAGCTAAGCAGAACTCCTTTATATTGTATGTGGTGGACTTGTCACTGGATGCTGGAAGCGTCTGAACAGCTAATTTGGTTTTAAATCTAGAACAGGGATGCCACCAGCCATGGCGCTGAAATCCTGGTTCCTGTCTATAAAAATCCTGTAAAATTCTGGAATCATTGGATCAAATCCTGTAAAATACTTGGAATTAAAAAAAATTGCTAATAATAGAAAAAATAGGATATGAAAGACGTTTACATATTTAATGTAGTTGTTTTGGTCTGGGATGTATAAACCATGTTAATTATTTTCTCCACGTACACTTATACTTTCATTTATACAGAGACTGTATCGCGATAATTTTTTTCCCTCACCATTGTGATATCATTGCCAAACGCAAAACACAGTCACCAGATTTAGATTGCGTGTATAAAAAAGGGAATTCGCGGCAAAAATTCTTTTCAGTAATGGCCTTGGCCTTAGCATGTGAGCATATAGCTAGGAACAGAAAAATTGTACGTTTATTACAGTACTTATGTGCTTGCTATTGGGTGGTCTCCTAAACATTATTATTATGCTAAGCAAATAGAAAATTGAAAACAGAGTTTTTATTAAAATAAACACAAAATATTAAAAATTCATTGCTGTATTTATTTGAAAGGAAGATGACCCTGAATCTAAGGCTACCCCTTCCTAGAAAAATATTTTTGAGGGAAAAATATTTAAATGTGAATTCAAGACTACCCCTGTGAAGTGCTGGAAAAATTATTTAGGTTGAAGAATTTTTGCATGAATTTATTACAAACCCTTCAAGAAGAAATGCTATTATATGAATAATATGATATATTTGTTTTATTTTTAAAGAAAACCTAACCCCTATGAAATAGGCATGTCTAACCTGGCTGTATGGTAGCAGCATTTTTCTTAAACTGTAAAACTTTTGTGGCTGTTATATGTCGATTTGTGACTTCAGCCATTGTGCTTCCCAACAAAGCCTTCCTCTTTATGGCCTGTTGACATCAGATAAAAGGGACCCTTGTCAAAGATGACAGGTACAGTCTCAGCACTACAAAAATAGGTAGAACCATATGACACACTGTATTTAAGCATGAAAAGCCTTTGTCAAAATCGCCTAGGTTTTGAATTGGATGATTCCCGAATTGTAGGCAACCCTAGTTTTTCTATTCCTTTTCTGTCAAAAAACCTAGCCTTCCTTTCCGCTAAATCTGGTAATTATGAACTTATGACCATCTTTAATGTGACATGTTCAGATTACGAGTTTCAGTATTTTTTGAGCCCAAGCTTTAGTATTACAAAAATACTTGACTCAAAACTCGAATTTCGAGTACTTGCAGGTGCCTAGTAAAAACTGACAAAATCCGTTAAAATGCAGGCCTGGGCTAGTAGCTTACTACGCAGATGGCAGCATTTTTGTTGTCTCTGTCATTGATGCGCAGACCAATTGGCATGGTGGTGATTGCTGTAAATAAGCACAGAGAGTTTATTTATACACATCAAATGCTTTGGACATAAAAACATGAAAGTAATGAACATTTAATTTTATAGTTATATGCAGTGTCTGTATGATATTTGTTACAGCGATTGAAGTAAAAATAAATGACTTATTTACTCAGTTCTGTTTTTTATTTTGTCATCGGCTCCAGGAGTGAATCATCCACAGTACAAATTTAAAAAACCACAGGTAGTAGCTGTAGTGCGAGGTATAATGTGCCTGTCATGTAGTTACGTATATTCCTTACAGTATGCTGTTCATAACGTGCTAAATCAGTAATAATTATTTTACTGTAGCAACTTTGTACACTGTGTTTTTACTTTTACATAATCAATGTAAGCAGCAGATGTTTTGTACCAGAAAAAGTGATAGGCTGCTCTATATACGACTGCAACATTATTTATTTCAGTGAATAACTGTTTCAAAGTCAAAGTAGACGTTAGTGTTTGCTGTTCACAAATATTTAAACTGTAAAATGTGTGCTAAAATGATTGATTTATAATTTTGGCATTGAATTTTGCATTACACATAGCAAACATACATCAACATAGGCTACATGCTGTATATTTATGAAATATTTTCAGTTAAGGCATTCTTCTGTACGATTCTTCTGTTTAATTATATGACATAGGTATGCATAAAAATCTTATCAAATCTCCCCAACTCCTAACAGAAATGTTCATTAATGCATTCAATTAAAAAAATAACTGTAATGTTTTACCAATATTGCTGAATACATATTGAAACAGCAAATTATGCATATGAGCATGTAATATGATTGTATGGTTTAAAGTAAGGTACGTACATAAATTTGCATGATTTGTAATGAATGTGAGTTATACAATCCTTATGAATATTCTAAATAATGAATTAGTGGTGATTGAAAGTGACCCGGGTTCAGTTGTCGGTGGATTCAGTTCCATATATTTCATGTGTGTGGAAAAGGAAGCAGACTTTACCATCAAATGGTGGGCTTTCTTGGGTAACTGTCAGCTTTCATCAAAATTTTATTATATTGCTGCTCCATCTTTAACTCAGTTCACACTCATCAGCACCAAAGACCTTGGCTATTGAGAGCCAGCCATGTTCTTACTATCATTACCGTATGGATGACTGCAACTACATTAAGCTGTAAGTTGTTTCACAATCAGAGTAAACCTTAATTACAAAAGACATTAAGAGGCTGTATCACCTCTTTTACAAAATTTGTTTTAGTGTCATGACAGAAGAGTCATGGTTATTTCTGAAAATATTACATTATAGAAGCATTGCATTTCATGGTTCTGTGCAAATTGTTGTGCCTGATTGTTAATTGATTGACGTGTGCCCACGGGGAGTGAAAGTAAAACAATTATTTAGTGGGACTAATCACCTCAAACAATGACTTACGACATTTGGGGTTGAAAGTTACGGTGACTTTTGTCATGCAGTGTTTAAGTGAGGCAGTTGACGTCTTAGTCACCTTTACAATTTTAACTCATGATGCCAGAATCACAATTTTCATTGAGTGCCTTAATGTTAGATGACTGATCTGGTGGCCTGTCCGAGGGGCACAAAGTCCGGAACCGCTGTTAAGACCCTACAAGTTGGCTGACCCTTGTTCACACAGTTACCTTGTGGTACGCTGGTATGCTGCTGTGGCCTTGGCTGGAAACTTTCCCTGGCATGGCGAGGCCTGGTGGTTGCCTTGGCTGCTCGCAGATGGGGAAGCATTATTGACTTGCGGGGTGCTGCTGGGTTACAGGTCAGGGAACAGCCAAACCAAGGGTTTGCGATTACTGTATTTTGGCATGTATAGGCAACGTGCGTGTATAAGCTGCATCAGAAGTTTTCGATGAAAAATTAGGGGTAATTAATATTTCAAGTATAGGCCACACTGAATTTTTGTCGGCAACAGAAATCTACAGTGATGTCAAACTATTTTGTTTGCTGTCTATGGTGCCCTTGTTGCATGGCAAAAAAAATGCACACACGCACACACACAGAGAGAGTGATATATATCTGTGTTGTGTGTGTGTGTGTGTGTGTGTGTCGTCTCTTCTTCTCTCTCTCTCTCTCTCTCTCTCTCTCTCCTCTCTCTCTCTCTCTCTCTCTCTCTCTCTCTCTCTCTCTCTCTCTCTCTCTCTCTCTCTCTCTCTCTCTCTCTCTCTCTCTCTCTCTCTCTCTCTCTCCTCTCTCTCTCTCTCTCCCCTCTCTCTCTCTCTCTCTCTCTCTCTCTCTCTCTCTCTCTCTCTCTCTCTCTCTCTCTCTCTCTCTCTCTCTCTCTCTCTCTCTCTCTCTCTCTCTCTCTCTCTCTCTCTCTCTCTCTCTCTCTCTCTCTCTCTCTCCTCTCTCTCTCTCCTCTCTCTCTCTCTCTCTCTCTCTCTTCTCTCTCTCTCTCTCCTGCAGGCTTTCTCATCCAGTCAGAGAGAGGCCAGAGCTAGAATGTGAGAAACAAGAGAGATGGTGGACTGGGCATTATAAAAGACCAGATAGAGCGCGTGAGAAACGAGAAAGATGGTGAAGTGGGCATTCTAAAATTAGCCAAGCGGCTGTGTGGCAACAGAGAGTGCGAAGAGGGGAAAAGAGATGTTGTTGAAGGGGGATGGGGTGGCTTAAGGGAGTGACAAAGAAACCAGTCCTGGTAGTGAAGGGAAAGTGAAAGGGAGAAAAAAAAAACAAGAGTCAGCAAGTTTTGCACGGGGGAAGGGGGGGGGGGTAGTTTTGAAAGGAGGGATGCAGAGCACAAATGGTAGAATCAAAATAAGTAAATGACCTACTAGAAGAGGGAGGGGGAAAAATAAAACTACCCTACCAAAGGAAAAAAAGAAAGCAAAGCAACCCCATCTCTGCCTTTACAGGGCGGGCCCATAAGCATTGACCCTTTAAGCATTTAAATCATTTAAATATGAGTGTTAAGCTATTTATTTATTCTTATTTTACTTCCTTGGAAACTAAGTTAAAACATTAAAATGTACTGTATGTTGACAAATTTCTGAACATGTTCTGAGGGAACTTTTTTTTAAATTCCAATATATCGTAAATTAGCAGCACCCTACTTTTGTAGTTATTTTTTGTAAAAATGTGCGGCTTATGGCAAAATACTATTAATGGAGGTTCCACACCCCTCAGGAAAGCCTTTACCATGGGATGGTGACCTGGAAGCTTAATCATGGATGGAAACAAAGGGGTTGTTAATTCAGAGAAGTGAGGCCTTAGTGGAGCGGGCGGTAGGAACTCTGCCCCGCTCAGGTAACTGACTGCTGAAGGCAGTAGGAGAAATAGTTTGGCAAGTTGAGTTACCATAGGCGTATACAGCCTTTCTCAATCTATTTTGCATGCCTCCCTTCTGTGAGTACGGGATAGGGGATAGGGACTAATACAGCCTTGCAAAAGGCAAGCTGGTAACTCACTCCCCTACGGTTTATTTCTGAGTAATTCACAGTCTTCCAAGCAAGAGCAGTTACCTTTTGCCCGCCCCTTGAAGAGCGGTGGACAGGGCGGTAGGCGGTGCTAGAGCTGTTTGACAGGAATACCCAGGTGTTATATCCATAGGGGGTCAATCAAACCAGTGTGGGGAATGCGGCACCTGAAGATCATGATTTTTTACCCGCATGCAAACCCCACAGAGCAGTGCCATCAAGAACTGAAGGTGCAGCTGTTGCTCCGTGTGGAGCAGCGTACAACTTGGGCGGAACACCTGCCAGTCGCACTCTTCACCCTCCGCCGGTGTACCAACGCAGCGACTAGCCAATCCCTAGCCAAAGTCCTCCTATGTCTGAACATCAGTCTGCCCGGAGAAAAACAGTGCCCATTGGCAACGGAAAGTAGTGGTGCAAGGGAAGACAGGCGTTGATGCTGTCGTCGAGAACAACAGTGCTGCCAGGAGATGTACGCAGCGCGGTGGGTACCTAACACCACCTGGCCACTGCTCATGCCAGGCCAGCTGATATTCCTATGCACGCATCCGCAGTCTGCCATCTGGCACAAGTTTTGCGCAGGTTTGGTGCTGAAATGGAGAGGGTCTCACCTTGTGATAAGGAGGGTCGGAACCACAACTTACATGGTTGAGTGGGAAGGGAGACTGTCTGGGCACATCGTGACGACATCCGGCTGTCGCTGGGAGATGTCCCCAGCAGAACCACACTGGGTGCCCCCTGCGACCCATGACGGCATAACATCTGCTGAGCTCCAGCAAGCAAGTATGGTGGAGGAATGTGGTCCAGCACATCCCTTGGAGGAGCCCCTGACCTGGAACAGAAGTGTCACCGACACCGAACATGACTGTGTTTTGCAGGCATCCCGGATGATGCAGGTTCTGCAATGGACAACGACGTTACCAAGGAAGGGATGTCCAGCTGCAAGTAGCAAGCGAGGAGCAAGTAAGAGCAAGCAGCAGCAACAGCAGGCAACGGAGACCGATGCCCAAATGACCCACGATGGCGATGACACCGTCAAGTGGCCAGGTAGTCAGACAGTAAGATTCACCAGCACCTCTACCGTGAGGACCACTAGTGGGTGCTACAGGCCTGACGTCGCCCAATGCATTGGCATCAGATGGAGCACGTCTGACGGTCGTCACCACAGGGTTCGACGGCGCAGTGCCGGGGAGCACTTCTATTCAAGTATCGGCACTCGGAGCAGTGCCTGCACTCCTGGAAGGGACACAGGCAACGGACGCTATGATGCCCGCCGTCGTGGCGCCTCCTCCAGTCAAGGAAACCGGCATCAGTCGGACCACCGCAGAGCAGACGCAAGCAACCACGGGGACCTCACAAGAAGAGTGAACCCCCCCCTGGTGGTTGTTCACCCGCATAGCTCCCGGAGGAGACATGTGCATGAGCAAGAGGAGAAGCACGAGCACAATTAGCAACAGATATCGAGGGCAGTGGGTCAGCCGGCTCACTGTACCTTCACAGAACACAGAGGTGGCGACATCCGCCACCGACCTGCACGATGTGAGGGGCATCTCAATGCCCCACGATCAGCAGGGTCGAAGGAGGCAGCAGCCGTCACGGCTGCATAGGTAGTCCTATGCATTACGTCCATGTCGACAGGAGTGGTGGAAGTGCTTCTGCGATACGTGATATCAGTGGCTCCAAACTGTTTCGCAATGGACGGGGGTTGGACACTGACCACAGCTCCCTCTTAGACTGCTTGCCTGCCATAGCCAGCTCCTCAGCACAGCAGATTGCTGTACTTTACTTGGGTGCGTGGGTGCATCAGTGCGTCTCATGCAACGCACGAGTTCCAGAGTGGAATGCACCATGCTAGTGTAACGTGTGCAAGGCAGTAGTGTGTGTGTGTGTGTGTGCAGTGCAGTGCAGTGCAACGAGCGTCAAGCATGGCCCAGCGGCCATGCGGAGTCACGTGAACACACAAGATGCCCTGTGAAGCAGCCCATTGTGTGATATAAGCTTTAATAAAGTTTATTTGTTGTTTCTGTATTTTCCCATCTCACATGTTTTCACACTCATCTCACCCCATCACTTGTATGCAATTGTTTTCTCATCCTTGTTATAGCACTTTCGTTTCTCCAGTCATATTTACTACGATAGTTTAAACTTATCTGGAACTGTTTTCGTCTATAGCCACCCGGGACTCCGCCTCTCACCTTCCACAGTGCTTGCATCGCCTGGGGAAGTTTCAGTTTCACTTGTAATCCATTGTTTAGCTTTGTGTCATTTTTGTACAGTTTTATAGTCGCCAATAGGTATGAGGCGGCACCAATGTAAGTTGTTTTCACCGAGGAACGTGTAATTGAAACCAAGTTAATCTACATTGAAAGTGTTCATGTGAGTTTTATTTGGGTTGTCTTTGGGCATTTCAGGGCCCGGGCCCTCACCTTCCCGCTAAAAGTGTTCATCTTCTAGTGTTACTTTAATGTCTTCAAGTGTTAATGTGTTGCAACGTAAGTCAATCAGTTATTGGCACATGTGGCCAGCCCCAATAGTCCACCGCAAAGCACGCAAATAATTTTTTAATTTCTCTGAGGAGCATCTGATCAGCACATCGGAAGGATTGCCACCTTTGGTCGTCAGCACATCGGAAGGATTGCCGTCTGGTCGTCAGCACATGATCCTGAGAAGAGTCAGCTCTCCGAGAACTTCACTGTATTATTCGCTGTATGATGCCTGGTGCCCCGAGTAACACCTTACCAACATCATTTTTTCTTAATGTAATATTTTTACAGCTCCTCAAAATCTCACTAACCCCTCACCGACCAGCACAACCCACTCGCAAGGTTCACTGCATGCCCCTGAGTACTTGTATGTATATATTGAGATACAGTGCTTTAAAAAGCTATTTTTAGGTATGTTGCAGTGCTCTTAAATCGCGTTTCTAATTTGTGTGACGTCATGAAAGTAATTGACAGGCATAGGTCTGAAGTGTGTGTTCTTTTCGTAGGCCAGCACATAGGATGCACATTTTCGTAAAAAAAACTTGGATTGTAAACACATTGCATTGGAGTTTGAGCACCAGTCATGCAGGCGGGCCCCTTAAGAATAGTCTCGTAACATTTGCTGGATGTTTTTATCGAAACCTTAACTCCGTTACAATGCTCTGTTAGAGAGGGTTGGCTATTTAGAATGCCACAACAGTCTGATGAGGGATGAGTGGCACCAAGTGGCGTAGTGCAAAATTATGACTTTAGAATGCCTAGTGGTGCATGTCCTTACCCAGATTATGAAAATGGGGGTCCAGATTAGTTTCTACTTAGGAGAACCATATAATGTTAAGGTATAAAAATGCACAATGATTACATGTTCATGTTTGCAGCTATAGCAGTATGTGGATAATGGATTGTTTACATGATGCTACTACAAATTAATTTAGTTATCATTATGTTATCATGAAACCAGTACAAAGCAGATATACACAAAGGTGCCACCATACACTTTTCTCGCTTTGACAAACAAATTAAGACAGTTATTAACTCCCGCTATGCTGGTCTAGTGCGCATCTGAACAGCATCAAGAAAGCTTGTTTGTGCAGTTTGAGACAGCCCTCTCTCCGCAACATACCCTAAAGATACCAGGACCAAATGCCAGCCTGTGTGGGCACCTGGGGTTGGGAGAGGCAGCAACAATAAAGAGGGGAAAGTAGTAAACTCTGCTGCTGGCTTTTGTGGCAAAAGTTAACAAACCTTAAAAATGCAGATTTATACAATTTTTTTTTAGGGAATGCTGGGCAACTGGGTTTCCTATGTTATGCCACTGATGACTTCTTGGTGTGAGCTTTACAGCAGCTGTTTATACAGAACCATTTATTGTATAGCCGTGTGGTTTGCCACAGCCAGACTATTGTATAGTTTCTAGTAGAAAGGTCTGTTCACAATAAAGTAAGCACTTTTGAAATCAGCTATAGAAAAAAAGTTACGGTTCCTGGAATCATATATTTAATTGGTGGACTGAGTGACATTTACCCAGTAAAGTTGTTGAACAAAAAGTGTTAGGTAACCATTTGTGATAACTTAAATTATTCTTTTGCTTTGTTTTTTTAATGCATCCAAGTGTGAAAACTAAGCAGATTTGTATATTATTTACTTTCTATAATTTCACAGTTTTACTTGACCGACGCTTGAATAAAGTGATGAGCCCCATGCCAATGTTAATTTGACATAAAGTGGCGGATACACGATGAGTAGACAAGTAGATCTTAAGCAGGGCTTTCAAAAGTGCACATTTTACCGTGAACAGCCTATACCAGGGCTGCAGATTATGCTGATTTTGTCAGTATTTACGAATTTTTGTACCATTAAATGGATTCGTGGAATTTAAAGAAATTTCACGGATATTCACTTGTGCACAAAAAAACTGGTTAACGAGATTTATTGATGGAAGGGGAGGGGGGGGGGGGGGGGGGTTGTGTGTGTGTGCGTGCATGCATGCGTGCAGCGTGTGTGTAATTTTTAGCATATTGCAAAAGGCTATTGTTTATTAAAAGTGGTTACCGACTTGTGTCAATTTATGAAATGGGCAAATGTTCCTTGAGGGGTTGCTCAGATTTTCACATGTAGGGAAACATGGAATTCATTGCCATTGCTGGCGAGGTTTCTTGGGGCATTCCTATTTCCCCCACCCTTGCATTCTGCTGCTCCATTTACCTCATTTCACCCTTGCTGTTAAGCACCAACTAAACAACTTTTCACTTCCACCACAATTGCAATTCATACAGAGTGCAAGGCCATTGTTAAACTATGTGGGCCATTACCATAAGCTGGTGAGTTCTCCAGTAGGAGACACTTTGCCTTGGTGATTGTGCATGATTGTGGAGAAGAGGCCAGATAAATGTAGTTTTGCAGCCACCTATCTGCTGTACTCACTATGTGAGCACTGAAAAGGCTGCCCAGATTTTAATTGGCCCTAGGTAAACAATTATGTTTGAAGACTCACTTTCCCTGGTAATTCAACCACTTTTTATTAAAATTTATTTTTTAATGCAGTGTGTGTGTGTGTGCGCGTGTGTGTGTGTCTCTCTCTCTCTCCCCCTCCCCCTCTCCCCCTACCTCCCTCCGTCTCTCTGTGCATGCACATTTTTTTTTTAAAATCTCTGATAGGCATTAATTTTTGTGTGTTTGAATTGATCAGAAATGTCGCAGAACTTTTAAACACTGCCACCTTGTGGGACTCTTTATTAAATGTTTTCTGAGGCAGACTACTCATCTGTTACACTTACACCTCCCCTTGCCACCCACCAAGGCGAACTGGGTTCAATCCCCAGCTGGTTCACTCCGGATTTTCGTAATTGGGAATCATGCCGAGTTATGCCGCTGGTTAGTGGGTTTTTTTCGAGAATCTCCCATTTTCCCCGGCCTTTCATTCAGGCACGGCTCTCAAAACCTCTATGTTAAGAGCCGTCCAAATCTCTTCACTCATTGTTACACCTCCCCTTTGGGTGAGCCTGATCATTGATTTGTTTGGCCATGTTATTCAATATGTGCTGTAATGTAAAAGTGGGGAAGATTCTGTCCTTAGCCTATCTGTATGCAGAGGTGCATAAACAGAAATTTTTAAGAAAATACGTGGAAAAAAGGGGTGGGGGGGCCAAAAATAATTACTTGGCTATTTTTCACCTGCCTTTTGTGTGAACACACACTCACACCTGCATGGAATTGATTTATTTAAATATTACAGGTAATAAGAAAATAACTCTGTGTAGAGTATAATGAAGTGTGAGGCTCAAATACATTAAAATCGAAGATAGTCTCTATTCCTGGGTCCATCTTCATTTTTTTTCTCATTGTAAAGCGCATTCTGTTTATGTTTTATAAAATTTTGATTAGTAAATTATGTTGTTATGAAACGCATGCCTGGTCAAAAAAGTCAACCTCTCTTGCTGTTTCTCATGCAAGAACATTTACTTAAACAGTTTGTGTGCACAAAAATAATATGACCGTGAATTTTTTGGAAGTAAAAATTGGAATATGATGCTGTATTTTCTAATTTTTAGCCTACTTTCAGAATGCAAGAAAAGTTTATGAGATTATTTTCCTGTCTGTGCATGTGTACCCCTTTCAATTTTTGAATGTGTGAACTGAATTTCACCAAATTCATTACACACATAGTACTAAGTAAGAACACCTGACTTTTATTGTTTCCGACCTTGCCAGGCACTTACTTTCAAAATGGCGACAATGTTAAAATTTAGGGCAATACGCCATATCTCGGACACCAGTTAACACATTATACCAAATTTTGTATGCTGACTGCGTAAGGTGTATGTATTGAATTCAGAAGTTAATGTTGTTGGTCAGCCATTTTGAAAGATAGCGCTACAATCAATAAGCTTTTACATTATATCTGAAAAACTATTCAACCAAATTTTGCCAAATTTGGCACATATGTAATACTGTGATAGGCCAGGTAAATATAAGTAATTTAACTTAATTAGGCAACTTATTTTCAAAATGGTGGCCAAATAAATATTTTAAGTTTATTTGGCATCACTACCTTACCATTTCATCAATTTCAACAAATGTTTTATGCTTTTGTGCCCCATTTTGTAAGATAGTACTACAAGATTAATACAGTTTTTGTGTAACATCTCTGGGGAAAAAATTGACAGATTCCTACCAAATTTGGCAAACAAGTAGTAGGTACTGTGGTAGTCAATATGTACAAATATATTTAAAGTTTGTCAGATCCTTATTTTCAAAATGGTGGCCATCTAATTATTTTAGCTCAGTATGCCATGTCTTCAAAACCATTTAATCAATTCCAAATCAACGTTTTATGCTGGGAGCATATATAACAAACATCAAATGTGTGTACATGGAGCCTGTGTTGTCCTCCATTTTGTTAAGATAGTACCACATGAATAAATATTTTTTTATATCCGACGAATTCTTACCAAATATAACAAACAGGTAATGTTAACTGACATGTTTAGGTATGTGAGACACTTATTACCAAAATGGTGACTATATAGCTATTTTAATTTTATATGTTAAATCGTCGAAACCACGTAATTAATTGTGTGTCCACACAAAATCTCCTTTGTCTGCCACTTTGTAAAATAGTATCACGTGGAAAATTAAAATCATGCACTATCTCTGAAAAAGCAACCTATTTATACCAAATTTGGCAAACTAGTAGTACTGTGGCAGGTTGTGTACATTAATAAATTTTGAGAGGGTGCTTAATCTATTAAACTATGTAACAGATTTAAATTTAACTTTGTAAATCCTATCTATGACAATCATGGAACATGCTAATATACAAACTTTTTGCCCTCCATTTATGAAGATTGTCACATAAACAATGGAGGTTGTATTAAGTATCAACCAACTGATTCATACCACCATTTCACGCTAGTAGGCTATTGCTACAGTAGGGTATGTAGATTAACATTTGTTGTGTGCGGCTGGCATGTTTTAAAGGGGTTTTTTATATAAATAATTTAGATGAATTTGTTATTTCTATGAAACATTTCAACAATATTCAACCAAATTTTGTACGCAAACAGTAAGCATCATTTATGCATACAGAGAGCCTCTTTGCTGGAATTTTTGCAAAGTAGGTCAGGTGAGTAAATTGAACCATTTGCCATATTTCCGGAATAATTCAACTAATTTCCACAAAATTTTGCACACCTACAGAAGACCATGTAAAGTTATATGATTTAAATGGGGGTCAGACATTGATTTCCATATGTTGGCCGTATAAATATTTTCATATATTTGCAATATCCAACAATTTAACCAAATTCAACTAAACTTTTTATGCTGACAGTATCTATTAGACACATAGTATAACAAACATTCTTTCAGACAGTTTTGTAAGATAGCAACTATTAAGAAAATAAGGTTTTTATGCCTTCTCTCTGGTACCAATCAACCAATTTCCCCCAAATTTTTGATACAAGTAGTGTTATGGTAGACCATGTAAACTTACATTTTTTAGTGGCTCAGACATGTATTTTCAAAATGATGGCAGTGTAAATATTTCAGGTTAGTGAACCCTATAGTTCAAAACATTAGACTGATTATATCTGAAGCTGATGCTTCGAATCTTACCTCTGTGATGCAGTTGATTGCAAGCTAGCTTAATTTTATGAGTTTTTCTGAATTAGAATCCCAGATAAGTCACTTGTGCATTTCAATTAATTGTCGTGGTACTGTTTCATGTTTATGGTTTAATCTGTAATGATATTGCTGTCAATCAGATGCTAACGTCTACCTACTATCTAAGCATTTAAGAACTTCACTAAAATTTATTTACACCCAAGTTGAGGAAAATAGGTCCATTGATTATCAGTAACGTCTTGTTGTAGGTGCATGTATGAAGGTGTTCCTGATTTTCTAGGCTGTATTTCTTTGTATCAGCCACCAAATCCATTGCTGGTTCCAAAATGCTTCTGTTTGTGTTATTGCGAGACATAAAATGTAAATTACATTTTGCAAAAGTGTGGACAGTGGAAATTTGCATTAGAAGCTGAAAGGTACTCCAAACAAAATGAATATTTCACTTGGTATAGTGGTACTGTTGTAAAATTTATAATTCAGTCATACGGGGGCTAAATGTAGAACCACTAACTACATGTTTTATGTACTAGCTCACATCAAACAATATAACAATAACTGTAGTGTACAGTTTTTTTTTTTTTTTTTTTTTACAAAAAAAGAGTATAATGGATTAGTTCATATGGTTTCTGTTAGAAATAAATTTGGATGCCTCACACTCCAGGGCATAACTGCAGAAAGTGGGTAAACTACTGTCCATTTGAAACAGTACGGATATTGCTGTCCAGTGCACTGCTGGTAGTACAGGAGATTCTCTCATCAAATTTGTCTGTAGATAAAATTCTCTTAGCTCTATATTAAACTGTAAATAAAGATTTTGGATTGAAGAGAATCCAATGTGCACCTGAAGTTGATGATTTAGGAAAATGTGGGTAATTTCTTAAACTTTGATGCCATAACATGTTGCTTATGGAAAATGTTTCTCCATGAATTTTATTAGATGTCTGTCAGGCATTGTCTGAGATTTGGAATTTCCACTTAAAGCGACATGTAAATAGAAAATAATGGGAACAATGAAAAACTAGTTTAGATGTAAGTGGAAATAAACAAAAGGGTATTATTTTTACTTTGGTGAGAAAACTACTTGGCATGTGTATTTTAATTTACATATACTGCAACATAACAAAATTACCTTACTTTTTTTTACACTTGTGATCTCACACATCCTTGCCTCGCAGTACAAAAGAAAGCTGTAGAGTAGCTTAATAGCCACTAATGCATAGCCATTCATAATGTTGTATAATGTATAACATAGGAATTTTATAAAACTGATTTAATTTCTTATACATACCCAACTGCTTTGAGGTAATATAGTGGTGTAAAATATTATCTCTTTATTTGTATTAAATGAGAATAACTTAAAACCTAATTTTTTTCCTTCTGATAAATTATTTATTATGAAATTGACAAGTGACAGTGCAAATGTAATAACTTTGAAATTTACAGGAGCATTTTTTAATAAACATATGAAACTAATCATTAAGTGTATCGTTTATTGCAAAGTAACTAATTTTGGCAAAATTATTTTAAATTAAAACAATACTTTATTGATAAAAAAATCACATGAGCGCAGTACACATTTTCATTGGTGTAACATCACAAGTCATAGAATTTACCAGCACAAAGCACTCTGTAAGCTGTTGGGGTGGTATTCAGAACATTTCAACATGTTGCAGGATTACATTATAGTATATACAGACCTTATCTAAATTCCCGTATGTTGTAATATCAGTTAATCTTTTGGTGATCGCTAATCCCTTTATTTTGCTGTTTGTCATGTCAGTTATCACTATCATGGTGAGGGCTTAACACAGTGTTCTGTTGATATGTGTCTTAAATAGTTACAAAAGGAATACAGTTTAATACTGTCTTGCTAATCAAATGTGATTTCAGCATGAATTATATGTAATATGTCATACATTTTGAAAGACTTCCTTTAAAAGAAATGAAGTAAGAAACACAATCATATTAAATTTCAGCACGTTCCATATTTAATCCACCATAATCTTATTTGTCTCTAGGTTAGGCTGCCAGTGACTAAACCAAGAGTTCTGGTTATCATATCCCAATAGATATAATAGTTTTTTTTTTAAATATGATTAAACATTTATTACAGTATATGTTTGTTTTGCTACTACAGTAAGGTTATTACCTTTTTGTTGAATGGATACTTCTTAATATCCAACAGAGCTACCATTGTGTAACAGGGTTTTTTATTGTTACAATTATTGTGTTGTAAATGGCTTTTTAACGTCCTCTGGTTTTGTGTTTGGAAGCTTAGCAGCGGATGGCTTACAGAATTTATAACCTAACTTAAATTAACACCCATGCCTTACCCGGGATTCAAGCCCAGAGCCTTCCGCACCCCAGATTGGTGGCACACCAACCGACTGCGCCATGGGAGGTCGGCTGTGTAACAGTTATTAATACTGAGAATATCTTCTTTAAAGATTTCTGCAGTTCACGTGAAGGTGATTCTAGATTATTAAAATTGTTCTATAACAAACTTTACATGCTATGAAAACTAATCAGTCTGTCAAAATAATTGTTTTGCTAGGACTGTGCATCTATGAACCTAGAAAAGTCACAGCTAATGTTTAATAATGCATTTTGTATTCAGAATTTACTAAACCATATTTTGTGGGAAAATTATAAATATATTACGTAGTATTTTAGAATATGTTCTTGAGCAGTGTGGTGCAGTACACCATTAGGAATTTACGGATGTTGTGACTCGTGAGTACCCAGAACATTAAAACAACTCTGATAAACAAACATGCTTAATGGGTTACGTAAATTAAGTTGATATGAAAGCTTGTATTTAACTGATGTCAGCACATTTTGGGGTGTGTGTAAAATGTGGTAATTTAATTTACTTTTGTTAACAATGTTTCATGAAATCATTGTAACTAATAATGTTTTGGTGTGAACATTATTTATTTTAGGAAATTGTTTTAGTAAGTGAAACATATAGAACATTTTGTGTTGTATAGCACGCAAGGCTATATATTTTCTTGCAACTAAGAATAATTTACAAACAGTATGTATTTCTTTGCCATGCTTGATTATCATTATAAATCTTAATTTTCATGTGTGAAATGTGTTTTTCCACAAGAGAAAGAAAGTAAAGAAGAAGAAATATTTGGTATGAATTGTGCTTTCTTTTACCATTTGGGTTAGGAACGTATTTGCTAACTCAAGCAAGATTTTGTTTTGTGAAATAAATATGGGTTTTCTCATCACAATATTTATCTCCTACTACATATGAACTTTAGTTTTTTGGAGTGTGAAAGTTTTTATTTTGTAGTCTTGGAATTTCTAGTGTTCGTGATGAGGTTATACGTTAATCCACAAGTAGATGTATTTTACCTCAACTGAGTTATTTTGGCAGGTGCAATTATATATTTTGGTTGATTCCCGACTAATGTGTAAAAGCAAACTTTAAAAGTGTTGATTTTTTAATGAAGTTATTTTCTTGTGCTGAGGATTATCTGTGCATTGCAATTGTCCCTTCTCGGGTGAGGTAAAGTAAATTATATACAATAATGACTTATGAAAAAGTGTTTTTTTTGCAACATTTGGTTTTTAATGGGTTTAAAAATTTTTTGATTGATATAGTATTTGTAAGTTGTCATTTTTTGTTTTAGGACAGAATACTGGAAATCACAAGCAAAGAAGTATTGTGACTTCTGTAAGTGTTGGATTGCAGACAATGCACGGTGAGCTGCTTCTTTTGGAATGTTTCTTGTACAGTAGTGTTGCCAGTCAACAAGTTATTATAATTCATACTTTGTGTTGTGTGGTGTTACATACACAGTCAGGGTGACCTCCATAGCCAAGCTTACTACAGCATTTTTTACTGCTGGGTTCCAAGTTTTAATGTGAAGTAAAAATGGATGTGTGTGTTATTTTTAAATCTAATAGTACACAAGCCTACACCAATTAATCTTCCAGCATACAAAATCAAAAATTAAAAAACATTAATAAAAATACAACTAATAAAAATAGGGTTTTGTGTAAATTTTTATTTATTGTGCAGACAATGTAATTTTAACATTATTCTTAACTGTTGAGCTCAGCAGTTTGTATGTAACTCTTAAAAATAAGTAATCTAAATATTTTAGAAACCAAAATTTTAAAATATTTAAAATCTGGTTTAAGTTTGTGTGAAGTATTTACCTGTTTAAAGTGAGATAAGGTTATTAATTAAAGTTAGTACAGATTTTTCAAAGCATTTAAAGAAATGTGCTTGTGGCATAGTAAGTTAGCAGGTGGATTTAGACTTGATAAAAATGGAAATAAATTTGAAAATGGAACTTTTACAAGAAACCTGACAAGTGTAGTTTGCAAAATATTTGTACAACATGTGTGGCCATGAAAATAGATTATGCTATGGTCAACTACTGGAGTGCAAAGTATACTAGTAAAATTTTTTTTTATATTAGAGGGGTTTCTTTGTAGTTTCATTGGTAAGTTTCTAGTTAGTTGTGTTGTATGATGTTATTGACAAGGGTATTTGTATTTTAATTAGTGTGTAATCTGTTTTTCCTTTGCATGTTGGTCAAGGTAAGTAAAATCTGAATAATTTGATTATTCTGTGTAATGTAAATTTGACATATCCTATTTTGAGTTTGTAAATAAATAGGCTGGTGCAAGTCTCCCAGTTTTCTTGTAAAAGCTTCCAAGTTCTTATTGCTCTTTGGGGGCCACGGTGGCTGAGTGATTAGCATGCTTGTCTCCCATCAAGGCTAACCGGGTTCAATCCCTGGCTGGGTCGCTGGATTTTGGCAAGTGGGAATTGTGCTGGACGATGTCGTTGGTTGGCGGGTTTTCTCGGGGATCTCCCATTTCCCCTACCCCTTCACTCCGCCGCCACCTCTTATTCACTTTTATCGCCCTCATTGGCTCTGAAGACCTCGCTGTTAAGAACCGCCCAAATCTCTTCACTCGCGCACTAACTTATTGCTCTTCTCTTATTCTCCTAACTACATACTACATATTTTCATCCTGACAATTTTATTTTTTTCTCCCAAGTACAATTATAGTCAAAATTCACTCAAAAGAATACACACTGACTTGCAAAAAATATTGATTACCCTGAAGGTGCTATCGCAGGGGTACATAAGTGGGTAAAGTCACATAATAAAGTAGTATGTATACAGGAAACATCAAGGTGTTGTACCACAGCAATCATGTATTGCAGGTGACCAACAATTGCAGGATGCACTTAGAGTGTTGGACCACCCGTAGCATGAAGACAAGCGGAAATACAGTCGGGCATGGAGGCATACAGATGTTGATGTTCTCCTAGGAGGAAGATCCTGCCACGGCTGCTGCAACTGATCCTTCAAATCCGCTGTAGCTGAAGTTGTCCAATCTGGTTTCAAATGTTCTTGATAGGCAAGGGGTCTGGAGACTTTGCTTGCCAAAGAGGCATGTTGACATCATGAAGGCAGGCCAGAGATATCCATGTTGTGTAAGGCTAGGCATTATCCTGATGGAAAGTGGGGTTGTTAAGCTTTGCCAGGATGGGGAGTGTACATTGTTGCAAAATTTCCTATACAAATCACCACCAGTGGGATGCAAGAATCATAGGAAATGGCACCCCACACCATGTCACCTCTTATTGGGTTGGTGTGATGCTTTACAATAAAGCGTAAATCACGGCACTGGCCATGACATCTCCAGACTCATATTTGGTAGTCGTCTGTATCCAGACACAACCATAATTCGTTGCTGAACACCATTTGTTACCAATCTGTAAGCTGCTTGCTGCCTGTTCCTGCCAGAAAGTCACATGCTCTCGGTAATGCTTGGATCATAATGGAAGACGTCGTAAGGGATGCTGCGATGACAGATCCTGCTCTGCTAGTCGTCCTGATATAGTACTGGTGAACACAAGCATATCCCCAGCTGCTGTGACATGACCCTGGATGGTGCGGAATGATGCCTGAGGAGTGTTTACAGCCTGTCGCATGATAAAATGATCTTCCCTGCTCGTGGTCCTGGTCGGCTGGGGTCAACATGAGTCTTCTCAGTGGGTGTGTGTATCTTCCTGTTCCCACTGCATCCAACACTGACTCACAGTGTAAGTAAAACAGTTCTTGTAGCGAGCAATATACCAATCCAACCTGCCTCTTGGAGACGGACGATATGGCTTTTCTCAAACTCATCCATCTGGGCAAAGGCTTGTCAAATGTACTGTCGGGGCATGCTCTGTGTTCACTAACTTGGCTCTGTGGCTCACACTGCTGCTAAGGCCTTATTGGTTGTCTTGTAGTTCTTAATTTTGGAGAGATATGTATGCCCCTAATGACACATCCATAGTAAATGCAAATGGGGCACATGTTGGACTATGATGATACTGTGTGCCAACCTTTATTGTACTCATGTAATTCGTTCATGGTGAAAAATTATTTTTACAAATAAATGTATAATATGTTTCACAGTATTTTTATATATTTTGTGGATGGGGCATGGCAAGGGGGGTTATGAGGGTTGTAAATCCCCATTTTCCCCTAAGATTGTAGTCAGGTAGTATTAAAATTATTTTTTAAGTCTTAAATTGTGATTAAAAATATGTAATTATTGTGAACTTTGATTCATTTTATTGTACTAGGAACTAATTTTTCTGGTAATATTTAGACTAACCAAAATGTGCCTGAGCGCCCTCCTTCCCTTATGTTGGTTTACATTATTTATTTACATGCTATTACAAGCCTCTTACACATCATGCGTCTGCACCTTTAGTGTCACACTAGTCCTTCCAACCTCCCCTTTCCTTAGTCTATATTTATCTACTTAGTACAATTACCTTTCCTAACAGTGCTTCGCCCTTTCTTCCACTGCTTTCTCAGCTTCTGCACCTGACAACTCTAATCTTTGTGGTAGTCTTATTCTATGCTCGCTTCTAGTCTGCAGTGTGCTTCTTCTTGTCTGTATCTTGGGAACCCTTGAAACAATGACCCCTCTAGCGAGTCTTCAGCTGGTGTGTGCTGGTCGACTGTTTGCACTGTTGGGTCTCTGACTTTCCTTGGTCGAGCTGTAGCTGACGTACTGTCATCAGTGGTTAATTGTTTTGGTCGTGCAGTACTGTCCTCATTTTCTGGCACCGTTACTGTACTGTCTGTTGTGGTTGAACTTGCTATTCTTACTGTGCTGCCCTCTTTTTCTGGTACCTTCACTATCTGTCTCCTATTCCGCCGCAATGTAGCCGAATGTGATAAGTAATATTACCTGGGATATTCGGCTGGCCTTTGAACAGTACCATGTCTTTTTAGGTCCAGTATCCATACTTGCACACCCGGTGTCAGCGTTTCCAAGATGTAGTTTGATATGCCAGCCACCCCATATTTGGATCTTGTGACTTTGTCTGGATTTTCTTGGCAATTGTTACTGTGCTCTCTTCTGCCCCTTTGAACTGGGTGAACCTAGGGCTAGATGTGATGTGGCTGAATGCATAGCATTGAGCAAATTGCTGGAATTCCCATGAAGTGATCTATGTCCCGCCATCACTGCTTGCTGTCTCTGGAATGCCATGCCTGGCAAAGACATTCTGCAGCCGTTTGATCACTGCATCTATTGTCTAACACTCTAGATGTAACCCTTCCAAGTATCTTGAATAATAGTTCTGTAAGATAGCTAATGTGGTCCTTTTACTTGCATTATATCAATTCCAACCAGGGTCCAAGGCCGCTCTGGCAGTGGTGTAGGTATCAGAGACTCTGCATGTTGTGTTCTGCTCTGTAAACATTACTCACAGCTCTCTACCAGTCTCTTAATGTCTTGCAAAATGTGCGGCCACCAGATTGGCTCGCTCGCCAGGTATACTGCACAATCCCCATGTGACCTTCATGTCCCGTACATGATCAGCCCCTGTTGGTATATCAACTGACCCCTATACAGCCAAAACGCTGATCTTTTCTTAAACCCATGTAGGATTTCTTCCTTCAGAGTGTGTGACTTCCCATCCTTGTTCTTTGCTAACCGTATTTCCAGCAGGCGTGAGTTAGTAAACAAGGTTGCTTACAGTACCGTCTCGATAAACAGCTCCTCTATCCCTTCTTGGTTTTGCACCTCCGGTTTTTGTACTAGAGCTATCAAAAGTGTATCAGGTACAAACAATGCTGTACCAGAAATGTGCACTATCTCGTAGTCAAAGCACATTAAGCACATCCTTATTCTCTGCAGTCATGCTGCATGTTCAGCTACTGGCTTGCTGGACAACAGTGTAACCAGAGGTTTATGGTTTGTCACTCATGCTATCTATCCTCCTGCTTTCTAGTATGTAGTCCTTAAATTGTTTGCATGCCCATGTAACAACTAGGGCCACAATTTCAATTTGCACATAGTATCTGTCCTCATCACTCATGCTTCAAGATACATAGGCTACCGGTTTCCTCACCCCTTTCTGACAATGCTCCAGCACACTCCCTAGGCAACATGAGGAAGTATCTACCCTATCCGTGTTGGTGCAGTTCGAGAGTACAATGCTAGTGTTGGTTGCATAGCAATTTTTCTTTCTCAGGTGCCTAGTAGCTTTGCTCTAAGTCTCTCTCCAGACCCAGTCTGTATCCTCTTGTAGTAAGCATCGTAATGGCTGTGCCTTCTCCGCCAACTTCGGTATGAACCTCCTCAGCATGTCAGAATCTTTTGGGTTCAGTAATGTTCGTAGGATCTGGCATGTTTGTAACAGCTTCAGTTTTATCTGGGTCTGGCTGCACTGCCTCTTCACCCTCTATGTGTTCCGGGAACTTCACTGTCTGGTGTCTAAATGTTCATTTTTCTTTGTTGATGGTTACTCCCTGTTGTTGTATTCTCTCTAGTACTGTTTATAACTTGTCATCATGTTCCTTTTCTGTATGACCACATACACATGTCGTCTGCTTGATTAACGACACCTGGTAGTCTTTCCATAATGATGTACATCTGGTGTTGGTAGAGTTTAGGGCCTGAACTCAGTCCAAATGACAGCCTGTTGAAATAATAAAGTCTGGAAGACATGATGAAAGTCATTAGCGGTGCACCTACTCTTAGTAAGTGGCATCTGCCAAAATCCTCGTGATGCATCCAACAGTAATAATTTCTTCTGCCAACATTCCGTCTGATTTGTCTTTTACAGTGCCCCTAGGCAGCAAACATGCACGCCTCGGAGCTAGTACTATAAAGGCAACTGTATCATCCTTTATCGCAATATGAGATTTGTGATCAAACTTATGTAGCCCTGAAAGATGGTAGGGAATTCCCTCATGAACCTGCTTGTTTTATCAATCACCTCTTTCTTTGTCTCCTTTTCTCTTTTATTTCTGCTGCTTCCCAGATTGACATATGATTTAGTGCTTTAATTGCTGGTTTTCGTAATAACAGTATTTGCTGCTCTTTTACCACATAGACTTCTTGATTGACCTGCTGTTCCCCCAGAGTCAAAAGCACTGTGGCAGTATCTTCCACTGGTATTGGATTTCTGCCCGCCCCATACAGTCTCTTCCTAGTATTACATAGTAACAGCCCTAAATCTGAACTTTAGTCTATGACTACTATGACACATTACATTAGCACCTGTATCGATTTTGAAGTGGTTGTTTTGCCCGGCATTTGTATTTCAATGTACCGTGGGTTTGAACAAATTTCCAATTACCATTTCGCCCATGTAATACTCTCGGTCTGCTGCCTCCCCATCTTGTGATTCGTGCATATTAAGTGACTTACTCCAGCAACAACTGCTATAATGTCGTGCCTTATTGCATCAAAAACATGCAATCTCTCCTTGCTGGACATCAGGACCCATGGTGTCTGAGCGAGCTTCCACACTTTGTACATTTGCTGTTACCTTCTTCCAGTTTCACATTATGTACTCCTATTTTGTTCCCATCCAAAAGTTTCATACCTTTCTGAACTGTATCCTCTGAATTGCTTCAACTGTTCTCTGCCACTTTTCATACTGGGTTCACATTTGCGTTATTGTCCTGTACTAGTTGTTGCTGCCCTCGAACTGTCTCTGCGTGGCAAATATGCTTATCTGCCTCTGTCACGTTGAGGTTACTATCCATTTACAATGTCTCTGACAACTTATCATCTGCTACTTCAATTATCAGCACAGTCGTTAATAACTCCTCCTTTAAGTATTTTTAACTCGCACGTCTTTGCCACCTTGAATACTTCATTGATAAAGATGTCTGCTGGTTCACTAGCCTGTTGGTGCCATTTGAAAAATTTTGCACGCTCATACACTACATTTTTCTTTACCTTGAAGAAGTCACTAAACTTCTGCTTTACTACACTGTGTTGGCTTGTCTGCTATGCCATCAATGAGAACAATGTTAACAAATCATCTGCCTCTGCACTCATGCAGTAAAGCAGCATATTCACTTGGCATTCTTCAGACTTCTTGATAAGCTCTGATGTTACTCTAAACTGCTCAAGTCTCGTTATCCACTTACCCCACTCTGTAGGCATTCGAAAATTGAAATTTTCTGGGGGTACAATCTGACATTGTGCCACCATTTCAGTTAAGTTGTTGTAGTGGGCCTCTTGCACTTAAATTTAAAGGCTACTTTATGGTATTGGAACTGCCGCTCTATGACATTGTCACCTCACACTCTATAAACACTCTTGAGTAATTACCCCTTCACTTCAAGAATATAAATCTTGTATTGGCCCCATTTCTGAGACAATGTTGTGTTACATTCTCTATTTACATATTATTACAAGCCACTTACACATCATGCATCTGCACTGTTACTGTCATGCTAGTTTAGCCAACCTCCCTTTTCCTTAGTTCATATTTACCTACTTACTACGCACACATTTCCTAACACAGCACCTTCTCTTCAGATAGTGGAACATCTCTCTTGAGAAATTTCTGGCTATGCCTTTGTTTTGAGGTATGCTCCTGAGCATTCATAAGTCATTACAAAAAATGTAAAAATATAATTCAAAATATTGTGAACAGTGCAGCCACACTCGTAGGAATTGTACATAACCAAGAGTGTTGTCAATTGTGGTTAAATGTGCGTGTGCATGCAAGTGCACATACATATGTGTAGGTGCATATATAGGCTATTCATGGTAAGGTGAGCACTTTTGAAAGCCCTCTCACTTAGAATAATGGTCAGTAAATATATTTTATTTTATCAGTCAGTAAATATATTTTATTTTATCCTTAGGCGTTAACTTCCTAGAAGAGTGGAATCTACACACATTTATTACTTCCATGGCAAAATTTATTTTAAAAGGTGGTTAAAGAATAAAACATATAGAACCTCACTGATGACTCCTCATGGTTTCCAGAAATAGGGTTATTAGTGAGGAATGGTCCTAATAGAGGTTTTGGGAAATTTAGCACAAATTTTAACCCACCCTGACCCCTGTATCTTAAGATGGGGATGGTATATAATTTTTAGATATGCTTTGCTGGTAGTACACTGCTTGCCAAGAGAAACATCAATGTGTAGCAACCAAAAAATGTGCAACAAACTTATTTTTCGGTTTATTCCCTCAATTTTACAACTTTTTTTTACCAAATTTTTTGCAGTTTCTCAATAAATAGGTTTCAAAACAGACATGTTCTTAACAAAAGGGGTTTCAGCAGAGAGTTTCTATTGCATTATATATATATATATATATATATATATATATATATATATATATATATATATATATATATATATATATATATATATATATATATAACAGACACAGGACATAGCATATGAATACCAAGCAGTGATATAATTGGATAGAAAACTGTTTTATCTTAGAAAATTTTTTTTGGTTTGGGCTGCTGTGCACAAGAACAGTTGACAAGCGCAATTAAGTTGTTAAATATATTAATTTAAAAGAAAAGTGTAAACAAAAAATACTTTTATTTTATTATAAACATGTTTATAAAATACAAAAAAAAGTTAAATTTTTTTTTTTAAATTCAAAAAAGTAGGCTCTGTTAGTGTGTGAGCTGTCTGAATGTTGAGACTCATGGGAAATTTACATTATTGGCCACAATAAATATTTCTTCCTCTAGCTAGTAACATTTTCAAATGATGTGAGTTACATGAAAATTTACCTAATTTTGGGAATGATTTATCAAACTAAGATCAATTGTTATTCGTGGTGTGTTGTCATTACCACATTGCATATTTGTGACATATTTCTGCAATGTCTTTGTTTTGATTGCAGAATGTATCATTCCATGTCAATGGCTGGAAACATAAGGAAAATGTTAAAAGGAAAATTTCCGAGATGACAAAACAAAGTCAGAAGGAATACAAAAATCAGCTTCAAGTGGACGATGAAATTAAGAAAATGGAAGAGGTAAACATATCTTTTAATGATGTCTTTGTGTCTCTGTTTTTGTGAATTTCAGAAGCTTCAAAGTAAAAATGTTTATATCTACATAGATATTGTATCTTCCCCCTTGAAGAAATTATACTAGCATGATTTATATTATTTTTTAAAATGATTATTAAAAATATATATATATCCTACCCTTGTCACCCATATCATTACATTATAAACAAGGGCGTATCCTGAAAATTTAGGCAAGGTATGCAACACAAAACTTACTTTGGCATTTCACTTTGCACAGAGGAATTAAATATTAATAAATAACAAAGGAAAAATGAAAGGTTGCACGAAATGTCTTTAGTTCCCTTTTCCTCTCACACCTTCATCTAGGTTGCTTTGATCTCAAAAGCTTCTCCAGATTTAGGTAATACCCTCACATAGGTGTAAGTAAAGTGTAAGAGATCTGTACACTGTCAATCCTGCAGAAAATTGAAGTACTGAAGTAATACAAAAATATATAAATCACCACACTCAAATACCTCGACACATATCATTGAACATAATTAAACCCTAAATAAAATCATAAGTGACACTTTCAATTAGGAAAATCATTGACAAGATACTTCAGGGTGTAAGATGAAGAAAATAAAATAACTTAATTCCTAGGGTATCATGAAGTATTAGTGTGGGTATTAATTTTTAAAAAGTATTGTAGTCAGTTTTTAAAGAAAACCATTTTAGTGTTCCAAATCAGAGAAAGGAAAAATATAAATCCAGGTGTCAAATAACAATATTTACTGGTCAAATCAAATAATTTAAAATTGAAAAGTTAAAAATTCTTTTAAACACCCAGAATTCACAAAACAATTGGATTCGCTAGTAGTAAATCGCTTAAATTAGGGCTAATGCTAAGTTACAATTATTCTTATTAACAAGAATAATTTAAAATCTGTTAAAAATGTCAGTATTTGTTTGTCTAAAAACGTAATTAAAAAGTAATTTAAAAGTACTTCTGAATGTTCACAAAACATAATTTACTTTTAAGTTTTATATTTTCAAGAATTATTTCTATTCTAACATTTACCATTAACAGTAACAATTTATTAAATAAACTTATTACAATATCACTTTAACAGTCACCATTCATCTTGCGAAACTACTGTATAAATTAAAAATGCTAATTCAAATGTGACGCTGTCAGGTGAGACACGAGACGAACGATGACACACATATGTACTGGTAATTTGGCGCCAGCGGTGCTTCCCCATCACTGCACTATCGAGACTCAGGGTTCCCAGGGATGTTGTGGGTTCTGTGTGTCCGTCTCACCTGTGCGTACTTACAAACATGTTGGCAATACTAAACTTTTAATAAACATCACTGAAATAAACAATAGATAAAACATATATGCCTAGGACACTGTCACTACTGAATAAAATATATGAGTTCAATGTAGACTTGTTTTTATTGATATTATGTAAACACATCAACGCTCCAATGAAATTATGGTTATCTGGGTCATGACTAGCCAATTCCACTTGTGTGCTCCCCAGCTTGCAATTACTCTAGCGCATGCCTAAATGGATGACCTCACCGAGGTGCGTGACAGCACAGCCTTCACAAGGGAAGAGGGCCGACAGCCGCTAGAGTGGACTGACAGTTTTTCCCTGAAGACAGGACATGGTGAATTACAAATGAAACCCTTAATACATATTAACACATGTGATTACTCTGCATCACTAACGCAAACTCATCGGGGCTCCTCCTCCAACACGTGGGTTGTGTGTTGACGGCCTATACAGAGAGCTGGCTAGGACGGGAATAATTGCACCGTACACTAATTACAAAATTATATAAACCCTTAAATGATACATGAAACAAGATGGGATACGAGATGAATATTCACAATAAATACACACATGTGTGAAAACACACTTAGACGGCGCAGATGCCGCTGGATGAAGTTCATAGCGGACCACATGGTGCAGGGGAAATCGCAATATTTCTGCATGGAAACTGCAAACTAAATTCAGACAAAGATTATTTTTGCGGAGAAAATTGTTCTCTTTACGATTGAAGAAGTTACAAGCTTGTAACATTCCTGATGGCGGTAAAATCAAACATTAACATGACCGTATGGTCAAGTATAAAAAGCATCAATGTACTTAAAAAATACATTGAACCCTGAATAAAACTGACATAGAACCCTTAAATAAATGATCGTACATACAATGTTATGTAAATAAGTTCTTAAAACGCAATGATGGCGTATACAAAGACTTGGTTTCGGTTGGCCACATGGTTATGCCGCTGTGATGTTGCCGTAAAATATTCAAACACAAAAATTACCCTCAAATACACACGTAAAAATGAAGCTCTTAAAATTGTGTATAGCAATAATGCAGAAGTTACAATGAAATGCCATAAACATAAGCAGATGGCGCCTGATTCAAAATGTGTGGGTTGCTTGACCTCTCCGACATCTTTCTCCTCCTTCTCCTCAATTAAGTTAAAAATGCCACAAGGGCGTAAGAAATTAACAAAGCAGAAGCATAATGCTGGGGAAAATGTCTGGCAAAAAGGTATGCAAGGAAAGATTAACCATTAAACTTAATTGACTTTGGAAACCTAAATTAGTGGACAAAAGTTGTAGTGCATACATGTTAGTGTCTTACCTCGCCAGCTCTCCTCGACAGACTGTCCAGATACAAGTGTCATACGGACCTATCATGGCTGCCTTCGGTGGTCACATAAGCGGAAGTGCTATGCACGCCAAGTGAAATATTTTATATTGAAAATAAAATGGCGCAAATTAAATTAAATATTGTTTTACATTTCTATAATTTTCTTATGAATTTCAATATTATTTTAGTGTCTCTTTGTGATGGCGTTCATGCCAGAATATTAAGTGTTTTTAATCTCGGTGCACTTTGAATTTTCATTACGAAACAATTAAAATTATTACAAATACTTTAAGACATTTTAAGAAATATTAAACACTGCAAATACAATATAACACATTTTACACAGAAAATAACATTTATATGAAAGTTCAAAATTATGGGCCTCTTTGCGCACGTGCGGAACACGTGACACGTGATTATAAACAAATCTAGTAAAATTTTATGATACAGTAGTATATGGTATATATTACATGAAAAATTTTGTGTCATATTTTACAACATTGGGTTATTTCCATAATCATGTTGTAATTATACGTGATGCCGGCTAACAGCCAGCAGCGCTAGAGCCCATGACGGTACTCACCACGCACGTGTCACATGTCCCGCACGTGCGCAGAGAGGCCAATAATTTTGAACTTTCATATAAATTTTTCAGTGTAAAATGTGTTCTATTGAATTTGCGGGGTTTAATATGTCTTAAAATGTTTTAAGTGTATGTTACTTTTTTAAATTATTTGGTTATAAAATTGAAAGTGCCTGTGGCACCGAGATTAAGAACACTTAATATTCCGGCATGAACACCATCATAAAGAGACACTAAAATAATATTGAAATTAATAAGAAAATTATAGAAATGTAAAACAATACTTAATTTAATTTGTGTCATTTTATTTTCAATAATAAAATATTTTACTCTGCATGTAAGCACTTCCGCTTAGGTGAACTCCATAGGAGGCCATGGTATGTCCATGCGACGCTTGTCTCTAGACAGTCTGTCGAGGAGAGCTGGCAAGGTAAGACACTGTCATGTACTAACTATAACTTTTGTTCACTGATTTAGGTTTCCATAGTCAATTTAGTTTACCAGTTAACCTTTGCTTGTGTACATTTTTACCAGATATTTTCCCCAGTATCATGCTTCCGCTTGATTAATTTCATGCGCCCTTGTGGCATTTTAAACTTAATCAAGGAGAAGGAGGAGAAATATGTCGGACCCGCACACCTTGAATGAGGCGTCATCCACCTGTGTTTAGGGCCTTTCATTGTTACTTCTGCATTATTGCTACACGCAATTTTAAGAGCTTTATTTTGACATATGTATTGGAGGGTAATTTTAGTGTTTGATTATTTTACGGCAACCTCACGTATAACCACATGGCAGACTGATGCTAGCCTTTGTATACACCATTGTTGCATTTGAGAGCTTATTTATGTAATATCGTACTGCAATATTTTATCAAAGGTGCTATGTCAATTTTATTCAGGGTTCAATGTATTTTTCACGTAACTTGATGCTTTTTGTACTTGACCATGCGGTCATGTTAATGTTTGATTTTACCGCCATCAGGAATGTTACAAGCTTGTAACTTCTTCAATCATAAAGAGAACAATTTTCTCAGCAAGAATAATCTATTGTCTGAATTTAGTTTGCAGTTTCCATGCAGAAATATTACGATTTCCCTTGCACCAAGGGGTCCGCTACGAACTTCATCCAGCGGCATCTGCACTGTCTAAGCGTGTTTTCACAAATGTGTGTGTTTATTGTGAATATTCATCTCATATCCCATCTTGTTTCATGTATCATTTAAGGGTTTATATAATTTTGTAATTAGTGTACGGTGCAATTATTCCCGTCCTAGCCGGCTCTCTGTATAGGCCGTCAACACACAACCCACGTGTTGGAGGAGGAGCCCCGATGAGTTTGCGTTAGTGATGCAGAGTAATCACATGTGTTAATATGTATTAAGGGTTTCATTTGTAATTCACCATGTCCTGTCTTCAGGGAAAAACTGTCAGTTCACTCTAGCAGCTGTCTGCCCTCTTCCCTTGTGAAGGCTGTGCCGTCATGCACCTTGGTGAGATCATCCATTTAGGCATGCGCTAGAGTAATTGCAGGCTGGGGAGCACACAAGTGGAATTGGCTAGTCATGACCCAGATAATCATAATTTCAATGGAGCGTTGATGTGTATGCATAATATCAATAAAAACAAGTCTACAGTGAACTCATATATTTGATTCAGTAGTGACAGTGTCCTAGGCATATATGTTTTATCTATTGTTTATTTCATTGATGTTTATTAAAAGTTTAGTATTGCCAACATGTTTGTAAGTACGCACGGGTGAGACGGACACACAGAACCCACAACATCCCTGAGAACCCTGAGTCTCGATAGTGCAGTGATGGGGAAGCACCGCTGGCACCTAAAATACCAGTAAGTATTTGTGTCATTGTTCGTCTATGTCTCATTCGATGGCGTCATTTGGCGTTCCCAAGTGGGGCCAAGTGTGTTCATCTGCATTGCTTCAACCGCGAGAAGATGGCGGACACCACGCCTGATCAACCGCGAGAAGCCGTCAAGATATCCGCGTCGGCAACTGCTACACCCGCGAATAGGAGCAGAACTATTTGGACTTGCAGATCGATCGATGCGTGCATTGTGGAAGGGTGAGTGAAGTCAACTTTCTCTGTGAAAATCCATGGGATCAGCCGTTATGTCAATGCACGTGTGACACCGTATTCACGCCATCAGAACTACTCCTGTGCAAGCGCAACGGATGTGACAAGGCGGGAATGAATTGAGCACAGTACCAGCAGTGCAAACGGGACTTACATTTGCTATGCATAGGGTCTGATGTTTATGTAACCTTCTGCGATGGTGTCATAAACTGTGTTGAGTGCCGTAAGATGAATTTTGCTGAGATTGCGTCACCGACAACACCAGAGATAAAGTCTACGCAGCCAGTAGTCGTTACGTTCATACCACAGGGAATGACGGGTCCTGACAAAAACGTTCTCTTACCAACTTTTGCGGGACCCGACTCAGAAGACCCTGGTAAGTTCCTTGCAGTGTGCATAGAAAAATTACATAGGCATCACTTACATATGGATGATTGGACTGAGGTAACTGCTAACAGGTTAAGGGAACTGCTGCCACATTGTGGAACTTGGTCAGGGACTATCGAGTCACATGGGAAGAGTTCTGTGAGAGGGTACTAGGTTTATTCGACACCGACGGAGATGCTATCCAGGCACAAGCGCGACTGTATCACGAGCAGCACAGAGAAAGCGAGGGAATCGAGGAATTCATCCAGCGCAAGTTATGCTTGTATAAGCGTTTACACCCAGAACAAGCAACTCGCTGAGTGTTGGAAATAATAGTGAAATTGTTGACACTTGACATTAGATTGTACTTGCGAGGAACGACGCTTGCAAGTGTGGAACAGTTCACGAGAGAGGCATACGTATATGAGAGGGAAATGCGGGTGAGTCAGGAATACCACTCACCATGGCAAAACTACAGCACGGCAACACCTACAGTGCTGCCAGATGTTATGCGACTGCCGCCAACGTTTACACCCGTGAGGCAGAACCGCGGACACAGAAACTTCCATCACAACAACAAGGGAAATAGTTATCAGGCAACAGTTCGGAAAACTAAGTCGGGAGGTTGGTGAAACTGCACCTGCACCAATCTCACCACCAAGTCGTTTCAATCTGCCTAATAAAGGTGCAAAAGTGTTCCAAGTAACTGACAGTACAGTAAAAGCACTGCGAGTATGTGTAGAACTTGAGACGCTTGCAATTTGCTGCCATACACCAACATAGAGAAGCGAAAAGTGTTATGCATGTAACAGTAGGAATCAGAGAGCTGCGTACCAAGTGCGATGTCTACATTGTACCAGACCTGTGCGAGGAAGTGATTTTGGGACTGTCATGGCTTGTTGACAATCATGCCGTGAGAGAACTGCACCTGAATCGTCTGCACGTGGAAGATGAAGAGTTCAAAAACTTTGTGCACATGCTCTCGCTTGGCTACCACTTGCCTTCTCGAAAAACATTATCAATAAGTTTGATACTCATTATGTATTTGTCAGTGCGAGAAAAAGTGAAATTAAAGATGAACGAGGCATCTACTATCTGCATGACTACAGACAGCTGGACTTCCATCAATAATTAAAGTTTTGTAGCTGTAACAGTCTACTTTGTTGACAGTGAAACAAAATTGAGTACGTTTTTGTTGGGTTGTATCTCATTTAATGAGAGAGATATACTGCAGAAAATCTAAACGCACAGCTGAGAATCATAGCAGAAGAATGAGGCATTGACAATAAAATAGTGGTGGTTGTAACTGACAATGCGCCAAACTTAGTCGCTGCAGTCAAGCTAAGCAGTTGGAGACACCTACTGTGTTTTGCACGTACAGTAAACCTCATTGTGCAATCGTTTTTGCTGACAATTAGCACAATTGAAAAAATCAAGACCAGTGTTGAGTTCTTCAAGCGTATTTTAGAGTGCTTTGGCAAAACTAAAGTCAACCCGAGAACAAATGGGACTGCCCTCCCTGAAGCTTATACAGGACACGCCAACACATTGGAATTCAACGTATGACATGTCACGAATCTTAAAAATCAAGGCAGCAGTAATCTCCACACTGTCTATTGTCAATCTAGAACTGAGTGTTCTAACAATATCAGAATGGGATATCTTGCAAAGAGTGCCCGAAGTTTTCCATATTTTCATTGAGTGACGACAGAAATTAGTGCAGAAAAGTCTGTCAGTCTCAAAAATAATTTTTTTCTATAAGTCAATGTGTGATCATGTGATGGAGTGTTCTGTTAGCAGGCAGCCACTACCAGAGGAAATAAAAAACATGTGCATTAAGTTAACAGAGCAGCTGAAAAAACGCCTCGAAGATTGTGAGAGCAATGAACTATATGCACAAACGACCCTACTTGACCCGAGGTTCGAAAAATTCGGTTTCACCGATAATGCCAAGTTTGAAGCAGCATACACACAGTTACAAAAGAAAGTGTGTGCAATATGCAAACTAGCTGCCAAAACCAACACTGAATTGCCGCATGCAGTTGTTGCAACTGCTTCGCATTCACAATCATCACTGTGGAAAATTTTTGATATGAGCATCCAGATATTAACCCTGTGTGACCCAACAGCAGCAGCAATTGTTGAAACAGACAAGTACATGCAGGAACCATTATTAAATAGGCACGAAGATCCCTTGGGCTGGTGGTGTGACAGGAAGTGCTTATATCCGCGCCTGCACGAACTTGTGCAGCGGCGGTTGTGTATTATTCCAACATCTGTGCCATGTGAAAGAATTTTTTCCAAAGCTGGACAAACGCTTACAGAAAGAAGAAATCGCCTGTCATCTTCAGAAACATCCGAATTTTTGTTTCTGCACAGCAACATGAAATAATGTTCTTGTTTGTGAAAGTCTTGTTTACCGAATGTTAAATTTAATTGCTCCTACTCTCAATTTTACAGTATTTTACAAAATAAATAGCCTTTGTTACTTGCTTCATAACTGACATATGTGATGTATGTAAGTTAATTGCTAAAGAATTAGTGCATTATTGTGTGTAGATGGAATTAATTCTTTTTTATATAGAAGTAAGATAAATGACTAGTGAAAATATCTTTATACTGTGTTTACTATGCCTGTGTTGTTTAATATAACACAAAATTACTTTTAACACTGATAGTAACTACCACAACAATATTATAATAGGTTGTGTTGCAAGAGACAACCAGGTGTAAATTTAATTTTTCCAAGTCAGGCATGTACAAACTCAACAAAAATGGTTCCGACTAACTAGATTTATTCATACCAGTATTAGAAACATTTTAACAGAACTTTAATTTAAAAAATAACTTACTATAATATGATGCAAATAAAGTCATAAAGCTATAACCTAAGTTTTGAGTGAATATACTAGAAGAAAAATGCTGTTTTTTCACTTCTTTATTGCATCTTTGTAAAACTTGACATTACATTAATGAGCATTTTTCTATATTTTACTGTTGTAGCTATACTCGTATTAGTATGGCTATCATATGTATTTTCTTACAGATACGGGAATTTCCGTATGTTGGGCAACATTGTATTTATAGTACGAGTGAGTGATAGGGTTTTACAAAACCGTAACAGCGAGGTCTTTAGTGCCCATGAGGATGAAACGAGATGAATGGACGACACAAACATCCATACCCAGGCTGGGTTTCGAACCTGGAACCCCTCGCACCGCAGACCGGCGTGCAACTGACTACGCAATTAGGGTCGGCATGAAATAGTACGAAAGAACGAAAGCTCCCTGCATGGCCATAGGTCAGTCAACAGTCTCGCGTTGTGTGTCCTGCAGTTCCCGACCGATGTATGACTCATATGTCACTATTGAACTAGTTAGGTCTGCGATCCCTACAGTTCGTGGCAGTGCTGAACGAGCTAAAACAAAGATACCGATAGAAAGAGGCAGATGGAAAAGAAGTATGCATGGTGATGTGGCCAGTTACGGAGGGAGGGATAGCCATAGGGAGTGATAGCCAGAGGGGGGAAAGCTGCAGGGAGCGACGAACAACGGATTATTTGAGCATTCACAGTGATGGACTGTGGCGCACCTGGCATAGTTACTCGTACTGAGAGAATGACTGACCAGTATCACAAGAGACTAGTTCTTTTTCAAGGACATTTCAAAATGAACTGGTAGTTAGTGAACTACCCATCACTGGTTTCCAGTTTCCAGACCAATGAACGGCCATTGTGTGTGTGCTTTTTTTCTCATCGTGTTTATTATACGAATACGTATCTTGTTGGTATTGTCTAAATATTTAATAGGTAGTTATTAATTTTTAAAATTTCTTTTTCAAACATAGTTGGTTGTAGGTACCACTGTGCGTTGTCTTGAGTGAAATGTAATATCAATTGTCACGTGTTTACTGCATCCCTTCCGCCGTTTTCCTCACCACCTTCCACAATGAAGTGATATAAATATTATTTACATATATAAGTTTAAGTCTGTTTGTATCAGGAAAAGTGCTCAGTGTTGATTTTTATGAATGATTCTGCAAATAAATTATTTAATGCTAGTGACGAACACACATGATTTTAGTGAAGTAAACTTGGCAAATATTGCCATAAAAAATCACGTGTTCAAGAGGCTACAAATTTTACTAACAGTAAGTTTTGTGTGTTTTTAAAATGTATTTGTAAATTGTTAACACAATTGTTTAAATTCACATGGCCTGAAAAAGCAGTAATTTCCTCACTTTTGTAGTGAGTGAATAATATTTGTTTATTTGTTTATATCGTAAATTCAACAAGTGTAAGGTTAACTTCGGTCAATGTGTGTGTATGTATCTATTGCTGCATCTGCACGAATGCGAGCAGCGACGTATGTATCACGTTTTGATTTTTCCATTAAAGTTAAAATTTTCGAAGGTAAATAATTTAAATGTTATTTCCATAGGAGCAAAATTTCCCATTGCTCCATCAGAACAACATGCAACTCAAAATGCTACATATTCATAAGACCATCAAAACAATATCGTTTCATGAAAGACGTTAAAGCCCCCCCCCCCCCTCTCCCCCCGTCCCAAATACACTTCCAGAGCCAAACACTGTTTTCTTTTTCCCTCAAAATAAATAAACAGAACCACAACAAATGTAATTCTGTAATTACAAAAATAAAACAAGTTGGAATGCCAACCTAGCTATAATATCCTACATTAATTACTGGACGGAAATTGGCTACCGTCAGATTATCAGTGCCTGCCATGATATGGAACATGAGGAAGGAGGAAAATGCAAGTGTTTACAAACCTCTTTTCCTTCAGTGACAAAACAGCTGCGGTGGAAGGATACATTGTGACCGGTGCTACTTTTCTAGGACTGTCAAAATTTACACCACTTACATGAAATGGACAATAACATGAACTGTGCAGATGTACAACCTGAACTCTTTTCTTAATTTTCTTTCATTAATGTGTGCTTGTAAGTGTACCGCCATGTACTGGTCGACCTGCTACCGCCCTGAGAACAAGAGTCCACGTGCTCACCCATGAATAGATGAGCTGGCGCCCTACTGACATTTTAATATCTTTCTTAAATTTTGCAGTTATGAACCTGGGTTTCTCTCAAATGTGCATACTCCACATCTCGCAGCAACAAAGCCACATTATAGTCAAATTGTGATCAAGCACATCCCTTGATTACCAGTTTGGATTTGTAAATTTTGTAATTTGCATCTCATTCCATTGAGTATAATTATTGTCCATTACCTTTGATAATTTCTTTCCCTCAATAGTGTTTCTTACTAAATGGCATTTCTTTGCATAATGTTGTTGCATCCATTGCCATTTTTATATGTGCTGATGATAATTTATCCAAACCTTTTAGTTTGTCTGGATCCTCTGATTTAAAAAAATAAATGAATCCATATATTTTCCCATACAAACTGATCATACTAAATCCGTTCTATATTGAACCTCTCTTTTATTTCTTTCCAACTCTTGTATTAATTACTTGATGATTCTGAAACTATCATGTGGCCCTCCTGAATCATTATTGCTTCTGTTTTCTAATGAAGGTGTCATTCTTTTGCATCCTCCCATTCATGATCTCAGTACCTTTTATAGAACTTATTTTTTGTTCCATCATATTTTACTTCTTCTTACAATTATTCTGATTGGTTCTGGACACCATAAACCATACTCATTAGTCATTATCATAAACCCCTAACACAATACTCAGTAAATTTTGTTTAAGGTGTTTTTCATGGGACCAGTTAGTAAAATATTTTATGTAAGAAAATGTCTTACCTGGGAAAATAAAAATTCCCCTTCTTCATATTGTTGTACTAATATACATAAATATATTTTCCAATGCAAATGTTTTATGATGAAAAAATAGGCTTGTAATGCAATATAAAGTTCAAATAGCTTTGTGACATGAGCCACTGTAAAGTAATTATGAATATAAATAAAAATATCCACAATAATGGCCAGCATCAGGATCCATGTCATCATGCATTGTGAGAATGTTATGATGGAGCAGTGAGAAATTTGGCTAATATGGAAATAACACTGAAATTATTATAACTTAGAAATTTTTAATTTTAATGAAAGAACAAGAGCTACTCTAGGCCAGGATGATGATGTTGCCCTCGTCTTCAGCGTTGTTGGCTCCGACAGCTATACGTCGTAACACCTTGATCACTTTGGTGCGCCTGGACGGGGTTGGCGTGATGCGCTCAGCTTATATATCTCACAGTCAGCGGGTCACGAGGATTGTGTTTTATAAATAATCGCCTCACTCTTTGTGCTATACCCTGTAGCACCTTCAGCTAACCATGTGCGGCCCCTTCGTGACTACTACGCTACCCCCCTCGTCGAAAATGCAGCTGTTCTGGCTGTAGGAGTGGAAGAATGGAGCAGGAACCCTCCTGGGTATGGTTCTTGGCACTGGAAAGGGCCGAGGAGCTTATTTGCGACAGTGAAAAGCTTAGACGATAGGCGGCATACGCAATTTGACTTACTGGGAGATTGAAGACGCAACACTAAGTTCGAAACAATGTTTTACAATTGAGTGAAGATTCAGAATGGAAAAGAATAGTGTGAAGTTGTTATTACTGGCAAGGCAGGAAAAATAATTGGTGCTAGAAAATTTGACATGATAATTAGGAGAATATATACATATTATAACAAATAAAAATATTATGGTCGACCTGTGATTATAATACCTACGCACGTTGTGTAGCGGACCACGGGAGAGAAGGAAGTACGTCCAGCACCACATTTAACGTGTAATTTGAAAATATTAGATAAACCCCAAAAAAACTAGGTGGTGGACATTGGTAAGATAATATTTGAAAAATGTGCGCGTGTGGTACTATATCGCTTTGCAAGGTCCCAGGAAAGTTAACGTTAAAGAAATTACAATTTCAAAAGTTGGTATGCCTGCTAACTGAAATACCTGATTATGTAAAAAAAATTTAAGTAGTATGTTTCTCATAGGTTATGGCAAGGGAACATACTTAATTGTCATTACTTAATCTCTAGGAAATTCTACTACCTGTATGAAAGGTATAAGAGGTTATGTCGTTGGTAGCACTGAATACTCGATCCTTCTTTGTTGGGCAGTGGCACCGTGAATAACACCATAGATAAATAAGGTGTTACTTGATCAGTATCTCCTATCTTTGACTGAGGACACCCTGCGATTGATTCTAGCGCCTTGCGGCTGGTCGTGAACTAAAGATCAAGATGGCGGCCAGCAGCAGGGAATTCAAATACAGTTTAATGGTGGGGAATTTGAATTATTTGTGTGTGTGTGCGCGCACATGTGTGTGTAGACACACACACACACACACACACACACACAAACTATACAATTATATAATCTTTGTAAATTTATCTAAGACTACTTTATTCTAAAAGAAATGGGTTTAAGTTCATTGGGCCTACATGTTACCAAACAGAAAAACTATATTAATGCATTTTTATTAGACTCTTCATGTACTTAGTAGGTGGAAGGGTGATGCTGTAAATATACACACAATTCCCACCATAGATACTTTGGATATATTCATGACGCTATCCATGTAGCATATTACAAGTCCAGGTTAACTAAAAGGATGATTATAAAATTAGCTACAAATACTGTTATACAATTATCCTACGAGTAACATAATGAAGCCCAAAAAGTACACAAATTCTGTCCTGTACCAATAATAATTCTTACCTGTAAATTTCAGACTTGGCATGGAATTATGATTTAGCAGTTTCATACCAGGGTTGAAATGCTCTTTCCCGAAATGTCAACCACTAATCTTTAATTTCTTGTAGATATTGTCATTACTAAATTCCTTAAATTTTGGTAATTCTAATAACCGCTTCCATGATTTGAACCTATGCGCGTAATAAAGATCTGGAAACCTGTGTTTACTTCCCGATTCGTCCTTGCAAACTGGAAGAATGCACGTCGTCATCCTGCAGATCACGTCACTTCAGTAGGCCAGGCCCTAAACACAATCTAGGAATGACCGCCATTAATCTGAAACACAATAAAGAATTACAAGGGCAGATGTGGACAGAAGTAAATAAACAACTCTAGCACCGGAAATGAAACTGCAGTTAGTCATGAACTAAATTGACGGTCAACAGAACCCCTATAGAGATAACAGGACCTGAATAACACGTACGTGGCTAGTTTACTGCTGTGCGGTGAGGACATTGTTGTACACAGTACAAGCTACATGCATGATAGATGGATTAACAAACTGCGTTTTCTTTTCTTACAGACACAGATAAGTAAAAATAGTACATAAAAGTTGTCACTTAGTTCACAATTTAGAGTGGTTAGTTAGTTGTGATGTAGGTTATGGCGGAAGCCATATGGGACTAGACACATACAGTTAGCATGATTATCATACAAGAAAATACTAATTTAAAATTATAAAACTATCTTAAACCTATCATGAGTAATTGAATATGTAGTTACAATAATATAAATTTTCCGTAGGAATAATTTAAAGAAGCGTTGTCAACGTACGTTTTTATAGTGTCTTTAGACATTTGCACATTTGCCTTTGGCGTGAAAAAAGTTTTAGGATAGGACTTAGACTGTTCATGTATCTTCAGCACTGTCTCTCACATTAGTTATCACAGTTCACTAAAAACATTTAAGATATTTGGCGCACTGTTTTTGTGTAGTAACGTTTAAGATATGAGTTGTTCACACTCATTATGAGTGTGTTTTCACTTAAACACAATTTCACACGCTGCTAAAAGCTTAGTCCATTAGTGTGCAGCTTGATTAGATAATCAGATAATGTCTTTCTACTTGACTTTTACAAAAGTGGAATTTATACTGTCTTAAACATGTGAGATGTGTTACTTCAAAATAAAACCTTCATGAAACAAACGTTAAATACTGGTCTCTCTATCCCCTTGTTGGTTAGTACACTTAATTATGAAAATGGACACCATCCTTATTTGCTAGTACTTAATGGGAAATATTTTATTCATAATTCATTGGTGCTTATAAGTCAATGTTAAGAATCTCAAGTGCACACATATATACTTACGCAATTTTGTTTCTGGGTCAACTGCACTTGAAGTAATAGAGAGTTTAAATTAATGTATTTGCAATCAACTCGGCAAATAAAACTCCACGTCATAGATATACTTACTAAGGCGTGTTCATTCTTGAGAGAATGATGGAGAGCTTGACAAGCTTTACATATAATGTAATAGTGGCAAAGAGAAGTACAACTATGACTGCCATGGAAATATAGTCATAGTGATCAGGTTGTAAAATGGAAAACAGTCATTTTCCCCTAAGGTTAACATTCATGTTGTGTTGATCAATAGTTGGCAGCACTGGCAACTCACTGTGATTTATCTGCCAATTTATATCAAGGGCAGTAGTTATGTTGTAGAAATGTATACCAGCATTTATTTGTAATTGATTTAAGTCAAAAGATTTCTGGTTCAACCAATGGATAGGTAGCACAGTCTGTTGTAAGGGTATAGTAGGCGCACGTACATTACACAGATGTGTGGCCTCAACAATAATTTGATTTGGTGTAGCAATTTGGCATCCACGTGGCACAAACAATTCAACACTACCTAATTTGTGGTTTGTTACATTAACATTTAGGGAGGTATTTGTGCACTGCAAGAATGTTCCGTCAGGAGGATTAGATAATACATGTTGATGTGGCAAAATACGTGGATGGAAAATGAGGTGTCGTGAGAATAATGAAATATACCCGCAGAAAACAATTCAGTGGCATCTGATAGTAAAATAGCTTCTTTTACATATTTAGAGGCATCACTTGGCAATGATTCTTTAGGGATGGGTATAACATCCGTTGGCATGTCTGGCGAGGGTGAAACAGCCTTAACCATGCCTTTGGGCGGATCTATGGCAATGGTCGAATAAGGTATGCGAATGATGCATGACTGGTTGGCAAAATGATATGGCACAGGGATAATATTGAACACTTGCCATCCGGAATGAACTCTGGAAATGGGTATCTGTAACTTTATGACCATTTGATTTGTCGTGAAGGAACATTCTGTAAACTCATAAATATAATACTTAATTATGTCAGCGATGCCAATACTTAAAGTAAGATTGATTTTAAGTAGCTCTTCATTCAATTTGGTGAGGTCGTTACAAAGCTGCGTTTTATTAATTGCATTAAGGGGAAGTTGGTTGAACTGATATGAATGTATGTAACTTTTAAGTAGTTCCTCAAGTATTGCATTATTAATCAGTTGCAGAAGGCTGGTTGATAGCAATTGTAATTGAGCCTCAGTGTTATCTAATTTGCTGACAGCTGCATTTTGTTTTTGCAAAACTTGGGAGATTCCATTAATTGTTGCTGTCAGTGAATTTATTTTACCTTCCACCTGGTGTTGAATGTCATTAATGATTGCAAATATCACATTAAGAGCTTTGCTTGTAGATTGTATGTTACTGCAAGCATGTTAATCTGAGCATCAAGTTGTGCATCATTGTCCAGTAATGCACGTAGGTGATTATTAGTGAGTACGTTTCAAACCATGTACTCACGTCACCTAGGAACTGGATGCCGCACCGTGAGCGGAATTGCGTGCTCACATCATCTAGGAATTCTCTGAGTATTTCACGTTCTTTTACTTTTAAATACTAGTGAATCAATTTCCCATTATTACATGTTACATGAGTTTGAAGTGTGATCAACACATGCTACATGCAAATATTGATCAAATGCTGCAGGCAGTGTATGGAAGTGTAGTGGGATAGTATAAACAATGGGGATACTTTCCTCGTACACAAAGCTTACGCCCGCAGGGGTCCAGTAGACCCCTGCATGGGTACGAAAAGTGACTGGCACTGCGATAAGGGCTGGGAAGATGATACACTGTGCAGCCATGACCTTAGTTGCGTGACGTGCGGTGCGGGCTCCCCACTCCGCTTCCGGAGCTTGGCTAGTGATTGATGTCGCCATGATGACGGCGTAGTGCATGCGCAAAGCGTGCCTCGCATCTGCGCAGTGCTACAAACGACGCCTGGCAGTGGATGTAAGACGTTGTTGCTGCTGTGGTGATGCGGCACTCGTTCACAGGTTGACAGCAGTGGTACCCCTTCCCCACGTACCCGTGGCACTGCAGTTGTCTTGCAGTGTGACAACAGGTAGGAAGACTAGGCCGGCACCTCGAGCTGCCTGATTCCTGCTGTGTCAAACACGTGCTGTGGGCAGAGCGTGGTCAACGTGTCCCAGCTGCCGCGTGTACAGGTGGCACGCTGAATGGCTTCCACAGTGGCTCGCATTATTATGCCCTTCTCAGTTTGACACTCTTATAAACTGTAACATATTTTAACACATGTATAAAACACTGAACAAATACACATTTACAATTGAATGACTTAAAAAAAAAACTTTGGATTAGTGGACGAAAGCGGGCTTGATATGACGAGTACAGACTGTGTTGTACTTAGATGTGCCCGTCTTGTTTAACTGCATACGTATTGTTGAGTCGCCCAGGACATCTGCTACTACCCTTAAGGGGCCGTGGTAACGATGTATAAGGGCCTTTTGTCTGCCTCGGTTCAATACCTAAACATAATCATTAATTCGTAGAGTACATGGCATTGGGCTTTCTGCTGTTGTTGAGTATGTAACAGATTAACTTAAGCGTTCTCGCGGTTATTCAACAATTTATCACACGAGTCATTGGCACAGTCGGAATATTGTGCAGCTATCACCTGCACTGGTAGTGCTGCCTCGACACCATGTAGAAGATAAAAAGGTGTATACTTAGTAGTGGTGTTAACACTGGTATTATAGTTAAATATAATAAATTGTATGTAAAGATCCCAGTTGACTTGGTCCGTATTAGCACATGCAGTTAGTTGCTCACTTACGGTACGGTTTGTGGTTTCCACCAAACAATTGCATCTGGGGTTACATGCAGTGGTAGTTAGCTTTTTAATACTTAAAGACTTCAGTAATTGACTAATCAGCTCATTCTGGAAGCTAGTATCGCTGTCGGTAAGGAGTTGTTCCGGACATCCAAATTGTAAAATGACTTGCTTTATAAATTCTGCACAAGTATCTGCATCTATGGACGGAACTGCTTTTGCAACAACATAGCAACTGAGATATTCTGTCATAACCAAAATGTATTTATTGCCACGCAAGGGACCTTTTGCATCTAGCGCCCATGTCTTTAAGAGAGGTTGAGGTGGAATAGATGTCATTTAGCCTGCTGGCTTGCTATTGGGCACTTTGGTTTCCTGGCAAATCGGATAAGTGCGGACGTAGTTTTTCACATCAGTGTACATAGTATGCCAGTAATATGTTTGTTTAATTTTCTCTTCCATTTTAAATGCACCAAATTGTCCACTTCCAAATATGACATCATGATGCGCTTTTATAATTTTGGGTACTTATACTTGTGGTACTAGAGTAAGTTTCTTGGTACCTTATAGTTTGTTTATCTTAAGGTAAATCTCACAGTTTGTCGCCATTCCACAACAACTAGGACGACAGTATTTAGTGTGTGCATTTTGTGGGTTTTCTAAGACACTTTTCAATTGTTTAATGTGCAGGTCACGCTCATATTCACTCACAAAAGGAGAGGAGTTAACGGCAATAGGGCACAGATGCAGGATAGACTCATCATCAATCTTTACATACTCCTGCTTATTTTTGTAGGTTGGTAAGAAGTGTGGCGTCCAATTTTTATTCAAGATAATGATTGTACATTTTAAAAGTGGATCAATATAATGAGTTTTGATTTTACTAGGGCAGTTTTCCATGATGACGTGAAGGTTGACTTGGTATAAGGTAGTGATGATTTTACAAATGGTGTGAATAGGAAAAATTTTGTCATCAGTTATGGCTTTCGCGACTGGTTTTGTCTTGTGACTGAAAGTCGTGTTTGAAAAAGTGTTTAATGTCAACCCAATTGTTGATGGTGTATTTGACGATACTTGATTAGATTTCATTGTGTTTATCAGTGTTTTGTAAAATACATTTAGCCATAGCTGCATATAGTGATGTGCAATTGACCATTTGTTGTTTAACCTCGTATTTAGTGTTGTTTATTAGGATTTCTTCTGTATGTGTCCTTGTATCTGTGGCAATACGGGTTAAGGCATCTGGGAGGGTGTTTAATTTGCCTTGGACAATATGGGGTTCAAAATCATACTCGCTAAGGACAATTGCCATCTCATGAATACGGATGTTATGTTCCACCATAGACCACAAATATCTTGAGACTGGTGTGGTCTGTTTCGATTATACAGCAGCGCCCATATAAATACTGTCGAAAATGGTTACAGAGATAACGTATTGCACCAAGCTCTCTCTCTCTGTAGAATTCCATCTTGATTCATTCAGTGAAAACTTTTTGGAAGCAAAGGCGATAATATTATGTTGCTTTGTTTGGGGATCCTTCTGCATAAGCATCTACCGCATCATTACTGGTGTCGGAAGCTAATATGATTTCCTTTTCCTCATCAAATTTTTGCATTACAGGTGCCACTAATATGGCTTTCTTAAGATTAACAAATGCCTGCTTGTGAATATCTTCCCATTTTTATGTAATATTATGTTTAGTTAAATTAATGAGCGGCGGAGCTATAGTAGCATAATTCGTAATATATCTCCTGAGATAAGAAGTCATCCCTAAAAATGTATGTAACTGTTTGTTTGTTGGTGTGGCCATGTGTTCAATGGCACAAACTTTTTCAGGACCTATAGTGATACCCTGTGGGGTAATTATGTGACCAAGTACCTTTACAGTCTTCTTCTCGAGAATGTACATTGGTATTCTTTTATATTGGAACAACCCTACTCCATCGAATATAAACGCTAATTTATAACTGTCTTGTTGCCTAACAGGAATGCTGTAAAAGCCTGAAAAGAGATCTAAACTTGTAATATATTGGGATTTTTGTAGAGCATTCAAAATGTCTTCTGTCCTGGGCAGTGGGTATTGTACTCTAGTTAAATATTGATTTAACGTTCTAAAATCAGTTAAAAACTTTAACCCGCTGTTTTTCTTTGTGACTGCTAAACTCGGCGCAGAATAAGGTGAGTCAGTTTCCTCAATAATTCATGCCTGTACCATTTCAATAATTTGGATTAACAGTTCATTGCGAATTTTCGAACTAATACGGTACGGTCGGCTTGCTACAGGCTTGTCTGTCGTCAACTCTAAATTAATTTCAAATTTTTTCGCGTCAGTTAATTCCACTGTAGAATTAGCAAATCTGTGTTGATATTTATTAATAATACTGGCAATCGCCGCTATCTGTTTAGAGTTTAACTACTAATTGATTTTTGGTTCAAAACTATCTAAGGCATTGAAATAATGTTCTATTGAAGTAGAATTATCCTGAAGCGTTGTTCCCAAGTGGATTGGTATCTCTACTGTCTTATTAGGGTTGTGAGAATGGAGAAGGAGAATGTTATGTTTTAATATAGGAATGATGTCATACTTCTTAATGAAGTCTACCCCTAATATTAAATCTTGCTTAATGTTGTCTACAACTAAAAAGTCTTGAGGGTAAGTACGTCCTGCAATGTATAAATTAATTGTTGTATTAAATTTGGGTGAAGTCAAAACAGATGTATCTCCAACTAAAGTAATTTCTCCTTTTAAAGGCCGAAGGTATTGATTAGAAATTAATGTACTGGCTACGCTACTGCGACAGCATCCAGGGTCAAGCAATGCATAATATTTCCTTCCCTTGATTGTAACAAGAACGCATTGTGTCGCAGTTCGAAGTCCGGCGTGCTGACAGTCCACCTTCGTCACGGGGCATGCATTTTCTCATGAACTAGATTGAAGCACAGGCATGCTCAGTATGTTGTTAAAAATTGGCTCATCGATGCGGGACTTGCTCCGTGTGTTTTCAAAACATTTACTGGTGGCAACAGCGCTGTTTCTAGCACTATGTTCTACATAAACAGTTCGCTGTGTCACCCCAAATTTATTTTTGAACCGTTTAATCTGCCGCCTATTTGTGTTATGAACTCAAAGTTTGATTAGGAAATAAACTACACTGACGGGCTCTATGACCCGCATAAAAACGCAGAGCTCACGTGTGCTGGGCGAGGCTATGGGGGCCGGCGTTTTGTGCCGACTTGGCAATCTCGCTTACACTAAGCTAAAATTTTTTTATTGCTGCTATTCTGAAAACAAGGGTCTTGTACACTTAAAACATATAATTTAATATGGCCTGCCACAGTACACCTTTTTCGCCAAATTTGGAAAAAAATTGACTTTATTTTTCTTGAGATATGGCCTAAAAACTTTGTTTTTTATGCAGGGCAATAAAACAAAATGGCAGAGAAATAAGGTTCCATGCAGACAAATTTTATGTATATAATGAACACTGACAGCATACAAAGTTTCAACTCAACTTTGTTTTGTAGTTTTATGGACATAACATACCTGGCTAAAATGTTTAAATGACCGCCGTTTTGAAATAAGTGCCTGACCCATACAAAACATATCAGTTTACATGGCTTGCCATAGTGCAAATTGTTTTCAAAAGTTGGTTGGTGGAAACATGTCAGTTTTTTCTGGAGATAGAGCACACAAACTTTAATTTGTCATTTGATGCTATTGTACAAAATGGTGGACAAATGAGACTGCATGGTCATATGGCAGCCTAAGGCCTATGGCAACCATTTGGAAAATAAGACTCTGGCAAGCTTAAAACATACTAGTTTACATCACCTGCTGCATTACTACAACTTGTTTGCTGCATTTGGTTGGAATCTGTCAATTGTTTTCAAAGATATGACTTTAAAATTTTACTCATTCATGTGGTGCTATTTTACAAAATGGCTTACAAAATTGTCTTGTGTAGACACATTTGATGATTGTAATGTATTATCCCATCATACAAAGCTAATATGGAATTGATTACATGTTTTTTTATGATGTAGTATACTATGCTAAAATGGCTATATAGCTGCCATTTTGAACATTAGTTTCTGATACTCTTCAAACATATACTGGTTTACATCATCTACAGCAGTACTACCTGTTTCCCAAAGTTGCTTGGAATCGGTCAATTAGTTTCTGAGATATGACACAAAAACTGTATGAATACATGTGATGTTGTCTTACAAAATATTGTACAAAAGTAAATATTTTTTTTGGCATTTATGATATGCTTGTTACAAATACTGTCAGCTTACAAAATTTGGTTGAAATTGGTCTAACTGTATGGTAGTTATACCAAATGTAAAATATTTGTATGGACACCATTTTGAAAATAAGTGTCACATCAATTTATGTTGCATATGTTTACATGGCCTATTACCTATACACCAAATTTGGTGAGAAATGGTTGAGTAGTTTTTGAGAGATAACATAAAAGTTTTATTTTTTCATGTGGTGCATCTTCCTAAATGGCTGACCAACAATATCCACCTATAAATTAGTTGCTTATACAATGCACTGTCAACATTCAGAATTTAGTTTAAATTAGTTGAATGTTTCCCGAGATATGACGTACCATCCAAAATTTTTTAATGGCCATCATTTTGAAAAGAGTGTTTTGAGTAGTTTAAAACTATAACAGACAGGTATCTTTACTTAGTACTATGTGTATACCGAGTTTGGGGAAATTTGGTTGATGCGTTAAGAAATTTAAAGGGTGACACACACATGCATAGACACACACAAACATACAGACAGGAAAATAATCTTGTAGCATTGCAGGTTATGTATTTTTTTTATAATTTTTATAATTACTTTTACATCTGACTTTTGGATAAATTCCCTGTTTCTTTTGTTACTGAATGTAACATTCTAAATTTTTCGTAGGTGTCATGTGGAGTGGGTACATTTTATCTGTTTTACTTCATGGTTATCAGTAGTGCATTTGCGGTTTCAAGTTCCAAGAGTCGCAGCGAAGATTCGTCAGTTTTGAGATCAGAGTTTTTTTTTACAACTTTTTTTGCAGTTTTCATGTAGTAAGCAGTATTTGTTGTAAACTTTCTCTGTGATGCACTAGGGTTTTGCCAATCGTAGGAGTTCGTTTAAAGGGCTTCAATTTTGGAACTAGGAGTGAGAATAAAATACAGCGTTTTGAAGGGATTTGAGACCCGGGAATTTCTAATTTTAGATTTTTTCCTAAGAGAGAGGATAGCTGCATGCTCCTAACTGAGGACCAAGAGCCCTGAGCTCTGTAGCAAATGAACACTAACCTTTGAAGAAGACGAATCAAGGCGGACATCTTCACCCATACCAGCAAGTGCCTGTGGCCGGAACTTTTTTAGTATTAACATGTAACTTCAAATACTTTTGGACAGCTAACTTTACTATGATACTGTTCTTGACTGTGTATTGTTTGAAGATTGTGAAAGTGTCGGTTTTCAAAGATCAATAAAACTGAGTGAATATTCCAAACAGGAATTTCATTTATTGTTATTTAAAATTGGCACCCTTGTGTCTCATGCTTGTTGCTTGACCGACTGAGTGAACCAGGACAATAACTACAGCGGAGCTATTACTTAGCCTTTGCAGTGTTACAATCTCATACACCTTTTTTTCCCTCAGAAAGAAAAGGAGACAGGAACTACAAGTACATACTCACAGATAGTCACACATACAAGTTGGACAGATCATTTTCCATGTGGATGCGCAGTTTCGAAGTTTCACTGGCTGGACCAGTCTTGGTGGTGAGTGATGGCAGACTGCAGTCTGTTGAGTTGTGGGTTACAATAGGAGGCAAACTAGGGTGTGGCAGGAAATTTGAAATATTGCAGAGTAGTTATCTTATGTTTAGACCAGTTAGCTTTCTGGATTTAGTGGCCAGTTCCAAGTACTGCAGTTCTGCAGTAAGGAGGATGTAAAAAGAACTGGAGAGGACATGGGTAGGGTGAGGGTGAAGCCGGCTGGAGGCAAATAAGGAATGGAAATGGAAAGGAGAGCATATTTCTAGCAAATACAGCCACTTTGTCGTTGTGCCTTCAGTAGCATAGTCTATTCCTGCACCGCATACAGCTGTACAAATCATTTGGATTTCATACCAGATGATGTCACTTTCATTAGCTATAACTTAGAATTAGTTGATTGAAAATTTCACCTTGTGGCAGACATTAACGCCATAGTTGTTATAAAAATTAGTTTGTTTACTGGTGTGAAACAAAAGTCTTGAAAATGTACTGACGTCGTCGGGTGAGACACAAGACTCGGGGATCTCAGAGATGCTGTGGGTTCTGTGCATTCGTCTCACCCGTGCGTACTTACAAAACACTTTGCTATATTAAACATTGTACTTTAAAACACTTGGAGGAAGCTGTGTTCTTACGCTACAAAGATACACTCAATATTTTACACTTGTTCTGCAGGGACCATGGTGGCTAAGCAATTAGCTCACTCGCCTCCCACCTAGGTGAACTGGGTTCATTATCCTGCTGGGTCACCAGATTTTCACGAGTGAGAATTGTGCCGGTCGATGCCATTGTTCGGCGGGTTTTCTCGGGGATCTCCCATTTCCCTCGCCACTTCATTCAGGCACCGCTCCATATTCACTTTAATCACCCTCATTGGCTCTTAAGACCTTGCTGTTAAGAGCTGCCCAGTTGTCTTCTTCTTTGTTCTGCACTATTATTAGATGGTGGTAGACCCTAACCCTCTGGTTTTGTTAAATGAGTCAAAGTTCTGGTTGTGAGTTGCTGCATGTTCAGCAACTGCCTTCTCCTTTAAATTGACATCTACCCCAGCTATGGCTTGCTTGGTGTCCATTCTATGGCCATTCATTCTTTGTCCGAGAGTGTTGGTGGTAAGGCTGATATTCTCTGCACTGCAGTGAATGCACTGTAACTGATAGATAATGTTTTCTTTTACACAGTTTTAGCTGCTTTGGATAAGATTGGTTGGTGAGCATGCTGTTGAAGGAGGTGTAAGTTTGGTGATGGATTGCACAAGAGCTGCAACGTGGACTATTGCAAGGGTGTGACCTTGGGTGTGGTGATATTACTGACTATAGAATTAGGTGGCAATTTGGAGCATACTAAGGCATCACACTTGTTAAGAAAACATACTAGTAATTGTTCATACACAATCTACAGCACAACTCAGATTATTAGCACTGAGTTGGTACCCAAATGCTTCAGAGCCCAGTACAGTCATGGTAGTACTGTCCAAAATTGCTAGCCTTTCTGCATATAACTATGCAATATAAATCTTAAACCTTAAAAGTCTATAGAATTATGTTTATGTAAAAATGTTAAGCACCAGCATCACCACACATATTTAACTTATCAAACTGAGTTTAAGCACTTTTTAACTATGACTATTAATTTGTACATTCCAACATTGTCTAAACGTGATTAATTTTCATTGTTTGAAGTTAAAGCACCCATTTTCAGCTCATTAACTTCTTAAACTCCATGTTGCTCAATGGAAATATGGCGACCTAAATACACCATGTGATATTTGAACGCCTATGAGAAAATACTTAACAACTTACTTTATTGTTATCACAACATAAAAGTTATTGTGATGTGGCTTCCATGAATTCTCAAATAATGTAACTGGTTACTACTTTAATGATGAGAGAGAAACATTTCACATATTGTTTCTGAAACACAAAAAAATACACAATATTCTGTTTATTATGTGAAATTGTAGCCTTTGAATTTTTCAAAATATATTTTATTTCTGCATTAAACACAATGTGGTATATTTGTGAGCTTGGCATTGAATCTTTATTGTAGATGTTGCAGTAATTTCCAAATATATCTCCATTAAAGTGGTTGCTAGAATGAACAATAAGCACAAAGGAGCTAAACAATTCATAAAAACTAGACGGTGCAACGTATTCACTTCAAACCTTCCTGTTAGTAGAGAATCTTTGGAAGATTTTTTTACGTATGGTTTGAATTATTTAGTTGCAGGCTTCCACCACTGGGAGGTGCTAGTCTAGAAAATGGCAATCACGGCACAACAGAAGAGTTGGTGCATCATTCAGTTATTGAAAACAGAGTCCGTAACTGCTGTTCAACAAACGTTCCCCGCAAAGTTTTATGAAGAGCCACCCAACCGAGTATCCTGGTCGCCATTCTTTGCCCGAAAAATATATGGAACGTGTTCGAGCTACATTCCTGCAGAGCCCACACAAATCAATGCGCCGAGCAAGTCGTGAGCTACAGATGCCACAAACAACAGTATCCAAAATCCTGCGTATACACTTGCATGTAAAACCATACCAATTGCAGCTGGTTCAGGTGCTCGTTCCAGAAAATTATGCTGCATGGTACGAACTCTGCACTGAGATGTTGGCAAGGCTAGATAATGACAACAACCTGTGCGAGAGGTTAATTTTTAGTGCCGAAGCAACATTTCACACTAATGGTAAAGTGAATCGGCACAATGTTCGTTGTTGGGTTACAGAAAACCCCAATGTCACCATTGAACGTGAAAGGGATTCACATAAGGTAAATGTGTTGTGTACCATGTCGAGGGAGAAGATTTACAGTCCCCTTTTTCCTAGGAGAAAACCTTCACAGGAAGTTGTTACCCAGCCATGATTTCTTTATGGCTTCTGCCTCAATTGCAAGAAGACTCCAACAACTTCATCTTGCCATAAGATGGTGCCCCACCTCACTTCCATTTGGCTGTATGGGAATTCTTAAACACACATCTGCCTGGAAGATAGCAAGATGGCTTGGTTGTGCTGATGATGCAGTGTGGTGCAGATGGCCTCCAAGGTCTCTGGACTTAACCCCATGTGATTTCTTCTTGTGGGGTTATGTGAAAGACAAAGTGTTTGTCCTACCCATGCCACAAACTTTGACACAGCTAAGGCAGCAAATCACAACAGCGGTAGAGTCCATCATCACTGACACTTTCCACAAGGTGTGGGAAGAGTATAAATATTGTCTTGACGTCTGCCGTGTAACTCGAGCAGCATTTATTGAGTCTCTGTAAACTGTAAAACAAACTTTCAGAGAGATTCTATTTACTGAAAATGGTGTGAAGTGAATACATTGCTCAGTTTAGTTTTTATGAATTTTTTGAATGTAAAGTCTTTTTGTGCTCACATGTATAATAAATGAGGACAATAAAAATGAAAATTTACAAGGCAACATCCTTTGATTAGTGAAAATTTGATTCACTGTATTTTGGTAACACCTTACAAAAAATACCTACACAGTGTGTGTGTTCTTGAAAATATAACTTACTTGTCTGGTTTAATTCACTCATTCTTAAATAATATTTTTCACTGTTATCACATCAGTCCTTTTATTTTCTGTAATATGAAAGATATTGCATGCTATTTTGTCACCTTTTCTTTTTCATTTTTATTAAAATTCACAAATCTACTTTTCTTCTCAATCTCCATACGTAGAGTAACTAATAGCCATAATTTAGTGTGAACCCTTGCCACCATCTTGTAGATGCACAATGTTTTACAGATGTTGGACACTTAACTTAGATTTACTACACAGAGATAGTTAACGTGTTAGAAGTGTTTTGTGGAATGCATGGACTTTAGATGCCAGTAAATTAAAATCTAAAACTTAACTGTGTTTAGTTACACCAGTTGACCAGAAATGTGGTAAAACCAACCCTAGTCTTGGATGAAACTTGTTGGTTAACTTTATTTCTATTAAAAATTGGCTGCATGCACTTTGTAGGAATATGTATGAAACTTAATCATCATATTGCTAAATACAGGGTCATTAAAATAGGTGTCCGTGGTTTCAGAAATAAAGTGTTTGAGTAATAAGCAACCAATCTCTGTGAAATCATCTATGAACCATATACCAACCGTGTAAGTTTTGTTATCTGACGTTGCGGTGACTTGAAGTTGCTGGGAGCATGTGCAGACACCATACTGCCAGAGAGTTGCATCACTGCAATCGTGGCAAGTGTACAGCAGAAAGCACAGTGTGTGCTGTGGTATGCAGAGTTTAAATTGATGAGTGCAGTGCAGCGTAATTTTCGGCATTGAACATCCACCTACAGATGAAACCATTTTTCGTTGGTATGAATAGTTTGAAAAAACTTGAAATGTGAACATTAAAAAATTGCCAGGCTGACGATGCACATCGGAAGAGAACGTGTAACGTGTGAGACTGTCATATTTACGTAGCCCTAACAAGTCTATAGCACGATGCAGTTTGGAACTTGGTCATCCTAAAACAACAATTCACAATGTACTTCATAAACATCTGAGGCTTCATGCGTATAAAATCCAAATGGAACATGCAATTAAGGAAACAGACCGACATAAACAAGTCGATTTTGCTGTAACAATACTGAGTGCAATAGACGATAATGAAAGTTACCCCAAATTAATTTGTTTTAGTGATGAAGCATGTTTCCACATAAACGGCTGTGTTAACCATCATAATTGCAAAATATGGGGGCTCAGCAACCCAATGAAGTTTTTGAGTACATTTGTGCACCCAAGGTAAATGTGTGTTGTGGACTAATGCATGATCATGTTGTAGGCCCATTCATGTTTGCTGAGAACATGATTACAGGTGCCACGTATCTGGACATTCTAAAAATTTACATTTTTTCTCAAATTGGTGACTTTGAAAGGGAACAGGGCATTAAGACTACACTTATGCCAGGTGTAATCTTTTAGCTAGATAGAGGAGCACCTTATTACAGTCTAAACATGCGTGAAGCTTTCAATGACAGATTCCCACCCAGGCATTGGATTGGAAGAAATGTTTTTGTTTTGTAGCCATTAGAAGCCCTGATCTGATTCCTATGGACTTATTTTTTTTGGAGTTTTGGAGTTATGTGAAGAACAATGTTAATGCTGAAAAAATCAGGGATCTGCAATATTTAAGGGAGAGAATCAATGCATCGACTGTGACTCGTGACATGATTCATCGCACCTGGATGGAAATTGACTACCATTAGGTGTGTGCCGTTCAACGGGGGGAGCTTATATCAAAATATTCTAGGTATGCTGTCAAACTTGGTGAGTTTCTGTGTATTTTGATATATGCATGAATAATTTTCCTTGGATACAGATTGAGTTATTTCAATGGGAAATCACAAACATCTTTTTTGATGACCATGTATTGTAGAATTGTATTCAGTCATTTTTAGAATATTTGGAATATTACATAATATTTTATACAACAGAACAGTACTGAACACTTGCTGATTAAATAAATATTGAAGCGTTTAATGTGACTGATGTGAGGAATAAAGTTAGTTCCTCATGAAACCAAGTGCCAAGATAAGTATTGTACATCCTAATGTACTAACCCAATGTGAGCAGCTCCAATGTTATGTTTTACTATGAAACCAACCTGCCCTCGCACAAAAATTTAGCTTCCCTGCTATAATTTTAATAACCTGATTGTTAATCTATTTGCAGTGATTATATATATGTTTTTTTTTTTTCTGGCTGGCTAACACCATCAATTTATTGAAATCGTTGGGCACATTTTTTAAAATGATGTATATTTGACATTGTTTTTTTTTTTTTTTAATACTACTAATGAGTCTCATAATGTGCATTAAAAAATTCTTCTTAGTTTATAGAATTTACCACAGTACTTTTGGGTGAACAAAATTTGTAAATTTGGAAATTACAGCTAGTGGAATAGAACATTATGGTATTTTTTGGGGGGTTTCAGGCAGGCATGAAGGCATACATGAAGGATCTAGAAGAAAGCGCAGATATTACATCTCAAGTAATACAGGAGACAATTGCAGAAAAGCAGAAAGCCAAGATTACTGAAGCTGAGGAAATGGTGGAAGAGAAGGATGATGATGTTGATGAAGACAAAGAAGAAGAGGCATCGGTGGTAGAGGATAAAAAGTGGTACGAGGCTCAGTCTGATGAAGGCCACACCTATTACTGGCATGTTGAATCTGGAGGTTAGTTAAGCCTTATATTCAAAGTTTCATGTATTAAAAAATTTAAGTTATAGTTTATTGCTCACCACATGTGGTCTTATATTCTAGCCGTTGTATTAAAAATATTAGCTCTACTTTAAAACATCATGCAGCTCAGGAGTCAGAAAATGTTACTTGAAGTGAGTTTGTAATACTTAGAGTATAATACACTTAAAAGTGATATGAATAACGTACAATAATTATTCACAGGCAGACAAATGTTGCTGGACGTGGAAATTCCTACATCCTGATGCATGTTGCTTTATCTTTAGTTGGCAAGAGACTTTTATCATGTGATAGATCAGTCATGCTACTAGTGTTACTTTGTTACTAGATACTAGTGTCAATCCTGTAGACTGTCTACTAGGAATATATTCTGTGACACTAGATCTGGCAGTGTGCCTCACAACAACAGCGGCCATCTGGGGCAAGGTAGACTTACCAGAGCTCAGCAGGGTGTTCTTCGTTAGTGGTGTTACCGTAGTGTAGATGAGCAGATTGTGTCCTTGGTTCCACTGTACATGGTGGAGGTCAGGTTCCTGTAGTGGTCTACGTGATAACGGTGGTTCCACTCTGTGCTGGTCCAGCTGCCAATGTGTGGGTTAGCGCTCCCGATCCTGGTGTCGCTCCCGCTGATTAGGGTTTGGGCTACTGGATGCACGTCGTAGCCAGTGCATACCGGGTTAGAGTGGAACATCGATATTCCACTGGGCGATGGCGGTCTTGCGACAGTGTCGACTCATGGTGTAACATGGTTTGCCGCACAGACCTGCTTGGCAGCACTGAACTCCATCTTCTTAACTGCTCTTTCAGCTCCATGCCTGCTGTGGAATAGCATAGGCTGATAGTAGACCAGATTTCCTGTTGGTGACAAACAATCGACAATCCCTTACTTTATAGTATAATGCCGACAATGGCTGGCGGTGCGCTCCCTGACTGCCTAGCAGTGCAAGCACCTGGAGTCGTGAGTCATAGACCCTCTCCTGCCACTGCCGGGTGTAACCACAAACGTAGGACCTCCAATCCCCCACAGCTTATCTCAGGACCTTAGCTAGGCACTCCGGTGAGAGACACAGATGGGGTTAGCTGTCCCGCCTCTGTGGGGTATGACCTAGTGGTTGGGGCTCTACTGTTCTGAACACCGAAGTGAACAGAATGGATGGCCATCGAAAGATGATGCGTGTGTGTAACTGACATACCCCTGAAGGGGGACTGATGTTCTATGCTAGGTTAAACTCTCTGCCGATTGCGTACCACTTGTCGGTCAATACTGGTGTAGATAGGCTATAGTACTACAACAAGGAACTCGTGAATACGTTCAAGATTAGGTATTTATTTAGACAATAAACACCTAGGTGACTCGTATGTGCTACCAATAAGTCTGTGCTGCGGAAGTACTTAACCCACGCTTTAACGGGTGAAGGTGACCCGCTCCTAGGTTACTGAAATTCACGGGAATAACTTAGCTTTACTGTCGAAACTAGTACTAACTGGGATTGTCTAGAAGAGGCACTAACATTAACTGAGGGGCTACTACCAGCAAGTAGAGGCAGCTGAAGAATCAGGTGGTCACAACTTCAAGTGTTAAGTTGTCAGTGCCAAGAGATGGTAGAAGCCTCTGGTAGATGGTGGTGGCAGCCACTGGAGAACTGGAATTTCTTGGAGAGGACCGTGAGGGCCTAGTGGTCAGTAGAGAGCCCCAGCTGAAGAATTGTTGAGGTGAGCTACTGGAGATGAACTCCTGACCTTGGCCGTGCACTTCCTTATATACTGTTCCTCTGGAGTGCACGGCGAGCCCAGAGTGGGAGGTGTGACATGCCCCTGTGACGTCTGTCTGGAGTGTGTGGGGTTGGAGTACTACCCTCTCGCGCTCGTGGTATCGCCTCAGGTGCTCGGCTATCTTCGGCGGTGTGTCAGGGAGGGCTGGCACGTTGTGTTGCCGCTTCAAATATCTTTCATATCTTGTTTTTGAACTGCGTTTGAGTTGAACCCACTCTCTACGCCTTCGTAACATGCAGTGCTAGGTTTGCTCCTTCACGTGTGTAGTAGATGGAGAAGGGCAGTTCAGGAACAGTCTGGGAAACCAAGTATCTTCCATGTCTTTGGCAAGAACACTTCTTGTTAGACGTCTGGTAGTTGGTTCTGATGGTTGGTAGTTGCACGTGGATGAACTATACTGTTGGCGTCAAACGTTGTGAGGGCTGGACCCCCTAGTTCTAGTTCACCCCCCCCCGGTTCCCCTTGGCCGGCCAGGTTTGGCCTGTCGCGTCCCTCCCTTTGACCGTAAAGTGTACTGTTGAATGACGTACTATGCATCCTGCAAACATTCCACTGACCACTTCAAACAAGGAGTTTGAAAGGTACATCAATGCGTGTATCGTTGACATTTGTGTTTTATGGCATAGTTTGTTGCGCGCTAGCGTACGGTACTAAATGTTCTGGGTTTAAGTCTCGGGCAAAGCATGGATGAATTAATTTTTTCAACTACACGTCTTTAAAAATTGTATTGGCATGAATACAAAATTATTACAAAGGTGAGTGGGGATAACATTAATATTATGGTCAGTACTAGAAATGAGTAAGTATAATTTTTGCTCAGTTTGACAAAATATTTTGTTTAGTATCAAGTGCTAAAAATAAAAAGCAATTTAACATAAATAAATTAGTTTCAGTGTAGTTGCATGATTTTATTTAAACTACGCATTAAGATTAAAAACCAGTAAGCGAGACAATTGTGTGAAAATATGGTTTGCAGGGGTTGATGATACAATCTATAGACATATCATTATGAAATTAGTTAATTTATTTGTTCGCCAGAGTTAGTAGAATATTCCAGAAAAGCGGAATTAAAAATAGTCTACATATAATTAAAATATTTAAGTTTCCAAAATCTTACTGTATTTAATTTGTTTATTTTGTCTTTATTTTTTCCTGGTGCAGTTAAGTAAATGTTTGCCTTTTCTACCACTGAAGTACAGCAAATATGCATACATTTTAATACACAAATACAAAAACTGCTGTAATTTTATCTTAAATATATGTACAAGCTAATTGGTAATGTGAACTGACTGATGATAAAGTATTATGACACACAATGATTAATTGATTGATTGATATGTTTGGACGAGTCTTAGCATAAGAGGTCTTCAGAGCCAATGTGGTGTGGATGAATTGAGATGGATATGGATCAGCACCTCAACGCAATGTTGGGGGAAACGGGAAACCCCCGAGATAACCCACCAACCACGATTGCCACATGAAAATATCCTGGTTTACATAGCCAGGAACCGAACCCGGATCACAGTGGTGGCAGGCGAACGCTCTGGTACTGCCTCAACTGTGGCCCTTGACATGCTGTGATAACATTTGTGAAATAATACTTTTTTTCAAGAAGCAGCTTCCAGAAGTCAAGCCAATGAAAATAATTTAATAACACGAATAGTTAACAACACTAATTTACAAGTGTTATACTAGAAATCTTGAAATTTAGTCACTATAGATTGAATAGACAAAGGATGATGAATAAAAATAAAGAAATTATTAGGCTCCAAAACACAAAATTTAAAAATTGCAGTGACATAATCATTTAACAACCACCAAAGCCAATTAACAATTGAAAACAGTTTGATAGTACATTTTTAGGATATGATAATAATACTTAACAATAAGTGACCCAAGATTATGATGTGATAAATAAGTATAACTAATGAAAAATACTGAGGTACAATTATTGAGTTTTAACCAATTATAACTGAACAAGATGTGAGCATATAATGTTACAGTACACAGTCACTATGAGAATAACCAGTGATATCAAAATCATTGTATGTGGAACAAAAAGTCAAAATAAGGGAAAATATACTGAAATGTTCAGCTTAAATTTACTTATTTAAAGTATTCAGTATTAAAACTATTAATTGGTCAAATAACACCATATAACATTCATGATTCCAGTTGCTTCGGCAAAAAAATATTTATGTAATAGTATAAGTAAAAATAAAAGAAAAATAATGTATGTAATAGTATAAGTACAAATAAAAGTGGATAGCAATTTTACAAACTGATAACACATACTACGGATATGTCTCAACATAGTATTGTTTACAGTGTTTATTAACTGCTGTTGAGGAAGCTTAGGGAAAGGCTGTTCACGATAAAGTGAGCACTTTTAAGGCCCTAGTTACTTTTTCCTTCCAACCATTTCTCATCCTTTAACCACCTTTATAAATAAATATTGCCAAGAAAGTAAAGAGTCACAGTACATATTTTCCACAGCGCTCGGAAGTTTATGCTAAAACTAAAATTAAATATATTTATTTACTATTATTCCAAATGAGAGGGCTTTCAAAAGTGCTCACTTTACCATGAATAGTCTAGAAAATTAAAACTATTCCTAGCTCACTGATTAAAAAGTGATTAAGCAAAAGAAATTTATGACACCATTGAGTACATGTATCAGTAAGATATAATCTTAATTTCAATATTTATAATGATTAAGCTAAGCAAGAGATGTCGCTGTCACATTCACTAAAAATTTCTTGCTCACTGCAGCTGTTATGGTGTGAATTATTTTCGCTTTCATCATCTGTGTCGTCTCTGTCACTGTCCAGTGTGATTAAGAATTCATCTACTGCTAACTCAATGAGACAGTCGTTATTCCAGTTATTCCACTCTTCTTCAATTCCTTCAACGTGTCTGCAATATCCACCCAGTCTTCCTTTGTTACTGCTTCTACGGCTTCTGTTGTTAGCATCTGTAAGACTTGAAGTGATAAATCCCCAGTTGTGTTGTGAGCTCTTAGTCCAGGCTAGTTCTATGGCATTGAAATTGCACATGTAAGTCGGCAAACTAAGTACAGTATGGCCATGTTGCTGGAATACCCTGTCAACAGCGAATATTTTCTCTTTTGGTCAATGTTTTTCAAGCAATTCAATGAGAGTAGCTTTTCTCAATGTTTCATCGCAAGAGACCCATTTTCCTTGTAGCCATGCTACTGCAACAAATTTACAATTTTTTAATAAAATCTTTTGAATAGTTTGTTCGACTGAAAATAATACTTGCATATTACTGAGAAGTCACGGATGACTTTACTATTGGTGCAATATTTTAAAAGCATACCAATTCAGGTAAGAAAACAAACCTTGCCTTTGATGCTGTTATGTGAGGCTGGCATATGAAGTGTATTACAAGGGTTTAGTACAAAATACATGATTCCAAAACTATTGGATATTTTGTAATGGCGTCCAAACATCCTTCTTTCATTCAAACTCCAAGAATTATTTTTTGATATAAGAATGGCTAAAGTGGGTACTTTCAGAAACAGTTTCAGTCACAGATTTTTTATACGAAAACTTAAGAGTTGTCTTGCAAAACATACCGTACTTCTTTCTTATTAGTTTGCCTTTAAAATAAATAGGTTCACTGCTGAAAGTCATGTGTAGGTGAGTCGCCGGTAGAGAGACAGCATGCAAGTTGAGTGCCTTGTGGGTACAGGTGATGCAGCTATTGAGGCGTGAGCATGAGTTCGCCCGTTTTGAGAACTCAATTGTACAGAATAATTGTAGGTAGTCAGAACACTTAATAGGCGATACGGTGAACAGTGTAAGGATTGTGTTCTTACCTTTGCTTTCCTGGAGTTGTTTGAGGTTCGCAAGGCCTCTCTCTGCTTTGTTTGTGAATTCTCTCGATAGACGCCTTACTTACTCGCGTGTACTTTGCAGCTCTTTCTCTCTGTAGCTTTGTTAATAAGAACAAACAAATATGTATTCCTTGCCTCTTTATCACAAGCTTCTACAACACTCCTGATGTCTTCTCTTTCCTTGCTGTGTATAACTTTTTATACCTCTCAGGCCACGTGCTACTCGCCATTGTTCACAGTCCGTCTCTACTGCGAGGAACGAGGGGCAATGTGTTTTGTATGGCAGGTAGCACGGCGCAGAGGCATGGCCACTTTTTTCCTAAACCCCTAACCCACCTTGACTTGGGACTTCCTCACCCCCGTGCTACGAGCCCTTACGAGTCTTGGCGACAACAGTAGTCATTTATAATATAATGATGTAAGTGGCACGCGTCAACCCATAAAACATTATTTGTTTGCCGGTGCATCAATTCCACATTACACATGATGATTCATGTGTTGTTGAAGTGACAACCCAGTGACATTACTGCTGCACATCATATCAAGGATGCTAGTTGTCATGTTCCTGTGTGTGTAAAACAGGGCATGAATGTTCAAATTTGAAGGCACTAGCTAGACTAAAATCTTTGGGTAGCCAGTATTTTATACGTGATCTGAAAATGCCTCATCTTCACAGAGCGAGCTAATGTATTGATATAGGAAGGCATATTCTGTGGTTGTGGATGTAATAATAATTTATTTATTTATTTAATCTATTAACAGGCTTTATATGCCATCCAACAGTACAGAAATTACATATGACAGGATGGCAACAAAACTACAAAATAACAAAAAAATAGACATAACACATAAGACAATAACAGACATTAAGCACAGGATGACTACAAACAATGAAAACAAACACAATATAGAAAGACACAAAATGAAAAAACATTAAATAAATCAAAAAATAAAAATAAATTCTGATAGAAGATTCTGAAAATTATATACAAATTACTTTATAACATAGTCTAAGGAAAACAACTTAGAAAACAACTGTTTACTAAAGCAAAATTACTAACTATTGTAATGTTTAAATAGATAAAGAAAGGTGAGTTTCTTACCTGAAAAAGGATCAAATTTAGAAATTTTTTTATTGAAATTAGTAACACACCTGTTAACTAAACCATTTTTTAAAATTAAAGCAGAAAAGGTAGATGCGAGTTCTATGAATATACATTGGAATTTTTAGGCCTTCTTTATTCGTAACACACACACATATATATATATATATATATATATATGCTAAAATGCATTGATTAAAAATAATACAGCATTAATTTCATGATGTTCTTTTATTGTTGGTATTAAAACTAACTAATCCATTATTGTAATTAAATCCTACACTAATTGAAAATGTATTAAAAATTAATTTGAATACCTTTTCTTGTATATTTTCTAATCTATTGCAGTCTGTCAGTGTGATATAATTCCATATTACTGAACAGTAATCTAATTTGGATGTAATAAGTGAATATTAGAGACATAATAGTGAATCGAAAGAAGTAGCAGAAAAAGTAATGAATTTTATTAAACCTAGAGTATTATTTGTGTTGTTAATTAAACTATCAACATGTATGTGAAAGTATAATTTAGAGTCAAGGATAATTCCTAGATCTCTTACACATTCTACTCTATTAATTAGCACATTTTTAACATGGTATTCATAATAAATAGGATTGGTTTTTCTTGTAACTGAGATGCATATTGTCTTCTCTGTGTTGAGTCCCGTTGAATTTTCTAAACACCAATCACGAATTGCTACAATATCAGTTTGTAATAATGTACAATCTCCACCATCTTTAACATTTCTATAAATCTTTAGATTGTTGGCATAAAGAAGTGCCTGCAAGTGCCTTATTAAAGAGTAGTGGAGCCACAGTACTTCCTTGCTGTAGATCAAAAAATATAATATCCACTTGTTTTTGTGTAGTTACTTCAGAGTATAAATCGTCAACTAGGTTGAACATATTTGTTGTTGTGGTTTTCCCTGTTTGAAAACCATGTTGGGACTCGCATATTAAATTTTTTGTAATAAAAGATAAGTGTTTGAAAATTACTTTTTCGAAAACTTTAGAAAAACTACTTAATAATGTGATAGGTATATAGTTACTAACTTCATGCATATTTCCTTTTTTAAAAATGGGAACTACTGTTGCTTGCTTCCAAATATGAGGAGAAATACCACAAGTAAGGCTATAATTATATATGTGAGTTAAAATAGGGGTAAAGATGTTAGCGCAACCTTTAATTATAAAATTTGGGATTTCATCGCAACCAGTTGCCTTACTGCTTTTAAGCTGTTTTATACCCCAGAGAACCAAACCTTGTGTAATGCTAGGAAGAGATATATCTACATTATTAATAGAATTATGAGGCTTTAAATTGACATAAGAGGTGGATTGTGTGTAACTTTTGGCAAAATAATTCACAAAAATATTGACCAGAGCATATGGATCATGTACCATTTTGTCTTCTGAAATTAAAGTAATTTTTTCTCTGAAACCATTTTTCATGATTTTTACATATTTCCAAAAACTGCTAGGATTGTTTTTCAAGTTATCATTGATTTCAGATTGCCAGATTTTCTTATCAATTTTTACTTTAAATTTGATCATTTTTCTAAATTCAGAGAAGCAGGTATAGTTATGCTCCAATTTAGTTTTTTTTAAAAGCTTGAAGAAGTGCTCTTTCCCTTTTAAAAGTTTGATCAAATCTTTAGAGAACCAAACTGGATATTTATTTTTTACATGTTTAGATTTTGATATGAAATGATTAATTAATACTTGTAAGTTATTTGTTAAGTAATCAACCATAACATTAACATTATCCATTTGATAGATGGGAGACCTATCAAAACGTTAAATTGCTAAGTATAAAGACATGTAATCTCCTCTTTGATAATTTCTGTTAGAATTACGATCATTAGATTGGTTTTTATGAGCAGCTACTAGACCCTGACAACAAAGTGCTGGATGATAATTATCTTCCTCAATAACTGGATCAATGGATTTTTCAACATTAATGTAAACATTGGCACAAACTAAATATAATAACTCAGAGTATGGTTTGGTATAATTAAACTGTTCAAGGTTAAGAGAATTAATGAATTCTAATAAAATTTGACCTTTAAGTTTATTGTAATAATGAACAATGTTTTGGGTGTGAAAAATGTTCCAGTCAATGCCCGGTATATTAATGCCCCCTATAATTATTATCTGATGGGAGTAATTAGTTAATTTAGCATCAAGAAAAGTAAAATATTCTTTAATTTCTTCAACTGATAAATGTTGAGGAAGATAAACATTTCCGATTAAAATTTTTTTATTACTAGTAATTTCCACCCAAATGTATTCAATATTTTCTTTGGAAAGATCAAACTTTTTTCAAAATGAGAATAACTATGTTGATTAATAGCGATTAATACCCCACCTCCTCTATATAGTTTAAATATGTTGGCATCATGATCTTTGCGAAAAATACTATAGTACTCTGGGAAGTAGTGTGAATCTCTACTATGATTATTGAACCAGGTTTCTGTTAGACAGATAACTGAATATTCGGAACTAAATATATTGTTAAAAAAGTTAATAGATTTAATTCTGAGGGCTCTAACATTTTGATAATATAATACAAAATTATTATCCAGCATTATATTTTAGTAACCACACCTTCGATGGCCTCATCATAAATTAAAGGGTTTTAGTAACAGCTCCTCTGGCATCTTCATCATTAGTAGGTTTAGCTGCAGTAGCAGAGATAAATAATGGTTCCGGTTGAAGTTGGCCGTAGAATGTGCTAATTAAACATCCTGCTGGCCAAAACACGGTATTAAAGATTCACTCAAAATCAGATTTGTCTACTGCCACATGGAAAGAAGTATAGGAGTCATATTTAGTTTTCAGTTTGGCTACTTTAAGACTGGAAACTTTTAGCTCCTGCTTGATGTAAGAAACAATATCGTCTTCTTGAACTTCTGGTGCGAAGTGTTACACAAAGATGGCTTTTGTACGAGGTTTGACAGATTTTGGAACAGTTTTTATGTTCACGTTGTTTCGTACCCCCACTTGAACCAGTTTACGAGCAGCTGCCTGTCTGATGGCTGGTGACCCGCTGTCCTTTGTCCTGGGCGAGGCCTTTGTCCTGTGTCTGCTGACAAGCACAAAGCATTTGTCGTCGGTGACGGCCTGTTTGTGCAACTCGTGCTGAGCTACGTCTTTTCCGTCAACACATGAAGCCTTCGGAACTGGCATATTGAAATCTATTACAAACATTGTTAGTAGAGTATGATGTGGATTCATCATTTTTACTTACAATTTCACTGTTCATTTTTTTGCGCAATTTTTTGAGAAGAGAGCGAATCCCCAATAACAACAACAACAATAATAATAATAATAATAATAATAACAATAATAATGTTAATAATACAGTATACTGATGCAAGCCCTACTTCATGAGGTAGATGGTTAGGCTGCTGACTACCCTCTTAGAACTTCAAGTAAGCCTGCCACAGCGTAAGTGGCTAACATTCTGGTTCCGATGGGTCAAGGAAGGGTTAGATGTGGGTGGCCACTTAGTGGTAGGGTACCATCGGGAATGAGGGGAGTCAAATCCCAGAGCGAAGCGAGTTGAGGTAGATTCCCGACCAGGGAGTTCTACCCTTCTCACTATAAGGGTTGCCACTAAGCGGGATACCAGCTGTGCCGGGGATATGATGTGGTGATTCAGTTACACAATCAGGGGGTGGAGGCATATGATCTGGCTGGGATGACTTTAACGGGATAAATGGGTCAACGTGCGGGAACGAAATCTGACGAGGGTGGTGCCGCACGTGACTTGGGGACTGCCTTAGGCGGGAGTTGAACCCGTACTGTTTTCCCCGATGCCAGTTTGATTATGCAAAAGTTTGGTAACTCTAGTTTTGCCGAATGTTGAACCCGGATAAGCTTATCAGAGGTGAGTTTAATAATACTGCACGTCTTAGGGGCATAACTAGGCACTGTGTCCTCAGGAGTAGCACGTGCTATGGGCGGTGACTGCTCTGCCGGGGCTTGATTTTCTCCTGCGGGGTATCCGGGCCAACAGATGCCTAAATGTTTATTCAGATGGGACGTGTGTTCGAGGGGAATAAATGGCGAGATTGGCCGAGGGGCGGATTCGTTAGTCTGCGGCAGAGGTTCGACCCCTGACCTGGCACTTACGAGGGCGTCGGCTATTTCGGCTCTCGCTAGGGCGTGGTCCCTTGTTAACTCAACAAATAACACACAGTTTCTCTCCAATGAAAGTGAAGTTACCTGGTACAAAATAGTAAACACAGATTCTAGAAAAATGGGAGACTAACTACGAATAATGGTAAACGGACAATTAGGTTTGACGTAAAGATTATTATGAGAGAAATGGAAAGTCCCGGCTAAAATAAAATTTTTCAATTTGAAAAAAAATTAGCTGACTGATTAAACAATTATAACAATAACAAATTACGTGAATGAAAGTTAGGCGAGGGCGAGCCTTGAGAAAAATTAAATATTCAAAATATTACCAAAATTTACTTGACAAAATCTACGGTAATTTAATTGCACTTTCGCAGCATACTTTAAGTTACCGGGAGTTTATCAGGAGGTAAACTAAGATGTGCCGGCTTGTTACCACGGAGTCACGGAAGTTGACTTGAGTAAAGGGTTACCGGGTACGTGGAGTAGGTTTACCTTGGATGAAGAATTGCTGTCCTCACGGTCAACAGGTGGAGTTGAGGAAGAGTAGTTTGCAAGCTATTTGGAGGCTGCAGATTTCACAGTCTGCGGAGTGGATGATGTGCCGTGTTGCAGGTCGTAGAGAGGACAGACAGTCCTCGCAGACTGAAGAGTGTCTATTCCAGACTGAGGAAGCCTTAGCAGATTGAGAGAGTCCTTTCAGACTAAGGAGAATCTTTGCAGACCCAGAAAAATCTTTGCAGACTAGGAAGGACTCGCGATCCTACTCGGCCGGCAGGCCTGGTGTTTCTGGCGTTGCAGGGTGCTGGACTTCTATTTATACAAAAATTTCTCAGATCAGTTGTTCTTTGGGGTGCAGGGTCTGTAGCATAGCCTTCCAGCGTAGGAGTCTGTTATTTGGTGTGCTGGAATGCTGTTCATTTCGTATCACCTCACTTGGAGGCTACGACAAATTAGAACATCTGTTCCTAAGGCAGGCCGGTTGTGACATCACAAGGCCACGGGTGTGCTGCCGTCTCTGGGGTTGATAAGAACTTCTTCTAGTGCTAAGCGATGAGTAGTAGAATATCACAAATATTTATTTTACTCACAAGGTGCCTATTGCTTGCAGGTTTCCGAGTGGGCAATGCAGATTATAATTACGTAGGTAATTTACAATTATGCATTCGGCTGTCCAGGGTTGTGGAATCTCCTTGCCCGATACATTTATTTAATTTACCACTGTTATGACTTCCCCCTGAGCACGGGTCGCTCGTAGAAGGTGCATAGTTGCCCATAGAGTGCGCTTCTGCACAGTGCAGCATGTTGGCATGCATCAATACTTTTTGTTACATAAATAGAAATAACATAACTTTGGTGATGGTATAATTTATTAATAGTTATAATTTGCTATGAATAATACATTGAATATCAAAAATTTCCACAGTGTTCATGCCATAAGCATTTTTTTAAAAATTCCTTTCACAAAAAAAAAATGGTTGACACACAATTGAATGCAGTTTGTTAATTATCTTTGATATTTTAATTTTACAAATTTATTCAAACAAAAATGTAGTAGTTATATTTAACCAATCACTTAAATCGCTATGATATTTTGCACCAGTGGGAAGTGAAAACATTGCTGAATGATTAATTCAGTAATTGTAATGTTTTAAACATTTTTTGGTTGTTATGCCAACAACATACTTAAGCACTTTCAGTTTATGTAGCGCTGCTTGTCTCCATTATATTACCACTTATAACTTCTTGCTGTTGGACCAAACTGTGACAGGAAGGGTCCCTTAATAGAAATTCTGAGCAAATCATTTTGTCTCTCAGTCTTACGGAGTTCCTGTAAGTAGTCTTAAGTCTGTAGTACTAGCTAAAGCCTCTCTCACAGGAAACTGTGCTCACTGGAAGATCAACACAAAATGCAAGTATATGTATCACATTAGAAAACCTTGTTGAATTATTTTCACTGTTACTCTTTTCTCCCCTGTCTGATTCAGAGTCAGCGAAGGAAACAAAAACTTGTATTATGCCCACTCTGCTGAAAACACTCTCTCATCAAAAAGACTTCAGTTCAAATAAATGAAAAGCTTAATATCCTCTATCCCTATTCCTTTTCTGTCAAAAAACCTTGTCTTCCTTTCGGGTAAATACGGAATCTGTTGATAAAGACTGCAATCTTTCCATGATGTATACTTTTGCTTTTTTAATTATTTTCATCCTTATAGTAAGCATTTTCTCCCCATTTTGAATGTTTGTCAGCTGTACATGCATTTCAATTAGCAGTACCAGACGATTGGCAGGACAGACCTACCTCCTTATAGTTAGGTAAATCAGGAGTTCACTGTATTTTACAATCGCCAGCCTCAAATCTTTGGCTGTCAATGGTGACCTGCTGACTGGAAATTCAGCTTCATTGCATAAAAGACAATGCATGTGGTAGTAGGGCAACAACTGTCAGTTGTAGAAAGCTCAGTATGCCATGTTGTTCTACACAATTGTAACACTATCACTTGGAGCCATCGGATTAGGGCTGATAGCCAGAGTGCATGATGCTTGATGGTCAAAGTCAGTCAGCTTGGCTGTGCAGTTACTAGTGCAGGTTGTATACCTCACATCTGCCAGGTGCTGGTTCCATTGGGTACACGACAGATTGCCAGATTCACAGACATGTACTACTAGACATGATGAAACTTCCAGGTAGATACTACTGCCTTGTGAGGTTTTTAGGGTATGCATTGGTAACCATGAGAACCACGCGTTGCTGTTTAAATAGGACGGGTGTACAGATGAGGTTTTTTCTATGCAGTTTGGCTTTGATGCCCTGTCAATGTTTGACACATAGCCAGTCATGCAATGATCATTGCCACTACAGACAAGAACAGCAAAATATTTTTCACTGATGGATCACTCCAGATGATGTTCTCATTAGGGTTTGATGCAGCAGAGAACAGTGGACTCTATGGCATTAATTTCTTAATACCATACTTCTTGAACACCATCTTTTGTGATTTAGGGAACCATCAGTTATGGCTCTTGATCATTCCTGGTGTTTATTGAAGGAACAGAGAGCCCAGCAATATACACAGTTTTTTGTGGTCTCCTTTTATGCGGTTTTTTAAAAGCATTCTCAGCACTGTTTTACAGCACAACGATGCTTATGCTCAGCTCACATCATCCAGTAGGCTCCCCAAGGGGTCAGCGTTAGTTCTTAGCTAGCAAGGTCACCAGAATTGTCTCGTATCGAAATTATTTGGGATGTGGTGTGGTTGTGTATTCTCTGCTATCAACCCTTTATATAATGCAGAATGTTCTGTAAGTGCATAGAGCGAGGTGGCACGGTAGTTAACTTTCAGATTCACATTCAAGAGGATCTGTGTTCGAATCCCAGTCCGGCTGTCCTGATTTCTGTTTTCTATGGTGCCCCGAAATCACTCCAGGTGAATGTTGGGTAGGTTCCTTTCTGCAGGCTGTGGCAGCTTCTCTAAGCAACTTGCTCTGTCACTAATGACCTCGTTGCCAATGAGACATTAAGCCCTAGTACCCTAGTACGTACCTACGTTCTGTATATGCAGTTACATGAAGAATGGTGGAATGGAATGTATCCAGAGCTCATAACAGGTCACTTTTTCAACTAAAAGTCACTTTTTTAATGTAAGTCACTAAAAGTCCTCCCCCCCCCCCCCCCCCCCCCCCCACTTTATTTATTTTTTCAAACGTTCAACTAAGTCACTTATTCCTTGGTTTTGATTTTCATTTGTTTAAATAATTTTTAAAAATGTAATTCAGGTGTACATATCATTAGCTTTGATTTTATAGGTCTCAATAATTAGATTAATTTAAAATCCTACATTACTATTGAGTCCCTATGAAGCATATCTGAGGGTCCAGAATATGCTTCAGCCTATTTATAACCCAGGTTGTTGCAGCATTTTATTTTGCAGGTCTGTGGGGTATGAAATGCAGTCACCAGTATTGTAAGTTCTGTGTGTGTGTTTATGTGGATAAAATTTCATGCTATTCTAAAAGTGTTCTTGTTTTATGCACAGATGCTATTTTCTTTGTGTATGCAGTATTTGTTTGTGTGTTTGGATTGCAGTGTTATTTTTATTTTGATATATGTTTAGTGTGCCAACCAAGTGCATGCCTCTAACAGACTGACCTGTAAATATATATTAACAATATCACAATTTATCTCACAATAGTCTTTTCTTTCAGAATTGTGGTTGGCTTTCAAGACATAAGTTTCAGTACAGCACCTTGACTTTTATGCTTTTACTTTAACATTGGGGAAGTGCAATTTCAAGAAGGAGTGGCTTCTAAGAACATGTTAATGGTCATCTTTATTCAAGTTGGGTGAAGAAATTTAGTGACACTGAAGGATTTTGCATAGTTTGTGAAACAAAGATTAGTGTATTCAAAGGAATCCAAGGTTTGTTTCAACATGCTGTAACAAGTAGGCACATAGAAAATGCTCGAATTAAGCTAGAACCTCGTCAACTTCACCTTACTGCTATCAGCCGTAGTACTTCGTACATTCAACACAGAATCGGGGAGAAATTCTTGTGACATAACATCTCTTTCCTGTGTGAAACCAGTTTCATCTTGCCCTGGTGCTGCAACAAGAGCAGAAATAATTTGGATTTTGAAATCTTTAACCTCAGATTATTCGGCTTCTTCGTCTGATGGCATTACAGATAAATTTTGAGCAATGTTTCCTGGGGCAATTTCTGAGAATTTCTCTATGTCTGTAGGAAAAATTAAGTACCTGATAACAGATGGTATTGGACCTTATTTCAAAGAAAAGGTTGTTGATGATGTGCTGCAGTCACCTTGGTACACGATCCAGTATGATGAAACCACCAACAATGCCGGGGAAAAAGAGCTCCAATTAATGGTTCAATAATAGTTTAATTCCAGTAATCAGGTAGTCAAGTAATTTGGAGATGTTTTTCTTGGGCAAGGCAATGGGCGAAGATCTTGTCAAGCATATCAACTTAGCAGTTGACAATGCTCGACTACCCAGACAGTCATTGCCCATGATTGGATCAGATGGCCCAAATATAAATAAAAAAGTTCAATGCCTCATGAATGAAGATATAAAATCCATATGCAATAAGCAGCTCTTAAGACTTGGGTCATGTACAATTCATACTGTTTATAATGCTTTCCAGAAAGGCCTAGAAAAATTTGGACAGGATATCAGCGATTTGACCATTGAAATATAATATTATTTCAAAGATTGGCCCTTCAGATCGGAGGACTTTTCCCAGATCCAATCAAAACTGTCTCTACCAAAAGATAGGTTTGTGAAACACAATTAACTTCTAGGTGTCTGACAATGATAGACACTTGCAAAAGAGTTCTAGAGCAATGGGATGCTCTGATTGAATACTTCTTGGAGTTCATCCCTCAAAAGACGTCCAAGGAAATGTCATCTCACAAATACCAGTCTATAACCAAGTTTCTCAAAGATCCTACAGCAAAAGCTGAGATAAGATTTGTAATATCTAGTGCAAAGGTTTTCACAGTTATCACAGATATCACTCCAAATGAGCGAAATAGGCTAAAAAAAATTCTTCATTTTGTTAAGAAGGATGTTGTTTCTTTATTGAAAATTCCTGAGGAAAGTATTATTGCAGACAAGAACAACTTTGTACCAATTTTACAAGTTGAATGTGGACAGGAGATTAGTGAAATTGTGAAAAAATTTGACAAAGAAGCAAACATTAACTCGCAAGAAGAGTGCTCAAGATCACTAAATTGCTGCTTACAAACATATTGTCACTGTCACTCCTATCTCTAAGGATATTTTGAAGTATCTGATTTGCCTTCATCCTGATTATATTTCATCAAGTAACAGCAACATGTACATCACCAAATTGGAAAACCCCTTACCAATCAATGTTGATACTGAAGTACTTCTTGATGAATGGAAATTGTTGCAGGTTGGAGTAGAAATCTCACAACTGAAAAATCAACATATCGACCACTACTGGAGACAGTTTTTTCTCAAAATACCCAAGTGTAGCTACATTAGTAAAGGCATGCGTTCTCTTTAAGTCATGGCAGTGCAGATTTCAAGTGAGGTTTTTATTTATCTGGCTGTTTACTGGCAGAAGATTATGCTACAATGAGTTCAAGAACGCTAGATGCTAAATTGACCATCTTGTCATGTATGAAGAAATACAGGAACAAACCAGAGTTGGTACCCATAACTTTTGAGCTCCTCAAACAAGCAAGATGTACTGGTCATAATTATAAGACAATGTAGGAAATAAAAGGAAAGAAGGAGTTGAAAAAGAGAAAAAGAAACAGCTAGAAGAGGATGAGAAACTGGCTAATGAACAAGCAAAGAAGAAATTTAATGCAGAAAAAACTGGAATACAAATATGTAAAAGAATCTTGAAAAGAAAAAGAAAGAGAAAGTAGTGAAAAGGAAAGCTGAAGAAGAACTTTCGTCAGAAGCAGCTAAACGGATTAAAACTGCCATAGAACATAATGATATGGCCAAAGTACATGTAGCGCAAGGGATGCTTGAAGGATTGAAAAGGTGCGGAAAGACGTGGAAGAAGACAAGGAAGAGACTTAGAATATTCTAACTCAAATTGATAAATAGAAAACAAGCCTTATAACCCAATTCCTTGTGAAGAAAGAACAAGTAGAAAGTCATAACACTTAACACTTAGCATGAATAATTTTTGTATTTGTAAGTAATAATCTATTAGGTGCTATTCTATCACTCATCAGTCATAATCAGTAGTTATAATAGCCTACAAAATGCCCAACCCCATCTGGATTGGGGCTTAAGCATACAAGAAGTGAGACAGATGATTCAGGTGTTATAATCCAACCTGCTGGCGATGACACTATTTGTAAAATCAAAAGCCTGTATATGGCGTAAGTGTTTGTACATTGCATTTTTTTTATTTGCAGGTGTTAACAGTAGAGAATGTAATATAAATTTCCTCATAATTATGTGTACAATTTTGACAATCAGTTACAGGCAATTTCTCTGTGTGTTTTATATATATAAACTGTCACTGATTATATTCAATATTATTTTTTAAAAATTATTGTTATAAATAATATTGTTACCAAGAGAAAAAGTAGATGCATGCATTTCTCATGAATTGCAAATATTGCTTCAGACTAATTTTATTTGTTCTTTGTCACTTTGGCGTGTATGCAATATTTAGATTGTGCGTAAGTGGGGAAAAAAAATATTTTATGTTACAAATTTTAGGATGTGTAGAGGAAAAGCCACTGTTGGAAGGTGCTATTGGTCACTTTTTTTTTAGATTTTGGTCACTATTTGAACTATTTCAGATGTCATAGCCCATTATGAGCCCTGTGTGTCTCAAAATGCATATTGTGATAGTATGTCAAGAAAGGGGTCCAATCAGCATACTGAACATGTTTTTTTGTGGATCCCAAACAGGGTTTGCGTGTGCTATATAGATTATTGCAAGGCTTCATGATACACAGAATTATATGGAGATCTGGTTAAAAATTTTGTGACGTGGTTCCTTTTGCAATATAATAAAGCAAATGTAATTCAATTTATAATTTAAAGTAGTTATTAAGTGAGTTATGCATCCTTGTTAATCAGCATTTCAAATTATTTAATTTTAAAATATTAGAAACTTCTTGCAATGAAACAATGGATTCCAAAATAAAAGTAGTGTTTAATCTAATTGATATTACATCTGTCAAATTATGTGTGTGGTATCACCCCTTTCATTAAAAAATAGATGGTGCTCTATTGCTATTGTACAAACATTAAAAACCTTGGGCTATAAAATTTTTTTATGATTGATATAAATTATCATGTTGAAATTGAAGAAAAAAGTTGCCTTGGTGCAACACACTCAGGCATAGATTTCTTGAGAACATGCAATTAATTTTGAAAGGGTGTGGTTGAGTGCCTGCTGATGTGACCTGAGAGAAGACGGATGCCGCATCATTCTAGTTTCATAATTAAATAAAAAGATTTTGGTTACAAAAGTTTTACAAATGTCAAATATTTCATTGAATCACTTTTTTATTTCAGAACTTATGTTATCACAAACAGTCGTTAATTAATTTTGAATACAATATTTTGAAAATCATCTGTTTTCAAGGGCATACATTTTTCTTAAAAATTGTAGGTAATTTGTGATGTTTAGAGGTCCGTGAATTTTGCAAACTCTTTCAGTGACATGGGTCCACAGTGGTGTAGTGGTTACACTACTTGCCTTCCACCAAGGTGAACTGGATTCACTTCCCAGCTGGTCACTCCCAGATTTTTGTATGTGGGAATTGTACCAGACAATGCCACTGGTCGGTGGGTTTTCTTAGGTGTCTCCCATTTACCCCACCCTTGCATTCCTTGTTTCACCTTCATCGGCTCTCACGACCACGATGTTAAGAGCAATCTAAATCTCTCCTCTTTCAATGACATGATAGACTTAAGAACTTACAGTCATGTGTTACTTTCATGATTGAACTACAGTTGTTTGGATACGTCCTGCGAGGCTCAATAATAAACAGGAAGAAATGTAGTTCCTGTATCTTAGGAAGCAAGTAAAGTAGAAAAGAAGCCTCTCACTACAGCAGCAGCCAATGAGTAATGGTGCTTGGGCCACAATGGCCCAAGTATATAAACAACTGAAAAATCTAGGTTGCTCCCAAACAAATTTGCGAAGTTCATGTACCTCTAGTCATGTTATGTTTACTGTCCTAGTCTACATAAGAAGCATCTCACTAAATTTTATTCCTGGGGTTCAGGAAACTCTGTATAGTCTTTCTGCAATGGTTCAGTACTGCCGGAGGGTGTAGCAGTTTCCATGTCCAGCAGTGTGTGTAAACAACACACATGCAATTGTGTGTATAAAGCATTAAAGGTGAAATAAGTTAGTGCATACCATTAACATGAGGAGTAGTAGACTTTACAGGTTTAGTTTAACAGCACATATTTAAGATATTCGTTAAGAATTTGCTATAATGCTCTTCCATGTTTAGAACGAGATTCAGTGTAGTTGTTAGAACAGAATTCCTGCACCAAAACTAGCTTGAGCTCTTATTAATAACTAGGGGACCCTGTCCGTGACAGTGATTTTAGTATTGTCATGTGCCTAGAACAGTTACCATGTTAAAAAATGTGGTTATCATACAGAGACTGAAGAAAAAAAAAAATGAATACATGAACAGTCGTACACAGACTGGAAAAAAAAATTGTATGGACATACAAAATTATATTTAAATTAACTCAACGTATAAACCATACATTTAGAGAAAATGTTATCTTCATATCTCTATGCAATAATATCTCTATACATTAATACAAAACTTTCATAGGAAAAAGTAATTAAAAAATTAGTTTTTAGAGTAAAAATTCATGATTTCGTAAACAGATCTAGCTGAAATTTTAACTTGACCTGTATTTGACTCTGAGGATTTGCTCTGCAAAATTTGAAGAACTTCTGTTGAGTTTCAAGGGACTTGGAAGTATTAAAGACAGACAGACAGACAGACAGATTGTCTCATTAGGATTTTTTTAATGAAAGGCATCCATTTGGGATTTTATCATCTATTAATTATTTAATCAGAATGTACACACACACTCACATAGACTTGATGCCTGCAAGAAACCTTAGAATAATATTGTAATCGGGAGTGAACATCCTTAGCGATAACATCAAACATAAACAGATATACACATATACACACACATACATGTACAGATATAGATTGGTGGAGAGGGGGCAATAATTTTTTTAAACCCCCCGCCAATTCCTGCACCAACACTGGAAAAGTGTTGGATAAGGACAGAGAATGTTGAGACAGATTAATACTTCACATGAGTTACTTTCATGTTAAAATTTAATTTGTGATTTAAGTTATAAATTTGTTATGCACTTATTGTGCCATGGATTTGTGACTTAACAGTGTTTAGTTTTTTTAATGTTTTCTGAATGTGTTCCTAACGTGCTCAGTAGGATTATGATCGAGAAACTTGGTCTGCCAATCCAAATATATAATGTATTGTGCTTCCAGCATTTGGTTGGGTAAGCAGCAAAATGCCTCTCAGTCTTTCCCACCACAGAGGTGGACAAAATTCCTAGCATGGAAAAATTTCCCCAGAACATAAAAATTTAGGTCAAAATTTCCCCAAAAATATAAAAACATATTTTTATAACAAATTGTTTATGGTGTAGATGAACGTAACACTTTAATACATTACAATTTACAATAAATAGTTGCACATGCACATTTTGCAATTTAGGTAATTTAGATATGAGATATTGGCATAAAAAAATTGTTACCCCTGAAACATGTTAAGAAATTTGTCAAAATACAGTACATTTTAATGTTTTAATTCTATTTATAAAAATAAAATAATAATAATTAAAAAAAAAAGGAACAAATGAATAGCTTTTCACTCATGCAATAATTTGTTCACTTATGTTCATAAACAAAAGTATTTTGGGAAGTTGATGGAAATCTGTGCTAAAGTCAATGTCACACTATGTACTATTTGATGCTTTAAGTAAACATACAAAATAATCTTAAATTAATTTCACAAATTCTTCAAAATCAGCAAATAACAGCAGTACTCAAAAATACTTTAGTAGTATATTTTTAATTTTAAGTCAGGGCAACTTAAACAATTAATATTACGTTATATTTTCCTATAGTAATACCTTGAGGATCAAATTCTCTTCCAATATATTTTAATAACAAATCTGTAAAAAAACATAAAAATCATTCAATTCCGAAATAATGCATGAAACCGCAAATTTAAAGAAACTCATAATTTAATAAAGAAACTTACCTTATAATACGTTAATAATAACAAAAACCGAACTTCAGAAAATTCCCTGATCCTTACGCTCCCACTACTAACAACTTAGAACCTACCCAGGCCGCATTTAGCATGGGAATGGCAAGTTCCATGGCATTGCCTTGTAGGTTTAGGTGCTGCCGCATGTGAGGGTTCTTATCCCCGGACACATCCGGGTTCCAGCTGTAGATGATTATTTCTTACAGCGCCTATCACTATCATGCCTGTCACAGTGGGGTGGGAAGGCATCTCTCTCTCTCTCTCTCTGCCTTTCACAACCTGTAGATTAATATCTCTGAGCAGGGTAGCTTTTCCCACCACCCTTCATCATTGTTAAGTGCCAGTCTGTCAGGTTAGTTCTTAGAATAAGAATGGAAGGCATCGGCCCAGCACTAAAGATTTTTCCAGGCTTAAAATATTTCCCATGAATCTGGTTCGCACATTTTGTCCACCTCTGCCCCACCATTTCTTATGTTCACTCTCTTCCAACATCTTTCACTTTTCGTACTCTCACACAGCTGTCCATTATTCGTAATCATTTGCATTATAGCGTGTGCTAATAAAAAAAATTAACACATCTGAAATAAAAGCTTGGCCACCAAGGCCTCCATCGCTCTGTATTGGACGTGGTGTAGAAACAGAGTATGTGTTGTAAAAACTACCTTTTTTTTAAAGATGAGCATCTGTTTTAGCAGTTGATTAGCTCCTTTCTCTTATACATATAAATGGCTACTTATATTTGTATCCCACTTGTGCAAAAAAATTTTTCCAGGTAACCTCCTCCTTTTAACTTTTCTTTAAATGTGTGTACTTCTTTTTTAATATTTTGTCTATTGCTGTGTGCACAAATTCATTCATTATTATTTGCAGGGGTCATTATCGTACACATTAACTCATTTTAAGTATGGTTGTGCAAATGTGACTTTATTTCTGACGAAACAAAAACGAAAGACGTGTTATGAACTTTCATGCAACTGAAATAAAAATTAAAAAATAACGAAATATTAATGTATTTCATAGCTTGTAGCTAGTTATTCATCATAACAAATTTGTTGCAAAATCAAACTTAAAAATCTAGTACATATATGGAGTGTATTTACCACAGGGGATCTTCCATACATTTCAATTTTTGATTTATGTATTTATTTCAGCTATATAATAATGAAAATGAACAAGATGATTTACAGGCAAAAATCTTCTTTGCTGGTGCACTAAACGAACATTCATTTAACACACAAAAAATAATTGCAATTGAGAATTTTCGTTTTGTTACAACCTTCGATGACCAAATTTTTTACTGAAATGAAAATGAAAGTTGTCATTTTTCATTTTTGTATCGGTGTACCGAATATTCGCACAACCTTAGTTTTCATTACCTATCCATTTCCCTACAAGCTGATATAGTTCTTTAAATGGGTACAATAGAACCCTGTTTATAGTGAATCTGATGGGAACACATTGTGTTCAGTATAGAGAGGAATCATTATATGTACCTGAGAAAACATTTTATAGCTGAAATATATATTCACAAAGGAAACTGAAATACACCTAATTTTAGTCTTGGGTGATTATTTTAGATATATTTTAATAAAAATTACGTAGTGGATTTTGAAAAAAAAATTTTCTGTTCTTAGTCAACTAAACAAACATTTGATAAGCAATAAAATATTTGTTGAACTCAATATTTTTGGTTTTGTTAAGACTTTCAGTAACCAGTTTTCTTATAAAAAGCAGAAATTAAAGTTAAGATTTTTTGCTATTGTTTTGCCTTACTGGATATTTGCACAACCCTAGCCAGTGAAATAGTGTAATCTAGTGAGTGTTGGTGCCAGAGTCGGTGTGGGAGCCGCCGGAAGAGGGCTACGTGAGCATGGTTCAGCAGAAGGCAGAGGAAAAGCAGCAGCGAAAGCAGCAGGCAGCAGAGGCTCGCAGGGTGAAGGTGGAGGAGGAGCGGAAAGTCAAGGAGCAGGCGGAGGAGGACAGGGCACGGCAGGAGCGGGAGAAGATGAAGAGCCGCAGGAAGGTGGAGGAGAAACCGGAGGAGCCAGACCAGACTCTGGATGCATCTGCTGTGGTGATGGGCCCTGCACCCAGGGTGGACCCGTATGGGGGCTGGACACTTATTGACAACAGGTAATGCAGGCTCTCCAGCAGTTCTGCTCTTGCTCATTGCTTCAGCTGGTTCACAGTTCATTACATGCTTTTTGAGTCAAACTTTAAAAAGATTCCCTCTCAATAAATGCATACAGTGTTTCAGCATATTCACTGAGTGGCACATCTACAATAATGTTGGTTATCAATACAGAAATATATTTTTTGCTATTATTATCTTAATAAAAGTCTAATTTATGCATTTTTTCTCCACTGAAATGGGTTCAGTTTAGTTTTTCACTCAGTTAAAATGAGGTGCAGCAGTGTATTTATATGCCTAACAGTTTTACAAAGTCTCTTCATTGGCACTTGTGTATTAAGTCCAAACCAATATAAATTTTTATGCATGGTGACAGGATACACATTGGTCAGAAAGAAGTAACTGAAAACTGCTTTCAAAAGTGCTCACTTAAATATGAAGCATAGTGCCTAAACTGGGTGGGTTCTGGGTCAGAGGGAGACGTCTGTTTTTTACCCTTTAGTAGCTGGAAAGCTGGGCATTCTGTTGATTGGGTTCCCAGTTTCTAGTAAGGTAGGACAGTCCTTGCCCAGGAGGTGTGTCCTGGAGGGTATCTCATTGCCAACATGATTTCACCTTCACCTGTTTTTGAATCAGCTGATAAAGACTTCTGTACATGGGACATCGTTGATTCAGTTTACGACATGTTGCTACATAGTAGTTGTCATAAACGTCCACACTTTAAGATGCTGTTGCCCACAGCCCTAGCAGCAACAGTTGATAACGGGGAGGTGTCCTTAAGCCTGATTTACACATGTTTAGTAGTTAGCTTGACCAGTGGGTCAGTAAATCAACCATTCTAGTTTGCCACTGGAATCCAGTTGATAAACTCCTTTAGTAGCTGGCCAGGGTTATTTAGGCTGTTCTTGGTAAAGTGAGCACTTTTGAAAGCCCTCTCATTTGGAATAATAGTCAATAAAATATTTTATATTAGCCATAGATGTTAAAATTTGAGTGCGGTGGAAATTAAATACTTTATTTATTACTTCATGGCAATGTTTTTTTAAAAACGATGGTTAAAGGATACAAAATGACTAAATGGCAAAAGTAACTAGGATGTCAAAAGTGCTCACTTTATCATGAACAGCCTATAGCTGTTTGTAGGTCAATAACTGACTCCTCCAATTGGATCAGCTACCACCTTTCTAGCAACTCACATTGTTAGTTCTAAAGTGCAATGTTTTCATAGGCTGCATTTTGAGTTTCTCTGTTCTTATATTCCAAAATGAATAATTCCACAAAACCTTGTTAGCTTGATATAGACAAACAAATCTTGACACTGTTCTTCATTCCAATAATGTAATATAGCTAAAAGAACTTCTATTATTAGTGCACTTGAAGTCATATGTGTTCACTGGCAGGATAATTAGTGTCCATCAACTACTGGCATAGGTGCATGTTTACATGATTTGTGTGGCTCATAGATACAAGAATTAGTGTTTTGTGGGAAGGCCAGTGTGCCAGTAAAACAAACCATTTTTATATTAGCTCATTCTTCCAGTTACTGGAATGCTGGTTGTATTTCACCCATATGAGTCACTTGCTCTACCTGTTTACATGAAAAATGTCAACTGCATAGATACCAGTTAGTGGCCAGATCAACTCAACCACTTTGGGTGAGCTATTTAACACATAAACCGGGCATAAGCTAGTCAGTTATCCTTTGCCAGCTGGCCACACAAGTACAGCTAGCTGTTTGCATCAACCGAACTTGGAGCAGTTGTTATTGTCAGTTTTGCAATAACATAAGTACTATGCTTCACACCAGCATTCTATGGTATTTCTTCTGAGCTCTAAACCTACCACCATGGAACAAGCCAACAGAAACGTATGCGGTTTTACTAATTAGGATCTTGCCTCTCAGGAAATTTAGTAGAGTAGAAACTCAAATATGTCTCTTTTTTAAATAAGAAAATGGTCCAAGTGTTGTGATTCTAAATCCTGTAATGAGGAGTAAACTTCCACTTCTTCCATATTTATGAGATTCTAAGCTGCACATTTTTTCTGAAAATATTTTTGAAAAATAAAGGTGCTGCTTAGAATAAAGTATGTACATACCATCAATTTTTGTCCTGAAAACAACTTTTAGTGCAACTGTAATATTTGTTTCAATAATTATTTTTAGTTGTTATGGTTGTGTTGTTCATTGTATACATCTAAATAAATGAAAATCTTCATTATAATAGCTGCCATTGGTGAAGTGTGTCGCTCCATAGCGAGGTTGAGATTATGGTGCTCACCAGGGGCCGTCCACACCTGGGCACAATGATCACAAGTCCCCGTAATGAAGTGGCTCTCATCACTAAACACCACACATCGCCAGTGTGTGGTATTCCACATTGCTCTGGCCTGGAACCACTGCAAATGCAGTGGTGCCAGGCCAGAGCGTGGTTGGGCATTTCCAACTCATACTCGCTGTTGCAGAGTATATGCGTGGAACTGTAGGCCTGACTATTGCTGGACCACACCCCGACAGTAGTAGGAAGACCCACCATGCTAGGTTTTGTGCCAAGGTGCATAACTGTAGGGGCACAGGGTTTGTGCTGTCAACTGCTGTTTGGTTATACACTTAGGGCACTGTCAACTGCTTGCTCCGGCTAGGAGTATGTTCAGTGTCATTGCTACCTCTATGGCATTAGGAGAGAGGCACAGAGCTAGGAGGGAGGAGAAAAAGGAGAAGTTCCATGCTGCTGAGCAGGTGTGCACTACTATCCCCTGTGCACTTCGTAGAGATGCCCCACGGGAATGAGCTCAGACTGCCCGTCACCTGGAGAGGCCTTCTTGTTCAGCTAGCACCGCTGTTTATTTTCCCTATGCACACTAGACTTGGCATCGAGAGTCATCCTGTAGTTTGTGCCTTGGTCACTGGGAGCGACACCAGGTTGGGCATTTTGAACTCATACTCTGTTGTTGCAGCGTTATTTGCAGCACATTAGGGGGCAACAACTGGGATTAGTACACCAATGTTTGAATTTCTATTTTTTTTTTGGCAATTATTTTAACTTATAATGATTTTTAATGGTTTGTGTTACTTTGAAAAGTTTGAAGCAATTTTCTGAGATTTTCTTATTAATTTCCTTGTATTTTCCAAACATTTTTAGAGGATTTTCAAAGATTTTAAGGAATTTTTGAAGATTTCCTTTCAATTTTAGAAAATTATTTAGTGATTATTTTTGATTTCGTAAGATTTTAAGTTTTTTCCTAAGATTTCCAGCACTTTCAAAGATTTTCTTGCAATTGTCAGTGGTTTTCTTGTGATTGTCAAAAGGTTTTCTTGCAATTGTCAAAGGTTTTCTTGCAATTTTCAAAGATTTTTTTGTAATTCTCAGACATTTTGTTGCAACCTGTGAAGAGTTTTGGATGTGCAAAAATAATATTGGCAACTTGAAATTTTTTTGTCACTGCTGAACATTTATTTGAATCTTAAGGTTTTTGTGTTTAAAAGATTTCTCAAATTTTAAGGATTTTCTATACTTAAGTACAAGTTTCTTAAATTTTCAGTGATTTTTCACGAATTTCCTTGAGTTTTAAAAGTCTTCTGAAGTTTTTCCATGATTTCCCTTAATTCTGAATTTTTTTTTCAAGCGTTAACTGGACTCTTTTGCAGAGCCCTTGGAACACAGCAGCTCCTTCTTGTAGGTCAAGAGGTAGTCCTTGCAATTTGTCATTGTTCAGCGCATAATTGGCAGAAATTATGCTTTGATTTTGCACTTTTTTTGGGATGGGACAATACCACATTTTGCTGATTCTAGCGATACCGATTTCTAAACATTGAGAATTGGGAATTCTGATGTGCTCATCAAAACTGGTATCAACATCGTTGTAATCTGCAACATCAGCAGCTGAGAACGGTAAAGCCATGACACTAGTTACTCATCCCCTTGGGGTTAGACTGTCAGTCTGGGGTTTGCTCTTTCCATCACGCTCCTGGTGCCGGAAGGAGTATTTCCTCAGTTCTGAGAGGAGTGACCCTTCAGGGGAACTCACCCACGTATAGAGACAACCAACCAGAGTGAAACCTGACTCTCAGCATCCTCCGCACTCCTGATCCAGGTGCTGAGATAGATGGCGACCTTGGCCTGATGATTGCAGTACGTGGAAGTACACCTGAATAGGACTACCACGTTACCTGCTCCACCGCCACGAGTCTGGTTTTAGTGATTCTTTCCTCATGCTCATCTCCCGCCGAAGTGGCATCCGTAAGAGGACTAATAGGGCAGATACTACAAGTACCAGCAGGAGCTTAGCCACCTCCCAGCTGAACTCGCACACTTCAGTCCCCGGGAGAGAGCTCAAGCTATCCACCACCTAGAGAGACCAGCATCACCAGAACCTGCACCAGAACTCTTCACACCACCCACCAAACTTGACGGAGTAATTCATCCCGTATTCATAGCATACCTGAGTGGCCAAGAAACTTTGTACGGAACAGCTAACCCGTGGTTTGGGGGATCCTGATCACAGAATCTACCCCTGCGACAGTCAGCATTCGTGATCACCTTCCTGCCTGCACACCAAGCTCCAGAGCCAGCCCTAGCGCTCCTCCGTCCGGACCACCACAGGTCCAGCAACCATCTCCGGTTGCCCGTAGCCCAGATATCTCCGTGAGAGTGGTCCCACCTAAACGAAAGATTGTACTAGCTGTCCGAAATTCCGTGCCCTGCCAGAGAGCCACACGGCCAGTCCTGTATACTGGCCGGGCTCCAGTTCCACTCAGCGACCAGAGATCCACTCTCACCCTGGATGTGTGTGCCCTCGTACCCACCAAAACACTTGGGCTTGACGTACTTCCTTTGCTCATAGGACATCACACGTCAAATTTATGAATAATTTTCCTTCGAACTTCAAATATCTTAAGCAAAAATGGTGAATAATTTACATTCCTGTTTTGAGTGGTTGTGAAGCTGTGCTGACTCGCTCGAATCTGCTTCTGCCAAATTGAAAAACATAAACATTGCCTTATTCTTCAGTATAAATAATTGAAGTGATGGGACATCACTTCGCCCACATAAACACACACCAATCTTCCACCTTTAACAACAGGCTCACCAACCAGGCTTATTTTATCCAGGACAGCTACAACTGTGTGACTGAAGACCTCATCTACCAGCTACAGTGCTTTCACTGCAATGCATAGTACATTGGTCTTACTACCATCAACACTCGGACAGAGAATGAATGGCCATAGAGCAAACACCAAATAGTCTATAGTTGGGTTGGATGTGAATTTACAGGAGAAGCCAATTGCAGCACCGCAACATCTCACAACCAGAACCTTGACTCCTGTTACACAGCCAGAGTGGTGATGGCAGAGCCCTATCACCTTATAACAATAATGGTGCAGAAGTGCAATGCTAAGAACTAGCCTATCAATATATCACCAAATCCAGACAGACACCTGTCCACTAGGTTCACTGTTTGCCAACCACCGTTTGACACACTGAAGTGTACCACTCACCACCCCAGCCAAGAAACGTCGCGCAACCGTGCATCCACGTGGAAAATGTGTTCATCCAACTTCTGTGTGTGAGTGTGTATCTATAGATGAGTACTGCCATGTGAGTACTTGTGTTTTCTACTTCTTTTTAAAGTGTAATTATTGCAGTTATGTGTGTGCTTTCATGTCTATTAACCAGTCCTAAAAACAAAAGCAAGTAATATGCTTACTGAGGGGTGATAAATAATTATCATAGTTTTACAAAATTTCTATGATAATGGAAGATAGTACCCAGGGTGCATGCAAGTCTGCACAGGGAATTGAACAAGTAATACAATAAATCTTTTACGTGAAATAAGAATACCATGTACTGGTTATGCTGGGAAAATGTTTTCCTGGCAAGTGCCAACAATAATTTTTAAGTATGCCAACAAACTAAGTCATTTTGTTACAGCCTAAATAATATATTGAGAAAATGCAAGTTACCGGACATAACTAAGTGGAATGGAAAGAGTTTGGGTGGCTTTTAACATCTTTAGAGCAGATGGGTGAAGTGAGATAAGTATAGAGCAGCACCGGGTTGCAGGGACAGGGGAAACAAAAGATCCTGAGTAAACCCGCAGACCAGTTGTATCATCTGGCACAATTTCCTACGTGTGAAAATCCGGGAGTGACCTCACTGGGAATTAAACCCGGTTCGCCTTGATGAAGGTGAGCGCTCCAGTTACTGCACCCCAACATAACTAAGGATTAACCATACAAGGTGTATTTCATTAATGAATTTGATGCACTTCATAGTTACTCTAGCAGACTAATTTTACTATAAATTGGCATAATCGTACCAAAAATATGACTTAGTACACTAGTGGTTGCTGAAAATAATTCTTTCTTGCCAAGTGTGTTGGGACTCTGTTAAGAGTTTTCAATATATAATACTTAAGCTTAATATTTCAAATGATATTTACCAGCATGGTGGATAAAAGAGGTTTTCGATAAGTGTAATTATATAGTGTTATTATTAATGCAAATAATAAGTGCCAGCATTCCAAGTTGGGTTCAAATTGGTTTCATGGTTTCAGAGCAAATGAATATAAAACAAAAGTTTAAAAAGGCTGCATTTTGAAAATAAGCTTCTTTTATATTCAAAATATTTAATTTTAGGTGGACTGTAATAATACTAGTTATATGAAAAGTTTGTGACAATTTGTTTTGGTAGTTCACGAGATGTAACTGTTGTATCTTTTTCAAAATGGCCACCCGAAAGGGCAAGTAATTAGTGTTTTTATCACTTACAATAGCAGTTGCCAAAGTGCAATGTATGGTTGAAATAATTAAAAGGGTTTATTATCTACGGCACACCAAAATAAAATATTTATACTTCCGCAGACGGCCACCATTTTAAAAGTAAGTTCCTCTATATTAAAATCATATGGCTTGGATTACATACAATCACACTGTTTGTGTGTGATATCTGTGTGAATTGGTTTAGTAGTTCTTGAGATGTACTGTAAAGGGTTTTTTTCTTTCCAGTTTGAACAGTTGTTTTATAAATGGCTTTACCAAAGATACTGTTATTTTCATTTAGCATATTTTATACCCGCCGTAGCCACTGCCAGTTTACCAAATTTTGTTTAATGGTTGTCTAATGGTTCGACCGTTCCAGCTTACTAACATAAAATATTCTTAAAATTGCCATTTGAAAATGTGTCTAATTTTCTCTAATTGTGTACTTATCAGGTTAGGTGACCTACCATAAAATCTATTTATATGTCAAAATTGGCGGAAACCAGTTAATAAAGACATGTTGTAACATAATTAATGCTACCTTAAGGTATTCTTACATTGTTGCTTCCTCAGAAGCACACGTAATGGGCGCTGGGATCACATTTTTGCCTTAGTAAGGCAATAGTAAATGGTTTGTGCACTCACAAGAGCACACCTGGCACACAATCCACCGATCCTTGAGATAGTGGGTCTCATATTTGCTCCACCCCCCCCCCCCCCATCCTCAACGTGCATGGTATCACAGACCAACTCACCAAGCCTCGGGGCGAGGCTTGTGGCGCTTCATGGCAGTTACACATAGAAATTTCCTATCACTGAAAACTGAGAATTTTGTACCAAAATGGACGGTGGTTTTTAATTTACACATGCTTATGAATGAACACTAACCTGCGTATACTTTGAGTGCCGGACGATCTGCGGAGTGTCTTTGTTACAACAAAGTGTAGACCATCGCGGCAAAAAGTGTCTGTCTTCCAGCTCATCTCACTAATGACTGAAGACTGGTGCTGTTGCCGCTTGGGGCGCCCTGGTGGCACGCTTCGTCATGGTGCGGTGAGACACTTGGCCAGAACTTGTGACATCAGGTCCTCCACAAGTGCGGTTTGCGACGACTTTTTGATCTTTGAAGAATATATTAGAATGTTCTGTGTTTGCCTCATTGATTGTTCCATTGGGTTACCCCTGTATGGGGATAATGCTAATATTCCACTGTATATAGTCTTGGGGCTAGCTCAGTCGAGGAGAAAGATCAGCCCTGGGAACTTTTGACTACAGACAAATAATCTTATATATATTTCAGGATAAGGACCTGACGTTACTCTCACTGCCCTGCTCGGGTGGCAGACCAATGCTGCTCACTGTGCATCAGCCACGAATGGCCATGCATGTCGTGCACGGTTCCATGTGCTGTTCATGCAGAATGGGTTAAGTGACCAGCTCGCCAAGAGAGAACCAGTGTGTCTGTTGTTTAAATGGTCAAGTGTTGTTATCCCCAAAAGCAGAGCCTAAAGTAAATACGTGGTGTTGTTATCTCCCGTTTGCTTCCCTCAGTGCTCCGTAATTAAAGAGTGCTTTGGCCACGTGGCCTACGTAGTGAAAGAGACCTACATTTGGAGACACTCTAAATTCAATGCATAATTTTTGAGGGTGAATGCTATGTTCCTTTTATTTTTAAAGGGGTGTATTTGTTTTTTCAGTTTCCAGTAACTTAAACAGTAAATGATCTTGGCAGTTCCGGCAGCCGCCATGCCAAGAGCCCAAACTCAAATTCCTAGAGCTTTCAGTATGCGACACCCTTCTCAAAGGGCCTGGCAGGGGACGTATACACAGCCCAGAAATACAAGTAAACAAACTATTTAAAAAACAAATGTATAAGACAGAGCAACGTAGTGTAAGGATTTCTTGCAAAACCACACATGAATTCTCTCATGACATTTCATATTTTATTTAGTATAAAATACAAATTGATTCATTTGAATAATATCCAGGAGAAAATACAACAATTCGAGATGTTGACATATTAACGCCTATTCGTATTATTTTGGGCTAGCAAATTGAACTTGCATTAATTATTTTATATTTTATGAATTACGATATTGAAGAAAAGTAGATTTTTAACATTTATAAAAATTCCAAAGTTAATGGGATAAGTAATCACCCATAACATAAACAGTAGTAAACATATATTATACATTTTATATATGATTAAACTATCAGGCTAAATACATTTACTAAGAAAGTCAACTTTCTCATGAAAGTTTCTATCACTCCAAATTAGTTTCTCACAAAATGGCTGAGTTACTAAAAAAATCTTTTGAATTTTCAATAAATTGTGTTTGATCACAAAATGGTTGTTACTTTATGCATTAAAAGCTTGTACAAAATTTCTAACAGCCAGTTACCAAGAAATGTTATCTTTAAATAAATTAATACATGCCCTATCTTTATGGATGGACATAGCCACCATCTTGCCTGTTTTCAGATCTGAAGGGTCAATCTGGTTATCTGGAATTACTTAACTTGGGGGAAAAGTCCAGGAGGAAAGTCGGTCTCTGGTGCTACCGACCACCTCCCAATGTTTTATACTCTAGGATCAGGCAGTTGCCCCTACTCCACAACACCAAGATTTGAATCTGGCCAATCACGGCCCCGAAGAACATTCGATACTAGTCTTGACTGGTGCCAATCTCCTTCCACGTGGGCCAACATCCGGTGAACACATCATCAGTGGCGCCACTTCGCCGCATGGCTGCAGCTCGAAGCTGCAACGTGCGCGAGCTCGCCAGTATAGCCTTGGCGCTGCCTGTGGCCGGAGGCTACGTTGCATCATGGAGTGAAGTGTTGACAGTCGTAAAGTCCCTTGTCGTAACAAGGGTAAGTACAGCAGAACATCCAGAAAATACAGGTTGGTGTTACATTTGCGAGTAGGAATGTAGTTTTAAGTTTTAATAATGTCTTTCATGTTAAGAACGTATTTTCTGTTGGGTCGTAGATCACAGTATTTTTCCGTTGCTTCATAGTCAAATGATATGTTGAGCGGACAAAGGCGGGTATGGAGACACTTGTCTCAACTAAATTAATGTTTTAATTTATTGAAGTGTAATTGAAGGGTTCTGAGTATGTCAAATGTCTTGTGTAGTTTTTATATGATTTTCCATTTATTTTGCAAGCGTGTTCAGGTTTTTTCTAAGTATTTATAATCTCCCCGACACGCATAGCAACAAAGACACTGAACATTAAAAATAATTAGTAACATGTCGGAATTACTATCCTAATTCCTCTGAGTGTTCTGCTGCTTTGTATTGTATTCTACATGTACTTGTTTGTAAGATATGTGTAATTCCTTTTTATGTCATGGAGCTGGCGAGAGATTTTCGCTTTGTAACGGCATCTCCACGCCAACCTCCTCAGTCTATTTCGGCGGGCCTAGGAGAGTGCATGCGTTCCACGTCGCTGGGGGACATCATCGTGGTTGTCTGATCAGTAACAACAGTAGTGTCTTTTATCAGGAACATTAAATTTAATTCTTTTCTCACCCGTGCATGTACTCTCATCTCCGTAGACTCGTGATCTCAAAGATTTTATTGCTCTACTTGTTCACGCGCTAACCAGTGTTTTTCATAGTGTCGAGATGGCGGGCCTTGTACACCATGCACGCGTTATTCGAGGTACGTCATTTAATTGATTGTATATGTGCTGTCTCTTTCAATCAATATATGTTGATGCGTGCCCCTCTTGGGTTTTGTTGGGGAAGAGGTTACTACGCTAACCACCCTCTCGGTTTCATCGAAAGAGAGGGGAATAAAACCCCAGAGTGAGGCGAATTGATATGGATTCCCTCTCCCAGGGAATTCAACCTTCCTCACGCCCAGGGTTGCCAAAAGGCGGGACGCCAGTGGTCCCAGGTGTGTGAATGGTAGCTAAAACGGTGATTACATGAGGATGATGGTGGCGGTGGATGATCAGGCCGGGGCTATGGGGGCTATCCGCAGCGGCCTCGTTGGTCGGTGTGCCGGAATATAGTTGGCCGGGGGTTGGCTTCCACGTGGTTTGGGGCGACCTTCGGTGGGAGTCTAACTCAGATGGTTTTCCCCTATGCCAACTTAATTTCGCAGCAGTTTGGCAGGTCCATTGTGGGCGGGTGTCAAACCCTTACTAATTTGCCTGAAGCTAGCTTTATGATACTTGAGCTGGATGGATCCACCTGAATTGGGGTTACCTGGGAGGAGTTCATTGCACCACACAACTGGTTATCGATGTGATAAATTATTGCACACAAGTAATTACACTCAATTAAAACCACAAAATAATTGAAAGGGAAACTATTACTAAAATTACGGTACACGAGACAGGGTTTTAAAATTCTCGTAATATCTATTATGGCTGAATGGAAAAGCGGAAAGTCCCGGCTGCCTGATACAATCTAAATTATCTAAAATATTAATTATGATAGTTACGAGCTGAAACAGGTGAAGGTGACCCTGGTAATAATGAAATAATAAAAATTGAAAAATTCTAAGATATACGCAGTTCACTGCGTATTGCTATAGATTAGGGGCTGTCCAGGGGAATGCTAAGATTGTGACGACCTGCTACTGTGGGAGTCAAAGGAAGTTGACTGAGGCAAACGGGTAGTGGGTACAGGAAGTCGGATTACCTCGTGGAGCCTTTTGGTCAGCTGGTGTGGACGAGCCTTCGCAAGCTGGTGGACTGGAGAGGGTGCTGCCTTCACAAGCAGCAGATTGGAGTTTGAAGCTATGTTGCAGGCTGAGGAGAGGAGAGAGACTCTTTGCAGACTTGGGAGAGCTCGTGAACCTCTTCGGCCGGCGAGCCTGGCGGCTGCTGGAATGTGGTGCTGGACTTCCTTATATACTGGAATATCCCTTGATCAGTGATCCTTTGGGGTGCAAGGGTTAGAATAGCATTCGAGTACAGGGGTACGTTTATCAGAGTTGCTGGTGCGCCACTCATTCCTTATCTCCCCGCTTGGAGGTGACGACAATTTAAAATACCTCGTCCTGAGGCTGGCGGATTGTGACGTCACAAGGTCACAGGGATGCTGCCATCTCAGGGGTTTGTTGGAACTTCTTCGGTGGCTAACTGAAGGTAGTGGATTATCAAAAATAATTAATTTAGTCATGGGGGTGGTTCTTGTGTGCGGGATTCCCAGCAGGCGATGCATTATTTAATTGAGCATGTTAATTACTCTTACATTTGTAGATGTCCAATGCTTGGAGTCTCCTTGCTCGATACGTGTAATCAAATCTGCCACTGTTAATGACTTGCCCCGAGTGCGGGTCACTTGTAGATGGGGCGAAGTCGCCCGTAGAGAGCGTATGTGCACTGCGCAGCATGTTGGCATGTGTCAATCAGCCACCCCTCGAAGCGACAAAGACCTATCTTGAAGAATCCACTAGTACTTCAAGCGTGGGAGGCGGCTGCCTCAATAGTATACGGTCAGTTGCAGTTATAGACTAGCGCCTCTTCTGTGCACACGCTCCCTTGGTTGGAGTTCTCTGGGTTACGTGCCATCTGGTTACTATCAGTGTGAGTAAATGGCCTCTTCCCTCTTCCTCTTTGCTCTCTCCCTCTCTCAGTTGTGTAGCGGCTGGGACATTGACACGGTGCGTGATACCATCTGCTTCTCAGCGCAGTCGTAGCCTTCTGCGACGCATTTATTCACTCGTGTTTCTTACCAAGGGAGGAAGAGCTTTGGAAAGGAAAAGTTGCGGGAACAAGTTGTTTGTTTCGAACCTAGGCCTTCATAGTTCGTGGGCAGTTTACGTACCAGTGAAAGAAAAAATAATATCCGTAAACATCGGGTTGTATAAATGTAGCTTGCACAAAATATTTTAAAGTTATTACGTTTTTACTTCTGTCCTCGAGAAATAAAAAGGTATAGCTAACGGATGAAAACAGGATTTAATCCTGCTCGTGGAGGATTACTGGCGAAGAATGGTTTACTGTGGCTCCTGTGGGACAAAGTTAACTGGTCTGATTCCAGCAAGTGCTGTCGCACAGTAACCAATTTATGTGTAGAAAAAGGTTGTGAGTTTTAAGAAAAGAATTCATACACATCCTACTCTAACTCCAGGGTGCTTTCCTACAAGTAATAGGTTGATAGAGCATATAAGGTACCCTTCAAACAAACACATGTTATAGCGCTGCCACTCAAGATTAATAAAATGCGTATGATTTGTACGAAAGAAAAGCTTAAAGATAGTGCATCAATTTGCTGTTACAAGGGCACTCTTATACTAGGTTAACATGGTTCATCACTACTTCGTTAAACGTGGGTTAACACAGTTAAGTTAGCTTACGTTCTAAATACATGATTCCTTTGTATAGTGGGAGATTAAGAGTGATTACTTGGGTTGCTTGACGCATTGATTCTTACAAACTAGGATACAGGGTATACACACGTAGTTATTTAAGTTTTGTTATTCTGCGCTTGGTAGGGGTTATGTAACGAGTAGGCATGTGCCTCCTTACTGAGTTACATATAGTTTACGCTCAGCTGCGTGAGCTTGGCATGGTGTAGCGTAATACTATTGGGCGCTTGCCTCTTCACTATTGTGAACATTTTTTGTTTCATGCGCATAGGGGTGAGCTACCGTTGCAAACAATAAGTAGGGTTACATAGTACATTTTCTATACTAATTATTATGTTTCATACGTAAGTGGAGGTTTCCTTTGTACCTTGGCTTAACTAATCTAACCTGCTAAATTACAAAATTTCTCTCGTTTGAGGTTATGTTGGGGCTACAATAAAATACTCTTATTAACTAATGCTACTTGTGTACATAGTTAGAAGGTTTCACTCTACTTCAAATAGACTAAGTCTAAACTACGACATTCTCACTATCCTCCTATTGAGGTTACTTTCTAGTTCTTAGGCCTATCAGGTACAAGACGTGAGTTTACTCTTTCTACAATACTTTGGGGTATGCGTAACTAATCATGGTTAATTAACGCAAATTAGCAGTCTCTCTGGCTGGGGGACGAGAATAGATTTCTCGTGGCTGTAGCATGCTGGGTTATCTGCCTCATGCAGAGTAGATAAGCTTATATAAGCTGTACTGGCGGCAGTTACAAATTACACAGGGTGAGAATAGATTCCTCCAGGTTGACATACTTCTCACAACACAACAATAGATCTAATGCATTTAGGGATCACACTACAGTTTACATTTTCAACTCACACTAAGACTACTTATTATAGTGGTTTTTCTTCTGAGAAAAAGAAATATTACTAGGCCTACATAACTACTTCGATTACATAATTCAGTGTCAGTGCTAAGCTCCACTTACACACATCTTACAGAGGTTCTCTTGTTTCTCTAAGTGAAAAAAAAAGTTACTTTAAGTTGGTTGACATAACAAGAAAAATACAGAGGGTTATGTTAGGTACGTGATCTCTACACAAAATACACGTTTCCAACTTTTTACTTTAGATTACAGGGGAGCGTTTCTTACGCTAGTTGCAATTCACCACTTTTAAAATTTAATTTTTAAGAAGGTTGGGAACTTTCTAGGTGGTGGTTACGGCGTGCTCACAGCGAGCTCTCACCTCATGCTCTTACACACATTACAGGGGGTTTGTTTAACATTGTCACCCAGTCGCATCAACGTGATTGCAGTGTTTCTTATCTTAATTCATTTTAAGGTTAACTTCATATTGGATCCTGGGCCACTCCAGAGTGTAAATCCATGTGCTCATTTATGTTATGTAAAGGCATCAGTGACTTTTTATGTATTTTATTAGTGAATTTGAGCTGCAAGAGGGATATCATATGCCACGTGGCTGTCGACCAACTACCACACTGAGAGCTACCCGTGATATAGATGAGCTGGCAACCTACCAAATCTTACAACTTTTCTGTGATAACTGGCCATGCATCTAGGTCCGTCTCAAGCCAGGTATCCCTCGCCTCTCGCAATTTGCCAATCCATGTTAGACCCTTCAGTTCACATCAGGAAGGACATGTTGAGATCCTTAGCTGGCAGGCGCCTTGCAGGAGTGCATAAAAAATTTAAGCAATTTATCTATTTCTTAAAGGTGGTAAATGTAAAAATTTTAAAGACATGTTTGAAATATTTAAAATTTCCTGAAATTATGAAACCTAAGTTTAATAAATCAGAATTGGTGAAACTTAGAGCTCGTGTAACCATGAGATTCTGGTCTAGAATTTCAATCCAGTAATGAAAGGAAATATTAAATGGCTTATCAAATACTGTTTAGCTAGCTAAATAAAAGTAACTATGGTAATTTCTGTTTGAAATATTAAATTGATTTTAAAATACTGTTTAGCCAGTCAAATAAAAGCAACTGTGATAATTTCTGTTTGAAATATTAAATGGCCTTAGGAATTTTTTTTAGTCAGAAAATAACCATTTATCATTAACTGTTTTAAAATAGAAAATCTAATTTCTGAATAATTACATGGTTCTTGAAATATTGTCTTTTCAGTACCTTATAAAATTATTCTGTTAATAATGTTAATAATGTCTGTTAATAATAAAAATTATTATGTTCCAAAACATTTCAGAATATAGTGTAGATAGAACATTTTGCATGATTGTTCTAAGTAAATTATTGAGAAATGAAATTCTCATTTAACGCAAGGCAAGCAAAGAAAATAATTGTATTAAAAGAATATGCTTTTATGTAGGCATTTTAAAGAGGTGTTTTCCTGTTGTGATTCTCGTATTTAAGTATTTACACTTTGTGAGTGAAGGAAAGTGGGAGAAAGGTATGTTGTAAATTTTCTATTTTTGTACTCCTGTTTGCTATTATAAAAGAAATAATTAAAGGATCCAAGTTCTGAAATATTCATGTGTTTTGGTATGGTAGTGGTGTGCTTACCGGATTTAAACATCTTACACTTTGCTTTGAAGGGATGTGGGAATTTTTCTCTTTGAAATATGATGCTGGGCTGGTTTATGTGAGCCCCTTTGCCACGCTCTTAAGCTAAGGCGTCGCATCCTTTCAACTGGTAGTTGACCTCGTCTGTCCTGAGTCAGCCCTCTGTGTGTGGATGTCTACACATATCCACTGCTCCCTACGGTATTGGACAGTATGGTCGTAATTATCCACATGGTGGGCTGTACAGCGATATGACCATCCTGTGTTTTTCAGCCTGATCATGAGTCCTCTTTCAAAGGACTCCAGTTGCATAAAGCAATGTATTTGGCATCTTCACAGCATTCTTCTTCCCTCCGTAAGCTTTTGTGATATTGTGCAATGTTTCTCATGCCAATGCGGCTTCGGTCACACATCAGTGTCTAGAACTGCTAGTCAGTGCTTGTAGCACCGTTTGTGGGGTCAAATACAAATGCACCCACATGGGATCATGTGCATACCAGCTCGTGCTCTAGCTATTAACATTGTTTTATGGTGGTTGCATGTTTATTTAAATGGTGCTCTATTTTCATTGTTCAGCAGTGTACAATTAAAACGAGTTCATCGGTCACTGGTACCAGTCAAGGCCCAGGTTAGCCGCACTACTTAAAAGTGTGCAGTGTGAATATACACCTAGGAAATATGGCCTCCTTGCCCCCTAGGTCAATCACCCAAAAAGGAAAGGAGTGTGGTAGTGAAAACAGTATAATTTTGTTGTGTCATAACATAGATAAATATGTGCTCCACTTCCATATACTACATTTGAATTTGTACCAGAATGTTCATACCCAAAAATAACGGTGAAAACTCTTTATTTATAATTAGCTGTTTTTACTTTTGGAAGAAGGTATTTGAGAGACTAGTGCAAAAACTGAAACTTGTTTATACATCTGCAAGCATTTTTTAATGTTATTCATAAGCGATACCAATAAAATAATAAGCAGTTTTTGAATAAAATGCTGTCTAAAATAGTTCTGCACAATATTTGGTAGCCTCCACATAATGGGTTGCATTGTTTTGCACCAGTGGTGAATCTAGTGACCCATTAATTAGGGAGCCGCTTGAAGGGTGGGGCACTGTATTCAATTGAAACCACATGCTAACTAGTAAGCGTATAAATTTTAAAGCAAATTATAAACATCAGTTACTTTTTAAAATTACCTCTTACTGTATTAAGTGTGTATTTATAAATCATTATTAATGATCTACTTAGTTTCAAGAATAATCTTATTTTATTCAGTGTAATATCAAGCTCAAAGGGGAGAGCTCAAGCCACCTCCCCGTAGAACAACTCTTGGACGTCACAGACTTTGCTGGTCCATGTGATGTGCAGTGTGCTGTGTATGTCACAGGCCACAGAAGCCAGTTGACCTGCAGCTGCCACAGCAGGAGTATGTGGCGATAAAGGTGCCGTTGGAGACCACCTTGGAGGAGCCGCAGCGCAGGTTCAAGGAGAAGACTATATCCGGCCTCCGTGACAACTGTGATGAAGATGGTCCAGTTGGCTTCAAGAAGAGGAAGCTGGGTTCCAACACCAAGAAGAATGTCAGGCAGAGGCTGGACGATGACTATTGAGCTATCATTAAAAAATAAGTGGTTCTCTACTGGTGGCATTTAACAATTAAAAATGCTACACATAATTTGCCACTTTAAATGGACTTAAGTTGTAAATGTGTTATTTCTGAAATATTTTCTATGCCAAATTAGTGTGTAGAAAATGGAAAAAAAAATGCAGCAGTAGCAGTTTTTTTTTGTACATACTGTTTCTGTATACATGATGTGTCACAGTTTTAAAATATATTTTTATTTAAATATTTAAATAACTACTTATGTTAAAACACTGTTAGGGAAATCCCGTTGTGGTTGGTAAGACCTTACATTTAAGTTTGAAGTCGAAGCCTTGTTTGGGGGTAACTGAATGTTGTTAATATTGTAACTACCACTCATTTGAACATGTATTAGTCCATGCACCAGGAGAATTATGGGTAGAGAATGAGGAGACACCTGTCATGAGCTTTGCAAATGGGGATGTCTACTTGTAGGCGAGAAATCTTCCTATTTACAGAGAATGTAACTGGTGGTAGCCACCTTAGATGACTAATAGTCGTCCCAACAACCAGGGTGGTCCTGCTGTAAGGGAATTCTCTAACCACACTTTGCTTTAAGATAGGAGTAGAGGTAGAGGTCAAAACAAAACCATTGATCAAATCTGTTTCCCCGCTGTCCTCATACTCTAATTGCGGGGGTGGGGGGTGGGGAGGGCATTATCTTTAAATCAATAAAGTTTTAAGAATTTTAAGAAATTTTGATTATAACAGAACAGACTTTTCATTTCAGATTATTTTTTATTTTAGTAGAATCATACTGATAAGACCCCTCAGTTTCCAGGAATTGGGGTCTTTATTAAGGGGTGGTTGTAATAAATGTGTTGGGAAATTTTGAACTGATTTTGACCCAACTCTGATCCTTACACATCAAAATTTGCAATATTAATATTTTGTGTGAAGTCCATGTTGTATCATATATAGTTCATATTTTAAAATTAAATACAAATAAATTTTAATAGACAGACATCTTTCGAAATTAAGTATACCTTAGAAGGGCATTTTTTACCTCCCCTTGTCACCAAAAAATGTTTACAAACATTGAGTAACAATTTTACTAAATGCAAAGTCCATTTTCAGTGGCTTCTTGAGAGAAAATTGGAAGATTTGTCATTAAAATATAGATTTGATTTGATGCGTGCCCAATGGGGAGTGGGAATTATTAATGATGGCTAGTCACGTCAAACAGTGACTTAAGACATTTGTGGTTCGAAAGTTACACTGACTTTGGTCACGTAAAATTTGAGAAAGGAAGTTGACATCTTAGTCATCTTAACAGTTTTAAGTAGTGATGCCAGAATCACAATGTACATAGGGCGCCTTAGTGCTTTCCTGGCGCACGGTCATTGTTCAGGTCAGGTACGGTGGCCTGTTGTAGGGGCACAAAGTCTATTCACACGGTCACAGCCCTATGAGTGGGCTGACCCTTGGTCACAGTTTTACCTGGGTGCACTCTGGTGTGCTGCTGGTGACTCTTTCCCTGATGTTGTGAGGGCTGGTGGTTGCCTTGGATGCTCGTAGGTTGTACAGTATTCTTGCTTGGCTGATTACTGGATGGTGATGGTTGACTGTAGGTTAGGTGACTGCAGAACCAAGGGTTCTCAATTCCTAATGGTGGATCTTCGCCGCTTAGGAACCCCTCAACCACATAGTAAGGGGTACCTTGAATCTTGACGAAGGGTGGAAATAAGGGAGTTGGTAGTTCTGAGGGGTGAGGCCTCTCAGTGGTACAGGATGTATGAATTCTGCCCCGTTGAGGTAGCTTACTGCTGAGGGCAGTAGGGGGAAAGGAGTTTGTAAGTTGTATTGCCTTCTTAACCTTCTCTGCACGCCTCCCTTCCGAGAGTATGACATAGGGGATAAGGGACAAATACGATCTCGCAAAAGGAAAGCTGGTGACTCACTTCCCTAACGTGTACTTCTGAGTAATCACAGCCTCACAGGCAGGAACTGTACCTCTTGCTCTTTTCATGCGGCCCTATAGAGAGTGGTGGACAAAGTGGCAGGTTGTGTTCAAGCTGCTTGACAGGATACTCAGGTGGGGTATCCACAGGAGGTCCATCAATCAGAGTTAGTTCCAGCTCCGTTTCAGCCCCATAAAGAGCAGTGGTGGATTATGGAATAACCTGGTTGCTCGATTTATCTGGTATAGGAGTTGCTAGTGATATAGGCTCTACCAAATTCTACCAGGCGCAGAGCTCGGGTGGTCATTTAATGTGTGTGTGATCTGGCTTTGAATAGCACTTGGTCTACCAACTTCACTCTGGCGGGCGTGTTTACATAGGAACAACACAGTGATACTCAATAAATTAGCACGCAAAGAATAGTTTGAAAGCATGTGTTATATTGACTGAGTAATATAACACGGTGGCCCTGTGCTATCTCCTACACTACTTGAACTTGACCGGAAGTTCTGACTAACATAAAAGGCCAGGTGAAGGTGACTTGAATAAAAAGCTGGTGGGAAATAATAGCAATAAATTCTGTTAAGTAAAATAATTGACAACTCTAACCTACTAACCTGGTGTTCTTAAGGAACCAAAGAGTATTAAACTACCGGAAGGGCAGTGTTAATTATTGCCTTCACCATCCGGTGAGGCAGGGCCCTGAAAGGACTGTCGCAAACCATTACCAATCTGGGAGCAATTCCAGTGTAGGGTGTTAAGGAAGGAGCAGATTTCTTCGGGAGCCATTGAAGGTTCAGTCTTCCAGAAACAGAGAGTCTACAACGCATACAGAAGTGGCTTCTGGATGGGTTGTCTTCACTGATAGGCCGATCCAGCCCTGAAAAGAGCATGGAATCTGTGAGGCTTACCAGTGACATGTGCTTCTTATACAACTAATCTAATACAATTATGACTCATTACCAAGAGTACCCACTTCCACTGCTACAGATGTGAGCGACACTGCCTACCCTACTGGCAACAGGATCTTATGAGTGAATTCTCCTCACCTGAAGGATACGCAACCTTGCAGACATCCCCTTCCTCTCGCCATGCGCTGAGAGCCTACAAGCTGCCCAGACCTTGGGCAAGGCCGAGCGCTACCGACGAAGCATGAAGTAGAAACGCTGACCAGAGTTTTCTCACGCGAACCAGGGTAGAAGGACGTCACGCCCTCCCCGCAGCCTGCGCCGGCAGCCTACAAGCTTGTACTATATAAGTCCGGACACTGCTGGGCTGGGGAATACGAGTTAAGCTGTTGTGGGGTGAGCATCACGCTCGTGGCTACTCGTTCGCTGGGAACTGCCCATGACTTGAGGACAAGCGAAAGTGAGGAGCATCTGCAAGTGCGGTGGGACCATGGCAGCTTGGGTGCGGCGACTATCCGCAACTCGTCGCATCCCCAGGTGGTGGATAGGTGATCCCCAGGCTCTGGGGTGGCTGCGAATAATCAAATACCAGCTCCGAACCAACTGGCTGGTGTGAGAGCACCATTGTTCTGGACATCTGTAACCTGGGCAGCTCAGTACGAAATGGTGAAACGTATCTGCTGGAGGTGGCCCAACGATTAAGGCGGGGAGGGGGAACTCGAGGTGCTGAAAAATGTGAAGTGTAGTGATCCTCACTGCTGGCTTCTGTGGGCTGCTGGCTGCGGGTGCGTGATAAATGGACTGGAATGCATTGGACCTTGAAGCACCCCAATGTCAGCCTTCACTCCTGGACCAGCGGATTCACCACCACTACTGGTAGGCCTCAGATGTCTCGCGTTCCCCAGACCGACAGGTGATTTTGGAGGCGGAGGGGAGGGGGTGGCTCCCCGAAAGAACTCTCCCCACCTTCACCCATGGATTGGAGATTCTGGCATCGGTGCGGAAGGGCGAAGATGGAGTCGGGGTAATGACTGAGCTGTTCGGTTTTCCGATGCACTCAACGAGAAGCAGGAGGGCCCTGCATCCTCAGTTGCAGTCAGTAGAGCAGTTTTCGCCTACATTGCAATATTGACAGTAGCTCAATTTCAAGGGCACCTGTACCCACATGATGATTGGCATCGGCGCGGGGCTGCTCTGTCCCCCGCATTACACACCAGCTGCAATCTCATTTCATTTCATCCCGCATCAAACCAACAGAAGTCTTTCTTCCCGAACTAACAAATACCCTACTTTATACAGTCCTAATCCAGTTAAAAGGAATTATTTTATCCTCCGCGACTGTTGCATAGATTTTCTCCAGGCCCTCTCCGCTTTGCCTGGTTTGCTATGCTCTTCCATCTAGACCCTTCTTCTTTTGGGGTGTGCATATGGCTACAGTTTTGGCCATAGCACTATAATCCTGCTTAGCTGCGATGCATGCGCCCATTATAAAAATTAAACCCGACCTAAGGCGTAAAGGGCTGGCCCTGAGATGCATCCCATTCTCCAACTGACTTAGCTACTAACTTGCATGCCGGAGGGAACACTGAACTGTGAAGGTGCTCACACTGGCGTAGCAGGATTTGGGGGCTCGCCCAAATTAAAAAAAAGATTGCTCTGGAGTCATTCTTGTTTCATCTCTTGTGACATTCCACAGCATTGCTTCCAGTGCCGGGACTTCCAGAGAGCTTCGAAGCTTTGAGTACGCCCCCTGCGGCTACTTCACCGTTGACGACCAGTCAACCTGACAACCAGAGAACACACTTACCAACACGTTTTAAATTCACTTGGTCTCCTCAAGACATCTTTATTAGAACTGTTAAAAGTAAATATATTTTCTCGTCTATCTAATTATTTCCCGTTCTCCATTAGAACCAGGTCGCCTACACCTGGCCAGCGTAGTAACCTTCAGCACTCAATTGCCTGGTAGGAGGTAGCATGCATCACATGTTTATTGAGACGTCAATAAACATACTTTTGTTTCCTACCTTTCTGCTGTTATTTCTTAGAGTACCTGTCTGTCTGCCTGCTAGATACAGGTTGCTGCGTACACTCTTGACAAGAACCGGGGAATTTATAACTACCAAATTAACTTCAGCTACGGACGGCCATCTGTTGCTTTCCAATTACCACAGCATTGCTTCCAGTGCCAGTGGAGAGAAACAGAGGAGCCACAACCACTAGTAACACCTTCACTCAGAGAGGGGCGACAGTCTCGAGTTATTGCCTTATCTCACAGCATTGCTGCCAGTGCCGGGATATATAATGTGGCTTGAGATATGTTGCCCATTCATGTGTGGATGCACATCCAGTGGTGGCATTGATGGCCCAAACAGCTCTCCATCTTTGATCAGTCCGCTTTGCGTGGGGGATCAGTGGAGATTTAACAGAGCCTGGTCAGTAAGCCAAAACTCAACTTACACTGTAAATTGTGTTTAGTTTGCTCGCGTCAGGGTGTACCCAGTATACTGTGAGCGTAGACTTGATGCCTTTCAATCATAGGCACGGCCGAAAACGTAGGGAGTGACACATAGTGTTCCTTGCAGCCAGACAGTTGAGTGCACTTCCTCAACCTACACCTTAAAGGCAGGCGGAACGGACCGCGCCGCCCAACTCAGGCACGTGTTAGTATCGACTGCTCCAGTTGTTGTATTATTCGTATCTCCTTGTATACACATTCCCCCCTCGTGCCATCCTGCGGTAAAAGGGTTGTTGACCGGTACTGAAGTTAGATTTGGCTGGGACAACATCCACTTCTGGACCAAAGAAGCTCACCTGTGGATTCACAATTTTGGCATGGGCCAAGCTTGCTACATCTTGGTAAAACCCACTACAACCACAGCACCCAAGAAGTAGGAGTAAGTAAGTACTAACCAACACCCCTCTACTCTCGCCATCTGTCTAAACTCAACCACCCCGCTTTTGGTCTAGCGGATAAAATCATCGACCATCGTGACTGTTAATCTAACCGGACACGCGTCACCAGTAAGTATGAACTGCTGGTGGCTTCCTATGGCCCAGTTGTAAGCGGTGGAGGAGCAGAGACTGTCTTTTACTTGACACGCCTGCTCTTTTGTACTAATTCTTGCTCGGGACCAGAGTAGGCGAGGTGTGAGGAAGGAGATAAGCTGCTCCCCCTGAACTCGGCATACGTCTGCTGGTGTCATATGCTGGGCAGCGTTAACACTAATGCGGCTGGTTTTAACCCTTATCTCGGCCGCAGGGTAGAAGTAGAATGCGTACTGCCCTCCCTTGGCAAGCCATAGAACAATGTGGCCTTGGTTGGAGGGAATGGTGTCTCAGTCTGCAGTACAGTCTCACTTCGAGGGTGTTGATGTGACATTTATTTGGAGAATTTGGGTGAACAGTGCAAGCAGGATTGACGTGTGTGTAATAGCTCTCAACATTGTGCCGGTGTATCCTGTAGCCACGTGTCCAGCCTCTTCAGTACTGCTTGAAATGACGTATCCAAATGGTTGAACATTCCGTCCAAGAAGAGGCGAAGTTGCGTCCAAGATGGGGTAAAGTCGAGTGTGCATTAGAGATGCTAAAAAGCATCTTGCGTGAATTTTAATATGCTAATGTCTTGATGCGTGACTGACTTCGGCAGTTGTCATGTCATATTGTCAAAGTGAATAGTGGGCACTAGGCTAGATGCACCGTGACGGCAGGTGTTTCTAATCTCTGTATGGAATGGGAACTCGGCCAGTGTACAGTATTGGTCGAGTCAGTTTCCGGCAGGGAACAAAGTCTGGCTTTGCGAGCACTATTTTCTGCCTTGGCAGGACCACTCGTTCTGGTAAACCTGGGCGACGTACGGCCGGCAACTGCGGCGGTGATGACTGAGGCTCAACTATTTGCATGCCAAGGGCTGCTTCTGAGGTGGTTGTGCTGGTTGAGTCAGTTGTGCGAGGTTTGGTTGTCGATGACGTTCGTGGTTATCATAGTGTCTTACACGACCAAAGGTTGGCGAAACTCAGTTCAGTGTCCTGGCCACTGAGGTAGACTTGAATGACTGGGCGAAAACACTCAGCAATTTAGGTAGGTAGTTCAATTGTAACTGGCTCGTAGGAAGGCAGAACTGGTATGGAAAGTTTGTGAAGTTCTGCTGACTGCTCTTGTGGACTGAGATACTCGAACCCAGCAGGAAGGCGGAAGCTCCAATGGATATTTAGAGGCAGACTGTACCTATTTCGCCTTCTTATGAACACCGCCATTACAGTTAAAGGACATTAGGAAAGATAATTCTACAATTGGACCTCGCAGAAGTGGGGCAGTTGACGTGTAGGTGGTGTAATAAGTGTGCATAATGGGGCCGTCAGCCAATGCCGTATCTCACTCTCCAACTCCAGGTTTAGTCGAGCTGCATAGCAATGGCGACAGTCCCAATATGGAGGTGAGGTCTTGATAGGGTTGGGCTTTTCAGACCCAGAGAAATACTCCTCTCGGCATGCGTGATGAGAAGATTAACCTCCAAGTTAACAGACTGATCCTAAGAGCATAGAGTCCCCAGTGTTGTGGCTCTACAGTTCCCTACACCAGGTGCAGAGAATGGGTGGCCTTCCAACTTTGGTGGGGTGAGTGTTCCATAGGAACTGGTCCCCCCAGGTTCAAGGAAGTATTCCTCTCGGCATCAGTGGTACGGGATGAGAAGCGCAAACCTCAGACTGGCAGTCCAATCTCTAAGGAAGCGTTATCCTTTGTCGTAGCCCTACTGTTCACCACACTGGTGCAGTGAATGGGTGGCCTTCCATACTTGTATTGTTATTGGTGTTAGGTGTTTTGATGGAAAGAATAAAATCCTTGTCACCTGGTGTCCCTCGTATGGGCCTGATGTTTACGAGGAAAGATGCTATTACTATGCGAACAATATTCGTAAATGAGCTAAACTGTGTTTATTTCATTATGGCTGTAAACTACGCTATGACTGTTGTCCAGAAGAGACTGGTACGTGTCTCAGTGTAAGCTGTGACGCAAGATGTGAATTGATGGATCTTAGGTCCCCGAAGGTGCGGCGAAGTCTTGAGGAGCAGATATATCTTCGGCACAACTAGGACACAATTAAGACGAAGGTAGGAGAGCTGATGGTTACCGCGACACCAGAGGAGCTGTGAAGGAACTGACATGTGCCCGGCTATTGACTGTTTGGCACTGTCGTTGATATTTGATGTGCTAGATCAAGTGTGCGGTTATAGGTAGCTGATGGGAAGTGTTAGAAACCTGACTTACTCGGAAGGTTTTTAGTCAGGTGATAACATGGATTAACTGGCTGAGTAAGACTGTTACAATTCTTGAGTTAAATTACGTTGAACTTCAAGTTCCAGTCCGCGGCTTCTTGAGTCCAGAAGTTCGGGTTAGCTAGACCCTTATCTAGCTTCATTCTGGTACACTAAACTCCTCACTACGGGGTGATAGTAGAGACTGGTGCGAATGAGCAGTAGAAAATAATAATAATGTACCACGTGGACAGCTGCCTGTAATCTCAGTGAGGAGGCACGGTCCCATTCCGCCTATCTTTCCTGCGTAGGAGGGGCTAAGGTACTCTGTTGCTGGCAGCTAGATGTGCAATCTTTTGCTCACTACGCCTCCGGCCATGTCTTATCTTGTAAGTGATAGGGTTAGGTCGGTGCTGAACAAGATACAGTGTGCACTTTAGATGAGGAACTATACCCTATGATAGTGTAGGTCCAGTAGTTGATTTGTGGCACAAGCTCGGTAAGATTCTCCACTAATCCCCTACATGTGCGGGTGGATCAGAGACATTGAGCCGTGTGGGCCACCAATACTACTACTGGATGTGAGTCTCCAGCCAAGGCCAGGCCACAACACCTAGGCCAATACCGCCTCTAGCACCTAGGCACTCTGTTAGGTGATACAGGCTAGGTTTGCTGTCTCTCCTAGGTGGAAGGTTTTTTCAAGTGGTCGTGGCTCCTCTGTTCCTTCCTCCAAGCACCTTGGTGATCGGGAGGTAATAGGAAGCTACAGGCGGCTGTCTAATAGGTGTATTCTAGCCTAGAGGTCCATAGGGCTGGGGGAGGGGGGCACAGTCAGAATAGTTTGGATTTACAAAAGTACCGGTTTCTGTCGGCAGTGCACAATGCAACTTATTCCTAGCAAGCTAAGTAGACGTTATCTAGAAATGAAAGCTTTAGGATAGAGTACAAACTGTATTTATTGAGGACTCAATAAATATAGTGACTCATACTCTCTCCTACTGAGCAGATGGAGTACTGAAGGAAAAACTACGGTAGCCAGGTGTAGGCGACCTTGTTTTAAGCTGGAGGGAAAGTGATCTAGAAAACTGAATATTTAACTACCTAACTAAAGCTGTGTAATGCGAGTGTCTGTAGGAGACAAAAGAAGTTAAAATTTAAGTAGCAAGGTATATTCCTGTTCATTGGTGATGAAGACTGCTGTCGTTGCAGAAGGTAGCTGCGATGGCTACAGAAGACTCAAGGCCGCAGCACTGAGTGCATGGGGTGAACTCAAGAGAAGAATACAAATCACTGCTGGAGCCCCGCTGCGCACTGACTTTTATAGTCCGAAGTCTAGGCTGCCATAGCGGGGTGCGGGGAAGGTGCGTGACGTCCTTCTGCCGTGGAGGCTGGCATGGGAGGTGGGAACCCTCTTATGAGTGTTCCTTGGTTTGTGGATCTTCGGCGGCCCTCGGCTGCGCCTGAAGTGGCTAAAGTTTGTCACTCAGTGCTGGAAGGGGGGAAGCAGCGTGCCTGCTGGTTTGCCTAACCTTGTGGCCACATGCTTGGTTGCGCAGGATTTAAGCGGTCGAGAACTTATGTGCAAAGTGTTGTGTGCACAACACTCGCCTCATGTGGGTGGTTGAAGTAGACAACTCTTAGGTAGGTTGAAGTAAGGGTAAACTTCATGGAAAAAGTGATGAATTGTAATCGCAGTTTATTAGTAGTGTGTATAAGCTGCACGCATCAATTCTCCCCCTCTCCATTGCGATGATGACTTATTGTGAAAAGGTGGTGGAGTGAGGCGTAGGCCCCCTCTCTGGAAGGTCTAGGTAAGAGTAACGAAAAAGTTGGGAAGAGAAGAGAAAAAAAAAATTTCTCATCAGGTAGGCTGGGCCCTTAGTGTTGGGTGCTTGACCGCTGTATCGGCACGCACTTTGTGTTCTCGAGCCGGCCGGCGAAGGCATGATGCGGAGACCGTAGCTCTATCTCTCTCGTGGCGGGTGGGCTTCCTCTCTCTCTACCTCTTGCTCAGGCGGTGCGGCGCTTGCTGAAGCTGTGAATGTGTTCCCCCCCCCTCCCTCTCGCAAAGATTAGTGTGTCAGGAGTGTCACGATTTATCGGGTGTCCCACTGGCCTACTTTATTTTTGCATGCCGCCGACAAACACTCAGCATAGCGCTGTGGATATTTACAAGAGAATACACTACATGAACCTGAAATAAAAAGCACTTAAAAATGGTGACATGGGAAAAACGAAGGGGAATAAAATAAGTATGTCCAAGCCTTACGCGCGGAACCTGGAGAGATGCCACTAACTATCCTGGAGCTTGCTGTGGTGGTTTAAAAGTAAAGGAAAATCTTTCAGGGAACCTTGGGTCGCTCAGCATGCTAAACAGTTATGTGTGATAGGGTAAAAGTTCGGCAACCGTAGTCCTTCAACACATGGGTTTACCGGCTAAACAAAACAAATGCGAGTACACTTTAAAACATGCATGAAACGCGGGCAAATGGCGCACGTTGGTCACTTTAAATTACCTACATACACTGCAATATTTTGAAGCTAAATATATCTTGCACTTGGGTTTCACCGTAGTGAGTTCACGTGAGCTTTGTGGTTTTGGTTTGATATTTAGTTGGTGCATAAGATATTGCAAAGAAAACACATACACTAGAAAATCATGAGCACACAAATGCATAACATAAAATTTCCCTCCTATGAAACAGCATTCTTCTTGTAGGTGATCTTCACATATACACTGTAAAAACTTATTGGCAAATTTAAGAGTGTACCTACACATCAAATTTTTTTATACAAAAATTTAATTGCTACTTTACCTTTCGGTTTTCCATTTTAATTCTAACATGTTAACTGTGTATATTCGTTGAATGTTCAAAGGTAAGTACGCAATAAATGCAAAAGTCAACAGAGTGGAAAATGCATTCCTATAAAACGGCGATCTCTACAAGTACACTGTAAAAACTCAAGGTACTATTTAAAGGAGTACCTACACATCAAATTCAATACAAAAAAAAATATAAAACTCCTAATTCCTTTGCAGGAGTCTTTGCTTATCGTAGGCTAAAGCTAATGTGTATTTTGTCGAAGTCTCTTGTTTTCAACTATCACTGGCACTGTGGTGAGTGTCTATACGTGATACACTATTGGTAGTTATTACCGGCACTGTGGCGAGTGTCTATAAGTAATACTACCTTCTTATGTGAGCTGTCGGCCACTTATATTATGGAACCTTGTAGTAGGTGAGATGTAAAAGTCTGTTTTCACTGGCTTTAAATTACGTACAGCATAATGACTTGATGTGTTCCTGACGTCCACGTATCTCTTGTGCCCATTTGTTCCATCGCAGAGGCATCAACCACACAGCAACCCTCGGCCGATCGACATTAGGTCGCAGTCCCAATCAGTGCAGGTTGACAAGAATGGCGTTTACACTTTTCTTGCTGCCCTGCAACTCGTGGCCGCGAGTCATAATATTTAACATTCATCACAAGAGGTAACTCTCATGATGATTGGATATGTGGCCTAAATGAGTGTGTCCCTTTGAAGTCATGACCATTAGACGCAACAGCTATCGGAGGAAACACTGGGATAAGCAGTGCCGCTTATTCCCACAGCTTTCCGATGTGTGCAATGTCGACGGTCCCCGTGGCCGAAGCCGGAGTGCAACGTGGTTCCAAGTGGTATCAAAAGATGGGGAATCATATTCCTGGATCAATTGCAAAGTGGTGAGCGGCTCCCTAGCTGCAGTAATTAATTAGAGACTTTTTAGTAATTTTTAGAGTTAACATGTAATCATCTATCGAGAATCAGCCACCTGAGGCATCATTTCATTTAATATCACCCTTCAAGTGCGGTGACATACTCTTGACGTCACATTCTTGGCCATTTCTGTGGTTCCGACGTTCACGGGTATGTCACCTATGTGATTTAGTTTAGTTATAATTATGTACAGTGTCAGTTTCATCAATCATGTTAATTTTGAAGTTCAGCCTTTTCATGTTTTCATTTTGGCGCCGGATTCGCCGCACGTGTGGCAAAGCCGATGCTATATTGTTAGTCAGACTTCAGCACTCCAGACAACAGACAGGGCAAGCGGTAAGCTCTGCATTACCCCCCTCTGCACTTCAATTTAAGCTGTAACCTTTCAGTTCAATAGTTAATGTTAATCCCAGAACATTTGATTACTTAGTTAGCTGAGGGGAGGTCTCTTTGCATCCTGAGGTAGCATACCAGGACTTCACGGATGAGACACGTTTTTACTTAATTATAACTTAAGACCTAAGCCTTATCTTCAATAGTAGTGACCATTGGCAGGTCCAGAGTGCCAGGTCCGCTTAACCAAAGGTAGGCATTCCCAAACGCAGCAACATTTCGTTGTATCTTTGCGGTAATAAAACTCTCCCGAGTTTATGGGGTACTTATTTTATATTCAACATAATTTAACTGACAAATAAATTAGCGCTCCTTCATATTGACCACGTATCCAGAGTCGCCGTAGGCCGTACGACCCCATTCAACATCGTTAGCTCTCCGACCGTGGTGCCAGGCACATCATCAGTTCCTGTTCTACAACTGCTTCTAGGCGGGACACAAACATATCACAGCATCCCTGGAGGCACAACGTGTCAGACTGCTGTATTTACAAGTTCAGTTTGCACATAGTCGAGTGTCTAAATAACTGTCTGTTGCATTTACCACACGGGTTCCTACACTTCCACCGCTTGATGATAGCTGGGTAGGCACTTTTAGTGGGTACACAATATTTAATCTAGCATAAATGTGAGTGTCTCTGTCTATCTCACTGTCTTTGACTGTTGGGCTAAATTAAATGTCACTTTGATACAGATTGATAAGTCCTGTAATGTTTATCATTGTGGTTTACAACTACGTGTGATTAACTTCGTCGAGCACTGCACTTACTTGTGTTCATCGAGCTTTGGTTTAGCTGGCCTGCCCCTGGGACGTAGTTCAGCATGCAGTGGGTACGGCCAAGTGTACCTTGACGTAGGTCACCACTGTGATTCTTGGTACCGGCCAGGCATTGAATCTGCCTTGGCGGCAAGAGGTGGCATCAGGCGTCGTAGTTCAGCATTTGGTGTCATGGCGTCTGCTTCTGCCGGAACTGATAAAGAGGGCACAGCTACAAGGGACATTGTGGCAGTGCGGGGAAGCGACACATGAGGATCCGTCACTCCAACTACACAGGTTCCTACCATAGGGCAGGATGTTTCTCCGCTGGCGCAGGGCAAGGGAGTTCTGGCAGGAGACCGCTCTCCACCTTGCCTGTGGACGCATCCCGTCGTGGGGCCGGGTCGTTGGAGGCATCGACTGTCTCAATGTTCAGGTCCCACGACGAGGCAGTGGTATGGAGAGAACTCTCAACTTCCACTGCGGGTGTTGCTCCAGTTGAGGAGTAGTGGGAGGTGTTGACTGTCTCGGCACCTGCTGTGGCAGAGTAAGGGAGCTGCGGATCACCACACTCGACCTCGGCTACGGGTGGTGTGCCTTGCTGTAGGGCCGGGAGTTGGAGGTGTCAATGGTCTCGACGTCCAGGTCTTGTAGCGAGGCAGTGCGAGGAAGAGGAGTCTCAATCTCGACTGCGGGAGTTGCACAAGTTGTCGGGTAGAAGGAGGAATCGACGGTCTCGATGCTCCGATCATCAGCGACCAGTTGAGCTGGAGGCAGAATGGGCCTCTCTTGCTCAAAGGTGTCGACAGGTGAAGTTTCCTGCGTAGTAGGAGGTCCTGATGGAGTGTTGCTGTAAGCTATGCTCGACGTCTGCTGCAATTCATTGTTGGCAGAAGCAGTGGTCGGCTTCGTGAAAGATGCTTCTTGCAGTTGTGGTGTTTGCACTAGCTCCGTGGCGTGTTTGCCTTCCAGTAATATTGTTTTGTAGGCCTCCAGGATCACGTTGTGGACGTCATCTGGTGGTCTAGTGGGAGCATCTGTGCTCTCGTGTGGAGTGTATTCTGGTGGTCTAGTGGTGGCCTCCGTGCTCTCGTCAGGAGTATATTCCGGTGGTCTACTGACGGGAAGTACTTCATCGTCAGAGCCAGAGGTCGACTTCGTGGAAGTTGGAATGGCCTTGACTTCTGGCTTCGGAGTTGTACTAGGTGGAGGGGTAGGTGCTCATGTGGTTTTTACCACCTCTCACTGAAGGTGCTTCCGACTGCTCGCTGATGCAGCTTAATCGGCGAGGTGTCTGACGGGGGTTCTCAGTCGTATGAACTCCGCCATGACAATTCAGAGCAGCTAGGGATGGCCTTATCGCGTTTGGCTGGGATTTTCTCAGCATAACTGCATGGTGTCGAGGACAGTGATCTAATGGAGAATGCTCCTTGGCATAGTTCTATATCCGTATTCCAAGCGCGATGCAGCTAGGTGCCCTATCACTGTCGATAGGCGTTGCTCAGGCCTTGTCGAGGGTCGTGGCTCAGTATTGGGAAATACCCTTCTGGGTGGAGGTTCGTCCTCATCTTCAGATTGACCAGGTGTTTCTCCTTCGGCGTTGTCGTCCCCAAGTGTCAGCATGTCTTCTGGGTAGGGTTGTATCTGGCCTCGGGTGGTCTTCCGGATCCGTCCTCCTACGTCTTCGGCCCAGTAGACATTTCCTTTGCTGACAATACGATATGGATCGTCCCATTTGTCAGCGAGGCTTGAATGGCGAGGTGTCTGACAGAGTTCTCTGTCAAGTGGACATTTGCCATGAGAATTCGGAGTAGCTAAATATTGTTTTATCGCATTTGGCTGCAATTTCCCAGCATAGCTGCAAGGCGTCGAAGGCATTGATCTTATGGAAAATGCACTTTGGTGTTGTTCTTCATTAGGCTTCCATGGTGCGATGTAACTAGGAGCCCTGTCAATAATGATAGGTGTCGGCTCAGGTCTCGTCACGGGTCCCGGTTTGGTATCGGGAACTACCCTTTTGGTTGGGTGTTTGTCTACATCTTTGGATTGGCCCGGTGTTTCTTCTTCGGCGGCGTCGTCACCAAGTTTTGATATGTCTCCTGGGTAGGGTTGCATTGGCAATGGGTGGTCTTGCTGATTCGTCCGCGTATATCTTCGGCTCAGTAGACATCTCGCTTGCTTACAATACAACATGGTACATCCCACTTGTCGGCAAGGCCAGCGCTGAATTGGTTGCTGGCTTTGCTAAGAGGGTGACTACGCAGAAGGGCGGCTTCCCCTATATTAGATTCTCTTATGCCGGTTTTCGGTTGGGAGTATTTCTTTAGAAAGTAGGCATTATGGGCATGGCTGGTGCGGGCCAAGGCTGCTAGCCTGATGTTCTCGGGTTGAGGCATGTCCATGGGCTTGCTTCCCACTGCCAGTCGCCTGGTCAGTGTAAAGTTTGTCCCAGGAGTAGAATGCTTGGACTGGTGTTGACGGCTTCGTTCATTCGGCGTTGGAGGGAAAACAGTATGGTAGGGATATACTTATCCCAATGCTTGTGATCGTTACCCACACTGATACGGAGGCACTTCTTGATCTCCTGTTTCCTCCGTTCAGTGGGGTTAGCTTGTGGATGGTAAGTGGGGGTAGTCCAGGTTGCTACCCTCCATCCCTGACAGGCGGTATGCCATTGACGGCTCGTAAACTGTGTGCAATTGTCTGTCATTATGACCTTCGGATAACCCCATCGTGCGAAAATCTCAGTCTCCATTTTCCGCACGATTGAGGTGATTTCTTGGCTGGGTAGAGGAAATGCCGCTACCCATCTTGAGAATTGATCTGTTATCATGAGCAGGTAGCTGTTTCCTTTCGTGCTACATGGATATGAGCCCATCAAATCGGAGGCGATGTGGGTCCAGGTGATCTTGGATCTCCGTGGTTTTGTGGTAGGAGGGAGAACTGGGTATGCTTTGCCGTGGCAGCATGTGATGCAGTTGCAGACATACTGCCGGACATAGCAGCTTATCTCGTCCCAGTTGTAACAGGTTTTAATGTCCAGGAGACAGGAGTGTTTCTCTAGTACCTGGGTTACCAGCTTGGGGATGGTCATGATGGTGCCGACATATATCAGTGCGTAGTTGCAGTGGAACCCAGATCTTCCAAGGTGCATTGGGCTGTCCGCTACACATCCACACAACATCATTCCATAGTTCAAATAGTTGGGGCTGTTCCCGTAGTAGGTGTCGGATGTCGGGGTCCTCCTGCTGGCTTACGGTTATTTTATGGTGGGTTATTTGCAATTGGAAGAGCTATATTTGCTCTTTCAGGCATCTCTCGACCTGAGGAGGGGAGACATCTTCTCTTCTTCCTCCTCAGCTTTTTCCTCTAGTGTCGGGAATCGAGACAGGGCGTCTGGTAGGTCGTTCACTTTACATGGGCAATGGTGGACCTCGGAGTCGAACTCAGTAAGGAACATGTCCCACCGGCTGAGCTTGGCCTTCGAATTCGGGGACTTGTGTGGTCATAGGTGGGCTTTGGAGTCGGTCCATAGAATGAAGTGCTTCATTTCGAGATAATGCCTGTATTTCTTCATGGCCCAGATAACGGCCAGACACTCCTGCTCAATAATGTGGTAGCGCTGCTCTGTTTTGTTTAAGCAAGTAGATGCGTACACTATCATGTGTGGATGCCCTTCTACATCTTGCTGTTACTGTACCGCGCTCAGGCTGTTCTGACACGTGTCCATTGCAGTATTAATGGCTTGTCTCCTTGTGGTCGATGGAGTTGGTGGATATTCGTGAAGCTGTTCTTCAAATCGGAAAACACTTGTCGTTGTTCCGGGCCCCATCGCCAGCATCAGTCTTTTTCGAGGAGTGGATACAGTTGTGCCATGTACTTTGGAATATTTGGAATGAAGTCTCTAAGCCAATTACACAGACCCAGGTACTGTCGAAGTTGTCGCTTAGTCGTAGGTTCTTCTGTTTCTTCAATTGCTCATATCAAACTGTGTTGCAGGCAGTTTCCCTCAGGTGATATGACATGTCCCAAATAGTCTATTGAGGACTTGCAGAAAAAGCTTTGCGACGAGTTATCCCATCTAATTCGAATCTTTCCAACTCTCTTTGTAGATGGCCTAGGTGCTCATCCCAACTGTTGGAATATATTATTACATCATCGAGATAGGCGAAACAGAACTCGCCGATGTAACCTGTTAATACTTCTGCAGATATTAATCTTTAGAATGTGGCTTAGGCATTTTTCAAGCCCAATGGCATGACTGGTAATTGAAGGGTTTCGCCCTTGGTGTCGTAAAGGGCATATATTTGCGACTGTTTGGGTGGATCTGCCAATATCCAGACTCCCTGTCGAGAGTACTGAATATTTTGGCCTTGCCAATGTCTCATAATGTATAAGACAAGTCTATAGCTGGGGGAGCGATCGGGTGGGTAACTTCATTTAGCGATTTGTAATTTACGCAAAATCGCAATTTTCTGTCTTTCTTAGGCACGAGGAAGTAATATAGGGAATTCAATGACTTAACAATTCCTTGGTCCTTCGTGTCGTTGAACTGCTCCATAATGAGGTCTCAACAGCAGGCTGACACTGTATGGTCGATTTTAAACCGGTACGTCATTGGTTGGCCATATTTCGTGCTGAATAGAACGTGTTTGTCGTAGCAGTCCTCCTTGTCCTAACGCTCTGGCGTGCTCATCTAGTACTGCTTTTAATAGCTAGAATTCTGGTTCGTCAAGTTCGTGGTTAATGCACATTGGGTTAATGGGCATTGGCGGTATATCATCTGCATTTTGCTCCCACTTAATTGTGATCTGGTTGGTTTCTCCCAGATAGGCTCTACGTTGTCCATGATCTAGAATACATGATTGCGGATGAGCCACGGACATCCTAGTATTACTGATTCGGACAGGGTTGAAGACACAATCAATTCTGTCTGTGTAGCAATACTTTGTATTTTCACTGTCAAGGCAATTCTTCCGGTTATGACTAGGGTGGAGTCGGGTTGCGCCATTCGCACTGTTTTGGTTTGCAGTCTTCTTTTGGCGAGTTGGTTGGGTGTTAACAAATTACTTCAGATAAACTTGCCTGTGGCCGCTGAGTCTAGTAAGGCGAACACCCTGTCGTTGTTTACCTCCACTTCTATGTGTGGGGCTATAGGAAACGGTACTTCTTCACTTAATCCCTGGCATTGGCGTTTCCCGCCTTGCTATTGGGAGTTGGTTTTCCAGTTGGTCTTCCTGGGATAGTTGAAGGTGTTTTGTCAATTCAGTTGGGTGGAATGGCAGCCCCCTCTGGTTTCCGAGGGCACTTCTTATTCCAATGATTCTATGGGCAGAACCAGCATTTAAGTACGAATGCCATGCGGGTAGTTGGAGCTGGTGCACTCTTAAGAGGCGCAACCAGTGGAGCTCGAACTTTAGGGACCTTGGTTGATACCGGTTTTTTCGGCACTAGCCTGCACTGCAAAATTTTGTTTTGCTTCTCTGGCTTGGTTAACCAGTTCGTCCAAAGTGGTAGGTGTAGTAGCAAGGAGGACGTCCCTGAGACTAGGTAGTAACATCCAACTGATGGAGCGAATGGCGGTAGCTTTGCCAACACCAGGGAACACTCATCTGAACATCTGTTCCTCCCTCTGTATGAAGATTTCTGCTTCGTCGTCGGGTACCTGGGTCTGGCTATAAAATTCAGGCGTCGGTCTGACCAACACCTCCTCGCCCATGAATTCCACCGTGAACCTATTACTGAACTGCTTCCAGTCTGTGAGGAATTCGCCACCTCTTTCTCACCAGGTGAGGGCAAGGTTCTTCAAATGTAGTTGGGCCCTGTCGACCCATTGTTTTGGTGGCAGGTCCGTTTCTTTAAATTATTTTTCGCATTCTTGCGTGAATGCTACCGGGTCTTCGTGGAGTCTGCCTGCGAAGTCTGTAATTTGAATATTGTTGTCTCTACCGGTTGCAGGATGGCCAGGTGCCGTTCCTGGTTGAATATATTGGCATCTCTCACATTGGTAGGCCATCTTGAGCATAGGGATGTGCTCATCTGGCCACCCTATACATAAGTGATGATAGAGTTCGGTGCATGTTGTGCACCTGATACGATTTATGCCTCGATTGGGACATGCGATTTCATTGCAGATGCTCGTGGGTTGTTTACTGCAATTGGCACAGCAGTATTCTCATCCGTCTGTATTATGTGCCTCTTCAGGCCAGTCTATGTGGGCGTAGTGAAATTAGATCAGTATGCACATTCTATTCTCAGTGTACCACTGTCTGTACAGTCGGCATGGCTACACTGTACGTTGGGCTCTTTATCGTGGTTTTCGCCTGCAGTGGCATTGACATCTGAGTCCGAAATTTTCTGGATTAATGGTGCCATGGGGTGTTTCGTGGGCTCCTCAAAGTCCGCTTAATTGCTCGGTTTCGACCCTTAGTTCTCAAGGTACAGTTGGTCTAGTTCTTGCCATTTACTGCACACAGCTACTCGATTAATGCCCCACGTTGGGTACCAGAAAATCTCGTGACGCATGCCCGGTTAAGTCTGACTGGCACGTATGTCGAGGAATTTCTGCTAGACCAAAAGCGGGATGGTTAACTCTGGTTAGAAGGTGTGTGGCGAGGGGTGTTGATTATCGCTTACTTATACTGTTGTCTTGGGTGTTGATGTTGATGTGGGTTTCACCCAATAGTGGCGAGCTCGGTCCACTCTGAAGCAGCGATTCCAGTCGTAGGCTTCACTGCTCCAGAAATTCGGGTTTACCCAGCCGTATCGTACCTCGTTACGGTTTAGCAACCCTCTGCCTTTCCTGTATAGGAGGTGGTACCATCCTTGGTTTGATTGCAGCATGAGCAAGGTATTGTTCCCTACGTCTTTTGCCACTCCTTACCTTGTAAGACATAGAGCACAATGATTTGACAGCCCACTTAACACACTTGGACAGGAATGGTTATTATAGTGTAACCCAATAGTGACTTGCTGGCACAAGCTCGATACGAGTCATCACTGATCCCCCACTCATGCGGGCTGATCAGGGACGTGGAGCCGTGTGGACAACCAACCCTCTACTGGTTGTGCGTTAGCACCGGGTTGAGTGGCAAACCCGAGGCTTAGGTCACTCCAGCATTAACTTAGTGCTCAAAGCGAGAGATAACCTGAGCTTGTAGCCCCTCCCTGTGCGAAGGTGTTTCTAGTAGCTGTGGCGTCGCTGTTTTTTCCCACCAGTATTAACTTAGTACTCAGGGGACTGCAAGAAAGAGGTAGCCGTGTAATGTAGATGTCAACAATCTTCTGGTTCCTGTTGGCAGGCAGTGCACGTTGTGCCCTGTCACTGACCATTAACATAGACAAGTACCCTGTAAATAAAAAGAAGAGTAGTAAAAACAATGGGCGTTTATTGAATTCTCAATAAACATGTGATCCGTGCTACCTCCTACCAAACAGTGGAGAGCTAAAGGTAACTGCATTTACAGGTGTAGGCGACCTGGTTCTACATAAAAAGGGGAATGTCTGGTTCTAGACGAAAAAAAAATTAAAGTTAAACTGAGCTAAGTAAAAGGTGTCTGGAAGAGACAAAGGGAAGTTAAATATGTATGTATGCGAGCTTCCTGCCCTGGTTGGCATGGGAGTCGAAAAACTCGGGTCAACAGTTGTCAGCGTTTCTGCTTCGTGCCTCTTCAGTGGCACTCGGCCTTGCCCCGGGGGCAGGCGGATTGTAGACTCTCAGCTTGATGAATGGTGCGAAGGAGAGGGGGGGGGGGGGGTCGCATGCCTTGCCGGGTTGCGTAGCCTTCAGGTAAAGAAAATTAGCTCATAAGTTCCTGTTAGCTGGTAGAGTAGGCGGCCGAGAATTCGTGTGTAAAATTATCTGTACACCTGTAGCAGTGGAAGTGGGAACATTTAGCGATGAGTCGTAATCGTACTTAATTAGTAGGGTGAACGGATTGCGTCAAGCTTGCCGTTTGTTCGGTTTCCATCACCGAGTGTCCTCGAAGAGTGGATGATGTGGTGCCATGTGCTGCGCAATGATTGGTACGGAATCGTGTAGTCAATTGCACGAACCCAGGTACCGTCGTAGTTGTCGCTTGTTTGTTTGTTCGTCGGCATCTTCAATAGCTTGAATAAAATTCTGTCGTGGGAAGTTCTGTTCTGATGACATGACATATCCTAAGTTGTCTATGGACGACTTGCCAAAATAGCTCTTTGACAGCTTGCAAGCCATTCCATGGTATTTTAGTCGTTCAAGAACTCGCTTTAGGTGTTCAAGATGTTCCTCCCAGCTGCTGGAATAGATGATTACATCACTTAGGCGTGCAAAACAGAACTCTCCGATGTAACCAGTTAGTACCTCTGTGGAAATGAGGCGTTGGAACGTGGCAATGGCGTTCTTCAACCCAAATGGCATTACTCGGAATTGAAGAGTTTCGCCCTTGGGTGTAGTGAATGTAGTGTACGTGCGGCTCTCTGGGTGTACTGCAATCTGCTAATACCCGGACTCCATGTCCAGGTACCTAAGATTTTTGTTTTGCCAATGTCGCACAGGGTATTCGTTAGGTCGATAGCTGGGGGAGGCAGTAAGGTGTATTATTTCGGTTATACCCTTATAATTGACACATAGTGTAAGTTTTCCATCTTTCTTCGGGACCAGGACTATGTGGGAATTATACGGTGAATTTGAGGGTTCCACTATCCCCTAGTCCTTAATATCGTTTACTTGCTCCATGATTAAGTCACGGCGGTGTGCTGACACCCTGTAGGATGGGTTGTATACGGGATATCGGTTGTCCAGATCTCATGTTGGATCGACCTAGTCTGATTTAACACCCCCCCTCTATACGAATGCTCTAGCATGCTCATTTAATACTTGGTGTAGTTGGCTGAATTCCGTCTCACTAAGCTCGTGATTGATTTGGTCAGGTTCGATAGGCATAGGTATAATGTTGTCCGGACTGTAGTCCAAATTTAGTGTGATGCTACCCTTCTCACCCATGTACAAGCGGCATTGTTCATGGTCTATGATGCACTGTTATTGCCGTAGCGATGGGCAGCCTAGTATCACTGCTTGAGAAATTGCAGGCGATACTATAAATTCGTTAGATGCTGAAAGGCGATGCAGATATACCTTTAGGGTAATTCGGCCACCGACCTGAAGAGTAGTATCTTGCTGGGCCATTCACACTATTTTTCGTTGGAGGTGCATGTCTGTAGTTGTTCGGCAGTCAGGAGGTTTCTTCGGATAAAGTTCCCTCTTGCTGCCGAGTCAAGTAGCTCCAGCATTCTGTTCCCATTTATTTCGACTTCTATGTGAGGGGCTATATGGACTGATGGTTCCTCATTTAAACCCTAGATTATGATGATTCCTTGGTGTCCGGTGGCGGTGGCCCGCTTTGTACCCTGGTGGTGGCATTTCCCGTCTTGCTATCGGTAGTTGGTTTTTCAGTCGGTCTTGATGGTAGAGTCACTGGTGTTCGATTAATCTTGTTGGGTGAAATGGCAGACCCCACTGGTTTCTGGGGGGGGGGGGCAGTCCTTATTCCAGTGGTTCTCTGGGCAGAACCAGCATTTTGGTATGAATGCCATGCGAATGGTTGGAGCTAGTGCACATTTAAGTGAGGCGACTGGTGGAGCTCGTACCTCAGGAACCTTGGTGGCCAATATAGGTGTTTCGAGACTTGCTTGTGCCACAAAGTTTTACTCTGCTTCTCGGGCTCGATCGACCAGCTCGTCCAGGATGGTGGGTTTAGCCATAAGGAGGACGTTCCTTAGGGTAGCTAGTCATGTCCGACTAATGGAACAAACTGCGGTAGCTTCATCGACTTCAGGGAACACACGTCGAAACATCTATTCCTCCCCCCATATGAAGATTTCAGCTTCGCCATTGGATATCTGAGTTTAGATATTTAACTGAGTCGTTGTCAGTCGGGCTAACACCTCCTCGCCAGTGAATTCAGCAGCGAACCTGTTGCTGAACTGTTTCCAGTCGGTCAGGAACTCGCCATTTCGCTCCCACGAGGTGAGGGCTAGTCCTTTTAAATGTAATAGGACCCTGTCGACCCATTGTTTGGCAGGGAGGTCCGTTTATTTATATTCCTTTTCACAGACTTGTGTAAAGGATACCAGATACTCATTGAGTCAACCTGCGAAATCCATAATCCTGATGTCATCTCTCCCGATTGCTGGATGTCCGGTTACCGTCCCCGGTTGTATGTAAATACGGGACGAATTTAACGTGCGGGAGTGAGAGGTATACTTATGTCGGCACCTCTTGCATTGGTAGGCCATCCCTGGCAAAGAGATGCGTTCATCGGGCCATCCTATACATAGGTGATGGTAGGGTTTGCTGCATAAGTGCAACTTATATGGTTAATGCCTTGGCCGGGACAAGTGATTTCAATGCAGAAGCTCGGTGGTTTTTGACGGCAGGCTTCACACCTATACTTCAACCCTTCTGTGTCGCGGACCTCGTCATGCCAGCCCAGGCATATGTAAAGAAATGTCTCGGTGCAGTATGTACATTTGATCTGTAGTGAGCCATTGCCTGGATAGTTGGTATGGCTGCACTGAGAGTTGAGTATGTCTGTTTCAATGTCCCGGTGTTCGCAGGTGGCAGCGATGATTTCTGAAGCGACACGTTAATGGCTATGGGTGCCACGGGGTGTTTTGTGGACTCCTGAAATTCCTATTGATTTATCCGGCTTGACTCTTAGTTCTCTGGGCCCTGGTTGATCTAGTTAGGCCGTTAGTTCACTGCATACAGTTAATAGTATGATGCCGCACGTTGGGCGCCAGAAAATCACTTGATTTGTGCCCGACTATTGGTTGTGTGGCACTATCGTCGAGATTTGAGGCACTAGACCAAGTGCGTGGTTATAGGTAGCTGATGGGAGGTGGTTAAAAACCTGACTTACTCGGAAGGTCTTCGGTCAGGTGATAATGTGGATTAACTGGCTGAGTAAGACCGTTGTTACAATTCTTGAGTTAAATTACATTGAACTTCAAGTTCCAGTCCTCGGCTTTTTCAGTCCAGAAGTTCGGATTGGCTAGACCATATCTAGCTTCATTCTGTTACACTAAACTCCTCACTACCAGGTGATAATAGGACTGGTGCGGATGAGCAGTGCAAAATGAATATAAAGTACCACATAGACAGACAAGACTGCCTGTAATCTCAGTGAGGTGGTGCGGTCCCGGCCTGCCTGTCTTTCCTGCATAGGAGGGGCTAAGTTACTCCACTGCTGGGCAGCTAGATGAGCAATCTTTTGCTCCCTATGCCTTCGGCCGTGTCTTATCTTGTAAGTTATAGAGTTATGTCGCTGCTGAACAAGATACGGTGTGCACTTTAGACGAGAAACTGTACCCTATGATAGTGTAGGTACAGTAGCTGATTCATGGCACAAGTTTGGTAAGTGTCTCCACTGATCCCCCACATCTGTGGGCGGATCAGAGATGTTGAGCCATGTGGGCCACCAATACTACTACTGGATGTGAGTCTCCTGCCAAGGCCAGGCTGCAACACCCAGGCCAATACCGCTTCCAGCATCTAGGTGCTCTATTAGGTAATACAGGCTAGGTTTGCTGTCTCCCCTAGGTGGAAGGTTTTCCTAGTGGTCGTGGCTCTATTGTTCCTTCATCCCAGCACCTCGCTGCTCGGGGGATAATAGGGCTAGTGGTCCCCAGGGGGAAGGGGGGGAGGCTATCAGGATAGTTCGGATTTATGAAAGTACCGGTTTCTGTCGGTAGTGCACAATGCAACCTGTTCCTAGCGAGCGAAGTAGATATACTGTAGAAGTGAAAGCGTTAGGATAGAATGCGAAATGTATTTATTGAGGACTCAATAAATATAGTCATTCATGCTATCTCCTACCGAGCAGTCTAAGTACTGAAGGAAAAACTGTGGTAGCCAGGTGTAGACGACCTAGTTCTAAACTGGATGGAAGTGATCTAGAAAACTGAATATTATACTACTCAACATAAGCTGTCTAATGTGGGTGTCTGTAGGAGACAAAAGAAGTTAAAGTAGCAAGTTATATTCGTGTTTGTTGGTGATGAAGACTGATGTCGTCTCAGAGGGTAGCCGCGATGGCTACAGAAGACTCGAGGTTTCGCTGGAGGACCCAGAACTAAGGAGTGCTCGGGGTGAAGACGTTATTTTTCTGGCGAGCTCCCAGATCACGCTACGCCAGCATGAGTACCTTCACAGTTCTGTGTGCCCTCCGGCATGTATGTTAGTAGCTAAGTCGGTTGGAGAATGTGATGCATCTCAGGGAAAGCCCTTTACGCCTTAGGTCGGGTTTAATTTTTACAATGGGCGCATGCACCGCGGCTAAGCAGGATTATAGTGCCATGGCCGCAATTGTAGCCATGTGCACACCCCGAAAGAAGAAGTGTCTAAATGGAAGAGCATAGCAAACCAAGCAAAGCTGAGAGGGTCGTGGAAAATCTATTCAACCGTCGTGGAGGATAAAATAATTCCTTTTAACTAGATTAGGGCTGGATAAAGTAGGGTAGTTGTTAATTCGGGAAGAATGATTTCTGTTGGTTTAATGCAGGTTGAAATGAAGTGAGATCGCAGCTGGTGTGTATTGCGGGTTACAGAACAGGACCTACGCCGATGCCAGTCATCGTGTAGGCACAGGCGCCCTTGAAGTTGAGCTACTGTCAATACTGCCATGTGGGCAAACCAGCACTGCAGTACCGACAGCAATTGAGGATGCAGGGCCCCCCCCCTGCTTCTCGTCGAGTGCGTCGGAAAACCGTCATGACACCTACTCCATCTTCGCCCTTTCGCGCCGATGCCACTATCTTAACTCAATGGGTGAAAGTGGCGAGAGTTATTTGGGGAGCAACCCTCTCCCCTTCCTCCAAAATAGCCCATCAGTCTGGGAAACGTGAGACATCCGGGGCTTACCAGTGGTGGTGCCGAATCTGCAGGCCCAGGAGTGAAGGCTGATATTGAGGTGCTTCCAAGGTCCGATGCATTCCAATCCATTTATAAGGCACCCGCAGTCGGCAGCCCGTAGAACCCAGCAGTAAGTGTTCCACCACTTCGCATTTTTCAGCACCTCGAGATGCCCCTCCCCGCCTTGATCGTTGGGCCATCTCCAGCACATGCGCTTTGCCATCTCGTACTGAGCTGCCCATGTTCATGACATCCACAATGGCGGCACTCTTGCACCAGTCAGTTGGTTCGCAGGCTGGTATTTGATTATTCGCAGACACCCCAGAGCCTGGGAATCCCCTATCCACCACATGGGAATGCGATGAGTTGCGGATAGTCACCGCACCCAAGCTTCCATGGTCCCATTGCACTCGCAGATGCAGCTCGCTTTCGCTGGTCCTCAAGTTGTGGTCAGTTCCGAGAGAGCGAACAGTCATAAGCGCGATGTTCATCCCATGACAGCTTATGTCGTGGGTGAAGACCTTTATTTTTTCTGGCATGCCCCCAAATCCCGCTACACCAGAGTGAGCACCTCCACAGTTCTGTGTGCCCTCCGGCATGCATGTTAGTAGCTAAGATGGTTGGAGAATGGGATGCATCTCAGGGCAAGCCCTTTACGCCTTAGGTCAGGGTTAATTAATCAAATTGGGTGCATGCATCACGGCTGAGCAGGGTTGTGTGGTGCTATGGCTGCAATTGTAGCCATGGGCACGCCCCAAAAGAAAAAGGGTCTACTAAGGGGTCTAGAAAACCAGGAAAACCAGAGAGGGCCTGGAGAAAACAATGCCACAGTCGTGGAGGATAAATATTATTACTTTTATTGGATTAGGGCTGGAGATTGTAGGGTTATTGTTAGTTCGCTAATATAGACTTTGTGAGGTTAATGAGGGTGATATGAAATGTGTCGATCAGCTGCTGGAATGTATCTAGGGCCGTACCGCAGTAGCATGACCGTGGAGGCGGGGGACAGAACTGCACCACCCACCCGCAGATGCTAGCCATCTTTCTGGAAGCAGAAAAAAGTGTTAGTTTCCAGGCATAAGAAATAAAAATAGGAGTAATTAGGAGGGAGAAGGTGGCGTGGTGCGATGTAATGAAATGGCATTACCTACAGTGAAAGTTCGCTTGCAGCTAGTGTGGTGTTGTGTTGGCAGAGTTGTGCGTGATCAGTGTAGTATCGAAGAATTAGGTAATTAGTAATGAAGGCTATAGATAAATAATCGCCGGCATGGAGGACGCCATATTGGGTATCAGGTAGGTGTAAAGGGCCAACGTACAGGCACATACCAGACCGAAACTCCAGGTTGGGTCCCGTGATGCTGACACTCGGGTGCGCACATAGTGTAGGATAGAAAACAAATTGCAATGTAAAGTACAGGGCCATCTCCAAGCGAGAAGCTGTACAAAGCCTGCTTTGCCGTGTTCTGTGTTCACATATTGCTTCGCATCATTGTATGTGTTTGTGAGCCTGTGAGCCAAAACGCTTTTCGGTCACTTATATTTTTGTGTTTCCTCGGGGTCATAATCCCCGAAGCTGGATATTTTCGTATTTGCACTGTTTGCACAATCAGTTAATAATTTTTGCGCTAATTTCACGAAGTGCTCATCCAGTTTTTCAATTTTTAATTCGCGATGCAGATCTGCAATAGGGCAGTATCTGGGCTCATCTGCTGATATTCACAGGCATTTATTTCGAATTATTTGGAGGCACCTTGTGTGCATTTTAGCTGCATATGCCCGGTGTGCACAGCATACATTATAATTGGGTGTATTGGCATTGTATACAGTAAAACAGCCTTGCTTCGGTTTAGGGCGCTTCATGGGTTTATTATAGGTTAGAGTGTCGATAGCCGAGATTGGGTGCTGGCACATTTTGCATCTATATGCGCCTTCCAAGTGAGCTTTCGGTCCATATGGATGCCTAAGTATTTCACTACATCTTTATGGGGGATTTGTTCGTCAAAAAGAATTTATTCGGGGCAATTATTCGCCTGGGGTAATTGTCTGCGAGTAAAGACAAAAGCTTCACATTTGCCGACATTAATTTTAATTTGCCATTTTGTGTAAAAATGTTGGAAAATATTTAAGACATTTTTAACCTTTGGGTTGCTAGTTCAAGATTGTGAGCGCGACTGAAAATAACTGTGTCATCCGCATAACACCCAAATTGCACCAGTCGGTGATCAGGTGGTAGGTCATTTATGCATATATTAAATAATACTTGGCTTAAAATGCTGCCTTGTGGAACTCCGGCACAAATAGTTTTTGCACCAGATTTAGCACCCTCGCATAAAACAGTGAAATTTCTGTGCACCAAATAGCTCCTTATCAATCTGACATAGCAGTCAGGGAGTTTTATTTCAGATAATTTATATATTAGGTCTGCGTGATATACACAGTCAAAGGCTTTTTCGATATCAAGGAATACTGCAACAACATAATCTTTGAAGTTAAAAGCATTCGTAATGTATTCCGTAACTTGTACAAGCTGTTGTGTTGTCGAGTGTTTTGATCAGAAGCCAAATTTCCCCCCTTGTAGTAAGTTTACTTTACAGGTGAGAATCTATTCGCCTTAATCTAATATATTCAACTACTTTTGAAAGTGTGTTGAGTAGGCTGATTGGTCTATAATTTTGTGGCAGGTTCTTCTCTTTTCCTGGTTTGTGAAAAACAATTACATTCGCTTTTTTCCATATATTCGGAAAATAGTCGAATTTGAGCATTGAATTCACACAGAGTACTAAATGCTCAAGAGCTAAATAGGGGAGTTTATTTAATACAATCGCTTGTATGCCATTCTCACCGAGTGCCATTTTAGGCTTCATGTCGAATGGCAAGTTTAACTTCTTGCAATTATGTATATTCGGGTTCGTGCTCTGTGGGATGCCATTGTTTAAAATCCAGTTCCTGGAGTATTTGGGTGGTAAAAATTCTATCACTGGGTACCTGATTTGGCTGGAAAGTATTTTCCAGCACATTAGTTAAGGCCTGTGCCTTCGCTGCAGGGGTGAAAGATGCTCCAGTGTTCGTGGTTAAGGGCGGAATGTTATCAGTTTTGTTTAATAGACGCTTGGTTAGCCCTCACAGATTATTCATGTTTGTATTTAATTATGCGATTTTCCCATCCCAAATGCTAGCCCTCCAAAGGGCTACTTCTTCCGAGATCACTGCCTGCAACTCATTTATGCATGCCGTACTTTTGCGATCTCTGTGGCGTGTGTACTGGCGTCTTAAGTGATTTTTTTTGCGTGATAATATCCCGTATATATTGTGGGAAAGTTTCTCGTTTGGTTGTGATTATTTTCTCTTGAATGTGCTCTGCCATACCTTTAGGAATAGTTTCAGTAAGGACTGAGACTGCTTCGTCAATTAGAGCAGTTGAAGTTATTGATTCTGCATCAAATTGCGGTAAATTTTCGTCAATATGATTTATAAATGCTGGCGAGTTCGCATGGTAATAGTCTTTAATTTTTCTAGGGGCAGTAGATTCAACATTAAGTGAGTGGAAATCTATATGTACTGGGAAATGGTCAGAAGAAAGATCCTGCTCTACCCTGAGGTCAAAGCCAATACTAAACTGTTTATTTATTATGATATCAATCACTTCAGGGTGTTGATTTCATTGTGTCGGGTTATATGTCGACTCATAAGGTGCCATAATCTGATAATTTCGATTAGTTTGGTGCCTTTGCAATATCATGCCAATATAGATGTTTTGCATTAATGTCCCCGATGGCTAATATTACAGGGCCTACATTATTAATTTATGTATCAAGATCTGCTACTGTAAGAGAGCACCCTGACGGGGCATAAATTTATAGCAGTTTGGTTTTTTGTTGATCTAATTTAAGTTCAATTCCCATGGCTTCCAATGCAAGAAAATCTGGAAGTAATATTTCGTGATATACTGGTGAGTGGTGAATAAAAATTGCAACGCCCACCTCTGCCTACATTCTGTGCCTGCGCATAGCCTGGGACAGAAAATCGATTATTTGGAGTAAAATGTTTCTCGTTAACTGCCGCGATTTTCACATTGTTCAGAGACAAATAATCAATAAATTTGTCCTTTTTGTTACTAACGCCATGCGCATTCTAGTAGAAAATTGTGTGTATGTGTAGATCGGAATTAATTACTGTAGCTGCATTACAGTTGTTTGTTTGCATGGTCAATGCTCTTGACCATCTTTAAGTGGAGCATCATTGTTTGGGCAATTTTGTCTTCCTGCGGAAGACCAGGAGTTCTCCAAACAACGATTAGTTGTACTTGGGGCATTCATTTGTTCATTAGTTGGGGTGTTTTGCTTAATTCAGCATCGCTGTTAACCGCAGTTTTAATCGCGTCCATGATGAAAAGAGCTTGTATGGGCGCAGATGCTGCCTCCACGGGCTCTAAGGTCGTTCTGGTAGATGTTTTTTTGTCGGCTTTGAGTCCCAAAAGCATGTTTCACTAGAAACCAAGCTCCTGGAACACCTTGCAATTTTTTCTGGAGTACCTGGTCGAAACAACTTCTACCTCCTGCCTATGGGCCTAGAACCTAGTTACTAAGAGCATAATTAATTTTAATGGGGTGATGTCCCGTTCCTGGTGTTTAATTAATCCTAAGAACCTAAGGCTAATACCTATAGAAAAGTTAAACCTGCTTATAAAAATTTTCATTTTTAATTTATTATTTATTAATTTGTAATTTTATGTTTGTGAGAGTATAATTGCTGTCCTAATCTAGTTTTGTTTTGTATTTTTAATCTTAAACCTATCCCCTCCTGGGTAATTTATGCACCCAGGCGAGGCTTTCCTACTTGAATTTAAAGGCCGTTGCTAATCTAACGTGAAGGGTGGAATCTGCCTGGAACATGTGTTTGAGTATTAAATAAATGCAATAAAATTATATTAAGATATTAAATTTAATTTACATTAACATATACACTAGAATTTAAGAATATAAAAACTGCTTGTGTTTTGTATGCCTGATAATTAAAATGAATGTCGTTCTATGCTGTTACCCTGTTTGGACCGAAGGTTCTCCCCAGTTTCAGGGTTCCTGGCAGGCCACTCCGGCTAGTGTGGCACTCGTGGGTTAATTCACCACTGGCACTGGCCCTATCACGCAGTCCCCTACTTTGATTCCTTCCCCTGGTCTTGTTCCTGTGTGTGTGTGTTGTTGACATTTTCTAAACCTAAACCTCGGGCCATTGAACCCCCCCTCCCTCTTCAGGAAGTGGGGACTAGGTCTGCATAGGAACCTGTGTTCCTCGACCCGAGACTGATCCGTGTACGTACAGGTGCGGGGCAGTGCTGTAGCTAGCAGTGATACCAGCTTCAGCACTGCCTCACCCCTTGTTTCATGCTGCAAGTGTGGCTGCCTCCTGCCTTGCTGCAGCCTTGGAGCCTTCCTGGTGTGGCTCTTCTCTGCCACGAGGTGCTTGCCCTGTACCACCAAGCCCTGCTTCAGTGGGAGAGCCGCCCTCTCTTCCTGGCTGAAGGCGACCTGGAACAAATTGGTCCAGCGCCCCGGGGCCTGGCTGCGGATGCACCAGCAGCACTCTGGAGTGTTGCCAGCGGCGCTGGGCAATTTATTTTTTGGCGAGCCTCAAATATCCCGCTATGCCAACGTTGAGCATCTTCACAGTTCTAAGTGCCCTCCGGAATGCTTGTTAGTAGCTAAGACGGTTGGAGAATGGGATGCGTCTCAGGGCGAGCCCTTTACGCCTTAGGTTGGGTTTAATTACCAAATGGGCGCATGCATCGTGGCTATAGCAGGGTTGTCGGGTGCCTTGGCTGCGATTGTATGGACATAGTTGGAACTGTCCATATCGCGATCATCGCGCACAGGGTCTGTAAGAGCTGTGCCATGTCGGAATACTTGCGGAAATGCTCATCATTATTAAAGGCTGTGTTGATAGCAACCATGATTTCACTTGGGTCTACTTGTGGGGGTGGAGGAGGTGTTGCCTGTACTGGCATAGATCCTACCTCCATGGCCTGGGAGCGCGAGTTTTGTTCAAGAAAACAGCTGCGCTCTGATTGGTCAACTCGTGATTGGCCACCTGCGCTAGCAGGGGGAGCTGGAGTGCAACTGCGGACTGCGAGCTCGTGCCTTGCTCGGCAGCTTGTCGTTTAGCACTTTTGCGATCTTTTTGCGAAGTTTTCTTTGCTTTTTATTTGGTTTTCTGTCCCTACCTCATGTTAGGGTTGCGGGGAATGGGTTGGTTCGCCAGGGCCAGGAAAGCCATCTCGTCTTACAGCCAGGCATACCTGTTATACACAGGTATAGGTGCTGGCTGCTGGTGTTGCGCCCACGAGGTCATAAACATATTTTGCAGTGGTTTGACATGTGCTCGCTGTTGTCCTGTGGGGGCTTGGTTTGTGAACTGGTTGCTGCCAGGCTGTGGCAGGCTGCTGCCATGCTGCTGCGTGGTTATTCTCATGAATTGCAGCTCGTGACTGCTGCTGCCGAGCTTGCCTTGTTTCAGGCGCAAGGCATCTCCATTTTGCTGTTTTGTAGGTTTGGCATCCTCGATAGTCCGCATAGTGATTTAGGCCGCAGCCCACACATTTTACTTGTGCTTTGTCCTCGACATATTGGCAGTATTTTGTGAGGTGTAGGCCACTGCAGTAGCTGCTAGCTGCATTTTGGTGTTGCATTGCAGCCTGCTGCCATATGATTGAACTGTTGGCAGAGAGAACATTGTGCGGCTCCGTTGGGATTGTGGAACTCTTCCACTCGTCTCGGAAAGCCTACAAAGCTTGTGAAGGTGAGATATAGTGCTGTATTTATGCCATGAGGCAGTTCGATCGCCAATTTGTTTATTGGACGCCTGTTGCGATCTTGGATGAACCAGGCCCTCTGGACTGTGCATTCCGAGGCGCTGGAATTCTTCGTGCATGAATTCCATTTCCGTTTCTGCTTGAACCTGGCAGAACACAAGTTTCACAGGTATTTGATCGGCCTGTCGGAGCAGGCTGTGTTGGTACCCCATTTCCTTGATGATGCGGACAGCTGTAGCAAAGACTATCATTGAACTTGTGTGAATGTGCAGTGTGTCTGCCCCGACACAGACAGCACTCCATGAAAGTGACATTGATTCATCGAGTTTTCGCTTGAGGATGGGATACTTGGGTGTACTTTTCATGTACACAGAAAACTGCTTAATTTGCAGCTTGGCCCACTAAGGGCTGCTGCAAGCCCTGAGGGGGCGGTTGTGTGCCTTGATGGGGCTGTACATAGTATGTATGTTTTGCATGCTTGCTTTCATTTTGCAAGGCAACATCATTCGCAATTATGTTTTCTGGATTCGCTGGGAGTTGGGTCTCCATGGCAGCGTCGGTACTGGCCATTTTCGCAGGTCACAGACTGGTAAGTGTGCCTACAGTGTGCCCCTCTGTGTTGGCTGGTGTGCACCATCCAAGCTCTTCCCTCCTATACTCTCCCCTCTACCGTAGACAAAGCCAGGGAGGTAGGGGGCGACTGGTGCTCAGTTTTTTCCTAACACTAATAAAAACTTTATTTATTTTTTGTATTTAAAACCTAACGAAACTAAGGGAACTTCACTTCAATTTGTGCGGTAGTTCTAAGAAGAACTAGCCACATGAGCTTTCACTGAAATCGAGTAGTTCTAAGAAGAACTACTCGCAGCAGTAAACTGATGTTCACTGCAGCTCCCCTCTCCTCGCTGGCTGCCTCGGAACTCCTCTCTGTGAAGACCTCCGCTGCGCACGGACTTATATAGTGTGAAATCTTGGCTGCCACAGTGGGGTGCAGGGAAGGTGAATGAAGTCCTTCTGCCGTGGAGGCTGGCATGGGCGGTGGGAACCCTCTTGTCAGTGTTCCTTGGTTCGTGGATCTTTGGTGGTGCTTGGCCACACCCGAAGTGGCTGAAGCTTGTTTGCATTCTGCGCAGGGGAGGGGGAAGTGGAGCGCTCGCTGGTTGTGTAACCTCGTGGCTACATGTTCAGCCTTCCGGGAGATTTAAGCGGCCGAAAATGTATGTGCAAAGTGTTGTGTGCAGAACTCTCGCTTGGGTGGTTGAAGTAGACAACTCTTACATAGGTTGAACTAAGGGCATACTTCACACCAAGAGCGATGAGACGTAGTCGTAGTTGATTAGTAGTATAAGTGGCATGCTTCAGAATAGGACATATGTGAATTGCTTGAAGACTGGTCAAGAGCTTCTGTGTGGCCCTCTATTTATAAGGCTTGGCAGCATGCCCCGTGCTCGACAGTCATAGTGCCCTGTGTTCGGCAGGTATAGTGGGTTGTCCTTGACAGGGGGTAGCAGCTATGAAGAGTGTGACAGAGATCCTCGGCGAGTGACATCAGTGGCAGGCATTGGATCGAGGCTCATGCCTTGGTGAACATACTAGTATTGGGATCTAGTGGCGCAATGCTCTGCTCGGTTAATCTCGATGCATGGCTTCGGGGGCTCGGCCGGCGAATAATTATATCTGGCATGTAGCGTTCATCCATTGCCTTGGGTAGATAAAACAATTCCTGATGTCTCGTTGGTAGCGGTGTAAATCAAACTCCATTACAAGTACACAAAGTTCGTTTGCACTGAGTATAAGTCGATTTAATTATAGAGATAGGACCCTTGATACCACGATAGCTTCGGTACTTTATAGTATTGACTATCGCATGAGGATATTTAAAATTATCGAATTTTGACACCCATTTTCTCGTGTCCTAATTATGGTACAATTGTACCATAATGTTGCAAATGTGTACAATAATTTTCAAAAGTGTACCATAGTTTTGTGAAAATTGGTAGAATATTTTCGAAAAGCGTACCATAGTTTAAGTACAAGTGTACCACAATATATCATATTTTATTCATAACATAATATTCACACAACTGCGAGCACCTTGGGGTGATTGTAGGCATCCCATACATAATTTTATGATTATTATGATTTTTGACATTTTCTTTTATGGTACATAATACAATAAAAATGGGCTGAGAGTTGTGAGCGAGCACCGATAGGTGCCAGTGAGCAACTTAAGTAGTTACTGTACATCTAATACATACCACAGTTATATGCTGCACCGAAACTTTCCATTTAATTAATTTTATCCCATCAATCACTTTAATGTGATATATATTTCAGGTACAACAAAAGCAGGTAAAGAGTTTTGGGTGAGTGCCGATAGGCATCAGCGAGCCAATTGAGCCGATATTGTATATCCCACACATACCATAGTTATCTTATGCACACAAATAAATACCATGATTATCTGATACAGCTATCGTGTATCAGATAATTACGTTATTTATTTGACATTACAATAATTTCCTTGAAGTCACAAAATAAAATTAAAAAACTGCGAAATCGCAAAATAAGTGTATACCAAGCTATCAATTTCCTCAAATTTGATTACAGCTTTTACTGTGGAAATGTAAATCTATAGAATCGATGGAGTCTGTGTAGTTTATCATTGGTTAAAGACTTTGGCTTACAAGCCGTCCACCATTTGTTTCCAGTGTAATGTGGATTTTTATATAGTTTCAGTGTGTGTAAATGAGCACTTTTCTTGGCCAGGTTGCCTTGTGTTCATGACAATTTTAATTAGGTATCAAGAAAAGTATAGGTATCGAGTATCGTGAGAATGTTTTGGTTTCGAAACTGGTATCGAGTAAATGCGGTATCGACCCATCCCTATTTAATGGTATGTAGAAAGATGTTGCATGTCAATTCGCTTCCTCTCCTCTGCAGTGTGGACTCATCTGGGCGAAGGAACGAGAAAAGAATAGAATTATTTTGAGGGAATGTAGTACTATCCGCTCAAAAACATTTTTTTATGGCCATCAGCTTCTGTAATTCCCCTTGGTCTGTGCATTTTCTCTTGCACTCCCAGTACTTCGGATGTGCTGGCAGACAGCTGTGGGCTGGTAGGTTGCTGCAAGTCATTCTTGAAGCGGCGGAGGAGTATAGACTGTTCCTGTCTCTCTTAGTCACACAGTGAAATACTTGTTCTCTCTCTGTGTGTAGTGCATAGCCGGACCGGCTGCGTATGAATACTCGACTCCTTCTTCTTGTGTAAAGAGTGTAATGGGGGTACCACGAGGGATCTCCAGTTTCGGTGGTAATGCGTAACCTTCTTGAAAGTGTGTCACGCTACAGATCAGTGTAAGGCTTGGGTGCTAAAAATATGGTTTATGTATTTAACCTGTGAGAAAAGCAAGACATGGTGGGCGGCACACAGAATAAAATATATCCCGTGGGAAGAATTTAATTATATTAACAAAAAAGCAAAGGCGTGTTTCTTTAGATAATCTGCCGTGGATGCCTGGCACGGAAAAAATAAAAGAATGGACCTCTGCCTTTGGCCTTCCTATTTGGTCACACAGCAGAAAATTCTGCGTGTAAAGTGAGCCACAGAGATTTGTCAGCCGAGACCTTCAGTCATCTCGTCTGAGTAGCTAAGTTTGGGAATGCGAGTGTGTTGGCAGAGGGAGTTAAATATGTACATCACCATCGTAGAAAAAAATAGAGAAAGAAACATAGAAGTCACTTCAAACACATAATGCACTCAGAATATTTTTACATATTCAGACAAATTTTTTGTCACAAACTTTGTTTGATTGGCTTGTTAAACTGTCCCTCTCATTTGTGACTTCTCTAAAAAATTGAATATTCAACAAATAAACAATTGTTACACAACAAAGCACTATGAATGTTATTACATACTCAGGATAAAATTACTTCACAAACTTTCTTAATGGCTTTTTAAACCTTTTTTTTCTTTCTGTTTGTGAGTTTCTGGGACATTTTAAAAAATGCACGTGATTATAACATTATGTACAATAGAAAATTTTCAACAACTTTCTGTAAAATGCATCTACAGCAAAGTGATTTTAAAAGTTTTAAAACAATATTTTCAACATTACATTCAAACTTTAAAACTCGAATTTATACATAAAAAAGAAGACTTTCTAGTTTTCACATAAGGACTCAACATTAGACAAAGTATGTTGAGTTATTAATGCCTTTAAATTATCCTTCAACATACTGGACATAAAAAAAATGTTTTCTCTATCTTCATTCAACAAGAATTTCTTTGGCTTTGTGTCAATGCATATGGTATTCTTCTTAGCACTTTTACGTCTCTTGGGCATCAAAGAGTGCCCCAGAATAATTACGTTAATTAGAACTGACTGACTAACTGTCACGTGGCCAATATCTCCACTGACTACTGTTACGTAATTATGCTGTTTTCTTGTACAGTCGCTAACAGCTGACTGCTCATTATTTGAGATTAATTTCTTGGCTAATTTTATTTACATATATTTTACTGGTATGTACTCACTGAGTGATAGCTTTAAATAATGGCTATCATTATATAAGTCTATTTGTGCATGAACATCACTCACTAGTTTCATTGTCTTTGGTGGCCTCCCCCCACTTTCTCAGTGCAACATGTTGTGGGTAAAGCCAGGTAAATCTGACGGTTGGCCTTCAGTGAGCCTCTGGTACCAGCTAAGCACCTAGCTGACCTGGCAGACTTGTGGTGGCTGCATTGTCCAGGGCGGTAGGCTCCGCGATGTGGGTTCACTCTCTGCCAGGTCTGGGGCAGACCAGCAGGCGCCTCGAGATGATCAGCAGCCACGTTGTCTGGCAATGTTGCCATCAAGGTAGCCATCAGAGGCAGTGGTTCTGATGGTGCTACTGCCTCACTGGTGGCTGACTGCATCGGATCTGGGGGCTGGACCAGCGCCCCTCCCCCTCGTCCGCATGGTGTTTGACATCCTCTCATTTGGGATGTTGGCCCTGGGTGTCGGCCGTAGCAGTAGGCGATACCGGGACTTCGGCTACCATTTGGTGTAGGCTCTGTGACAGGTTGTTGTCTCCTGCTGCCCCTCCAGCTGAAGGCATCACGCGATGCTGGAATGACTGTAGCGCGGGCGGTCTCGGTGTTGGATGGCCCGGTGGCCGGCTGAGTTCTCGTGGTGTCCATTTAGGTATATCGCGGCCGAAGGGACCAGTTCGAGTAAGGCCTTCGGAAGGGCCTTGTCTTGGCTGGTAGTTCTTGTATGGCCCTCTCGAGGATGGCGGTTTTAGGAGGTGATGTTATCTGTCATTGCAACTGTATCTCCAGTATGGCTCATTGGGGCCGGTACTGTGGGGTTTGTTGCTCTAGGGAAGGCCTCTGAGGCTCAGTTGGCATGTTGGCCCTTAGTCCTTCTTCCCTCTCGACTATCGGGCTTAGAGGTGGTTGTGTAGGGTGTATTCCCCAATCCAGTGGACTGCACTAGGTTATCTTGCTGGCACTTAGTGTCCTTCTTCCTTGCCGGGCATCCATTTTGTGCTTGAAATCGGTGGGGGTGGATGGCAATATCTGAATCGCTGATCCTGCGACTTGCTGTGGCACCCCTCTGCTTATTGGAATGGAGTAGCTTGCCCCCTCAGCTGAGATCGGTCCTCACCTCGGGTTCTTTGTGTGAGAATTGTCGTGCTTGTGGAGTAGTAATTGTGGTGGGCTCATCCACATCGTCCGGTGCTTCGGAAGTGGTTGTGGCGGTGGCATGGCCTTGCGGATGCGTCCGTGGAGGTCTTCCACCCAGTACACATTCTCTTGATGTCATAATATTTTATAGGGGCCTTCCCACTTACCGGCCAGGTCTGTGCTCAGTTGACTGCTTGTTGTGCTCAGGGAATACTGCATAGCAGGACAGCCTCGCCCATGATAAAGGCTCAGATTCCTGTTCGTGGTTGTGGATACTTCCACTGGATGTAGGCCTCCTGAGTCTCTCCTACGGTGTCAGTGTGGACTAGGTCAGCTAGGTGGACGACTTTTGTTTGAGGCAGTTTAGTGGGCACATTCTCCCATTGCCAATCCCTTGGGCGGCAGAGGGTCTGTCCCAGGAGTTTGGCTGGGGCTTGAATTATTAGCCTTGTTGGTATGCCTTGCCCTAGCAGCATTTCTCGCATCTGCCGACGTATTGTCAGATATGCCAGCTCATTCCGTTCCAGATGTAGAGCCCGGCGATGTCGGCCAGTGTTTCCTGTGTTCCAGGGTGGCTGGTTTTGGGGAGTCGTGGTATGCCTACAGATGTCGGCTCACAGGCCTTTGAGCACCTAATTCTCCACCTGGCTAGAGGTTGACTGTTGCGGGACCATACTATCTCGTCCCAGATCTCAGAATGCTGGGGATGCTTCTGGAGGAGACTCGGGATTTCCTGGTCCTGCTTTTGGTAGAGCGTTATAAGGTGCCAGCTGCTCATAAATTGTAGCAAGCGGATATGTTCTGGGCTGTAGCGGATTTGTTCTGGGCTGTACTCCGGTGCTTGTGGTAGCATCATGCGGTCCCAGTCCTCATTGGCCTTCTTGTCGTGGTTCAGCTCCGCCTGGCGAGATAAAACATCTGGTAGGTCATTTGTTTTCCCTGGGAAATGCTGCGCTTAGAAGTCAAACTCAGTAAGGAACATTTCCCATCTTCCGAGTTTGACGTTGTCATTTTGGACTATCATCCACTGGAGGGCTTTGCTGTCGGTTTTGAGAATGAAGTGCACATCTTCCAAGTAGTACCAGTATTTCTGACGGCCAAGATGACGGCAAGACACTCTTGTTCATTGATGTGATACCTCTTCTCCATGGCGTTAAGTGGCATACTGGCATAGGCTATCACCATGGGATGGCTGTCGACTTCTTTTTGGTTGACGCATGCCACATTGCTGCGCAACATGCTTACGCTCTCTATGGGCGACTTCGCCCCATCAACGAGCAGGCAAGAGCTCGGGGAAAGTCACAAACAGTGGCAGAGTACTTTTCACATGCCGATAGAAGGGACTCCATGCGTTTTACAGCCTTGGACGTAAATATAATTAATGCATTTCATTATGAACTGTAACGGCCGCATGAAATCGAGCATGCGATCGTTACCGTTTGTACTAAATATTATAGTTTTCAATGGACCACTACCCTCAGATTATCTGATAAGGAATTTACAACGATACCACAGCATCGCAGCACCTCTGCTGCCCTGTAACATCACACCTGCCAGTCTCGGGTTGAAGTGGATAAATTTGTTGTCGCCTCCATGCAGGGAGATAAGAAATAAGCATCGCTGCTGCAACCCTGATAAACAAACCCCTGCGATGAAAGGCTGTGCTACCCCAAACCCCGTGGAAGATCGCTGATCAAGGAATTTTCGACTTTATAAGGAGGCACACACTCGCCTCTCGCCAGAGACGCCGGGCTCGCTGGTCGCATAGGTCAGTGAGCACTCCCTAGGTCTACACAAGACATCTCTCCTTTCCCACAACTTGCAATGACTCCAACCTCTACAGCAGCTTGTAAAGGCAGCACCAATCTACAGCTTGAAAATGCTTCCAGTGGCGTGCGAAGGCTGCACTCTCCCTACAGCTTGTGAAGGCCGCATCTTCCTAGGGGCTTGTGAAGGCTGCTTCAAACCAGCAGCTTGTGAAGTCTCATCCATACCAGTCGACAGCAAGGATGGCTCACCCTCCAGAGGTAATCGACGGCAAGAACGTCGTGTGAGACAAATGTTCAATTACATACAGCCCGAGGTAGAAACCGAGTGTGAGGACATGCCCCTACCTGTGGACCCTGAATTCAAATATCGACCCATTTCACCATTAATTCCACTTGACCACGAGTCCGAGATAGACGCCTACTTAGCTGCTTGTTGGCAGGGGCAATAGCCAGAACACGTGAACGACCTCCAGCCAGAGACCCTTACGCCTACCATAATCGTAGCACTACCGAAACCTGCTGAAAGAAAAGTAATTCAAAAGACGTGTATAATTCGTTTAGCGCCAGGCAAAATTATCCGAGTGAAATTACCTGTGAAAGTTACTCCTATACCCCCTGTCGCCACTACCCTCTTGAACTATGTTCCCAACTGATGGCCGACACAACCGTTATGTGTAACATCCCCCCTCCACCAGGAACAACCACACCCATCAATCAAACTGTACCCTCATTAACCATATCCTGGAACTAATGACATCCCGCATCTTGGTAGCCTTTGTAGTGAGAAAGAGTGTACTCCCCAGCCAGGATACACTCATGGTTCAGCTCACCATGACCCACTGGATTAAGACAAACGAAAACACATCGCAGAAGGATTTCCAGATGAATCGGGAGGGCAATTAGTGCTCTATCAACTAATCCGAAAGTAGGACACGTGTCATGGTATAGAACTGCATCGAGGCCGTTTTGGCAGGCATCCATTTGTAGGATGAAGGGTCCCTTGCCCTGTGGTCAATGTAGCAGTTTTACGTCCTGGAAGATGACTTTCAGAGAATCGAAGGCGGTACGATGTTAGGGTCCCCATCACCACCAGGCCTCTTTCTCTAGTAAGTAATGGCGACATTAGGCTGGCGATATCTGGTACGAAGTCCTACACCCAATTAAAAAGGCCCAGGAAGCAGTGCAGTTGCTTCTTTGTGATGGGTTCTCAGCTTTCTGGATGACTCTATTTGAACTAGTTTGAGGGAAGTAGCCTTCAGGTGAAATTATATGGCCCAGGTAGTCGATTGATGACTTTCTGAAGTGACTTTTAAGGAGTGTGGCAGTAATGCCATGTAATGCCAGGCACCCTGTGGCGTTGGTTGAGGTGTTCCTTCCATGTTTTCGAGTAGACTATTATGTCGTCGAGGTAACCAATTCAGAACTGCCCAATATATCCGGTCAGGACCTCAGATGACATAAGTTGTTGGAAGGTGGCTGGTGCGTTCTTCAGCCCGAAGGGCATTACCCGAAATTGGAGGGTTTTCTGTTTCAGGACTGGTAAAGGCAGCATAGTTCATATAATCCGGATGTATGGTAATCTGCCAGTACCCTGACTTTATGTCAAGGATACTGAAAATTCGTACTTCTCCAATGTCACTGAAGGAGTGAGCTAAATTAATAGCTGATGGGGTAATTGGATGTGTGACATCGTGTTCAATGCCTTATAGTTGACACAGAAACATAATATCCCGTCCTTATGCACTGGAACCATGTGCGAGTTGTATGGGGAATCGGATGACTCAACAATGCCTTGTTGCTTTATCTCGGTCAAATGTTCCATGCTAAGGCGATGGCGTCTTGCTGACATCATATATGGTCTGGTGTAAACATGCGTTGTGTTTGTTGGCCATATTTTGAGCTGGATAGTTCTTGTTTGTCGGAGGGTTCCTCCAGACCTGAATGCTCCTGCATGTTAATCTATAATTTGCTTCAATTGTTTAAATTATTCCGTACATAATTCGTGGTTAATGCCCTCTGTGTTGCGACTGTGTTCCCAATTTACGGTGATTTGGTTTTTGTTGCTCAGGTATACATTTCGCTGCCCATGGTCCATAAGCATAACACATTCATTGTTGCTGGTGGGGCCAGGGGTGACCCAGAAAGAGCCCTTATTGGAGGTCGGGTGATATGACAAATTCCGCACGTCTGGAAATCTGGTTAAGTGTAATGGTTATAATGGTCTGCCTGTCGACTGCGAGAGTGCAATCTGTCTTAGCCATATGCACAATCCTGGTTTGAGGGCACAGTTCGTCCCTTTGATCATTAGTTAGCACATAACTGTGCACGAAATTACCTGTGGCTTCTGAGTAATAAGGCGAGGACACTTTTGCTATTTATGGTGACTTCTATATGTAGTGCTTCAGGGGGGTCAGCTTCTTCATCTAAAAGTTGAATTACAGGCCCTTGGGCTCCGGTGGAGTCGGTTTCAGTGGACAAGTGAGACGGAGAAAGCATTCTCAGACATCAAGAGTGAATTCAAAGCATGTCCGACACAGCACATCAATGAGAGGGAGTGCCTGGCAGTTATTTGGGCGGTCAAGAAATAAGTGCTTACCTCGAGTAACAGAGGTTCAAACTACAGACCGACAACCGGTGCGTTGTGTAGTTGCATAGTATGCAAGAAGCAAAGAGTAAACTGACACGATGGGTATTACACTTGCAGGCCTACGACTTCGTAGTGGAACATGTGCCCTAGAAATAAAATGAACTAGTGGACGCATTGTCATGCAATGCCAACAATGGGGCAATTGTCTGGAATGAAACAGGATGGGAGGTCATTTTACCGCCAAATTCGCACGACCCAGTATCAGAGGTATACGTACAACAAATCACAGCCACCAACAATAAGGGTCTGATTAGCAACTTGTACAAGGAAGTCATTGGCGCACAAAGAAGTTGCTGATTCACGCAGGATAAAACGAGACAATTTGAACATAAAGAAGTAGGGGGAAGGTGTGTCGTAGACAGCATGTTGGAGATCTGTTTGGTTCAACATCCAGGGAAATGGAGGGTGCATACATATGTGAGGGATCAAGTTTTCGCATATTCACTCTGTGGCAGCATAGCTGGACACCCCAGCGTTCAACAGATGGTCAGAAACATAAACGATCAAATTTTTTGGACAGAATTAAACAGAAACGCAAGGAGATATGTACGAAAATGCAAAGAGTGTAACTTGTACAAAACACGTCGTGCAGACGTAATGGGCCCATACCCCAGGACAAGATGGGGTAAACAATTCCTAGTCGTGGTGACTAATAATTTTTCGCGATGGACGGAGGCATACCCCACCAGCGGGGCGAGTGCAAGGAACATAGCGAGAGTTTTGGACGAGTAATTTTTCCCGCTCTGGGGATTTCCGCGCAACCTGTTAACAGATAATGGTAAGCAGTCACGGGCCGTACGTGTAGAGAGCTATGTACTAGATAGGGCGTGAATCACGTCACAATGGCCATGTATCATCTGAGGGCCAACCCGACGGAAAGGAGGGACCGGGAAATTAAAGCTCTACTATGGTTACATGTAGGTGAACATCATGCCACCTAGGCGGACCACATTCCCGCCATTCTCTACACACTCAGAAGAAGAATAAACTCTGCAACTGGAAGGTCGCCCACAGAAGTATTGTTAGGCCGTAATCTCTGCCTACTGGGGGAGGCAAAATGTCCGCAATGAGAGGACAGCAGCGAAATGCCGAGTACCGACACACAGCGAAGACAACAGCAGAGATGCTTCTGCAAAGTGAGGCAACAGCAAGATCGTTATGCGGCGAGATGGCTACCAGTTACAAACCGACCACTGCCGAAAGTGCATGTATGACAGATGGTATATGTACGGATGCACCCTCAGTCAATGGCGAAGAAAGACTTTTGTGCAGGGTTAGCAGCACGATGGAGTGTGCCACATCAAGTACTACAAATGCACGGACCCACCTCAAGCACACTCCGCATGGGACATAGGAAGGTGTTGGTACATCGGGACGACATCCGGCTAACCCCGGGTGCCGTTGATGACGGGGACGGTCCCAGTGTGTCCCGACCCCATGATGAAGATGCAGGACTCGCTGATTTCAGGGAGGAGCGAGAGGAGATGCGAGGTGTGGCAGCACTACAGGAGGATGATCCCTGAGAGGACCCACCTTGCACGCCAACGAGAGTTGAGAGTTCACCATCAAAGGTCAGACAGGATGGAAACACCGCCGACGAGCTCCAAAGGGAGGTGAGCGGTACAGAAGGTGCATCAGCACTACAAAGAGATGCAAGGGAGGAGGAAGAAAATGTGCAGGAGTTACCTGGTGCCGATACGCCCTTCAGGGAACCTGTAATGCTTCCAGAAATGCAAGAGCAAGAATAGCATGATGAGCATGTTCAAGTGCAAGTGGAGCAGGAGCAAGCGAGCAAGCAGGAGTAGTATGTAGAAAAGCAGGGTGAACTAAAGCAAGGTGTTAATGTAAGTGCAAGTGTGTTTGAATGGCTGTTAAGCTGTGTTGCAGCCAGAGACGGCAGAACAAACCAGAGAGCAAGGAAGGTGACAGCGAGGGCAGCGAGTCAGGAAGCTCGCTCTGCCTTCGGCGGTCGCATCGGCTGGCACACCCACCACCACCGTGTCAACAGTGCAAGCACCCGGAGTAGCCTGGCAGGTAGGGGCAACCACCGGCAATGCATCGTGCGGCAGGGCCACAGGAGAGGCGGTACCACGTGCTGTCATGCAGATCGGCCCGCATATACAGCTACAGCCAGTAACATCGGATGGCCTACAAACGGTCTCCAAAAAAAAGGGGGGGTTTACATATGCCTCATGCTCCCACGACTAAGACCATTTGTCCGGCCATAGCCTGCAATGTCGCCACAGAAGGGCTGTGCGCTCTGCACAGTGTAGAGTGTGTACCCAGTCGCTGGAGCGATCAGGCGCAGCACAGGTGCAAGGGCATGCCGGTGGAGAGCATATGGTGGTTGCCATGGAGATGCGTGGAGGAAGATGAAATAGGCAAACTATTTTGAACTCAAGAGTACAAGGGCCTAATTAAAGACACTGTTGTTGTTTTAATTAAATGATTTATCATTTGTTTTGTTTTATTTGAGTTTTAATTGTCTTCAATGTAAGAGTTATGTATCAGTATTTATTTTCATCATTCATACAGTGCTTTTTTTCATGCCATTCACAAGGGTTTTGTATTGCAGGATTGTGTTTGTGCTTTTTAAATGTTTATTTAGTTCTTAAGCATGTTGCAAGGGGAGGTACTGTAAGGCATGAAAAAAAGTAGTCCATTTCAGCGCAAAGGCAAGCTGAGGCGAGCCCGTGTGTCCAGCACGAAGTCAGTCAGTGCATAGCAACCAACGGTGGGGAGTGTGTGTGTTAAGCTCCTGTTTTTTCCCGCACACGCCGGGCAGCCTTCATCATGTTTGTATCTGGACATTAACAGCAATAGACTTCAACTTACTTGGAACCTTTCTTTTCATCTAGCCGCCTGGTAAACCACCTCCTCTCCCTGGTGGAATAGCATTGCCCCGGGGAGCACACCAGTTTTCATGTAAACATTAATTGTCGTCATGCATTTTTACAGTCTCACCACATGGCCGGTTCGAATAGCCAAGAGAGTTTTGCATCAAGTGCACTTGTAGAAGGGAATGGTGTTTTAACGTAATAAATATGTATGTTAACTGACACTACATCATTTGTTTGCGGTTGCATCATGTGTGTCAGATGATGGGCCCTTACAATACCCGCTCTTTCAATATACGTAAGTCATTTGATTTGAAAGTGTTTTGAGCTTTGTTTCGCATTGTATGGGCGTGTGGGAGGACCTGACAGCCCATGTACATGCATGTAAGAGTTAGGTGATTTTCCCGCCAAGATCAATAATGGTGCATAGCCTACCGAAGGGCTATAATTTCTTAACCATCATTTAACTCTTTTCTGTCCCACCAACAAGTGTCAATTGGTTGGCCCAAGTGGGGCCATTCTCCTACCACAGTTATTTCCAACCGCAGTCTCCAAATGAGGGTGTTGAAATTATACATAAAACTATACATATTTTAAAGTGTTTATGTGAAGAGAATTACCATGAAGAATTCTTTTCAAATGTCCTTATATATCTGACAACTTAAATAACTCATGTGTCTTTACAGTGTATATGTTTGATATCCTCTGCACCACTTGAGATTTAAACCAGTACTCTGAGCCACAGAGCTCCCAATGAATTTGCTACAGTTAAATATGGTGCAAGATATTTGAATTCCATATATTAAAGTGTCTATGTATGTTGTATTTAATTGACCAACGAGCACAAATTTGCTGCGAACTCATGCATGTTTTAATGTACTCACTTTGTATTCATTTAGCCTGTCAACCCAGGTGTTGAAGGGCCTGTCATACATAACTCTCTGGCTTTCTGTGCGACACAAGGTTCCCTGAAAGATTTTCCTTTTCTTTTTTCACCAATACAGCAAGCTCCAAGATAGTTGTGGTGTCTCCCCGCCTTCCGCGAGTAAGGCTTGATCATAGTTATATTACTCCCCTTCGTTTTGCACATGCCATTATTTCAAGTTCTTTTTATTTCAGGTTCATGTTGTATATTCTTTTGTAAATATCCACAGGGCCGGTGGGACACCCCATAAACCGCGGCACTCCTGACACAATAATTTCTGCATCAGGGGGGAAAAACACATTCGCAACATTAACGAGTGCCGCATCGCCTAGGAAAGGGTCAGAGATAGGAAGCCCGCCCGCCACGAGAGAGCCAGAGCTACGATCTCCTCATCCCACGGGTCTTGCCTTCGTCAGCCGGCCCGAGAGCACAGAACGCGCGTGGCTACAGTGGTCAAGCACCCAACACTAAGGGTCCCGCCTACCTGATAATGAAAAATCTATTTTTCATTTCTCTTCCCGACTTTCTTCGCTACTCCTACCGAGACCTTCTAGAGACCTTCTAGACCTTCCAGAGAGGGGGCCTACGCTTCATTACACCACCTTTTCACGATGAGTCTTCATCGCTAGGGAAGAGGGGGAGGGGGAGAATTGATGCGTGCTGCTCCTACTACTAATAAACTACAATTACGACTCATCGCTCTTTAGGGAAGTATACCCTTACTTAAACCTACATAAGAGTTGTCTACATCAACCACCCACGAGCACATTGCCACAAGGTTACGCAACCAGCGGGTATGCCACCTCCCCTCCTCCCTTCGTGCTGAAAGTCTACAAGCAGCCCACCACCAAGCAAGGCCAAGTGCTACTGAAGATGAACGGAGCAGCAGTATTGCTGACTACTGCTGACCAGAGATTTTCAACTTCCATGTCAGGGCAGGAGGATGTCATATGCCTTCCTCGCACCCCGCTGCGGCAGCCTAGACTTGAGCACTTTATAAGTTCGTGCACAGTGGGGCTCCAGGAGTCATTCTTGTTTGTTCTCTCACGACATCTCGAGAACTATTCAGTGCTGGCACCTACAGAGATCTTCCAAGTCTTAAGCACGCCCCCAGTGGCTGCTTCCAACTACGACGACCAGTCATCCAACAAACAGCGAACACCCTAATACTTATTAAATTCATTTTGTCTCTTCTAGACACCCGTTTACTTCGTGCAGTTTAATTGTAATTCACTTTGTATTCGTCTAGAACTATATTATTTCCATTGTAACCTATAACCAGGTCGCCTACACCTGGAAAACGCAGTTACCTACAGCACTCCATTGTTTGGTAGAAAGTAGCACAGGTTCAATGTTTATTGTGTTCTCAATAAACATCTATTGTTCTCTATCCTTAAGCTTTTTTCTGTTTTAGAGTACTTTTCCACTTTACCAGTTCGATACAAGATACGATGTGCACTGTCAACAGGAACTGGGAGATTGTTACTTAACCGAATTAGTCTGATCATGGACCCCCTTCAGGAGTTTGTGAGTCCAGCAACACACACGTTAGATGGCCACCTGTTTTTTTCTAGTAAACCGAGCACTAACTCAGTGCTGGAGGGGAGAAACAGCGGAACTCCTACCATTAGTAACACCTTCTTCAAGGAGGGGCTACAAGCCCGTGTTTCTTCGCTTTGAGCACTAAGTTAGTTCTAAAGGGACCATAGCCTGTGATTTACTACTAAACCTCATAATTGTATACTTTTCACCATCCTTCCGTACCAGCCAGGAGTACCGCCTGGTGCTAAGAAGGTTAGTTTATCAGACCAAGGCTAGGTATGGCTGGTTCAATCCACACATCTGAAGCAGAGAGTCGTCCGCCTGAAATCACCTCTTCAGAGTGGGGTGAGCTGAACAAAATCAATACAGCATCACCAGCACCATCCAGGACGTCGGTGTAAGTCAGTAACCAACACCCCTCACCAAACACTGTTAAGCCTAATTAAAACCACACTATTGGTCTAGCATTGAAATTCTAGACAAACGTGCCATTCAGACTTAGCCGGGCACGAGTCAGTATGTAAGATTACAAATGCCAACAGCACAGCACATATGTACAACATTAGTTAGGCGCAATTAAATGTTTGTCTAACAACCTCTATATCATTGACAGGGAAAAAAATATATAAATGGATGAATATGCAATTTTGACCAAACCAGCTTTTATGGTGGAAAATATGAATAAATACTATAGTGTTATGTATTTGGTGAAATAATTTCTTGTGTACTTATAACCTAGCAATTATGGAAACAAGCTTAACCAATTCTTACAGTGTCTAAGTTTTGCAGTCAAATTGTTGGGTAGAATAATGCAAAATGTGGCTTTCTACCAAAAATGTTTACATATTTTTTGCTTTATAGTTCTTTTTATTACTTTTTTTTTCAATAGTTTGACATGTGACATCTTTTTACAACTACTAATACGACTTTGCCTCATCAGTGAAAACCTAAATATTAGGCATTTGTGTGAGAAGCACATTTCTAGTTTGAGACGAGATAGAGATACCTAAAAATTTCAAGATTTGAGACAATGTCGAGAATACTTATAACTACATTTTGCCATGTCACAATATTATTTTATTATTTTCTTCTGTGAAATACATTTCCTTTCTTATATACATAAAGCACACACAAACCCCAAGAAATAAAAAATATTTGCAACGATCCATGCAATTTTCATACTCACAAAATGGAATTATCAAAACTGAAGTCCAACAATAATTAAGTTTCAGGTTTTTAAAATTCCTAAACACAAATTATGATATATACAGGTAGTGAAAATCACGTCAGTCACAATGATAAAAATCTCCATCTTATCTGTGTGAAAATGGCAGCTACGGTGGTAAGTACTAAGTAATATAGGCTCATACTACGAAAACATAATAAAAAATACCTTTGCAACTAACAGTGTGCAAGCTAACCTAAAACTTTCAAACCCTGTGAAAATGAAAATTATATGGCCCCGAATACAAGTAAAATTTTGAATGTCCCATGTGCACTGGATCAGCGAGAACGCGCCGAAAGATAATCGATTGGGCAATGTGTTCATGGAGGCTGGACATCAAGAGGAAGGGCAGCAGCAGGATAACCCTGCCCACCACTATGGCTACATGTTGCCGATATGTTGCGTGCATGGCAAACGTGTTTTTTTTAAAAAGTAATTAGTAATATTTCACTGCAAAAAAAATTTGTAATTTTGAGACTGAAATGAATAAATGTGGTGATTAAAATGCATTTCTTCATGGTATTTAATAATGAATCATTCAAAACCACCTCCTCTGATTTTCTCTGTATCACTTTACACTGCACATGTGCTCGGTGCTTACCCATTATTAGAAGACAAAAGGTGTCGAATAATTCCATACATTTTAACAGTTCATTTAAAAGATGCTTGCATATTGAAATTAATTAATATAAATCCTCCGATTTCCCAATAAGAAGTTAATGAAAATGAACATTATGCTTGGTAAAACAAGTTCTCGATGTTCAAACATTTTTTGTTGACAAGGGCAGGTCAATCATATGCTTCTGGGCATATAATTTTATTCGATAAGATTCTGACATTGAGTTAAATTGATATTATATTTTTCTATTATGTTGATTTAACTCATAGATACAAAACACCAACCGTATGGGAAAAGCTACATTTAATTACAAAAGAAAACATCTTTGCAAATAATAATTCCACATTAAAATGGATTTTGTAACGTTTTTAGGCAAAACCATTTGCTTTGAAATACTGATTATAGGTGCAACTATAGCACACTTTATTTGCTCTGCTGCTGGCATGTGGAGACAAGCGGGCATGGCCAAGAGAGAGAGAGAGAGAGAGAGAGAGAGAGAGAGAGAGAGATAATGATATATATATATATATATTGGGACATGGTTTTATTTTATTAGACAACAGTTTCCCCTTTTGTGGGCTTTTAAGGGAAGGAAGGTGTGGGGCTGAGAGAGACAGAAAGAGTGGTGAGAGACGATGCTATGTTGCTACGCTCTTTGATAGGTAACCACATACCCTCTCGTCAGGCTTGTAAGGGAAAGTCGCAAGCCAGCACATTACACCACGCCACAGAGCGCAGACACGTAGCAAAGACAAAGCATCGCAGAGCAGTGATAAATGGCAGCGCACATTATGTATTTCATAACCAGTTACTTGGCGTTTGAATAAACAACCAGTTTAAAAATGATCGTTGCAGGAAATCTTACGTGACGGGAACTGAACATTTCCAAAAATCTTCCAGATCAAGATCGTAATTTTTTCTCGATTCGATCTCGAATGTTCGAGTTTAGCATGTGCCTACTAAATATTGCTACCAATGGGTTCCTATAAACATTACAAGTCTTCTCCAGAAATGCCTGCAGGATATGCCTCTTGTACAAGGGATATTAGAGATGCTGAGAAATTTTACTGATTACTCCCCGGTAAAATAAAACGCTCATTTCTACAAGCTGAAATGAGCTGACCACTAAGCTGCCGAGATGATGTTATGTAATATCATAATGCACCAACTGATTGCACCACGATTTCAACACTGATAGAAGCACTGAATCGTGCCACCTCAGCTGACATTAGCAGCCGACTGGCGACAACACACACACACACACACACACACACACATATATATATGTATATATATATATATATATACACACACACACATACCGGTACATAACCCTTATTCGGGAGTTCACACTTCTGTATCGCATTGCAATGTGCCAGTGGCAGCCATCAGGTAATAGTGGCTCCCTTTCCTAAACGCCTAATATCTTGTTTTACTCTTATTCTATCCTTATTGATCTTTGCTAGTCGCAGTACTTACTGTACAACACATCGGGGCTTAAAGGGGGGTTTGTAACTACAGATGGCTACTCAATAAATAAGGTCCTTTCTACTGTACACATTTTATTATAATAAACTCTCTACTTGCACAGAACAATGCATTTGACACGAATTGAACATGGATACAATTACCTTACTTTAGTTTATCGAAATCAATTACAAGATTACTATAGCACAGTTACTCCCTAACCTTGCCAGCGCATTATTTAGGCAATTAACTAACAGAGCCTGGAGATGTGGGATGTTACCTACTGCCTAGCCGGAGTTTACGCTCAACCATTATCAGTCGTTTGGTAGATTGCAGTTCTGCCTGGAGCTCCTCCAGTCCCTGGTCTCTTGTAGCCTTCTGCTTCGCGCCGCTCCGGCACTGTACATCGTCACAATTCAATCACGCTCTGCCGTCGGTGATGCGGGAGGGTTGTGGGGTCACCACTCTGACCATTTATAGCATGGTGGCAGTGGGTAAGTTGATGTTTGTTGAATAAACAGGGGCTTGCAAAGGAATCTATAGTGCAGACAACCTGAACTGGTGTGTCTGGCCCCCTTGCGCCCGTCACACTACCCCCAGATTGAAATAGCAGTCCGTCCTGGCTGCTGTAGGGTACATGATTAGTTAGTAGTAGTCTGGTAGGGCTGGGTTGAAGCGGTGGGGTCGAGGAGCTCAGGCATAAGTCGTCTATGTTTAGGCACTTGGTGGCATGCACAATTATACATAAAGGCAGTATCGAGGCGCATGTGCTTGTGGTCCTACTTGATTCGCAACATGCTAGGAAGTAACTTTTTATCAACTTGTACAATTTTACGATTTTATGTGCCTGCAGGCTTAAATTGAATTGAAAGTTTATAAATGATGTCATTTGAGTTACTAGACACAATGGTAATATAGAAATGTTACATGAAAAGGGAAACTTTTATTCGAGACCTGTAGAAAAGTTAGTGTTGGCACACCGAAGTTGGCTGTGCTGCATGGACGAGCCGTTTTTTGTTAATTCAGGCTCAGCGATATTACTAATGAGCTGCCCATTTACCGACTTCTGGCGTGTTATATTTTATATCACAACTTTATTTTGTTACTCACCAGCGTGATCGTAGATAACTCTTAAGCAGATAAGTACAACACAAATACATTAACAACACCTTTACCTAATGCTAGAAATAGTTAAAATATGCGATGGTTTTTGTTTTCGTAAACCCTCTATGGGAACCGATAACCTCGCTAACTTCAAGTTTAAGAACATTTGAAAATGTGCACGTATAGGAACATAACCTAATAACAGTATAAAATACTTAGAATATATAATTTAGGAACAATATTGCGAAAAAAGACATTAATTTACATAATTGAAAAACATTGTTATAAGTATGTTAGTCAAAGAACGTCGCTGGCATTGATCATTGAGATTGTTTTTGCACTTTTGATTAATGTCTTCTTTGTATCACTTTTTGTTTTGCACTTTGGCGATGCACAATTTTTCCAGAGTGTCTTTTCGTATGATGTGAAGCACTGGTTTTTATGTTTATTGTGGACTTAATATATGCCACTTTGTCAGGCACTCCTTGTTGAGATAGTGTCCGTACTAAGTCCCACTTTCACTTTGATAATATCAATGATCATCGCGAATAGTTGTAGCAAATATGGAATATAGTTATATACCAGATTGATTAAACATATAAAACAAATAAAAACTAGTATACGGAAAATATTTTACTTATGTCTAACATTGCATCTTAAATTAAAGAGAGCTCTCTTATAGTCACAATGTGATAATTCAGTATTTACTTCATGGTTTACATATATTTTAAAAGGTAATTAGTGATTATAGTTGTTGTTTATAATTATATGAGGTACTGGTTTTCCAGGTATCAAACCTTAAGACCTTAGCTTTAAGGTTTAAAATTTCAACTCATATAGGGCTAATAGAGATCAATTCACAATTCACTGGATACACAATAAGAAAATACACAATTTTACTAATTACACACACACACACACACACACACACACACATATATATATATACATATATATATATATACATATATATATATATATATATATATATATATATATATATATATATATATATATATATATATATATATATATATATATATATATATATATGTACTTAAGTTATATACACACACCCACACACACACACACACATATATATATATATATATATATATATATATATATATATATATATATATATATATATATATATATATATGTATGTGTGTATATAACTTAAGTTTGCATCATAACCACAGTTTAAGATTGCTGAGCGGCAATTGTCTTAACTGACGTGAACTTACTCATAACATGCTGTAAAAGAGCTACTTTGTTGACTTGTAATTGCAAGAAGACATAAAATATCAAGGACTTGTGATATGCATTTCAATTAAAATACACCTTTAATTGTGCAGATTTATACTAATAATATGCAAAAATAAGTTCCAGATGGGAACAACAATAAAGTAATTCTTTAGCAATTATAGGGCTTCTGCTTGAATGGTACTTAATACTTCAAGTAGTTGTGAAACTTACACTCTGTTTATTCCCTTATATGGGTATACTATAATATTCTTTACTAATGTAGGCCTGGCTATCTACAATCCTTATGAAAGGTATTCTTGTTTAATTAGTATTTTTTAGATGTGTCAGAATCATCATGACCTTGAGGAGTTTAATGTACATGGCAACAATACAAAACAACAGTAGGTCTATTACGGCCATGGACAGGTAGTCATAATGCATAGGATCGAGTATAGAAAACCGTTTGTTGTCTCGATACTTGTATTGTGAATGATATTCTGGTAAAACTGGCATCTGGGTGTGATTTATTTGCCAGTTAGTGTCGAGTGGAATACTTAGGTTGGAAAAATGAATACCAGTCGTGAGATGGAGTTGTTGGAGGTGAAATGATTGTTGATTAAGCCAGTGTACTGGAATCACAGTTTGCTGCAGAGGGACTGTTAGTGATCGTATATAGCATAAGTTTGTGGTTTCTATAATAATTTGGTCTCGTGTAGCAACATAACAACCACAAGGAACATGTAGTTCAATAGTACCCAATTTTGTGGTTTTGTATATCAGTGTTGAGTGATCTGTTCAAGCATATTAACATAGTACCTACTGGAGGATTGGTAAGGGCATATGATGGGGGAGAATGGGATGGATGGAGAATGAGTTCTCGTGAGAACAATGAAATTTACATTTGGAGAACAGTTCGCTGGCATCTGGCAGTAGGATGGCTTCTTTAAGACATTTTGAGTCTTTGCATGTTAGCGATTCCTTAGAGATGGCTATAACATTCGGGGAAATGTCTGATGATGGCGATATAGCCTTGACAATACCTTTGTCGGGGTCAATTGCCACTATGATGGATGGAACATGAATTTTGCACGTATGATTTTGGAAATGATAGGGAACATTTATTAAATTGTAAATTTGTCAGTTTATGGTGGTACGAATGAAAGGAATATGTAATTATATAATCATTTTTGTACTAGTAAAACTGCACTCAGCCAAGTTATTCGTGTATTAATTGATTATATTTTTCATATCAATACCTAATGTGAGACCCAACTCATTCAACAGCACTTTCAAGTTGTTCAAATCATATATCAGCTGTGATTTGTTTACAGAAGTTAAGGGTAAGAGATTGTTCTGACAAGATTGAACATAATCCTGAACCAAATCCTTGCTCACGACATTGTTTAAAAGTTGCAAAATGGCCTTGGTCAGCAATGTGAATTGTAACTCAAATTTATTATAATTGCTAATGATTGCCTGTCGACTGTGCAAAATCATTGATATGTCATTTATGGTTTGCGATAGTGAATTTACATTTTCTGTGACCTTGTGTTCGATTTCTGTGATCACCTTAAGGGTGATATTGAGAGCCTGATTAGTGTTGTGTATGTTGTCTGTGAGTTCATTTATCTGGACGTCGAGTTGTGTGTTATTGTCAAGTAGTGCTCGCAAATGCTTGTTCGTGAGCACATTGCAGCACCACGATGCAATGTCTCCCAGGAACTGGGTACCACGCTTCTGGAGGAAGCATGTGGCGACCTCGTCGTCGAGGAATTCGTGGAGAATTCCGCGCTCTATGTCCTGCAAATAATCATACCAGAGTTGTGCATTCATGCATGAACGTGACGTGCGTTTTGCACATGCCACATGCAAATAATGGTCCAGGATTTAGGGTGCTTGGGGAAATGTCAAGGGAATAGTGTATATGATGAGCAAACTGTCCTTGTACACAAAGTTTACTGTTGCCTGCCAGCAGTACACCCCAGCGTATACACGTTATGTGACAGGCTGTGACAACACAGCTGACAGGAACACACAGAGTGCTGTCATGACCTTGGCAGCCTTGTGAATGGAGTGGGCTACCCACTCCTCATTTCGAAGGTGGCCATTGGTTGTGGTCGCCATGGCAACCAGCATGTGCCAGTGCAAGGCATGATTCGTGGACACCCAGTGCCGTCAACAGCGCCTGGCAGGACTGGCAGCTCCACACAGCTATTGCCGTGTCTCCAGACGTGATGTGCAGTTGACAACTGCGAAGTCTCTCTCTGGAATGTGGGCAAGCCGCAGAAGTTGTGTGGTGTGGTAGTAGTGAGGAAGGCCGGCTGTTGCCTCGTGTTGCCTGCTTCTGTTACACACACTTTTCTGAAAGCAGACCGTTGTCAGCACGACCCCAGACTTGGCATAGACTGTCTGCATTCATGCTCTTGTACCATTCAATCACTGGCTTATGACATTTGTAGCTCCACAGGGATACTGACATATACTGTAACATATTTTCCAAACAATTTAAACATTGAATGTAGAAACATTTAACTAATTGCGATAGCATAGACTATTTTAACATGTAAAAGCAGGTTTTATGTGACGAGTGCACACTGTGTCATATTCGGGTGTTCCAGTTTTGTTGATTCATATTCTTATTGTAGATTCACCTAATATGCAACAACTTGGTAGGGCCCACGATAGCAATGAGTAAGTGCCTTTTGGCGGCCTCTGTTTCGAACCCAAAAATAGTAATTGACTTTAATGGAACTTTTCTTATGTGAACAGTTAAACTGGCGGGTCTGGTCTTCCTGTGTATGTATGAGATTTAGCTTAGCTGTTTCACTGTTCTGCCTAAGTTTTTCATTCCAGTCATGTGCATGGGGTGAATGTTTACTAGCAACTACTTGCGCCGGAAGGGCGGCTTCTACGCCATATACTCAGTCATAACTAGGATGTATTTATTCTTGTGGGTAGTGGTGGGGAGGAGCCCTTTCACATCCAAAGCCTACATTTTTAGAGCGGCTGGGGCGATATAGAAGTCATCAGCCCCGTCGGTTTAGTGTTAATGGCTTTTGTCTTCTGTCATGTAGGACATGACTTTACATACTTTTTCACATCAGCATTCATAGTATCCCAATAGTAAGATTGTTAAATTTTTTTCAAGCATTTTGAGCATGCCGGCTTAAACGGCGGTATTTAGTGTCAGCTTGATTGGGATTAAGTCAATCCTGTTTAAGTTTCTTTATGTGGGGGTCGCAGTCGAACTCGCCTACAAATGGGGATGTGCTAACTGTAATGGGGCATAATAGGAAAACAGAATCGTCATCAATCTTGATATATTCCTGTGCACACATGTAAACAGGCCAATAATGTATCTGGTCAGAAATTAGAAGAATATGTATTGTACATCTTAGTACAGGATCAATACATGTTGTCTCGAGTATAGAGGTATGACTTTGCTTGACTATTTGAAGGTTGACTTGATAAAGGTTTGTGATTATTTTACAGATCACGGCCATGGGAAAAATGTCCTCATTCGTTATTGCCATGGCGATTCTATCTCTAGTATTTAGGTCGTTACCCGATATGAAATTATGGTTAACCTCGTCCCAGTGACTTTTGATATATTTGGCGACAGAAGTGTTGATCTCATCTTCTTTGTTAGTATTCTGTAGGATGGCTTCTGCAAAGGCTTTAAAGAGGGAAGTGCAATTCAACATGTTCTCTTTAATCTCGTAGGAATTATCTTTGACCTTGACTTGCTGTGTTGGAACTTGAGGGGCAGCGGTTATGCACTTAAGGCATCGGGGAGAGTATTTAATTGGCCTCTTATGATATGAGCATCAAAATCATATTCGCTGAGTGCTATACCCATTATTTTAATTCTGATATTGTGGTCCGCCATAGTGCACAGGTACCGCAAGCTCGCATGATCCGTTTCAATTGTAAAGTGCCTACTGTACAAATACTGCAGGGAATGATTGCATAAATACCTGATAGCTCCAAGTTCTCTTTCCATGGTATTCCAACATGATTCTTGGACTGAAAACTTTTTTGAAGCAAAGGCAATGATGTGACATTGTTCAGAGTGTGGGTCTATCTGTAGGAGAGCCCCCCGGCAGCTTCATTACTGGTGTCACAGGCTAAAATGATTTATTCTCTGTTCTCATGAAATTTTTGTAGTACAAGAAAGCTTTTTTCAAGTTAATAAACACATCCTGATAGACCTCAGTTCACTTAAACTGTATGTTATGTTTGGTGAGTGTGATAAGGGGTTGTTAAAGTGTGGCATAATTCGTAATATAGCATCGTAAGTAAGATGTCACACTGAGAAAGGTACAGAGCTGCTTTAAGTTTCTTGGGGTCGACGTTATTGATTGTTAGCTAAGACTTTATCGGGTTCTGTTGAAATACCATCAGGGGTGATGATATGGCCAAGTAGTTTGACAGTTTTCTCAGTACACATGCATTTTTTGTATGGAATTTTACAGTAAACGTGCGTAACTGCTCAAAGACCTTTTTAATGTTATGTAAATGTGCCTCAAAGGTATTTCCCATGATAAAAATATTATCTATATAGGCTATGGCCGTTGTCCATCTCAGAGGACCGACTAGCTTATTCATAAACATTTGAATGTACTGGGGGGAGGTAGAGTGGCCCATAGGCATTCTTTTGTACCAAATAATCCCATGCCATCAATTGTAAAGGCCAATTTTAAATGGTCCTGTTTCCTGATGTGGATACTATAAAATCCTGGGTATAAGTCTAAAGTTTTTATATATAGTGAATTTTGTAAAGTGTTTTATCTTCCGTACTTTGTAGTGGTACTGTACCCTAGTTAATTATTGATCCAATCTTATACAGCCTGTCAAAAATCGTAATCCTCCACTTTTCTTAGCAATAACAAGTCTTGGCGCAGAATAGAGCGAGTCTGCTTCCTGGATAATACCTGCATCAAACATGCCCTTAATTTGTTTCAAAAGGTCATCTCTTATTTTAGGGCTAATTATAATGGCAGGAGGCAATTGGTTTGTTGGTTGTGAGGTCTAACCATATTTCGAAATGTTTTGCTCCTGTTAGTTCCAAAATTGAATAGGCGAATCTGCCCTTATAAGTCTCAATGATGGCAGCGATTGCAGCTGTTTGTGGTTATGACAATGTTTTCTTTATATGAGGTGCATAAGTGTGATCAGTTTCAAAGGACTCTAAAGCCTGCAAACTATGTTTCAAAGAAATTCTGGGGTCGACTATAGACGATGTTAACTGTAGTGGAATGTGTACTATTTTGTTAGGGTTATGCCAGTGAGTGAGCATGGTGTTTTTGGTAGGCGCACACACATTTACTTGTACTGTGGGTGTCGTGTTATGTGGTAATAGCTCACTGTTCATATTAAATTTTGCAATTTCCGCATATGACCTATGTTGTACAACCTTGTTGAAAAATGTTCTGCATGCCGCACAAGTTTTGTCTTTGTTGTCTGCAGGGTGTGTGTGGCTCCCCCCCTCATTTAGAAGTTCTTATCGTGTTGTTTTGTACTGGTTTGTTATTGTATCCACATCCCCTTGTGTTAAAACGGCCACCCCTGGTGTGATAGTTTTGTTTGTATTGTTGTGTGCATTGCCTCTGAAATTTGAGTGACCCCTTTTATTGTGTTGGTAGCCCTGGTATCTGCTGGTTTGAGGGGAGTTCTCATTGACAATGTATAGGGGCTCGTTATATTGTGGATATACTTGATGGGATGGGTAGTTATTATAATATCCCTGGTGTGGTGTGGGGTACCCATGTTTTGTTTGGTATTGGAATGGTCTGTTTTGGTGCTGGTGTGCATTTTGCACAATCTGCATGGCAGTGGTTTGCTGTTGTTGAAGTGTGAGCTGCGCAACTTCCTGCTTGAGTTTAGTAACCTCTGGTTCCAGTTTTACTGCCTTGGCATTTGAGTGTGAATGTGGAGTGTCTGTACATTCCGACATCTATGTGTTTCAAGGCACCGATTATGTCTTGTAGGGTATCTGTAGGGTGACCAATGATCTTGTCGGCAATTAAGTGAAGTGAGCGCCACAAGACATTAAAGAAGTCGTAGTCGAACTTTTTAAAATTAGAATTGTTTCGGTAGTATTTCATTGTTTGCACGTGTTTGATCATGTTTTCTCCTACCATTTTTTTTGTTGAATAATACATTCTTGAATCGCTCTGTATCCGCGGTTGCTGTAAATGTGTCTTTGAGCGATTGTTGTAATTCTTTCTATGTAATGGGTTGTCGTTGATCGAGTGTGATATTCTCAAGTGTATGCTTGGCGGGTCCCTGGAGGTAAAATTTTATTCTTCTACACCCTTCTGGTTAATCCCACTCGGAGATTGCCTCAAATTCCTCCACGAATTCCAGAATATTTTCATTCTGTGTACCAGCGAATGAGGGAGGTTTCTCAGGTTGGGAAAATATAATTTGTAGAGGTTGTTGGTTAGCCATTATGGGTGCACTGGATGAGGTGTTCTCTGTAGGTGTGTTGTAGTAGTGATGGGCGGTGGGAGGAGGTTGAAATGTGCGAGCTATGAGATAGTCTGTTATAATGTGGTCGTAATTAGGAATACCTAGAAAGTCAGATGATGGCGAGGATCAGGGTGAGTTGAAGTGGTCGGAGTGTTCTGTGAATGGTGGTGTATGAAGTGGAGGTACTGGTGGGCTGGTGTGAGACAAAGTTGCGAGATTTGGGTCTTGTGTGTCAATATTGTTAGTGATTTCTGTGTTTTGTGTTAGTGCCCTTGTCCTATCTCGTACGTTAGTGCATTTTCTACTTTTCTGGTGTCAAGTAAAACACGTTTAATGAGGTTTGGAATGGATGATGGTTTCTTGGGGCTGCACATTTCCATGTACTGTATAATAAGTGTTGTGTGGTAGTGTGTGTAATTAGTGCCACACACTTCGCGTAGCTTATAGTTAAATCAAACTACAAGGATGGCAAGGATTTAGAGAGCCTTGACCATGGGAAGTTAACAGCTGTTATGTACTCAAACTGGTTTGCTGTGTTTTACATGTATCTGGCTGACAGGACTGACAATAAAATACGAATGTAATAGGTAGGTAATATTAAATTGAAACACATTAGAATACAAGAGCAAGATGGGAAGACATCAGTCAGTAATGAATAATTGTTACACACATGTGCATCGTGGCTGGCTGAAGGCGCGGCCATGTGGTTTCCCAGCTGCGCACAAGTCTCTACATAAAGCATAATGAAATTTCTAAGTGAAGTGAGCTTACTCGCTTAATCGTGAGGTGGATCATCAGGTGCTCCACCAGTGCAGTGTTTCTCTTTCCTAAACTCCTAATATCTCGTTTTACTCTTATTCTACACACATTGATCTCTGCTACTCGCAGTACTTACTGTGCATCACAACTCTTTAGCACTGGGGCCTACAGGGGGGTTGGTAACTACAGGTCACTATTCAGTAAGGTCCTTTCTACTAAACACAATTTATTACAATAAACTATATACTTGAACAGAACAATTCATTTGATGTGAATAGAACACGGATACAATAACTTGACTTTAGTTTATCGACATATATTACAAGATTACTATAACACAGTTACTCCCTTACCTTGCCAGCATATTATTTAGGTAATTAACTAATGGGGCCTCGAGAATTGGGATGCCACCCTACTGTCTAGCCGAAGTTATGCTCACCAATTATCAGTCGTTTGGTAGATTGCAGTTTTGCCTGGAGCTTTTCTAGACCCTGGTCTCTCGTAGACTTCTGATTTGCGCCATTCCGGCACTGTATGTCGTCACAATTCAATCACACTCTACCATCTTGGAAGGAGGAGGGGGTGGGGCTTAGGCGCTCTGACTGTTTATAGCCTGACGGCAGTGGGTCAGTTGATGCTTGTTGAATAAATAGGGGGCTTGCAAAGGAAACTATAAAGTAGACAACCTTAACTGGTGTGTGCACTCCCCTTGCGCCTGCCACAAGGTCCTCGCAACCTCGCGGAAGAGTCCACACTCCACCTAGCCGCAAGGTGCTAGAGGAAGCCAAGAAGTCCTTACAGCCTCTCCAAGTGTCTGCTCCTTCACAACACTCTTGGTGCCGAAGGAACCATCAGCAACTGCTCGTTCCACCTAATGTGCTGGGGCAATCTACTACCATCCAGGTCTTCTGGATCCACCAGATGCTCAACTATGCCTTCGCCAATGTCTTCAACACTCTCCAGAGATCCTCCAGAGCCAACCCTTGAAGAAGTTTTCAGCCACACGTAAATACCACCATCCCTTCAGGAATGCCAACACTTACCTCTGCCCTTCTGGTTAGTGGTAAATCCCTTAAGTCCCTTCTGGACACCAAGACTAGATAGTTTAGCAGAGTTGTTTTCATAGCCACTAAATTTTCTACCTTGCCTAGTTCAGAAAAATGTCACCTTCATCTGTCTACCATAATTTAATTTCTGCTCAACACTGGATTGATAGGAGGTAGTATGTACTACTAGGTTTATTCTTCATAGGAATAAACATAATTATCCAACTGCCGAATATTATTTCAAGTGTGTTGTTCAGTTCCCATACTACTTATTGAACCACCTGTTAAAACTTCACAGGATGCTCATCCCATTACTAAATCCTTTCTTAGGAGCGAGAAAATCCCATTTGGTATAGAAAACACCTGGATCAGGGGCAACCAACCCGTCAGCCCTTATAGGGCCACCAGCAGTGACAGCTGCCACCGACCCATCAGCGCATCAGGTCACAGTACCAGATCCAGACAGCCACCACTAGTGTAGATGCAGGGTCAGCAGCTTTCAAAGGCTATCCATCGCCCAAGGTACACAGATAAGACCAAATTCAATCAGACGAAAGGTAATACTCGCTGTCGCTGATTTCATTCTTAGTCGGAAAACTACACAATTCGTTCTTTATACCAGCAAGTCGTAGGTACATAACTGAGTAAAGCCAATGGGCCAAAATGTACTACCAAATTTAATTGACTACCATGGCAGTACATTCCCTAAAAATTTATAATATGAGTCGCTATCTTTCAAGTGATTTGTCATATTGTGTATTAAATTGCATCAAACCAAATTGAGCATGGCCCAAAATTTAAATTTAAACCATGGAGCTAGTGAAGCCATATCTTTAAGTACATTAAATTGTTAATTAAGTCACAAATGTTTATAACATCATGGGGTCTATTTACAAAAAAATCTCATTTTCACTTGTGCCTCACAACAGTTAACTTCATTTCAGTATTTTAAGTTACATAGGACTAACAACAGTCCTGCTATTTTCAACCTTTTCCAAAATATCCAAATAAGAGCATTTGACCATTACCAAATACCAATCTAAATAACATAATACACGGGTAACATGTTTCCTAAAAAAGTCAGCCACTTTTTTCCTTTGATCTAAATAACTCTTCAATTACGAAATGTTCGCCAGGAAACCAAGTTACAAAAATGTGTGGGTACCCAAAAGGCTTCTAAAATATAAGGCCACAACAAATATTCCCTAGCATAAATATAAAACTCGTTGACGCCACAACTAGTCAATAGGTTTCCAAAAAGGGTTAAACAAAATAAAATTTAAACACACTAAAACTTGGATTAAAAACTATACAACTAAACCTGGAAGGTCGCAGCAATCAAAATGTATGTATTTCGGCTAATAAAGCACCAAACAGTAAAAAATTTTATACCATGTACAAAAATTTAAGGACTATCAAATTTAAAAACAAAAAGCACCTGTCCCCCAGCTTAACTGGTCGTGGACGACGACATCTACAATTCGCAACAACTGCATCCCCTACGTCTTCAAATAGGGCGATACATTGTCATGAATAAACTACGCATTTGGAAAGATCCAAACCCGTCTGGCAAATTAATTTAAAACAGCATTTTACAAAACCCCACAGTATATGTTTGCATCACTAAAGGAACCCTATTCAAACATGTGCACCCACAACTATGTTACTCAACTAGCAAAATTTTTACATGACCCCAAAAATATTACAAATGTATTCTACAAATCCCAAAATCTAAACCACCGCCGTCCACGACTCACTGTGTAAATACTCAAGCCGAACCTTAAAAAACAAAAAAAAAAAAAACAAATAGGGAAGTTAAAGGGGGAATGACCAAATTCTAAACATCAAGAATAGGAATAAAGATTGGGATCACAAGCGTTCATAAACAACTGTAAAAAGTTACAAGTAACTCTTGTCAGGAAACACACTGAAACCAATGCTATTAGGTTCTATGGATAAACTTTTTTATCTGGCACACATGTGCTTTTCTATAAGAACAACCTGATGAGGGATCAACCAACTTAACCGTGTTTACTCTAAGAAACTTTGAAATTTTATACAGTCCATCATACTTAGAGATGAATTTGCTGGAAACTCCATGAACTAAGTCAGCGAGATGGTAACTTTTGACCAAAACCAGGTCTCCAACTGTAAAATCCGCCTGAATGCAAGAAGTGCTCAATCTCTCATTAACAGCCATCTTAGCAGTGGACAACCACTTATACACCTTGCTCAGCAACAGGTTTCGGTCAGCCTCAGAAATGGTGGTAGGAAGCAGGGCGAAATTCCAAAATTCCAACAGGGGATGTGTCAGAAAAAGACATAAAAACTGCAAAGATGGAGGAACCCCTGTGGAACCATGATGGGCACTACGAACCGAACCCCACATTAATCAATCCAGGTCTTCATACCAACAGGAGTGATCTGGATTATAAAATATAGTAAGAAAGTCCTTTAGATATTTTTCAAAATGCTCAACCTGATTATCCTTTGGGTAATAGGGGCTCGAGGGGAAAGTTTCATCGACCACCTGAAATATATAGTTGTAAATAAAACTGAGGTAAAGTAACTAGCATTATCCATTAGAATCATCATGGGAGCACTGAATAATTTCCATATATGTTTACTTAAAGCCCAGACAATAGAGAAAGATTACATATTACGAAGCGGAAGGAGGATCACAAATTTACTAAAAGTATCCAAAAGAATGAGCAAATAGATGTTTCCTTTGTTTGAACGAATGAAAGGTCCAAACATATCCAGATGAACGGTGTGCCACAGAGCATCTGGAATGTGGTTTACTGACTGCCCCACATTGGCTTGCTTAGTCTTCTTGCATCTTTGGCAAGCCTCACATGAATGGACAAAGGCCGCTACCTCATTACACAATGTAGGCCAAGCAATGTACACAGTAATGCGTTGGAAAGTCCTGCTAATAACACGATGGCCTCCGAAAATGGAATCGTGGAAATAAGATATTATCATGGGATGCAGCACTAATGGTATTACAATTTTGCATGTTCTACCATTTTTACCAGTATAATACCAAATCTCCTTCTATAATATGTATGGTATAACTTGGCCATTATTCGGGTCGCCAACCACACAGGAACAGAAATCATCCTCTCTTTGGGTCTGTCACAACTTTACAAAAAATTCTGGAAATCCCTGAATGAGACTTTCAGAAGCCAAGGGTGCATCGTCAGTTCCCATTTCAAAGTCATCACCATCAATCATGCACGAAAACGCATCAGCCATTTGTTTGCGAGTACCACGAACGTGATATACATTGAACCAGAAGTGCGACAAACGTAACACCCATCGCCCTAATTTACCCAACTGCTGGGGATGATTCAGAACCCAACTCAAGGCCTGATTGTCGGTGAACAGGCCACACAATTCATGTTCCAAGTAAGACACAAACTTCTCCAGCCCCAAAATACAAGCGAGTATCTCTTTTTCATATATTGCTAACTTCCTCTCAGACTCAGTGAGAGAACGACTCGCAAAGCTATAAGAGCAAGACCACATTCCACTTTCTGGCTTAAGATGGCCCCCAAAGCCAGGAAAGTGGCATCCACCTGCATGACAAAGCACTTGTTAAAGTCCAGTAAATGGAGAGAAGGCAGCGAGAACGAAATATCTTTCAAGGCTTTAAACACCTTTTCCTGTTTCTCACCCTAGAAAAATCAACCACTTTCTTCTTCAGAAGGTTGAGCGGAGTGGCAATTTCGGAATAACGATCGACAAAGCGAGCGTAATACCCATTTAAGATTTCGCGGATGGGGGAAATTTAGAATGGGAGCTACAAGATCAGGGCCAATGAGCAGATGTCCTTCAGACAAAATATACCCTAAAACTGTACACAATCGGCGCCTAAGGTGACCTTATCGGGATTGACCGTCAATTCTACCTCACATCCTGGTGAGAACTAAACTGAAATGCTCAAGATGGGAGTCCAAGTCCTCTTTATACAGAATGATGTTATCTATGTGACTAAACACAAAGTTGTACTTGTATTCAGAAAGCATGTGGTTGAGAACACTGGAAAGGGCCGAATACCAAAGTTTGATCCCATAGAAATCCTCATGAACTCACATTGATTCCATGGCATACTAAGGACGGTATACTTCCGAAATGAAGGCTCCAATAAACACTGATGAAAACTGTGGTTTAAATCAAGTACGGAAAATATGCGAGCTTTGCCCTGATGTTGAAGGGCACAATCAATCGTTGGTAATGGAAAGAGGTCCTTGTGAATTTTTCTGATCACTAAGGAAGGATTAACCACAATATGGTATTTGTCACTGTCCTTCGAACAAGGAAGCCAGGGGAGCAGTAGTTAGAGATGGAAGGTACAATCACTCTGGCCGCCAACAGCTTTTCAATAATTTCCCGAAAGGCTTTCAATTTGGGAAGCGGACACTTAAAGTTCCAGTCGCGCTCTGGGATATCATCGGTGAGAGTGAACTTTTAGGAAATTATATCACACTTCCCTATCCTAAAAAAAATAATATCAGCGAATTAGCTCTTCAATCACTCAAGGTTAGCTTGAAATGTAGCTTGGCGAGGATCATCCTGAAAAAATGTGGAATTTATCTCTGGAACCACTTCGGAGTTCAAACCAATGCAGATATTTGGAGTAAATCTGAATGACAAATAATTAGAATAAAAATTGATCACAGCACATGTTTGACCCAGAAATCCAATCCCAGAATAACACCTTGAGAAAGACATTAAAATATCCAAAACCTAAAGGTACAGGCGAAGTGCCTGATCTTGAAATTCAAATTGACAACAGCACCAGACATCACCACATCACCATTAGTGACGCACACGACTTTCTCTGGCTTAAGGCTGTAAAGAGGATTTTTATCTTGAGAAGCCGATCTACAAATGCCCGACTAGCCATGTAATGCGTGGCCCCGTTATCCATTAGCACAGGGAAATTCCTGCCACCACACATGATACTAATGATGCAGTTGTAAATTAATTGTGGCTTTTGGCAAGACACGCGACTGGTATCAGCACGATTCCTACCAGTCATGTGGTGTTTCCCGCATGCTGGCAAAAATGATGAATGTGGCCGGCCTCACTACAGTGAAAACATTTTCTCTACGCAAATCTTCATTTCATCTCTCTAAATACATCGGCCACATGTCTCACACTCGCGCAATTTTCACAGAACACTACAGCACTGTGCCTGTGGTTCGGTACAACACCTTAAATAGGCATCGCTTGCCCCGCATGTTCTGCATGGCCAAGGTCACTCCCCCAAATTAAAGGCAGATAGTCAGTGTAGTATTGTTTGCTCGCCTTAACATTGCCTGTACTTCCACAGCAAATTTATGTAACTCTGCGAGAGTTCATGGGAGGTAAAGCATCATACAAAGAACTTTTAACATGCGGAGCCAAATTATCCACGATGATATTAATAAATTCTCTTTCACTTAGGCCTTAACACATGGCAGCATGATAGGTGCACACTGACTCCATATAGTCGCATAGAGGTTCCTGTGGGTTCTGAACATGGTACACTAAACTGGCCTCTCACTTGCAACTTACATGTGGCGGATAGAGAGCATGCAACACAGGTAATATGAATCCAATAAATGTCTCACATGTCAACATTTGCATTTCTTCCTGTAATAATTGGAGAATAATGGCTTCTAATTTCACCAAAAGCGCTATAAGTAAAAAATCTTCCGAATATACGGACAAGCTTGCCACCCTAGCCACCACAATGAAAAAGGAAAGAATTTCCACCGTATCCAGAGACACAAGGGGGCTAATCCTATCCAAGGACATAATAAATAATTTATTTGTTGAGGGAGGTGGCTGACTCACCAAGACCTGCTGCTGAACCAAAGTGGGCTGCACAGTGGCTGCTCCCTGCCGAAGGCTTTGAACCACGAGGCGCCGCATCTGGCCCACCATTGCATTCTCCTAAACCTTCACATTAAGGTCATCCAGCAAAGCAATGAGGACCTCACATACACACAAGGCTATAGACATATCCTACCCCCACACTGGTACTAATACTCCTGGCAAACCTGAAAATACAATAAACACTAAAATTATAAACACAGCAGAGTCGCGCAGTTAATTGTACCATAACTACAGGTCAATATAATACACACAACACAAACAGTTCATGGTATGCAATTGATCATAATAGCAAATGGTAAATACATCAAAAATCCCGAAGATCACGCGTGAATCATAATACTGATCAGAAATTATCACTACAGACAACTTTTACCAAAGCCTCCAAAAATCTCACAATAACAAAGACTTCCATATAACTTGCATGTATCAATTAACTTTTTTAGGCTCCAGCAAAACAAGCTAATTGACCAAAATGCACAGCCAAATATAATTTATTACCAAGACAGTGCATTCCCTAGAAATTTATCAAATGAGTAGCTAACTCTCAAGTGATTTTTCATAGTGTGTATTAAATCGCATCAATCCAAATTGTGCATGGCCCAAAAATTTAAATTTAAACCATGGAGCTCATGAAGACATATCTTTGTACATTAAAATGTTAATAGAGGCACAAATATTTACAATGCTATGGAGTCTATTTACAAAAGAATCTCATTTTTACTTAGGTCGCACAACCGTTAACTTCATTTCAATATTTTAAGGCACATAGGACTAACAACAGTCCTGCTATTTTCAACCATTTTACAAAATATCCAAATAAGAGCATTTGCCCATTACCAAATTCCAATTTAAATAACATACTACATGGGTAATACATTTCCTAAAAAAATCTGATACTTTTATCCTTTGATGTAAATAACTCGTCAATTACCAAATGTTCGCCAGGAAACCAAATTACAGAAATGTATTGGTATCCAAAAGGCTTTTAAATCAATAAGCTTACAACAAATATTCCCTAGCATAAATATAAAACTCGTTCATGCCACAACTCGCCAACGGGTCTCCAAAAAGGGTGTAACATAATAAAATTCAAATACACTAAAACTTGATTTAAAATTATACAACTAAACCTGGAAGGTGGCACCAATCAAAATGTATGTATTTCGGCCAGTAAAGCAACAACCAGCAAAAAATTGTAGACCATGCACAAAAATTAAGGGCTATTCATTTAGAATCAAAAGGCTCATTTCCCTCAGCTTACTGGTCGTGGAGGACTACATCAACAATTCCCAACAATTGCATCTCCTACACCGTCAAATGGGGCAACATTTTTTCATGAATAAACTATGTGTTTAGAAATAATCAAACCCGTTTGGCAAATTATTTTAAAACATAGTTTTACAAAACACCACAAAATATAATTGCATCACTGAAGTAACATGACTCAAACATATGCCCCCATAAAAACGTTACTAACTAGCAAAATTTCTATGTGACACCAAATAATAACAAATATATTCTAGAAATCCCAAAATCTATACCACCACCATACACGACTCACAATTTAAATGTTCAGGCCGAACCTTTACTAGCCTCTAAAATACCTATCTTTATAACCTGGCGAGGTTACAGTAATACTGAATCCAAGTAACAAGTCGTCCCTCGAGTTGATTAGCTGGCGGCATACTCAAAAGACCTGTGCTTCATGAAGTGCAGGATGGGAATGAAGAGGCAAGTTGACTAGTCGACATCCCAGTGCCGAAGACCCCCACCCTAGCAATAGAATGACGCACAAGGGGAGGCTGTAGGAGATGGGGAAAGGCTAGGAAGAGGAATTTGGAAGCAAAGCAACCCGAGTGAAAATTACACATGCCCCTGCCGGCGATTATTTTAATTATAGTCGAAGGTCATAGCCGCAGCACCGCAGCTATGTCTTTGCTTATATATTTTATATACTCATATAAACTATTTTAATTACACATATAGGTATTGTATATGTGGAATTGTAAGTATTTATTTGATTAAATTGGTAAATTACAGCCATTAAAATAAAATGCTGTACTTCTATTAAATTGGGCACTAAAATGTAATATTTTTTTGAAGGAAAATAAAATGTATATATACTTTAGTGATGGAAACATTATGTTACAGGTTAATAATGAAGACATAAATATTTAACCAAATAATAAAAAAAAAAAAAAAAAAAGGAAAAAATTAACTTAAATAACCTAGTCAAAACTGATGAAATAATGGAAAAATGTATTTTCACCGAAAACAGATGTCTCCATTCATATATTAATATTTTTGTTTACAATTTTTCCTTCAAATTAAAAGAAATTAAGTAACAGTTGTGCAATTACAAAACGACTATGAAAAACAGGTAAATTGCTGTACAAAAACCAAATTGCTACACAGATGTTCGAAAAGAAAATACTTTCTTATTTGATGTATAGTCCTGTCTTCTTCTAAAAAGGCCGTTTTCACTATTTTCTATTTAAAGAATTTTATACAGAATATAGTCTTTGGTACAGGTAAAGTTTCTGAAGCATGATGCATATCGGCGCATTTGCAATGCTCGAACTACTTGCTGACTTCACCCCATCTTTGAGCATTAGCACTCGTACAGGGGCAAGTTATTACTCAATAACAATGTTATGGGACATGTGCCTACACGATTCATTGGCGCAAATCAAGAGAGACTGTAGACATGTGTCTCTAGACTGTACTGTTCGTCATGAAACTCCAAGAATCACATCATTGCCTAACCCCCTATGTAAAATTTTACTGCTGGCTGATATACTGGCACCCTCCAAGATAGCCAAGCTAGTTACACAGCTCGCCATTGGAGGCAGCATGCAGTCTACTCCAGCAGTCCAGCCTTCAGTGCTTCTCACACAGGTGATAGAAGGTTTCACGCCTCCAGCCGAGGAGATAAGAAATGCATAGCACCCATTCAATAGCAAGATATCTCAACCTCTGAGATCGAGACTAGCTTACCCTTCGCCCCGCATATCTGAGCCCCTACAAACTTCATAATTTAGTATAAAAGGGCCAGTGTACCCTGGCCCAAGGCAGTTGTTGCACCTCCACCGCTTCTCACATAGCATGCAAGCTTGCTGCAAGATTGCCAATAGACATGATTTAGACTTGATGTGCTAGTTTTGTGTGACAAGTTTGATTCAAGCTTGTCTCAAGCCTAGATTTGAAGGCCTCGTAATTACTTGTCTTCGACAAACTTGCAGAAGGTTTGGATTTAACTTGCCGCGGCTAGGAGGAACTCTGCGGATCAGACACTTAATAGCCTCTTTATATGGGCTAATCTATATTCTGTATTTGAATTAGTTGTTTGCATGGGGGGCAAGTCATTTAAATAAAGTAATTATACATTCACAAATAATACGTTTCGTGTAGTGTATTTTAATACTTAATTGGGTACCTAATGGCCTGCTATGCGTGTAGTGTGAATGTAATGTTATCTTTTTTTTAACACTAAATATAAAAGGATCTTAAAATCAAAAGTGAAGGTAAACATCGGGAAATATACATATTAATTTGTAATAATTGATTAGCATTAGAACTCTTGCAAAACATAACATGTAAAATAATTTTGTTCTACATGAGTACAGAATAGAGTAGTTGCTAGCATTCTAGACTGTGAACAAGAGGTTTGCGAGTTCGATTCCAGGTTCTTCCAAATATATTTAATAACTGTGGAAAAATGCTACAGATAACATATTTGAATATGGTAAATTAATCAATATTATTTGAAACATAATTATATTCTAGCTTTGAAAATGCATGGGGCTTGGGGCTGCAAGCTAGTCAGGGCAGGCTTGGTGCAAGCTAGCCAAAGAAGGCTATAGCGGGGCATGCTTGATGCAAGCTTGCCATGTGGTGACTAGTTAGCTTGAAAGCTTAATGGCTTGTCATGGTAAGCTTGATTTAAGTTAACAGGCTTTCATGCCAAGATTTCTTTAAGCTTGAAACAAGATTGTTCTGCAATGTAGGTTGCTCGGGCTGGAGGTAGCATTAGAGATAAGTGGTCAGAAACTCTCCTTAACAACAGGTAGACCTCCACATCAGAAGACATCACCATCCACATGGCCAACACTTTGATGCATGATGTCCTTGCAACAATTATATAAACGATTTCAGCTCATCTGTAAGCATAGTCCTGGGCATGATTTTAATGGAGTTTCCATTGCTACTCGCCATGTGACAGTAAGAAATTTTATTGTTTGACACTGCAAGAATAGATGTTCCAGCATGTCGATTTTATTATTCACCGGCTCCTGAGACTACACATCAAGGCACTGAGTATCACTGCATGCCAAAAGATGGCTACACGAGTATGCTTCGCCACCTCCTCATCTCAAACCAGCTGGCGGCATCACACTTCCAAGAAGTTATGCTGTCACTACCTCCTCCTCCAACGACCACCCCTACCCAGCAATAATGGTTAGGTCCAGCCAGAGTATAAGTAGCGGTACACTGCACTTGCCCAGGACAAGTCTTCAGTCATTCACCACACTTATTGATGGACACTGACCAACCTGCTCTGCTATGCTCCTAGCTCTACCTTTCATCCCTTCACCACATTCGTGAAGAAGGAAGATTTATTACTTCGTCTCCAGGGCTATCCTTCCCACCCTGTTTAGTCTTAACTGCATTCGTGCTAAAGAATCCAAACCGCCACATCATTGTCTACACACTTAGACACTGGGGCCCCGTTTCTGGGCAAACACATGCACTGGGGAATTAGACCAGTTTAAGTTTTCTAATAGCACTCGTCTACCCCACCATTGTTAGTTCAGGTCACCTATAACTGGATAACATAGGTTTACAATTCCCTAGGCTCTTGCCAGCATTAGGAGATAGTGCGACACCACTTGTTTATTTCCCATCAGATGGAATAAGCAAAGTTTATCTGACACAAGGGCACCTGTTTCCTGCAGAGCTCACACCACCGAGGGGAACGCAGTTGACCCAAGAAACCTACTCATTCGAGCCAATATACTGTCAGAATACCCATATGCACTAGCATCGGCCAGCCTTTCTGCATACCACAGTAGGAAGAATGGTAGAGCCGCATCCAGGTACTCCAGTCTCATAGGACAACTTGTCGATTCAGTGCTCGCCATCTCCACCACATTTGGTGCTGGAGGGATTGTTTCCTGAGTTGGGAAGACTTGAATTTGAGACATACACCCATGTGCAGGGACTGTCCACGAGGCCTGACTCCCAGTGTTCACCGTGTTTAGGTGCCGAGCACTGTGATAGGGTTTTCAATAAGTCGGCAGACGTGCCACGTGGTTCTACACCAGGTAGAACTATACGTCAACTGCACTCTCCTCATGGATGTGAGAGTGTGTTCTCTTCCAGATGCCATATTCCTGTCGGAGTGGTATCCCAGATAAGGTAAAGCAGGTGCTAACTGCCTCCAGGTGCTTGCAGGAGCTTAGCCCCTCCTTCATCACCGCACTCAGCCAACTCGCATCTAGGGAACATGCAAAGGGACTGCATCTTATACTCAAACCAATACTCTGGAGATCCCCCAATGACCTTTTTGAGGCACCGACACGTGTGAACGAGGAGATACATCCCTGTATCACAGAGTTCCTCAGTTAGCCGGTTCAGCTCTCAGTAGTGCCTGCCGTCTACTTCAGACTCGAACCAGTTGTTCCACCCCAACAGGCACGCTCAAACGTCAGAAACCAGATCAGTAATATACCTGTGGCTGATGTATACCCTACAGAAACCACCAAGGTCAAGTCTACATCTGAGGTTACGCATCACCCAGGTATCCCGCCGAAAGCAAACAATCTGAATGGGCAGATCACTTTAGCCAAACCAGTTTTCGTGCTCTACCGCTAAGTTACCAGGCCAGTACTGGATGTGCACCAGTACCAAGTAGAGACTAAATTTTAAACCAGTAAACCCCACCAGAAGGGCGCGCCTGAATTAGCACCTGGCAAAACCTGCTCTCCTTAACATAGTAAATGCCAGTCAGCCCTTAACATAATGCATCAACTTCTTCGGCCGCCACCAGCTGCCATCTGCAATCACCACAGATACTGAGTGCCGGAGGTCTTCACCATAGCAGAGGCTCCCGAATACGTTGTTCCTCGCCTACTATCCCACCTTCTGGTAACCACCAGCTACTGCTTTGGTAGCAGGTTGCGTCGACTTTCCTTCTGGACTTCTTCAGCCACCGGACAGTGAGGATATGCCAACTACCCCTCTGGTAGTTGCGTGTTCTTAGGTTCCTAAAGTGAGTGAGTAAGTGAATGAAGAGATTTGGGCAGCTCTTAAAAGCGAAGTATTGAGAGCCGATTTAGGTTCCTTAAGAACACCCCTTTATAGTTGGGTGCTGTTAAATGCATTAGCTATATATTTTAATTCAATGTTGCCAGTTTTACTTCGCTACACTTAGCCCTTGCCCAGGTTGCCTTCATATGAATTTAACAATAGGTTCAGCTTCCGTATCTTATGGAAATTCAATAGGAGTTAGTGTGGCATCACCCTGTTTTCTAGAAATGTATAATAAAATATGTATTTTAACACATTTTGTGAGAGTTTATTCCTTTTATTATGTAATTCAATTAATCTTGCTTTTCTTTACTTTGATAAATGTAACATAAATTATGCCTTTGAGGAAAAGCCGATATATGCATTAACCACTAAAGTAGACACACGCCATTAAGAGGCAAACAAAGATAAGCCAACCTTGGTAGATTTTCGGCAGCGCCCAAAACACCAGGTACTCCTCCACTAGTGGAATCGAACAAACTAAGCAGTTCCTACACCGCCACTGCTTGCAAAGACTGGATGGGAGAGCGAATTGCTACAGCCCACACGGCCCACTGTGGATACCACATCTAAATACCTCGGCAATAAAGTGATGTTAGATAACCTTAGCTCTGTCCACCACTTGCGATGGCCAGAAGTTCCATTCACTGTTTGTAAAGGCCAGATATGGAACACAGAGGGCGATCTCACATTGCAAGTCGGGGTGTTCAGCAGTACTCGATAGGGAATATATATATATATATATATATATATATATATATATATATATATATATATATATATATATATATATATATATATATCGACTTAGCTTCTGAGGGCTTTGTGCATATTCTATTCCTCGTGCATTATGCTATTCAGGGAGGGGCACAAAAGGGATTAAAGTGGGCATTGAGAGTTATAGTGAATGAGATCATCAACTTACCCTCTTCAGAGACTGCCATAAGTGATATCGTTACTCCTTTCCCGCACATCTCTCAGTGCTATTGTTTCCGCCCCTCGTCAAACTCCCCGGTAGGTAACATCCAGACATAGAGGCAATTCCCTGGGAAGGCAAAACCCTCCTAGGTATTGATTGGCACTGGTCAAAGCACCCCTACAAGAGTCTCTTTGCCCAATCGTCCCCAACAAACTGGATAGTGTCACCTCTACACATCGCATCAAGACAGTCCCCGAGCCGCTGCCCACCAGCAGCACTATCGCCACAGCCTCTGCATATACTGTAGTTGCAGGTATATCTGCCCAGAGACTACCTTGGAATCGGTAGTGACGAACGGGCCATACATACAAAGAGCTGGCTGGGAATGAGAGGTGTAATAACCTACTGTAGTATTACTGATTTAGACTATTTCAATAACTTCACCTGCTGAAATTATTGATAGGTCTACTGCACAGGTCTATGTATAGCGGGACAGTGGCGTTACATGCAGGTCTATGGTGTCCTATGCGCTAGCAGCGATTTTGGTCGCTTATAGAGCTGGGTTTCTTCTGTATCATAGCAGGGCAGTAATTAGTGGATTATTATGCTCTTGTCACGAATCATAAAACTGATCGGCAATTTTCTGGAAGACAACTCTCAAGAGCTCTTGCTTTAGCTCAGAGTGGAAGTATTTAATGGGGATATAGTGTGGTGCATTGACAGCCTGTCTGAGGCAGTAATTTTGCACTACTTGTAGTTTCTGGATATGTATTTTAGCACAATAGGCCCAGGCTGGGGCTGCATATGTAATTATGGAGCAAATCATTGATGATAGATTTGTATCCTGTTGTGTGGCTGAAGGCTGGATCTGCATTTTATCATTGGATATAAGGCTGCCATGCGAGCATGGGCAAGATGTCTCTTGGTCTCCACATGGCGCTGCCATATCAGCCATTTATCTAGAGGGAAGTCTACATTATTTACCTCTTCTCTGTACGGAATATTCTCTCCGAAGAGTGTCATGGGGAGGAGATTGGGGAAATATGGCGTCGACTGAAGGCAACAGTCTCGCACTTGCTGACATTCATTTTTATTCGCCACAGGCGAAAATAATCTTCTAGCTGGTTAAGCTGTTTCTGCACATGCTGAATGGCAATTTACAGCACGACGCGAGCGGGTGTATATGAGTTATCCATTACCAAACAGGACTAATTACATTTCGTGCACTTGAAGAAAAACGAGAAAAATCTTTAATTTAGAATCTCCATTATTTCTCCTTGTTATTTTAACTTTAGCTGTCTCTAAATGCATAATGATTAGAAATAAAAAAGTTCCTACTGATTTTCACTAGATATAAATGAGCTAAAATCAATTTTTATTTGCAACTAATTAGCTTTGGAAAAGTTTTTGGCAATTGGCTAGTTTTGGAAATGGCAGCTATGCAAGTAGCAAGTTTTGATAGTGTGAATGTAATTAGGCACTTCTGCAACTCGTAACGAGTGAAAAGATGCAACATACAGGAAATAACATAAAGCACACCCAATAAAGGGACATAAACAGTGTATTGAACGATGTAAACCAATATGTTTTAACACTTTATGCATATTTAAATCTATTTAAAGATGTTGGATCTATTTGAAAGTGTCTTAGTCAAATACTAGCTGTTTAAGAAATAATAATACAATACGTATGTTAACAATGAAGCTAAATTGTCTCTAGACAAAATATTTTTAGTATTCACTTAAATTAAATGTCTTGAGGCTGCTATTTAAAATAGCTTTACATTAACTTTAACACTCATCTCTTCCATTGGTTCATCATTTTCTTCATGTTGAGTATCAATTTATATTCCTTTTGATATAATGTTTTTGAAATACTGCAGATCTTCTTGTGCAACCCAATCTTCACCGCAGTGTTTGTTCAGCAGTTTCTGAATATCCCTTGGTTTGTATTTGTTAACTGGGATTCCCAAAGGTAAGTCTTTCGGCCTAATGTCTGAGACAGATCACCGGGGCTCGTTAAGGGCCTAAGGGCGTCCGTAAATAACTTTTGTAGAACATTTCACCACAGACTAGTGCATTTTTGTTCTTGCTTCTTGAGATTACAAAACGTTTACATTTTGAAAAAGGGAAATGCTAAGTCTTTGTTGGTTTAAGAGTTTCTGCGCAGCTTGACTTCCAGTCATAGCATAAAGAGTATTTTCCAAACGGAAGACTGTTCCAACTTCTTCGAAAGCCTGTATGTACTGAGAAGGACTTGTAATTGACTCCATTTTTCGGAATTTTTTTTCCAAGCGGCTAAAAAGTCTGTCGGGGGGAAGGAAGGAGTGACCAGTGACTGGAAAGAATGCATGAACTTTTTTAACATTATGTGGTAGATATTTAAGAAGGATTTTGGGCAACATCCCAATGAATATAGCATTTTTATTATGTCCTACAGCCCCATCAGCATACAATTAAATTTCCTGAGTGCCTTCTAAAGGCGTGTTTATTAGATGGTGATGCAAAACTGACACAATTTGATTGGACCCTCTATAATCATCAGATTCAGACCACGTGTAAATGAATATATTTTGTTTGGTCTGTGAATCCTTAGAAGAATCTTCACAAATATTGGTGAAGTTGGCGCGAATAGTAGTCACTTTGATCTGGTAACTTCAGTATTGGGAGTTTCTTTTGACAGTCAAACGAAAACATTTTGAAGCCATTCATAGTGTTTCTAAGACTTTCATGGAAACTCGTGAACTCTTAACTCCGTCATCAGTTCAATTTTACGATTTCCTACAGAATTTTCAATTTTGCCCTTGAATTGAAGGTACGCAGAGCATAAGTAGGTGCTGGAGTTTTGAAGCATATATTATATGTTTTGTTGAAAATAGTTCAAAATTATGTATACTCTACTAAAAGTTCTTGTGAAACACTAGCAATGTATGCTAACCAAAGTTTCTTGATCGACAGGTCGCTTGATAGGTATTGTCTATCACACCCCTTTTCTCAGGAGTAGTGTGATTCAAGAGGTTGGAGAGCTTCAATAAATGTTTTCACCAAGTTACATTTGCCAGAATACTTAATTTTTCACTGGTCCCCACCTTGCATTTATTTACGGCTCTCACTGGTAAGTAGATTGTGCCTGCTGATCAGCAGAATTCTATCTTTAGAAATTCCTAGGATGCCTAAAAACTTTTTTTGGCAAACTTAAACACCATGTTTTCCACTTTCTACTCTAAATCTTGGCACATAATACTTATTTGTACATACCCTATTGACAGGAGTATAGCCATCAATGTCTTTATACCTTGGTCGGGCTGGTGTTTCGTTTTAAATATACATGAATATAAACCCATCTTGTGTAACTTTGTCATTTGATGAATAAAAAGCTTGGCGAAACTTTCTAAAGCTTTCCATATTCAAAGAATCACATTTAAAAGTAGACTTCTTACTTTCATCATCGTTACACTTGGTCAAGGTAGGCAGATGCTTTGAAACATATTGTTGCTTTTCCAGTACGTTTTTCTTCCACTGTGATGGATTTCTTCCCTTTCTTCTACTTTTATTTCCTCTAATACTATTAATTAAACCCTCAACTCTCACTTCTTCCTCAATATTCACATTTAAACTCGTTTTAAAACATAATTTCATTTAAAAACTACAACATTACCTCTCAAGCACTCCATCAAATTTAAATACACACACCGAAAAAAAAAAAACGATTGTTTATCTTTAAATGTAAGTGTAGCAAACCTCGCATGTTAGAGAACATTGAATACATACAGGTCTCTACCATACAAAATGTTCTCTATTTAAAAATATTAAGAGGAAAAAAATTCTTTGGTACTTCAACTAGGTAGTTCTCTAACTGAAATCTAAAAGCAGCCATCTTAGGTGCCAGCAACTAGCTAGTTTTGGAACAGTTTTGCCATTTGCAACTAGACTGGTTTGGAACAGTTTTTGGGTGCAATTAAACCTGTTTGGAACTGTAGTCATTTCTTAACATCATATTTCTGTAGGAATTTGAGTGTTTTGACACTGTAAAACCATTTCAAATTGTGCATTTCATTAACACATTTGTCGTGAAAGTAGGGTTAGAAAACCAGCATGGTCAGTGTTTATGTTACGTTGCCTAGTTCATGACAACCTAACCTCACAACACTGGATCACCACTGGCATGTTACTGCCCACTACTGACTCTCTTATTTTCACAAAAACTTATTTTATAAATTGGCAATAGACGTTTGGGATATTGATACTGAAAAATTACACCATAATTTAATATTTACTGTGTCACTGCTACTAGCGTAAACTGCTATCTCTATCGTCTGAAGCCAATGTACACTCTGCCCACATCAATAACCATGACAATTCATATGTTAAAAATCTTTTAAAATTTTACACAAAACACAATTAAAGAATAACATAAGCTGAGTCACGAATTATTTGGACGACAGAGACTTACCGTGACATTTGACATCACGTGCATGGTGATGCGTGTGTACGTGGCTTTTGGAACAGGAACCATAAGCAATAATACTTTTTTAAAGCACTCTTCGCACAATAAAACAACAACACACATATTTACCCCTTTCCAAAATAATTACATGTCTAGACTCAGACACACATACATTAAATCCTTTGTTGACATTTGCAACAGAGACATACAATATTACACATAACCTTCAAAACACCCTGAGCAATTGGCTTCTTGCACTACTGTGCACTGATTTGCCTTTCACAAATTAAAACACTTTAATTACTCTGCTTTTCCACTTTGTGCACTATCACTGCATCGATACTCTTGGTGTAAATATTGGGAACGGTGCACTGGGCGCATCAGCTCTCTTAATGTCACTCATATGGTCGATGAGTGTTGATCGCGTAGACATGGAGAACGGCCTAGGGTGCTGGCTAACGCCAAACGCCCCCTTCCTCTCGAGGCCGTTCGCCATCGACGCTCCTTCCCTTATGACGAACAACATCTCGCCAGTGGTCGTACCAGATTGTGTGGGAGCAAGTTGTTGTGTGGCGTGTGGCTTTTGTTAATGTTTTCCCAGTGCTGTGACAGGTGCGGTGGACACTGGCATGTGTCCGAAGGCTGAGCAAATGGCATGGCGGGATTTGCGTGCTCTCTTCGAACAGCTGGGTGGGGAAAAATACCCCTCTGACCCCGTCTCGTCGCTGCTGCTACTGCTGTGCGGGTTGCATGGGCATTGCTGATTCGGAGTAAAGTCATCAGTCACATGTTCGTCTAACACATTCCCTTGCTCTGGCATAGGCGTCCCATCTTCTTCCACTGCTGAACGATGAAACACTGTTGTGTTTATACTTTCTCCCATCATCGTGGCCCTTTCGAGGTCGAGTTGCTCCTGGTGCTCGCAACTGTTTGCAGTCTCCCCCAAGTCATTACTGTCGACTTCGAAATTTCTGATTGGTGGACTGTTGTCCTGCTGCCTGCCATCCACCAAAAGGTGTCCTCTACAGTTACCCCTGTGGACGTGTTGACGCCCGGTGTCCCAGTAGTAGGCGTGGCGGTAGTGTGTTTTCATTCCATGGAATTGTCTTACAGCTCTGATGGGTTGGTGAGGTGCCTGTCCTCCTTCTTCTTGCTTTTTCTGTCTCATCTCTGGATGTTGGTGCCACTGCGCTTGTCACTTAGCTAACCCTGTGGTAGATGGAAGTTCTACATAGGCCTATTCTCACTTTGTAACATGACTCACTCATATGGTGTACAATAACGTGCGGTTCATTCCTTTTTTTGTGCTAAACCTACACAGAAGTTTGTCTGGCCTGCCGATTGTGGATGTGTGCGGACTTACATGTAAGGGCGATGGCGGATGCGTAGTTCCGGGAAGCCAACGGGCTGTATAACAGAATTGGTTTTACCTCGGTTCCTATATCGCCTGTTCCCGTTTCACTTCTCTACTCACCTCTTCGTTTTTGTTGTGGTTTCTTTCCCAGAACCTGCTCATAAACTCTCCTGGCAGTGGAAGATCATACCTCTGTAGTATTTCTGCTGGGGATTTTCCTGTTGCTAGGCTGGTGCACATGCGTATTGTAAACAATGCAGCCGGGATCTGCTCTGCCCATGAAGTGTGCTGATCACCTACACACAGTTGTAACTGTGTTTTTAGCTCCTGGTTTCTCCTTTCTGAGGGGTTGGCATGGGGATGGTAATTTACCGTCGTTTGGTGTTGTACTACCGATTTAGTGCAGAACTCTCACCATTGTCATCCTGTGAATTGTGTACCATTAACAGTTAATAATACACGTGGATACCCCCAACGAGAAAATAATTCGTTCTCAATCACTTTCCTGACAGTTCTGGGTTGTGCACTTGTACCGCATACACCTCTATCCAACTCGAAAATATATCAGTGACTACTACGATGAAGCGTTTACCTGTTGATGTTCTCGGGTACATGGCCATCAAGTCCAAGGCCACTGATTCAAATAGTTTGTTAGGCAGTCAGGGCTGCTGTTGTTGTTTTCTGTCTGTACATCGACTCTTACACTTGTTGCAGCTTACACACTTTCTTACGAACTATCGCACGTGTGTTGACATTCCTGGCCGATGGAAGTAACGTAAAATATTACGCTTCGTTTACACGGCACCTGGATGTCCCGTCAAATTATTGGAGTGTGTGTATTGCAAAACTTTCTCACATGCAGAAACAGGCACAAATAACCTCCAATTTTCCGAAATTTTCTAGTCATGCGATTCCACACCACGTTCGGTCACCCTCCAAGTTTATACAGTGCTCAAACCACATTCATGCTGCCATTTTGTAGCAATAGGGCACTTGGTTTATTGGTTGTTTACAAACACACAGATCTCGTCTAGTGGTGGTGTCACCGGCAAGACAGTGACATTTAGGCATTGTACACTTGTTTCAGCAGTTGTACTCACATTTTGCAGAGTTTCTACATGTGTTCGAGTTTCACTGTCCCAAAGAGTCCTGCATATTTTCCGCTCAAAATGTGTGCATCTCATCATGGGTTCGATAACGGTTTTTTGTCCATACAACCACGGAACTCTGAGGATCACGCCCTCGCGGATGTCGTCCGACTCAAAAGATGTTGTTACCGTCTCTACATCTCGAATTTTACGGTTATAGTGACTTCTCCCATTACTTCGCCTGAATATTGCTGGGTTGCAAGATGGATTTGCTGTTTGGTTGGCTTTATGGTGGTGACATTTACAACATTTACCCTGAAAAAATTATGCGAAGCTGCTGTGTCAATTAAAGATTGGCATGGAATCTTATTTATAAACACTAGAATGCATACGGAATGGTTATCATGATCAATGATTTGTGACAGAGGAATTTGTTGTGGTGTTAATTCTGGGTTGTTTACCTTGTCACTGGGGTGTGCGACACCCGGTCCTGCCACCCCTATTTTCCGTTTCCCACCAACTGTTGTTGTCGGCTTCCTCTCTGATGTGGGTAATCTGCCCAAGTCGGACAATAATTGTCCCAGTGGGTTCCTTCACACCACCTACAAGGACATGGCTGCTGTCGAGGTCCTCTGGAATGTCGCGGTGGTACCGTATTACTCGTTGTTGACGTCGTCGATTACATTTTCGAGGTGACATGCGTCGCTCCCCTCGGCTGAATCTTGCTGTTTACACTATCACTCTGTCCAACAGTTCGTAGTATTGATGTCGTCTGCTCGTGGCGCAGTTGTACGTTGGCATGGTCGCGGTGTAGCTGAGTGGAATTGTTCGCATCTAGAAACAAAACAGTTTGTATAAAGTCACTCTCTGTTGTCTGTATCGCAGGGACTAGCACGATGTAGTATTCTGCCCTCGCTGAACCGGCTACTTCTCCAGGATATCCTTCACTTCTAACTTTGGGTGGTGCATCCTGACAAGACTTATCTTTTGAGTAGCGAAATTGTATAGGGACTCCTCTCCCTGCTCTTCCAGTACTACTTTTATTCATTCTCTGAGTGATGTGAAGGCGTTTGCAAAGCAGCTCTTCAAGCTGTTTCGAAGTTACTCCCACGTGATGCCATAGTGTGTGATACCCTTCCACCAGGTTTTGGCCTCCCTGTGGAAACGTTCCCCTACGAAATTTGGCCAGTCTTCTTCGTCCATGCCGTAACGTCATAGACGGATCTCACGATCCTTCAAGAAAGCACACAGCTCTTTGCTGGCCGTGCCGGAGTAAGGAGTAACTGGTTAGCGATTGGAATTTAGTTGGAGTGTGATAATTTTGTTCCGAGTAACAGCATCTTTGGTTCCATTTACCGTGCAGTGGGTGCTTCTTGTAACAGCGAGGTGGAGTGTGCCACTGGCGTTGTTGAAGTTGGTAGTATTGGTGAGGGGCAGGGCAACGTCAGCTGCAGTACGCTCTGTTATTCCCATGTGAATCATTCGAAAATGTCCTTGTGAATTATTATATAATTTTGATGGTGCATTTCTGTTTGTTGTGGCATTCCCAGGAAACCTATTGTTGTAATTCCTGTTCTCAGTTGTTCTTGCTGTATCCTCTCCTGCTCAGATGTCTCTTGACAACATCATAAGCACCGGATGAAGCTTTTGTTTTTCATTGATTATCTTTCCCGTGTGGATATGCACTACTCGTGATTAATTCGAGAGCACTGACCAAATATTAGAGTTGCTGTACCACGTCCATCACATTGCATTACATTCTCACATTTTCGCAACTTGTTCAGAAATGTGTTGTTTGTCGTGGCTATATTGCTGTCATGTGCACATCTTCTTGATTTCTAGAGATAGTATAGGTGGGCAAACATTCCGCCACTAAGTTCCGCGTTGACACGGTCCCATTGTTGTTGCATCCGACATAAAGCATCTGGTTCTCGGCAAACACACTCATCTTCTTGTAAAATCTCAATAAGTGGTGGATTTGGATTTGGAGTATGACATAAACATTTCGCGCACAATGCTGTTGGTTCGCCATTTGTCGTTCGCCAGTTCCAGTATCCGCGATCGAGTGTGCGACGCTGTTGTGGTGCAGACGACATCTCTTCTCTTGTTTATCTCTTTACCGGGCCACATGGCCTCGTGGTCTGCGGTTGTCACCCTCGTGTGCGTCTCAGTAGGGATGGTCCTTCCAGATCATCGTGGCACAGATGAAGGGGGGTAGCAGGTGTCTCACTCTCCTCAGCAGAGAAGATGTGCACCAAGATGGCGTCATGGGTTGATGTCAAAGGTGCTATTCCAAGATGGCGGTTCACTGTTGTACTTGAACATTTGTGACTTTTGGCACCAAATGAATCCTCATGATGTCTTGTGACTTTCTTGAATGGAGCTTTCTTCCCACTTCATATGAATACTGTACATAAGGATAAAGTTTGCCAGTAGCAATACACGGGTATAATAAATTTCCACTTGCCAAAGTTTGTCATTGCCGGAAGACATACATTCATTGCGGTGCTACTAACAAACAGACAATTGACATTTTGTACAGTTCACCATTACAGTTAAAGCCACATTAGTTGCAGCTCCACTTGACGTAAGGCTAATTTGCCATCTGGGGAATTGTTAGGGTCGTGGCAGTTGTAGGTTATGTCTGGCGGGCGCCAGTGCTCTCCTCAGTATAGAGCACGAAGTATTGCATTGGGTCGTGGGCCGATGACCTAAATGCGGCCCCCAGATATGCAGACGTCTCTGTAGATGTTGTGATTAATGGTGCAACTATATCCATTCTTTGCCTGGTCTAGTAGATGCTATCTAAGTTTCCTCTAAATGCTTCTACTAAACGATGAGGGATTGTTCCAGCCATCCCACACCATTACCAACACATGTTCTAGGTAATGGGGTCGTTAGGGGACCCGAGAAAATGAATTGGACATCGAACTTTCAAGACATTCGCAACTTATTTTACTTGCTCCCTCATAATGAGGCACTTATATGAACATTAGCTTCAATTTAGTCAGAGCGCACTTAAGCAGACAAAAATGGTGTGGAGCTGATAGTAGTTATGTAAATAAGTTAAGTCCCAGACATATAAAAGACGAACTGGGTTGCTGTGCGGCACTCTCCCCAGATACAAAGATGAATTACAGTTCCATATTAAAACTTACTATTGATGCACTACATGATTAGTTACAAAATTGGTGAAGGTCCGGGGAGGATGCGACGACATAAATCCACACAGCACCGAGGTTACCACGCTACTCTTCTGGCATCGGGCGAGCTGCCTTCTCATTGACCAGCTCATCGCACGCAACTATGAACAAAATTTTACAATTTGATTTCTTGCATAAGTTTAAATATATGATGCATTAAAATGATATTAACTGACAAAACATAGTACAAGTACACTTTCATTCAACTCAGAAAATTCTAATATAGAAATAAAAATAAATATCTGATATGCCGCTAAGTGGCGGCTTAATGGTAACGTTATGTCTTACGGTGTTCACAACACAAGACTTCTTTATTTGATTATGGGCAAAATAAATTGTCCTTTTTAAAGTTTATTAGCACACTTCACTATTTGTTATATTGGCTTTTCAGTGCATATTACCAAAGTTCTCACATTTGCAGTTTTAATACATCTGTTGTGAAAGTAGAGTTAGAAAACCCGCATGGTCAGTGTTTACATTATGTTGCCTAGTTCATGGCAACCTAACCTCACAATACTGGATCACCACTGGCATGCTACTGTTCACTATGGACACTCTTATTTTTATAAAAACTTATTTTATAAATTGGCGATAGGCGGTTGGGATATTGATACTGAAAAATTTCACCATAATTTAATATATACTGTGCCACTGCTACTAGTGTAAAGTGCTATCTCTATAGCGTGGAGCCAATGAGCGCTCTGCGCACGTCAAACACCAAGGTCAACCACTACATACATTAAAAACCTTTTAAAAATTTACACAAAACACTATTGCAGAATAACATAAGCTGTGCCACGAGTTATGTGGATGACAGTGACTTAACATGATTTTCGCCATCACGTATATGGTGATGCGCGTATATGTGGCATTAGGAACAGGGAACACAAAAACAACACACATATTTACCTGTTTCCAAAATAATTATATGTCTAGATTGAGACACACATACATTAAACCCTTTGTTGACATTTGCAATAGACACATCTAATATTACCCATAACCTTCAAAACACCCTGAGCGATTGGCTTCTTGCACTACTGTGCACTCTGTGCACTGACTTGCCTTTCACAAATTAAAACACTTTAATTACTCTGTTTTTTCACTCTGCGCACTATCACTGCATCGATACACTTGGTGTAAACATTGGGAACGGTGTGCTGGGCACATCAGCTCTCTTGATGTCATGTGGCAGATTGGTGTTGGTCACGGAGACAGGGAGAACAGCCTAGTGTGCTGGCTCATGTCAAGCCCTTAGGGATTTTCTCTGCTGTTTGTACTACTTTGGCAGTGGTTATTTTGGTGACAAATAGTCCTTGCGTCGTTCTAGGTTGAAGGATGTAGCAAGGGACTTCGGGCTGCACATTCTGCTTGTTCCTTAAGTGCAAGCTGCACTTTGGTTTTGTGTTTTTCTTTTTTGACTTTGTGCTAACTTTGAATGAAATTGCTGACTACACATGCATTGTGGGAAGGAGGCTTCAGGTTAAAAAAGAGAACATCTCTTGTCCACCTTTTTTTTCTTCTTTTTTTGTGTCGGCTGGAAAAATAATCTCTTTACTATGTCAACAGGATGGGTGCTGTCCATTAGTAAGTTCACGTTATCCCATTTTCTGAAGAATGCTGGGGAGGAAGTTCTGGATGCTGACGGCATTGCGGAGCTGCGTGTTAAGACTTGTGCATTGGTATGCAAAGGGGATGGTAAACGAGAAGGGACACTGGTATTGAAGGAACTAAAGCCTCAGGTGAGTAATTTTCAATTTATAAAACACATAAAATTCTTCCGCCTGGTATACTGGCCAAAGTGCCTTAACTTAAAAATGTACAATTAGAATATTTATAGTATTTTTTGTCAGTTTGAATATAGTGCTATCCCTAAATTTTTGTTTATGGCAAGTGGTATATGCTGCTGCCATTTTAAGGTGCCTGACGAAATTCAACCTATTTTTGGGCTAGTTCGTGGCAGGCTACAGTGGAACCGCGTACCATCCAAATGAACCAGGAAGCATCCAGTCACATGTCAATCGCAACAGTTCAGCAAACCCTTCTGCGAATGGGGTCCGGAGTTGACAGAGTATGACTGAACCCAAGCTAACATAGGTGCATCAATCAAAACTACTGGAATTTGTTTGACAGTATGGTGACATGACCGCTGCCGATTGGCGTCGGGTAGCCTCCTCAGACGAGTCATGTTTAGAGCTGCATAGAATGGATGGATTTCAGCGTGTATGGAAAGAAACGTAGTAGAACATACATCTTTATTGTATTACTTGATAGAAACAAGGCATTGGGGGGTATTGTTATGTTCTGAGGATTGTTCTCGGGATATTCTCTAGGTACCATCATCTGTGTGGAAGGCACTTTTGATAGATTTGGTTATGAATCCATCCTTGGCGATCACGCCCACCCGTACACGATTGTCTTTCCTCGGGATGATGGGAACTTCCAGCACGATAATGCACCTTGCCACACAGCTAGAAGTGCCCGCACATGGCTGGAAGAGCACGATCAAGACTTCAAATTTATTCCCTGGCCCCCAAACAGCCCCGGTCTCAATCAAATTAAACATATGTGGGTCGACCTTGATCGTCGTGTTCGCCGTCTGTCTTCTCCACTTCACACCCTTGAACAGTTGTGGGACGAAGTGCAGACAGCATAGCTCCAGATACCTGTGGAGACCTATTAGGACCTAACTGAGTCACTGCCAGCTCGTCTAACTGCAGTCCGTGCTGCGAAGTATGGTTACTCTGGATACTAGCAGGTGGTCAGAATAATGTTATTCGACAATAGAAATAGGTGCTTCTCAAAAGTCTTTAAAATATTTTCTCTTTTAACTTAACATCATGGATGGTGATGATTGACTTTTAAGTGTTTAGCCAACATATATTTGAAGGTTTAGCAGTAATTATGAACTCTTTTCGAACAATAATCTCATCTGTGACTGTGAGACAATAATTGAATGACAGTTGTTTTGAAACGTCTTGCTTATTTTTACAGTATAATAAAGAAACAGAGAATTTTTTCTTTTTACAATGCAATTTTGTTCAGAAACTGACTCTTTTTGCATCTGTATGTCTCAAAGCCGTTAGTTTACTATCGTGTCTGAACATACAACTGTACATAATTACCAGAATTAGTACAGTAACAACCCTGAATATGTGCTCACTGTAAAAACACAGAAAAATTGACCAACCATCATGCTTTCATCTCTATCTGACAGAGAGTAACAAAACTTTATATTAATGGAAACACAACTTTAATGTATTTTAAAGATGGGAAATAATATATGTTTTACAATACACCATTCTTTGACTTTCACTGTTACTATTTCATACAAATCACTCACCATTTTGCCGTAAACCAAGTAGTACTATACCTTCGCTATTTGCAAAGATACTAGATTATAGTTTCTAGATAGTCAACAGGTTAACTAAATCAACTAACAAGCAATTGCATTTTGTGAGTTCACAACAAATAACATCGCAACACTGCAAAAAAACATTTCATGCAGTTTATGCCCAAAAATGTTTGAACTCAATAACATTGAATTACTTGGGCTACATGAGGATAAATACTGAAATTAGAAACCTTATTAGGAGTAGGCTATATTTTGCCCCACCTAAATCACCCCATTTAACTCTCTGTAACTTTGTATAAATTTTAAATTGATGATCAACTGCAGTAGCTTACTTTACACATTTTAACATTAGAGTACAATATAGCACAATATTTTTGGAGAAATTTAACATATAAAAATTATGACTCTTGTACAGCCCTATTAAGAAATTCTAAACTATTACAATCACTAGTATATGTATTTAATATGTTCATTGTTAAAAAAATGTAACTTAAATCATTTTATCACCATAAAATAAAACATGAAAACATGCACCTCTATTGTAAATTTATTTCATAAAAGGTACCCTTTCATGTAAGCTAACTACATGAAAAGATCTGTCTGGGTGTATAAACACAAGTATGCGAGGTGGAAGTCAAACTTTACTAGTGTCCAGCAAAATATTATGTTGTAAGTGTTCAGCACAAGTGTCGCATATTTTTGTTTCTTCATGTAACTTCAGTTCACCCACCTTGCCATTCTGGAAAGTGTTTACAACCTAAGGGCACAACCGTGCGCAACCGTCGCCATTAGGGTGTGCACAAAGTTAGTGAATTTCCGATTATCAAATATGTAATAGTGGTGGTGGGAAATTTCTTGATTTTAAGGTTTAAAATAATGTAAAAGTTGTACCAAAATAGTATTATTTCTTGAAATATTTATAAAACTCTATTGTGAAAGACTTTTTTGAATAAATTTGAAAAGCGAAATGAATCAATTTATTAATACAATAACTAAAGTTAGTATTTACTTCTTAATAAGTTATGTCAAAATTTAACCTCCACCAAAACAGGAGCATTTTTCTTTGAGTTAGATAAGTAAATTAAAACACTGTCTTAAATAATTATTCTCTTCTATTGTTTAAAAAAATATATAGTTCCTTCATAAAAAACAGTTCCAAGAAAACAAGACCATTCCAATCATGATCTGAATCTATGAAAGCTACACTTAGGTTTGAAATGTAGTCACTGAAGTTCAGGAATCTATTCTAATAAATAAAATTGAAGTATTTGTCTGTTATTTCAAAATTGATAACATCATGTTTCATATATTATTTTTTCACAAAAAATTATCGTAAGAAAGAATTGTTGAAACAATAATAATTTTTTAAAATTATCATTGATATAATACGCATCATAGAAAAAGTTACATTAGTTTTCGAAGAACATAATAAAATAACATATTATCAAACAACCGACACTAACGCGACGGTAAAACTATTTCCGGTAACAAAACAACAATCTTTCAAACCAAGTATATAGGTATGTATTTCAATAACTCCATAAAACCTGAACGAAGGGATATTTCTATTTTAAACATAAAACCTGAGCGAAGCGATGATGGACTGTGTTTTAATAACTCCATAAAACCTAAAAGGAGCAAATTTATATTTTAAACATATGTAAACAAATAATAAAGTCCACACGAACGAAGTCGCGGGCACAGCTTGTAATAAATAAATCTCAAAGACTACAATTTTAAACTAACAAATATGCTTGTCATTGGGGGTGTGCCTGGGCACACCTGGCATAACCTGTGCGCACGCCTTGCCTGAGAGAACAGAAGTAAATAAATACATCGAGAGTGTGAGTGTTTTAACAACTAACCAATAGCATGGTCTGTAGCAATACCCACGGCAGTGGCCACCAGTAGCAGGGGGAGGAAGTGATGGCCCATATTGGTGCTTGTAGATGCAAATAACTGTGATCACAGCAATTTATTATGGAAGTGATTGCATATAACGCGATAATTACATTGTTTTGACGACAGATAAAGTTCTTGTGATGGCAAAATTTACCGCATATAAAAGATCCCTCATATGCCGAGAGCTCCTTCATTTAACCTTCAGTTATATGTGTCGATGTGCTGCTAATCGAAAGTAAATGTGATAGGTTATCGTTACTTATACTCTTCAAAATGTATTCTTGCTGTATTAAACCAATAAAAGAGTTCTATGTGGGAAGCAGAGTAAATGAAAAATTATCTTTTGTATCTGAGAACATGAAATTCAACCAGAAAGTATTTATAATTAAAATTTTTAATTCCTCAAGTAAATAAACTTGAAACTGTAGGTTAAAATATTGGATCTTCTACCCAATGCGACTACAGTAAAACTACTCTTAAACATGTGTTCCTATTTTGGAAACGAATGTCAAATTGTTGAACTTAAATACATATTTGTAATTTGTTTCCTATTTCTGGCAGTTATGGTTTATTCATCTTTACTAATGCTCTTCTAAGACTATGAAAGGCACGGTCGAGAGGGAAGGCGTGTGTACAGGAGAAATGACTCCCTCCAACTTTGACGTGAAATTGTCCTGTGAAAGTATTAATATTGAAATGAAATAATATCACTGTTGTTTAGTATAACAGTATTATTTGATTATTTAGTGCTGTTTCTTAAAACTATGATGTAACAATGTCCCAGTGACCTCTTTCTATGTCTCAACTCAAAGTCTAGACCTGTAGCTGCACAATGGGGAGCGGCCTCCTCATAAAAGCAAAAGTCTTGTTCTGCTCGTAGTAATAGAGTTCGAATTTATAGAAGCAGCATGGGATGATGATGTTTGAATTTTGCATAATCGTAGGATCCCTAATTATAAATTACAATTTTTAGCTGCTGCAGAAATTATCTTACAGTTTAATTTCATCTGTGCTGAATCATAGAAATCTGACAACACTCCAGGATGCTCAGTAAAAAAATACCAACTTAAATGAAATGGTTCTTCTGTTGGGGAAGTGGGTTCGACACATAGTGTGAAGGTTTAAGTCCATTTTAATTTATATGTGTGTATGGGTCTGTATAGACGCTTTCAACCTCTTAATTTTTTCAAAATATTTCTCCAAGCAAGCACAAACACTGTCCTCAAATAAAGTGACACGTCTCTTAAACAGCATGTGAAAGTGGCCTCAATCAAGACGGATGACTGTGCAAACCGCAAGGGTTTTTATCAAGATTTCTCGTTTTATTTTTTTGGTGATAATAAAGGGGTGCACCCTATGTTAGTATACTAACTGCTGGAGTTAAAAAGGGGGAGCAGGTTCTAGGTACGTGCCAGGCCCTAGGCCTATACGTACTACAATCAAAATTGGGTGTAGGAGGAACATGCATCAGTTGACCTTGTAAGGTTTTAAAATTCTAATCCAGCATTTGTGGTTTGGCCCTCCCCTCCAATTATACTAGAACTAATCCCATGAAAGCACCGTGGTAAACTGACAAGGCTGCTGGAGGAAACCCATGACGATAGACATGCTACATGATGGGTGGGTTCTTCATGCCAGAAAGGAAAATTATACGATGGAAATTATAGTGAGGAGCATGGGGAGGGGCCTCGTAATCTCACTGTAAAATAATCTTGTCCGTTTGTTGTTGCCCGAGGGTGGGCAATTTATTCCTTCAGCCCTATTCTCCATGCTACCATCAGGTGAGCAGGTTGATGAATGTGTACCCTTCAAGACGTCCCCTACATGGTAGATAACGCACATGGCAACATCCAGCCAATAACCACTTGGCTATAAGTGAGAAATAATGGGGAATCTGGCGCCTAAGCAACTGCTGAATTCAACCTGTGCAGCAGGCAATTCGAACCACTCCAAACCGCTGGTCCTTGCGAGTCGTTGTTCGCCTGCAATGTGGGTTGGGAGAAGGGTAAGCAGCCTCTGCCTTAAGTTGGTCAGCGCTCGAGCGACTATGTAGGCCTGTGCACCATGCACACCTTAAAATTTCCCATAATTAATGTTTTAACTCCAACTCATAGTAACCGTGCTTGCTTTCAGTGCTTTTTCCCAGGCAAGTTCTTACAACTTGCACTTTAATTATAACAATTGTTTGGCATTTGAGTCCGCTTGCAACAGCTATTAACATTAAACGGCCCCTGAAACCGAAAATGGACACTCATTTTCTACTTCATAAATTAATTAAATTTTCCAGTTGTTTTCTATCAAGGGACTTCTAAGATTCCTATGCCTTTTTACCCCCTCCCATTGTAATTCAGTTTTGGTTAGCATGGGAGGTAACCATAGCCCTAATTGTGGCCATTGTTGTCTAGTCTCAGTAAAGCCACGCACATGTCCCTTTGTATAGGCTTTTCACGGTACAGTGAGCATGTTTGAAAGTATTTTCATTTGAGGTATTACTAAATAAATTCATTTCTTTTAGTCTTAGACGTTAACTTCTGAATGCAGTGGAATACACACACTGTTTATTATTTACATACCAATATTTAATTAAAAAGAAGTCTGAAAGGGAAAAGTAATAGGGCCTCAAAAGTGCTCACTTTACCATGAGCAACCTAGAATCTCCTGCATGCCTAGGTTTATGGGGCTCAGCCCTGAGATACACTTAGGTCCATTCCGTACCTAGGACCTCCCACTATCCTTTCAGTTTTTCTCGGCGGGGTCGTTTCCGGATTTTCGTATGTGGGAATTGTTCCTGACAATGCTGCTGGTTGGCAAGTTTATTTGAGGACCTCCCATTTCCATACTCTTGTATTCTAGTGCTGCTCCATGCTCCCCTCGTTTCCCTATCAACGGCTTTCAAGACTTGGATGTTATGATTCACCCAAATATCTCAATCCCACTCATTTTAATTTTAAGGTAGGTTAGAAAAAAATTAATATTTGTACTTACTTTGCCCGTCATACCTCGTTGGTATACTCAGTTATCTTATGGCAAGTATTGGATGGGTGACTGCGAAGGGCCGCCATGTATTGGCATGTGTATACTATATGTAATCCAAAGGCATTCCACTTCTAGGGTCCAGATGAGCATTTACATTTACATATATGGACTTTTCAGTTTGAGCTGTCATGGAATGAATATCATGTTGGTGGGCGGTCTCTCGCTGGAGAGGCTCTATGAGCCGGATATGACTATGACAGAGTGTGGCGACCAACCCTAACTTAGTAAATCTGTAGGTTAAAGAAAGGGGATCCTCAAGCTCTAGGGAGACGGGAAATATTGAAATACCAGTCCGCGGACCAACTGCCCAGTGCAAAAATGCTGTAGTCAGGAGCGGCAGTGAACTGGGCCCAGAACATGAAATGTTTGGACTGAAATTTACCCACAAATTATATTGTATTTTGTCACAATTCTCTTTTAAGTCCTATTAGATATATGAAATGCTGCTACAATACAATCAAATACACCTTCATGAATATCGTGGATTCATGTTTTGCTATTTGGATCATTCAGAAATAAATGGTAGCCTACATCTTTCTTCACAAAGCTTGTCAATGACCTTCGATTTTACGAAGGGTTTCAGCTTTGAAGCAGAGGGAGTTCGGGTGAAATGGTATGCTCTGCCATTGAATTTCTTCTCCAATGCCTCTTTAAGGAAAGAGGATGAAGCATGCACTTCTGGTCTATTACAGCTTAGGAAAACCTCCATCATGATAGCACCATGCTTCACAGTCTGATGGTATAGGTGACTGCTAATAACTGACCCTACACAAACACATATAATCTTACCTGTTGCTTTTAAATAGTTTTCCATGATTTACAGTAGATCTGAGATTCCTCTGTACATGCTATCATTGCTGAAGGCCTGTTTAATAAAATATGTATCTGATTGTGTTGATGGACTATCCAGTTGTTCATATTGATTCACTCTTTAAATAATGTGTACTGAGAAATAATACTCTCCGGGATTACACTGCAACCATGGTTTCTAATCACAAGTTCCATGAGATTTCTCAAATATTGTACAACATTAACACTTTCTTCAGTGAAAGGCTTCATTAGCCATTCATACCAAAAACATGACCCCATTTGTTTCACCATTGGGGGTTCAGATATTCTCTGCTTGATTCTTGCAATCACTATAAAGAGAAAGTAAAGTAAATTATAATTTTGATTAGCAAATTAATTCTGATGTTCAAGTTCAGCATCAGAACTGCAATCACATATCTAAGAACTTCTTGCATTGCTCTCTGAGATCCATACCTTCCCCGTTAACCACTAATAGATAGCCACAAAACAAATAGTTTTCTAGGCACTCTAATTCTGGTAAAAGAGAAGAGAAATGTGTTCGTACCTTTGTAAGGTTGGCAGCATTGCGGTTGTTTTGTTTGATGAGAAAGGTCATGCATTTCCCGGCAGGAAGCTTGGTGAGTATGTAAAGAGATAAGCTGCTCGTGTCTCCCACTAATACATGCCGTGGAATTACTGAGGATGCTACACTGGTGACGAGAGATACGAACCTCCATGCGTCGTGTGCTATTGAATCACCCAACTACGAATCAGCACACCATTACCTACAAAGGCAATGCTTAGTTCGTTCAGGGAATTCGTTTCAGGGCGGGACGCCTGGAAAACATACTCGGAACAGTTACAGTATTGTTTTGGGGCAAACAAAGTGATAGACAAGGATGTGGAGAAAGCTGCATTTTTCACCGTATGCCGTGCCCAGCTGTACACCTTAGTGGCGTCGTTCTGTTTGCCTAAAACAACGGGTTAGGTAGATATAGGGGATATTCTGGCGGAGTTAATCAACCACTTAGAACTTAAACCGAGTGAAATCGTTGAGACATTCAAATTTCACAAGTGCGATCAGCATGAAGTCGAGTTAAAATGGGAAAATGGGGTTTATATATCTGTAGTGTTATCCTTATACCAGCATAGGTAATGATAGTTAACCACCATAGTAATATTTGTCTTGTTAGAACAGCACTATCTGGCGGCTGGATTGGAAACTAGTAGGTACATTTGCAGCTATTCCAGTGCTATCTGAAGGCTATTATCGTAACCTTCATCTGCAGCGCTACCTAATGCCATAAGCTACAACTACTACTGTCCTCCAGCCCCCTCCTAATGCCACATGGAGGATATCTATTGTCTACCTAATACCTTTACCGTGACTGTAAAGTTTCTGAAATTTTTGAGCATATTTCACATTAATTGTACTGAAAAGCACTTTATTTTGCAGCCCCTATTTGTCCATTGAAACTAAGTAAATAAAACTCTCTGTGTCTAAAAATCGAGGCATTTAAATTAAAAAGAAAACAATACATTTACGTACACACCTTAGGAAGCAACGAGCGCGCGTGTGAGCCCCCCCCCCCCCACAATAAAAATTCAAAGTGAGTGTGGGGGGGGGGGAAGGTGATACATACATTTATACATTTATTTAAACATTTGAATTCTCCCTCCCCCCTCCCTTTTCCGCCGTAACATGTCATCTGCTCTACACACCTCTCCGAATAGAATTAAAAACTAAGATGGATATCTTTGCGAGCATGCCTCCACCCTTGTGTTAAAACTGACTGAACTAGAGTGGTGATTCTCTCCCGAGAGAAAACACACATTCCTCTTAGAAATTAACACATAATGATTATGCTACTTTTTTGGGGATAACAAAACATGGGCCAACAGTTTGAAAACAGTGTGAATTTACTGGCGGTGTGCAAAACGTCATCTCGGCAAGCCAGCTTAAGTAAATGTCCTTGATTATGGTAACCACAATTATTGAGTGTATATATATATATATATATATATATATATATATATATATATATATATATATATATATATAGGCTTGCACTGAGGCCGTGTTCCAAATAGCCAGCACGTACACTCCCTCCTTATGGAACTATCTTCAAATTAATCGATACGGTCTGCAATTCTTTGGTATTATGCATAAACCATGTAATATTTACCTAAAACAACAATTTATACATTCATATTTACACTTTAATTAACAATGGATTAATGAGTAGTGATGATGATGTGTATGATATTAATGTTTGAAGAGAGTCAGGTATACATTTTATCTGAAATCAACATTTTGAGCTGTGAATTTACGCTCAGTTTATTCTACAATTATAGATGAATAATTTTCCGAATGTATAAATACGTTAAATATTAACTGAAAATACTTACAGTGAAAGAATACTCTTGGTCCTGTGCCATTCCAATGTTTTCTGTAATGTAGCCTTGGTTTATAAATTCGTAAATTTTAAAGCGTAACCCATAATAGGCCCTTAAAATATATTTGTATGCGAAATTCACAGGCGTTTAATTTGTTTTTCCTGATACTAGAAAACAAATAAAAAAAAGGCGGTTATTACGAGCACGAATAGAGCGTGCAATTTCACACACTCGTAAACAAACACTCGTACTGGTACTCGCCCTCTTTGAAGATTTGGAACAGCATTCTCAGAGATCATTGCCAAGTGCGAGGGCATGAGAGTGCACATTTATTGCTATTTGGAACACGGCATGAGGCTGGAAGAGCTGTGGCGTCCGTGCATCTCGGATGAGTTGCTTGGTTGGTTACATGGCCATCTAGGCCATTATGAATTTAAGACAAGTTATAATCACCTGTGCCCCCATTTTATTTACTATTAAAACACTTCCTGAAATTTACATAGCAGAATCCCCTATGCTGTCTGCGATACTGTTATGAAAAGTTGATCGAATTTGCACACATTTTGTACACTAAAACATAACACATCAGTGAACACCCAATAGACGGAGTATTCCGGTATCATTATTTCATGACATTTTTAATTGCACGCACTTGTCTGGGAAACCAATATATTTTAAGTTTATTATTTGGAAGCAGGTATTAGTTTGGCTTTTGCGGTTGTGCCTGCTTTGTTTTGTGTGTGTGGCCTCTGGCACTCAATGCAGTTCGCACACTCGTCTCCTGTTTTGGGCAATCTTCTCTTGCTGGATTAAATTTGGGTTAATAATTCCGAGGCAACCCTCTGGTCATGTGCTGGAATTGCATGGCTCTGGTATGAAACCTACATTAACTTAGTGGCATTTTTTCAGTGTTTATTTGTATTTCTTTATAGCATACTGATAAAATTTTAAATTAAAATTCAAAGCTTATTATAACATGCAGAACTATTTTACAGAATTATTGAAACCAGAATGGACTGAATTCAGTCTGTATTTTCTGTTAGAATGAAAAAGAATATGTAGCGAGTTAAACTTTGTTATGGTCACACACAACAAAAATAACATGGTGAAATTACTGTAGACAAAAGTATGTCTCTTAAAATACGCCCTATGACCTGACAACCCCCATTTTCAAATATTTTATCTGAAAAGTAAGCTACATTGAAACCAAAATATGTCTAAGTTGGAAGGGATACCACCCTCTTAATATACATAAGAAGCAGAACAAATTCAAGTTTTGCCACATTATAGATTTTCCTGCATGCATTGCAACATCACTATAGGCTATTCACAGTAATGTGAGCACTTTTGAGGACCTAGTTACTTTTAATTTTTTTTTCATTCCACCACTTTTTAAAACAAATATTTCCATGTGCGTAAAAACATATTGTATATATTTCAGCTGTCTCGAAAGTTAACGTCTAAGGATACAATAAGATTATATTTATTGAGTATTATTCCAAATGAGGGGGGCTGCAAAAATTGCTCATCTTATTGTGAACAGCCTCTACTTAGGCATGTGTGTGTGTATATGGCTGTACAGGAATATTTACATTTTGTGCATACACCACAGAAATAGGAGAAGAGCTATTATATGCAGATGGGCTATCCACCGAAATTCCATTCTTTAGCCCCCCCCCTAAAAAAAACTTTACTTGTTTTCCAGGCAGTATCTCCTCACTTTCCCTGAACTATTTTTCAGGAATACTGAAACCCAATACACACTATTGACTTCACACGAGTGCCCATTCCAATAACACAAATATTTAATTTTGTACGTACAGGTGCTATGTCACTTGGCAAATATGTATTATTGCCATTTCAGAAACTTCAAAATTTAAATCTTAAAATGTATATATTCTGTATCACACAACGAATAATTTTTGCAGAGTAGAAATATTATTATTTTTCATTTTCACTGACACAGGTGAGAATTTCCTGACATTACTTTATCACCTGAAATTCCCAGACTTTTCCCTGTTTTCTCTGTGGGTGGACATTCTGTATCAAGAAGGGCAAACACATATATTAAATTATAACTAAATAAAAAAAATTCTCATAGGAAAAAATACTTATACACAATTAGATTACACGTCACGTATTTATTTTTGGCACAAATTTAAAGTACAAAATTCTACAAAAATAATTTGACTATACATATACAGATTTCATACTTGTGAGAAACAGTACATACTTTGATTAAACTGGTAAAAGTACAGGTAATTGTTTAAAGGAACATTCAGCATGCCAAGTGCTGACGAAAAGCTACGCACTTGAAGTCACACGGCAGCAATAAGTAATTTTTGCAGTGCTTTTTTTGGAAAAATACTTGTTGCATCTTTGCTGGAAGCAGATGATACACTACAGTTGAACTAGAAAAATGGATTTACCAATGATTAGATAGTACGCTATTGATGAAATTGAGAGATTTCACAGAACAACTGATATTTTTCAAGCAATGTGTCCAGCAGCAAACACTCATAGACTACAAATTATGTACAATGAGAACTAAATGGGACCATTTTTTTATAACCAGGTTCTGAATATTCTTAACTATCATTGCTCTATATGAAATTTACTTCTGGATGCATTCAAGAAAATACACTAAGAGGGAGAACATATTTCACCAACCCATTACAATATAAACAGTTCGTACTATGCTGTTAAAATCAGTGTTTCCAGCAAAACATGCAACACCGTGCTACTGTTTTGCCTGTTGAATCCACTCAAAGAAAACATTTAATTTTTAAAAATTAGCAGATTTGTATACTGGTGAAAATTTTATATTGTACAATACAAAAATATCGGTATTTATGATGAAACACATATATTAAATTAAAAATGAATACTACCTTGCAGCTGAAATGTCTTAAATATAAAACAAGACAACAAAAAGTGATCGCCATAAGTAAACCTTGGTCAATCAGATTTGTAATTTCATTTGCTATCAGCCCAAAGCTTATCATGTTTCAAAAATGTATTCAACATTTTCTCCATGTGTTAATTTTTGTACTATCTACACTATGCATGTTATTTAGGGCTTACCAATAATGGAGAAAAACCTTACTTATGTGTCTATAATTGACATATAGTGTGATATTTTAAATGGTGGATAGGTGCTCATTACATTTCAGCAAGACATTGTGACAAGGTCACAACCCAACTTGAAATCGACATTTCCTACGAGTGGGCAGCATCATTGTGACTTGTGCAGCGATGTGAAGCTGGGTACGGCTCCAAACACACTGGCTCACTTGGAGTTACGACTGCCCACTATGTGCTTTGCTTTCCCCCCCTCTCTCTCTTGCTAGAGGACACCTGACTATGTGGTGCAGTGTAACGTATTTTTTTACGGACGAATCATCACACATGGAAGGATTTTGGGCATCGAAAGCCTGGGAAGCCGGCAATATTTTGTATAAATAGATGTTTATAAAATGAAGAAGAACCAAGAGCAAGCAACCAACGGCAGACTTTGGTGGGAATATTACTTGATTTTAACCATTATAGAAAAGGAAAAACGGGGGGAGGGGGAGAAAACAATATTTAACCTTCAAAGTTAAATGCAAGCATTCTGTATATCTTTTAAATCAAGTATTATCTTAACCCAGTTTTTAGTTTTTTTATTGTGTTCTTAAGTTTGTATTTAGTATATTGTAATTGTTTCAGTTTTTTTAGACCTGTTTTGCCTTATATTAGATACTTTGTAATTTTGTATGGGATATAAACTGATAGAAATATTCTCGGGGTTTTCCTTCACACACCTTCCTTAACATCTCTGTTTTGTTTGCACCACCTCCTGATGGTAGTACCCTTAAATGAAGCTGGCAAATAAAAGTTATGGTTGCTAATCATAATATAACATGCATCTATCTGCAAATAGCGCGTTTACTGAAACAACTTTCATATATTCTTAAATTTTACAGGGGAACTCTTTTCATCTAAATTGGTGACCAAAGTTATCAAATTTGAGACAGTTGTATGAAATAATTTTAAGTAAAAATATATTTATTTATAGAAAATAAAAAAGTTCATATGTGCAAGAACATATTGCCTTTTAAAATTTAGCAGCTAATTTTACAGAAGCTAGAATATTTCTCCAAAACGAAATTTTCAATATATACAACAATCACTACAATCTAATGCTTAGAAACTACTCTACAATATTTATATTTACTATCTTACTGAAGTTCATGACAGTATTCATGTGATGACCATTACCTACCACTTACTATGTTTACATTGTGCCATTGGACTTAAAATGTTAATAATTTTATTTCACAAACTTCAATTCTGAGATCTTAAAATGGCTACAGGATTGCTATCCTGTAGCCACCGAACAAAAAATGTCTCCAGTGTCGCAATTATTTACATTTTCTCTGACCCAGGTGAAAATTAGTTGACTCTTCCCTGGCACATGAAATGCCCTTACATTTCCCTGTGGGTGGATACCCTGTTTCAATTACAAACGTTGATAAAGTAAAATATTCTGCACTCACAGAAACATGGTCGAATACGTGGTCAGGATTTTGTATCTAAATTGCACCTCACCAGCCGAACTTCAGTGCCAACTTGTTGAGATGCACTGCACAAATTTTATGTCACATAAACACGTGTGGGTTTGGTGCACAGAATTTCATCATGACAGGGCAAATGTGTAAGATGAGCTACGATGCGGTTGGTCAAGCATGTCGACCACAAAAAAAAAAAGGAAAAAGAAAAAGAAAACATGTGCTGTACCAAAGGTCTTATTCAGGACAATCATCACATTCAAATTAGCGATATTACTAAGTGAACAGTGCGCACAATATCATTCATGAAATGGACTGCCAAAGGACACGTTCACACTGGGTGCCAAGGCAACTCACAGAAGGTCACAAAGCCACTATGATGGGAACACATCTCATACACCTGCTGCAGTTTCATAACGAAAGAGTGACGTTCGTGCGCCATATTTTACAGTAAAAGAGACATGTGTGCATCATCTGACACTGAACATGAAGCAAGCATCCATATCATGAGCACATATCGTCCCAACCTTCTAAAGAATAAAGAATACCTCCAACCAGGAAGAAAGTTTTGTCAATGGTCTTTGAGGACCAGAAATGTGTCCTTCCTTGCTTATTTCTTCAGCAGAGGAGCACTAGACAATGCTGTCAGTTGTCACACACTGGGGCAGTTGCAGGTGGCAATTCGCAGACGACCTGGACTTTTCACAACCAGCATCGTATTGCTGCACAACAATGCCCGAGCACACTCAGTCACTGGCATACCTGCATTGTTACTGCACCTCTGGTGGGAGGTACTGGACCATCCTCCTTACAGCTCCGACCAGGCATCAAGTGATTTCTATCTCTTCTAACCATCGAAGAAGCACTTGTTGTTAGGTGATTCATAACAGATATGGAAGTTCAGCAAGCCGTCATGACATGGCTTCATGCACTGAACGAAGATTTATTATATGCTGACATCAATGCCTTGGTGTACCACTGGAACTAAATGTTTGGACAAGCATGGTGGGTATGTCAAAAAGTAATTTGTACCAATATACCTGCCTGTGGAATACAGTTAGTCTAGGAGAGCTCTTGTTACCTTACTTTTTGAATCACACCTCTGGCAAGCATCACTTTTCTATTTATATACTTTACCATGTAAAATATGCAGATATGTGGCACTGCTTCAAAGAAAGTTCATTCAAATATAATTATGATGACTGTTGCGAACTATTATATAATTTTTTTTTCATACAAACATGCAAATTGTTCAAACTTTTAAAGGTAACGATTTTTCAAAATTAATAACTGGGTAATTTTTTAAAATAAAATTTTAAATGTTTTAATATATTTTAAATATACACCCACAAAATAAAATACCCCCCCCCCCCCAATATTTGTGATTTTGAATATACTGGAAATTTAATAAATAATGTTTTTCCTAATCACAGTACTATAAATTGTAGCTGATATGTGTTCACAGAACATGAGTCAACCCAGTATCAGTAAAAAATATATAGGACAACACAGTGAGAGATAATTAATAGGTAGCACAACACTGTTACACTGTGACACTGTCATTATAACATATTAAGTTTGATTTACATTTACCTAAATTAGTTTATGCAAATCCATATTTTAGTACCGAAAGATGACCTACGATTTACTGTAAGTATTTAAATGCAAACATCTTGATTTAATATTACCGAAATTATAACTATACAAACACTTAATATTTACTTGACTTCATTTAAATTTCATGTACATACAGTCAGATTTCAGGTATGTCAGTTTAGGAACCACATTATCAAAGAAAAATAATAAAAATGGTCAAAATGAAATATTTTAACAGTGAAACAAAATTACAGTGAGCAGACACTGTACCATTTAGTAAAGTGTTTCAGTATGCATATCAATTCCCACCTGGCTGAGAAATCTCAGCAGTGGAGTACACTCGCCAGCAATCTGGCTAGGTTTAATTGGCTCTCATCGATAGTCGCAAAAATTACTGTCATTATTCACCACAATCAAAATTGAAACTCATGATTTATTAAGACTTATAATTTCCTTCGACACACCTCCTCCTGCACCATCCTTAGTATAAAACTGAAGGACGAACAATACTGGCTTAGGGCAAACCATTCTTGCACACAATATCAGCCAATATATCAACATGACAAAAGATCATGTAACCAATTGACAAACTCATGTGCTTATTGTGAGGAAACACCATTTGTAATAACAAACAACATAATATCATTTCAATGAGAAATTACACTTATAAGCAGTTGAATTACTGATACTTGCCTAGCAGCATGTAGAACACCTGTTCACCATGACTGTCGTGACGTTGCATGGTAAGGATTCCACAAAGCACTAGAAGCTGTCGGGAGACATTCTGATAAACGACTGCTGCAGTGCCTCCTACAGTAAAAAAAAAAAAAAACTGTTGCAGCAATCCAAGGAATGCACATCCCTCGATACCACCCCAGAAAAGTTCAGTAGGATTTTGGACAGGGAACTCGAGGCCAGGCAAGCATCTCAAGTCATTGGAGCGTTCATCCAACCAATTGATCACAATTATAGTGCAGTGGGACATTGTATTGTCATGCTGTAAGTACACATTTCGAGATCAGTGGGCTGTCGTATTGTAGTGCTGTAGGTACAGGTTTACTGTAGGGTGCACATGAACTTTGGGGGCTAGGCAAGCAACTATAGTCAGCAAAGTATTCGTCCAACCATTTGCCCACAATTTTTGATCAGTGGGCCGGTGTATTATCGTGCTTTAGGTACAGGCCTTTTGCAGGGTGCACATGAACCTTGGGGCTAGGCTAGAAACTCAAATCAGTAGAGTGTTCATCCAAATAAGTGACTGCAATATTAGAGTAGTGTGCCAGTGTTTTATTGTGCTATAGGTACAGGTCTTCTGCAGGGTGCACATGAACCTAGTCAGCCAGGCAAGCAAATCAAGTCAATGGAGTGTTCATCCAACCAATTGACCGCAATTTTAGAGCAGTGAGCCGGTGTATTATCGTGCTGTTGGTAGAGGTCTTCTGCAGTGTGCACATGAACCTCGGCAGCCAGGCAAGCAATTAAAGTGAGTAGAGTGTTCATCCAAACAATTGATTACAATTCGAGAGCAGAGGGCAGGTGTATTGTTTTGCTATAGGTATAGGTCTTTTGCATGGTGCACATGATCCTCGGCAGCCAGAAAAGCAACTAAATTGAGTGGAGTGTTCATCCAACCAATCGTGCACAATTCGAGAACAGTGGGCGGGTGTATTGTCGTGCTGTAGGTACAGGTCTTCTGCAGGGTGCACATGAACCTCGGCAGCCACAGAAGCAACTAAATTAAGTAGAGTTGTAATGCACGAGCAGTCTAGGGCTGAGCACAAACACTCAATAAGAAATAATCTAAGTCAATTTAACACATTTAATAAAATCTTACACTGATACGCCTACACTTGCAATAACACATCTACTTATTGGGCGATGTAGCAGAAGTTGACTTGACACATGTTATTTTAAAACAAAATGAAATTACGACTGGTAACAAAAACCTATCAGAGCCACGGTGATGAAGGGGTCGGTGTTTCTGCACAGTTAAGGAGAGTCGTTCCAAGTGGTGATGTGCAGTCTCTGGCGTCTACCTCTGAATTCCGGCATCCTCAGGTCATGCGTGGAATAATAAAGCAGCATGAAAGTTGTGGGGAGAAGTCTCCTTCCACCAAGTAATCGCGCATGAGCTGTCTTCCACCAATGAGAAGTCAGGGCGAGAAGAGTCGCCAACCAATAAGAGAGCAAGGTTAGGGTGTCAGTGAATGAACTGGAACTTGGCACTCGGGCCCACAGTGTGATATTGAGATCACTGTGACAGAGAAAATAATGCGTGATAAAGCACTGGATTTCTGGAGTCACGAGACTAAAATATTATGATGAACAGGATATATTTCCCATCAAAAGTGGGTTGTGTCGTAGTTATGCGGTGCTGAAATCACTGCAGTCAGTATTAGAGCGGATACACCTTCCTGTTGTAGGCACTGCAGAACTTGATAAGTTGCGAAAAATACTTTTTTAAAATGTTCTCTCTCTGAACTGGAAAGCCAGCAGAGTGCCCGCGGCACTACATCACTCCCTTGTTTCGAAAATTTTGTTTGGGCTGAGCAAAACTTTAGAAATATATGTGGCTGATGCTATAAGTGAATTGGTCACTAAAGTGAAGCTGGTTGAAGTATGGAGTCTGGGAGTGTAACTGCTCTATCAGAAACAACAGGATGCAGACTCGCCAGCAATGGAAAATCAGGTTTCCCATCGACCAGCTAGCAGGAGCCTTCGGCGTAGCAGCGACATTGACACAGGAGTCTACTTTCCTTGAAGTTTCATGAAATTGCTTCCATACTCGCGGTCAACTGATTCTTAAAAGTTAGTAAAAGGGAAATGAATTTAATCACTATTCCATCAAATAAGTTTAAATTTGACTGAACTCGAAATGGGGAGTACCATGTCACCTTCCTCATTATTTAAGTTCGCCTTTGTAACTTTTCAAAGTGCAGTTGAAACATATCACAGACATAATACACATTGGATAAACATTGAACATCAACACATATTACAAATATTAGTTACAGCTCTGTCTTGCATACCAAGGTTATTAATTTTTGTTTAATAGTTCAATCATAATTTATATAGTGGAATATATATGTTCATAACACAATGTACCTTGTGTTCATTAATTAAACTTAAATGTCGCTTGTTTTCATACTTGAGTTAAGTTATCTTCATATTAGCAGAATAAAAATGATCAATCATTATGTTACAATCAAACAATTGAATAAACACATTGCGACATTTTATGTTTATTGCTCTCTGTAATATCGAATTCCTAGTGTAATATAACTTGCTGTAGCTTAAAATTTTCAATATTACGCCCACTATACTCTGCTTTTCACTGACTCGACTTTACTTTTGCCTTTGGGCATTAACAGTCAAATCACTACGACGTATTATGGAATTTTTAATGCAAGTAGTGGCTGTCATCCTCGATGTTGGCTGCAGGGCTGGAACTGTGCTCGAAACAGCACACATCGCCATTTCATCTGCTTGATCCTCTGGAAGTTGGGCAGGCTCTGTGTTCTCCACCACCTTCCGACGTGGGAGGCAGGTGTCTGAACACCTGGCCAGTGTCTCCCACAGGCGCCGTTTCAGGAACCAGATGACGAGTACCAGACATCCCATCATAACGAACCCCACCAAGAAGTGACTGTGGCGTTCGTTGTGTTGACTCATAATCTTTCTATGTTTCAAATCATGAATGTCCGACATGAGATTATTCAACTCAACATATTCTTCTATACTTAACATTGACAGACTCACATTAAATTATGTTTTCATGGATGCAACGAACATATGTTCGCTAGTTGTTAATAAGGACTGAACTGGAGCAAATTTGACTTCATTAACTTTGTACTTCGTATGTGTTACTTTATTACTGTGTGGTGACAACTCAATTCTCTCGTTAATTATCAGACAACTGCTTACCTGGACATGACTCCCTGCGCCGAGATCCACTCCTCCACCATGCGTGCTTCATTCTTTTCACAAGGACACATTTTAGTAACTTCCATCTTTCCCGGTACTGAATAAATTCAACTATCACCATGTACTGACCTAATAAGCACTGGTACGAATGAGTTACCTAGAACTTCTTTTTTAAACAACTTATAATCGTAACCAGGTTGTGACAATATTACATTCGCTAGAAAATTTGGAACCTTTATGGAAAATGTCGGGACGTTAGCTGGACAAACTATATTATTTCTGCCTTTACATTGACTCATGTCTACTTCAGACATTAACGCATAAATCTGCTTGTTCTCTGACAGCGCAATGTAAGGTGCATCTGGCACTATCTGAATGTATCTTTAAAAATGTCTCTCAAACATGGGAAAAGGGTGAGTTCTATATATTGTGAGATACCTATTAGCGGATCTCAAAGGAAACTCAATTATTAACTGTATACTATCAATCGTAGCAAGTGCATGTACCGTCGTTACTTCATAGTAATTGTAAACCTGATCTGAATCAGTTCCGGCTATCAAAGTTTTGTCCGCGGGTAATTTAAGAGCAATACAGCTAATAGTTTCTGACAGATTTCCTGGGGTCAATAACGAAGTGGGTAACCTGCCAGTAGATATTATATCTAATACCACTTTTATTTCTGTTACATCTTGTTTATATATCTGAAGAGTTAATTCTAATTATCTTAAGTTATTGTATCTAAGTGCTCTCCCTAAATTTGTGATAGTTAATCAATTATTTCTGTCAATCTCTGAGGATGTTAAAGTACTCATCAAGTTTATGGTTTTTATTGCTTACACTATTTCTTTTGCCAAAATGCTTACATCTTTGGAATTCTTCTCTACTGTGGTATTTATCCCTTCCTCGAAAGTTAACTGTTTCTACTATATGAATCAATTTTTCTTGTCTCTTCCTCAATTCACTAGTGACTTGGTGAATACGGACATAATCATCATTCGTAAGTGTACCAAATAAAAATTTCAGAATACTACTACCTGCATCTATCGAACCTCCCTTTTCACGAGATGAGGTTCTGGGTAATATCAAAGTTAGTTCATTTACTCCCTCCTCTAATTCAACAATTAACTTATAGAGAGCAGCTAGCTCTGTATGTGGTGCATCAAATTCAATCTCCTGGTTTCCAGAAAGATTCATCCCTTGAATTACGTTCAGCTGGTTCAAAAATTCCTGATTAATACTTCCCAATCTTCCTATGGGTATGTCTAGCACTATTGTCCATCTGTCTCCTTTTAATACGACGTCCATTTCTTGGACCACAATCATGCCAGCGCCTAAGGTGTAATCTGCAATGCAAACCAATATACCTCTTATTAAGTTTTTCGCATTGGACTCGTAATTACTATTGAATTCTAGGGTACATTATACTCTGAGGTTATGCATAATTTATTTCTGCTTCCTCCTCTTCCACTGAGGGGTTTCTTACTCTTGAACGCAAATTATACCTGATGCTATGTTCACCTATTTTCTCACGAATTTTCCCTTTTAAATAACACGATGGTTCCCAAACGTCGTCAGTTTCTACATTATCATAACACTCGCTATCATAGAGGGTGCTGTCGTCCCTAGGGCATTCAACACCTATTTCCTCTACTTCGCCTATTTCTGCTAACTTCGTTTTATCTGATATAATTGGGCGTGACATTGAGCCCATATTTTCATCAACACTTTCCTCATTTAATTCTTTATCACGTTCACTATCGCAAAATTTTTCAACTGATTCTACTTCATCAATAACCTGCGGGGAATTTTCCCTTCACGTTGTGTCTATGCCTAGACACGAGTTCCTTGGCTCTGTAGAATTCTTAGACAACTTTAATCTATCACTGTGCACAACAACTTTTCTCTTGTCTAATAATACTTAAAATGTGACTGAGCTGAATATCTGGGGATTTTGACTTCTTATCATAATACTCTTTTTGTCTCTCAAAAGCTACTCTATTCCTTCCGCTAGCTACTGCATGTGCTTCTTTTAACTTGTTACTCAAAATATCTACATGTTCCTTGGCTGGCATGCCTCCCTCTAACACATTAGACTGACTACTCAATTCACCTAAAGGGGGTAGCCTTACTTCCTTCCCATACAACAAATAATGTGGGCTATAACCCGTCACTGAATGTGGAATCATCCTATATGCGTGCACTGCATATGACAAACATTCTTCCCAATTACTACCGTATTCACGTAATGATATATAATGTCCTCTAGGGTTCGATGAAGATTCTCAACACGTCCCTTACATTGTGGTCTGAAAGAGGTTGTCTGTAGTTTCTTAATTTTTTACACTTTGTACGTCTCTAACATCAACCTAGACATACAATGTCTCCATTGATATGTCCGCAGGCTTTGACGACAATCATGCCTTAAAGTAATCTGCTGAACAAAATGTTTTGCTACTGTCTCTGCAGTTTGGTCGGGAATTGGTATCGCTTCCCAAGACCTTCTAAAATAATTAATAAATTTCAACACGTATTTATTCCCTTTCTCACTCATCGGTAAGGGACCTAAAATATCTAGAGATACGAACTGAAACGGGGAATTTACTTGCAGCAAAGATCCTAGCGGTGATTTCATCATTTTCGTACTTTTTTCCTAAGACAACCATCGCACCTCACACTAAATTCATATACATCTTTATTCGATGTTGGCCACCAGTACAAAGTTTTGAGTAGGTTCTGAGTTCGTTTCACAACTTGGTGAGCAGAAAATGGAGTGACATGGTGATGACTAATTACTTTGGTCACGAGCGACTTTGAAACAACTACTACAATTATGTCCTCTTCGCTTTTGTCTAGGATGCCTTCCATATCAATAAAGAAATCTGCCTTGTCTGCCTTATTAATTATACTTTGACATGTTTCGTCTTCCCTCTGTTCTTTCTTAATTATTTTTCTAGTTAAATATTCCGAATTTATCGCAGTTACCGTTCGCAACAAACAATCTGCATTCGCATGTCTCTTGCCCGGTTTATGGACTACTTCAAAATAAATCTCTGCTAAACGACGTGCCCATCGACTGAGTCTGGAAGTAGGGTCTTTCAAATTCAATAACCATCTCAATGCAGCATGATCAATAATAACGGTAAATCTACGCCCGTATAAATATGCTCTGAACTGTTTCGTAGCAAAAACTAAAGCGCACAATACTTTTTCCGTTGTGCTGTCATTCCTTTCTGCTGAATTTAATTGTCTACTGACATAGGCGATTTGTTTCTCGTGTCTGTTCCTCATCTGAGACAGGACAGTGCCTACAGTATAATTACTAGCATCTGTACTTCTGTACTCACAATAAATGGTTGTGAAAAATCTGGATAAACAAGAATTGGATATGAAATTAATTTTCTCTTAGCATTTTAAAAGCTTCCTCTTGTTTTGCTCCCCAATTAAATGGTTCATCTTTCTTCGTTAATTTCGTCAATGGTCTCGCTATATACGCGAAATTCGCTACAGATTTCTGATAACACTGAAATTAACCTACCACTGAGCGAACTTCTGTGACATGTTTAGTTCTGGGGAGTTCTTTAATTGTTTGTAGATTTTTCTGATTTGGATCTACGCCTTTTGAACTTACAACATGCCCTAAGTATTTTACACTGTCTTGCATAAATTGACATTTAGGCCCTACTAGGCAGGATTCGCAAATTAGCTTCTTCTAGCCTTTCCAATACTTTGCTCATGCGCTCGGCGTGTTCTCTCAACGTACCACTAAATATTATGTCATCAATGTATATTAAACACTGATCACCTAACAACCCTGTTAGTACATAATTCTCCATTAACCTCTCAAATGCAACCGGGACACTACACAGTCCCAACGGGAGTCTATTAAATCCATATTTCCCCATGAATGTAGCAAAAATTTTTTTTCTCTTTATCACTCTCTTCTAACCCAATTTGGAAGTAGCCACTCGCTAAGTCCAATGTGGAGAAATATCTCGACCCGTGCAAATAATTTAACATCTCCGTGGCATTCGGAATAGGATAACGATAATGCTTTGTAACTTTTTTTAACTAACAGTAATCTATACAAAATCTCATCTTAAAAGAACCATCTTTGTTTTGCTGTTTCACCATCACTACAGGAAACTGCCAATGTGATTTAATATCTGAAATAATATTTTATCAAGCATGTCATTTATTTGTTCTCCAAGAACTGGTTTCAATGCATGCGGCACTCTATACGGATTCTGTTTTATTGGTCTGGTCTCTCCTGTATCTATCTTATGTTTCAATAAATTCGTGCATCTGAAATTCGAACTAACTTCTTCCTGAAATATATATGCAAACTTAATTAACACTGGGAACATTATATAAAAATCACACTTATTGAAATTCTTCAATTTATCGCTGACAACACCTAAATAAATTCATGTCTTGGTAGTTCTGGTAATATTTTACCCTTATGTTTCACTGATTTACTACTATTTGCCATGTGAGTTTCAAAACTCTGACTACTTTGAGTCACTAAACAATTTGGCACATTTAATATTTTATTCTTTCCATTCAATAATTTACACGTATTTTCCGTGCGAGTTTCACAACTCTGACTACCTCGAGTCTGTACGTAATTCGGCTCATTTATTCTCAATTTACGTGAACAATCTGACATGAGTATCGATTTTTCATTTTCGCGCGTGTTTTCAAAGTTAACTTCTTTGTTTCTACTACTTTTCACATTACTCTGACACTTTTTTTCTTGACACTTCAAATTATCTCGACACATCAAATTATTACAACATATCAAATTATCACGCCAGGACTCGGGGTTTTCATTTGGAATCGGAACTGCCTCTGCTCGGCATACTCTATCTCGGCGAATTTTGGGGACACAATGACAAAATCTGCCATGTTCCATGACCTCACTAACTAACTCACTCACTTTATGGCTAACACAAATCGAGGGGATTTTAACTGCTTCGGAGCCTGGAAGCGAACACTTTTTATCTTTGTTTTTAGGGACATCTGCGAGTATTTTCTCTCGTGGTTCTATTTGTGGTGACACTAAATCACATCACTTTGTTCCGACCCAAGACTTATACAACTTCTCTCGGATATTCGGGGTACACTATTTACGAATAGTACTCCAGCAAAGTCACGGACAAGTGTTGCAAATCCTATTACCATACTCTTTGGCACGACGAGCTGCTCATTAGTAATGTTCACTATTTTTATCACTGCCCTTACTTGAACCCTCAAATAACTCTTCACCTACCCTTTCAGTAGTCCTCTCGACATGACCGCCTACTTCTCATGTCGCTCCTGCATCTTCCACGCGACTAGGAATTCATGTCCTCTTGCCCCCTTTGACGTGATCGCGATGAGCAATGAAACACTGGGACACATCCCTTTGACCCAAAACAAAGGGGATATCACACTGGTCGCTCACACTCATAAGTGCCTTATTTTCAACTACATGTGTACCCTGACAGTCGTTCACCCCATCCTCCAGATTCGTCTCACTCAATCTATTACATGTCCCTATAGAATTCCTAGCCGTACTGCTCCTACAATACACCTCGTTCTCTGGGATGCTCTTGCCAGTAAGAATTAAGTTACATATTGCCCTTGCCACATGTATGCCCGGTACATTCATCTATGTAGGTTCGATAAGAATAAATTTCGAGTCAGTGTCCCAACCCGCAGTGTGCAAAGCAACATCTATCACTGTCTCCAATTTTGGTGGCAGAATCATATGCTGTATCATTTTCACTTAATTGTATTGACTACCGTTCTCAGATCCGGATCCAAGTTTAGAGTTGGCCAGGCTCTCAGCTTGTTTCCGCTGCTCTTTCTCAATTATGCAAGTTATTGAATTATATGTATCTAAATCAATCATATTTTTGAGATACAATATCTGATCTTTTAAGTCGATTTTGGCATCATAATAACAGAAAAAATCGGTTCCAAGTATTCCCTCGAAAGGAAGCTCTGACGTGCACACAAGGAACCAGTATGGCTAACACTGTCCATTTACCCACAACTCGACATACTGGGTACCTACGATCTGGAGAGCGTCCCCAGTTACGCCTTTCGCTTCTAACTGAGATTCATCGATAATATTACCGCTAATGCTAAGTCGAACGAGAGATATATCGGATCCTGTGACAATTAAGAACGAGTGAGACTGGCCCTCGAAAAGAACTGATACTATGGTCTCTTTTCCCCCTGCAACTGTAATTGCCACAGTGTGGTGCCCGGGGCTGACACTCAGCTTCTCGCGTTTGGGTGATTATTACCTACATTCTCGCCAGTTTCTCTAATTCCGTGCCCTATGTTCCTAGGTACTTGGGCTCGTTGTGGGGTTCCCAAACTTCAGCATTCCCTAATCATGTGTCCAAAACATCCGCAATCAAAACATTGTGCAGCATGTAATAATGAAAATGCAACAGCTGATTTTCGTTGAATCTGTCGTTCAACTCACCTTTCAACATTTTAAATGTTATGTGCCCTCTTAATCTAGGACATGTCGCACCAAAACGCGATGCTAAACCCTTCAAATTCATTTTCGCTAATTGTACTTTGTCCTTATCTGAAAGATTTTCTAGGCATGCTACGCTTTCTATACTTTCTAGAAAGTCGTGTGCCGGTAACGAGCCCTTTTCGCCAGTCCATTTCTCGACTATTGAAATAACAACAAATTTTTAACTTCAGCTGGCACCTGATCTTGTGCTGGTATCGCGTGGGCTAGTTGACGACGTCTTTCCTCCTCCATGTCAACCAGAAAAGTGCTACTACAACTTATTAAAATTTATTCACTCAATTTCGAAAGAGGAATCCAAGTTTTACGATCGTGAGTCCATTTATTTGGAGTATCGTAATGCGTACTACTACTTGTAGGTTTAGTTTCATGGATCATATTCACATTTTCTCTCTTAGGAACGGCAATCTGTTCTGAACGTGAAGAATTAGTAGTCTCTTGCTCGCGTTTTACGTTCGCGTCTTGCGAAGTTGAAGTCACTGTATTCGCAACTAAGTCGAGCATTTCTATCTCAAATTCTGGATAAACACAATCTCGAGGTATGAATCTCTTCACTATACGAAAAAATAATAAGCTTTTTAGCATAATGCTTTAGTGCTTTTGCAAAATACAGCAAAGAAGCAGGGCTGAATCTAGATAATTTCTGCAATACTCAATCCTAACCCACGTATGCGATGTTATATCTTCCAAATATACATGACAATCAACGCTACCAGTTACTCTGTTATGCATAGGTCCACGAATATACTCAACATCAAAGCGATATGATTTCTGCAATACACATGTTCGTTATAATCCTGCAAATCTCTTCTTTCACGAAATATCGTATTAGATTCGTCAGCTGAAATGCGTACGATCCTGAACGCTTCAGGACATGTTAAAAAGTCCCACTCAGCAATACTGCTCAGATCAATTAAAACTTCACGATTTGCATTCATAACACAACGTGCGAATAAAATTAAACAACTGAATTTTAATTCGTCGGAGGAAATCCTAACACCGTTTTCAACGACCTAACACCTATCCTCTATCACCTACAACCTACAACCCTTCGAAGTGGGTTCCGTTACAGCCGTCTGGAGTAACTATCCCATTGCTGCCGCCAGTTTGTGATGCCCAAGCGGTCTAGGGCTGAGCACAAACACTCAATAAGAAATAATCTAAGTCAATTGAACACATTTGGCGATGTAGCGGAAGTTGACTTGATACATTTTATTATAAAACAAAATGAAATTTCGACTGGAAGCAAAAATATATCGGAGCCAAGGTGATGAAGGATTTGGAGTCCCAGCGCAGCTCAGGAGAGTCGTCCCAGGCGGTGATGTGCAGTCTCTCGGCGTCTACCTCTGAAGTCCGGCGTCCTCAGGCCGTGCATGGCATAATAAAGCAACATGAGTGTAGTGAGGAGAAGTCTCCCTCCACCAAGAAGTCGCGCATGAGCAGTCTCCCACCAATGAGAAGCCAGGGCGAGAAGAGTCGCCAACCAATGAGAGAGCAAGGTTAGGGCGTCAGTCAATGAACTGGAACTTTGCACACGGCCCCACAGTGTGATATTGAAATCATGTGACTGGAAAATAATGTGTGATGTAGTGCGTGATTTCAGGAGTCATGGGACTAAAATATCACGAAAAACACGACGTATTTACCGTCAAAAGATGTTTGTGTCGCAGTTACGTGGTGATGAAATCACCGCAGACAGTATTGGAGTGGATACAGCTTCTTGTCGCAGACACCGTAGAACTTAATAAGTTGATAAAAATACTTCATTAAAATGTTCTCTCTCTGATCTGGAAAGCCAGCAGAGTGCCCGCGGCACTACAGAGTGTTCATCCAACCCATTGGCCACAATTTTAGAACAGTGGGCCGGTGTATTATCGTGCTGTAGATACAGGTCTTCTGCAGGGTACACATAATCCTCGGCAGCCAGGCAAGCAACTAAAGTCATTGGAGTGTTCATCTAACCAATTTATCACAATTGGAGAGCAGTAAGCCGGTGTATTGTCATGCTGTAGATACAGGTCTTCTGCAGGGTGCACATGAACCTCGGGGGCTAGGCAAGCAAAAGAAGTCAGTAGAGCATTCATCCAACCAATTTATCAGAATTCGAGAGCAGTGGGGCGGTGTTTTATTTTGCTGTAGTTACAGATCTTCTGCAGGGTGCACATTGGTGTGGTCACCAGTAGTCAGGGCTGGCAGGCGACGCTCAAGAGCGAAGGATGACGCTACCTCGACGAGCCAGCCCAGCTGTTTTGAAAACCCCCGCCAGGTAAATGTATTGAGGCCGGGACCGGCACTATATAAGTCTGGGGCGATGGCTTTTCACTGCCACTGTGCGGCTTGGCTTGAAAACCTACAACGCCTTATTGGACACAGGATGCCCTTGCTCCTATATGGCCACTACAATAATAAATAAAGAAAAACGAACACCAGTTAACGTAATATTTTCATTAGTAGGTGCCACTGAAGATGTAGAATAGTCTCAATTTAAAACAAAAGTCAATATCACTATTCATGGCCACAGTTTCTATCATGAATTCTTATTGATCGACAACTAAAAGTTAGATATTATTCTTGGAGTTGACTTTATTAAACATTATGGCATTGTTCCAGTGCTAACAAAGGATAATAAATTTCATTAATCTGTCGCTTTATAATACTAGACCTGTTGAAAATATGTGTACGAGATTTTGATCATGTGAACATACAACCTTCTGCTTTGTTGTGATGAAAATTGGTCTACATAAGTAAAATATTTCTGTTATTAAATAATATTTATTTGCACCCCTGCATAAGGTCAATGTGCAGACTTCGGAGAAATTATCCACTATACATTATACAAAACTAGGACACAGATAAAACTAGGAATTCTACATACCTTCACAACATCCGAGAAAGCCAAACTTATTGTATAAAAAAGCGTCAAATTTTTCGCTTGCGATGAGTGCAGGGTCGGGGGAAATGGTTTCCCACTCCGTACATACACAGTGTGCCAGGGTAATAACTACGGCATCTAAAGAAGAAACAATAACCAGCATTTCTATTGCTGCCACACATCAATGGCGTGTCCGAAAATGCCAAACTACGTGTATTTAGAAGCATAAAATTGGTCGTTTTAAAGCCAAAGCTCTTAAAATTTCAGTACTTTCTCTCGTCAATGCAGTGCTGCTAGAAAATATGGCAGTGGCGAGAGTTGGAACTTCTTCCAGTTGTGTGCAGAAGAGTTCAAGGGGAAGGAGGAGGCAAACCACTTAGGCAGCTCGTTATCTCTCCTTCCGATCGGCTTACTGTCTGGAAGCGAATGTTTCCTTCCTGTATGTCGGTTTCTGCACTCGGCTGGTTCGTGAGCCAGACTGATGCTGGAATCACAATAATGCGACAGATGAGATGCACAGGGCGATTTAATGTGCACACTAGATTTTACTGCCTCGCGTTCAACATTTAAATTTTTTAAATAAATGGTTTCTTTTACGATAGTCATTAATGTTTCCATTATTTTCTTATTTTGCAATCCTTAAATTTTTTTTTTCCCATGTTTGCTGGTACTTTAAGTGAGAAAATATGGCTGTAATTATTATTACATCTAGGAATTAAAATGCGTTGCTTTGCATATTAATACAGTAAATAATAGAGAACGTAAAACTTTAGCACCAAAAAAAATGGCTGGTTAGACAGATTTACAGACCTATCGTGCCCGCGACCCAAATAAATTAGAAATATTTTCTATTCGGAAATCTTGTCGCGCGGGCCATTTTCGTCGCGTTGACATCACAGAAGTCTCGATCCTGATTTGCTGGAAAATGATTTATTCCATGTTGCACTCATCGCGTCGCGTCTGTTACGCTATTGAGATTCCAGCATGACACGCTGTGTTCTGCCTACTAAAATGAGCAGTCTCGGCGCTCTGTTTTGCTAGACTTCGATCATTAACATGCGCTTGCAATACGATAAATTACAAAAAAATGTTTTTTATGAAAATGTACATTGCTTATTTCATTTGAAAGAGCTTAGGTATTTTTATTTGTTTTTCAAAATATACAAACACAAATCAGAGGCATACTATCTTATTAACCTTTTTTTTTTGTTACGGGAGCATAGATTTATTAAAAGGAATCGTGCAACATTGAGATTTACATCCCCTGGTTACGTAAAGGTTAGCTAAAATTGGCAGAACGTCGTGATTTTAATCATTTTAGTACAGACCAAATCACTTATTGCCAATCATTTGATAAAGTCATAAGTCACCCTGGTAGTGGGTTCCCAGCCATCACTGATTAGACTTTCTCTAGATGGGAGCTAGCGTGGTCATAAGATGAAACAAAAATTACTGACTCAAGAGAATGAATGATAAGAAAAGTTAAAACGAATTCATCCCCAAAAATATTTAGTTTGCAAACATTTGCATGTGCAATTATGGCTTCTCTTAATTGCAAAGCCTGTATTGTAATGAAACTTACGTTTTGATTATACTCATTACTGAGTGTATTTATATAATACACAAATCTATCAACATTAATCATAACTCCAAAAAGCAGTGTGGAAAACATGAAGACAACATGTTATGCTACAATATTGCACATAAATACAAACTATATTCAGCGGAGAAGCAATTATGTGTTGTAATGCAAACTTTGCTTTACAGATAGCCCCACGTATGACAGTCAATTCTGTAGCGTAGTAGAGAATGCTCAAACAGATATATGCTACTTTTTATGAAGCGAGTGAATTGTGGTAGACAGTGTGTGGAAATAGGTATGGAAATAATTGTGTGAGCTAGGTAGAGCGTAGGTATGTTCTCGGGGTTTTGTGGGCTAAAATTAATTTTGCAATACGAAATAGTCACACACACCATACGTTTGTGGGAGACTTTTCAACTGTCACACTTACCATTAAATCAACTGGAACCGACTGACAACAAAACACAGGGAGGCAAAATATTCCCTTCAATCCAGAACACATTTACTAAGAAATTACTTGGAAAGATACTCTCATAAAAAAAATTATCCTACATTTATTAACATAAAATAATAACCAGAAGAAACCTCAATTACTGAACCACAATATTTAAATTCAAAATAATGCAAAAAAAAACCTGATAAACCTATGCAAATTTATACTTCATGCTTTACTAGTGGCTGTAACTTAAGCAAGACGCCACGTGATTAAGCCTTTATTTTATGCTGCTCTTATTATAGCCATTTTATAAATAGTTATGCTACTTCTCAGAGATAAGATATTACGTTCACGCCGTTTCCGGGAGAAGGGCTTTTTAATTGTACTTCTTTGGGTTAAAATAAAAATATTCAACTGCAAATACTTTATACGTCAGTTTATGAACTAAAGATGGCGTCTGACGCTATACTAGTGTTAAGTCAAAATTCGGCCATACTTAAAAAAATCGAAGCTGAAGCAGTTGTTAATCATCTCACGCAGGCGAATAAATGGTAGGGAAAAATGATGTCTCTCTCTCTCTCTCTCTCTCTCTCTCTCTCTCTCTCTCTCTCTCTCTGTAGGAATAATGCAAGGCCTCGGGACGTCTGTAGAAATCTTCCGTAATTAAGGTTCGCGGACCTAGGTACTCGCACTACAATCCAATCATGTACCTTTGACTCATCGAGGGCGGCGAATTAAACTAAGTAAAATAAGTAAGTCGTATACACTGCAGACCTCTTCTTCTCTTCTTAAAATGTTCCGCGATAATTAATGCGTCTGCTGAAATACCAAACCCCGACACTCGCAACACTTTTCCTACATATCTAACATATATCTCTATCAGGCATGTAACTACAGTTACGCCCCGCCTAGCGTTCTTCTTCCTCTGCCCTAAAAACCTGAACAAATCAACTAACTTGAAAACGAATCCAGCCAAAAACGGCCAATCACATGACGGGTACTTCGTTTAGCAAGTCAACAAACATGGATTGTTATGACAACGGCCTTCTCTCCTAAACATAATCACAAAAAGTGTCTGAAAATTACCATGACAAAACAAATAGAGACGGACATAATTAAAATTAGCATTAAACAATTGCAAAATATAAAAAAAAACTAATTATCCTTACTATAGGCAAAACTATTACAATAATCACTAACACAAGTGGTATTAATAAAAATAATATATTATCTTCTGATAAAAATATTGTATTTACTACCAAAATGTACATTAGTTGGCCATTTTCCTATCCTTACAGTTTGAAAAGTGAAATAATTTGTTAAATTATATTTTTTATTTTAAAGTTTGATGCTACTGGACACATTCCTACTAGCGCTATAATTACCAATTTGGAAAATTCTGCGTATTCATTGTCCTATATGATAGACCCAAGAATCCTTATTGCAGTCGTACAGCTGCCTTTATAAGAAGACCGTTTTGGGTTGCACAAAAATTAGTTTGTTATATAATTCCTAAATCGGCATAGAATAACAGCCCTTATATTGTAAAGTTATGAAATGTTACATATGTTTGCTGACATTTAAAGTTATGATCATGCATGACATTTTATGCTTTTATAATTGTAAATGTGCATGAGATACAGATTCCTATATGCACTCCGGGTGGTAACGATAATTTTGAATAAGTTTGTCATTTCAAAACTGTTTCCATAGTAAACTCAATAGCTATCTTGTCTAAAGGAAAAATTGAAAGTTTTATTGCAACTTCTTCTATGAATTAAACTTCGGTAAATGCAAGTGCTGGGAAAACAAACTTTGGAATGTGAGGGCTATTGAAAAAGAAAGTTAGTGAAAAGGAAGGTTTGATGGAGTGTTTAGGGAAAGACTGCGGAACAAAAACTCCGCAATGTCGGCTAAATGAGTTTTGGAGCTACAGGAAAATATTTCCGCCGAACACCGAGGAGATGGAGATGTACGGAGAACCGAGAGCTGCCAACGGAGATGTGCGACGGCGGAGTGCTTGATCTGGTGACCCGAGGACGGCTGGAACTGCACGAGGTACTCTGAATCCGAGGTGCCAAAAAACCTGGGATTCCTGCATCGCCTTCCAGATGGATGAAGTAAACCAGCGTCAGAGTAAATTTGCTTCTACAGTATAATTATTTTCTGCAAGTTTAATTGTATGTCAGTTTATGAAGAAGCCCCTACACGGATAGAATGCTCGAGAGCTTAAAAATAAAAGTTTTATTTATATTTATTTTTGTTGAATCTCGCTTTGAACTAGAGGTCCCGAGTGCCTCCAACGTACAGCTAGCAGGGCTCATTTAAATAATTTTTTTTTTTATGAAACTGAGGCAACCAGATGAAAACTTACCTAATTAAGTTCTCGAGGTCGTGATATTGTATCTGGCGTTGGCAGGGCCATGTTATAATTTAATTGATCTGACAGCCGATTTTTCGTGATTTCCTTTAACTTCAAATGTTTGTTTAGGTCTTTTCTGTTCTTCATTAACATAGTTGAGGTGTATCAGTTGTTTGTTAAGAGAGCCATGTGTGATAAATGATTTATTCAAATGTCTCAATTAAAATTGCATTGTCTATGTTTATTCATGTCGCTTTTTTCGGTGTAGTGTAGATGCTTATTTAATGAATATTTTTTTCTGTAGCGATATATAGTTGTGATGGCAGTGTCCAGTGTATATCTGGTTAATTAATTAAGTTTATCATTCCTCTGACACACTTACCTAAAGAATGGTTAAATTCTCTCATGGCACAAATCACACACATATCTTATATATTTAATTTTGAATATATTTAGACACAATAAGTACAGAACACATCTGTACAATATACAATAATTAGTAGCTCAATTGAAAAACTTACTTTAAAATGTAAATGTTAGAAGTTTAGCGTGTCACCAAAATAATTTATGAATATTCCGAACTAGCCTATATGTGCATATTTGTACAATCACTGTACACCTGCTCAATGATTGTGAACTATAAGATAGCTGAGGAAATGGTATTATTATGTTTTTTTTAAAACTGAGAAAACGATTATTTTGAAGATAAGAAAATTGTTTTGTGCAGTAAAATTAATTTTTTTTCTATCTGTGCAACGAACTATTTTGTTCCTGAAACATATTATGTTTTGTTCATTTTTGGCTGTCCCAAACACGTAACATTTGGTTGGTACAAATGAAGATTTTTATGGGGGTCATAAACTACAGATTCGGTCATAAATTTAAGATCCAACAGGACAGGGTTACGAAACTATATTCATTAATGTTGAATTCTGTGTCTTTGCAACCACAGCCATAGTGAAATTTTTGGCAATTTACTTACTTTTATTGTTATAGAAAGTTCTACGCATGGCATGTAAGTAGATTTGCAGAAATGTCGAGTTATGCAGTTTATTTGGAATAAATCGATTCATTGGGATTGTTTTTGACACCGTTAAGCATCAATAAATTCACTAACCAACATGCAATATATCTAATAATCATAAAAATTACAAATGATTACTCGAGGTCATCAAATGACTCGGTTGCGCTGCAGTCAACCAAATACATGTCAGTACTGCACCAAACTGATTTTGCTGTCGCGAAAACTTCTAAAACAATGGACACATATAATTGTTAGCTAACTGTGCACTTATTAACTTTAAACAAAATATTCGACTACCATTATAACTATAATTTTGACGCTAACGAAACTAATTACCTGAATGTACATGTAGAATAATTGTGTATGTATACACAAATGCGCTTTAGTGATGCTGGGACAGTTATAAATTATTTAACTCAACAAGTTATGTCTAAATTTTTCACTTGGTTGAAGGGAATTAATTCACATGTTTGGAGAAACATCAGATTGTTCGAGAGAACATAATATTGTTCAGTGTAAAATTGTTTTCAAGTAAATTTATTACAACCTGCAGCTAAGCCTTCTGATCGGTGGATGCCGATTGCGTTGTATTGTAAGGATCTTTTAAACGTCCCACGGTTTTATGCTTCAAGGCTTAGCAGGAGAAGGTTTACAGACTAAATTGTAACCTAACTTAAATTACGCCCATGCCTTGCTCGGGATTCGAGCCCGGGGCCTCCCGCATCGGAGATCGGTGGCGCACCAACCGACTGCGCCACCGGAGGTCGGTGCAGATGGTGGTATAAATTCATACAGTATGCCTTTTTAAAGAAATAAAAATTTCATTTCTTTTGTCTTTCTATGTGTAGAAGTTTTTGTTGCAATGTGTTTTTTGCTAGAAAAGTTTATTGTGTGCTGTAGTGATCAGTCAGTGCCACAGTTTATTTTGATTATAAACTATATTTCTTTATTATTCCTCATGATAGCATTTATGACAGTCACGTAATTAATATATATCCCATTCTTAATAATATGTGATTTCAACAGTAACCTATGTGATCTAATAAATATACGTACGTATCTGTGAGTATAAAGTGTTGTTTAGTAACACAATAACTTTGCAGATAAAAATTAATGATTGAGGATTTTGTCAAAAAAATGTATTAAATATAAATGACTCTATGCAAAGATCTAGCATATTCATCAGAAACTGATCTAAAGAACGAAAATTGTTTTCTGTATTTTTTGGCATCAAGTAAAAACTACTGAACGGATTTTACAAAATCGTTGTGAGTGTGGTAAGTCTTAAACCGATACTTAAGTATGTATCATCCTATACCGAAAGGAAGATAAGTAAAAATTTAATTTTTCATATGAAGTTTTGCTTCCCAGCACGTATTTTATGCACATGTCTTTGTTGTATTAGCTTATTGTTACATTGCTGTTTCGTTATGTTAATGGATTAAAGGCAAAGTGTAAATAATGATGCGATGTCAGAAATGTACTCAGCAGTGTGAGGTAGGCCACTTTGTACTTCGTTAATACCAGGTTGCTGTATATAACCTGACGTGGTAATCACAGTTATTCCGACGAGCAAAGCCATGGTTTATTTATTTATTCATTTATATTTTATTGTATATATTTTTATTAATTAATGAATATATATGTTAATTAATTTTATTCCTTTATTTAGTTCCATTTTTAATTTTTTTACTTCATTCTATTTATTTATTTCCGTTTTGCCAAAACAACAAAACAAGTACCTGTCGGGCTCGGTTTTGGGTAAAAGCTGTATTTAATTTCAATCTACCTGATTCATCGATAAATCAAAATTCCTAGTGAGCAATGTCGTGGGCAAGAAATTTATTTTCTATCTTCCGAATGCCAACATCATTTTCGCAAAGAGTTCTAAGCAGCCTTGGTTTCGATGAGTTACGTGTACACCGAAGTTGTCTTTGGTTACTGACCACGTATCCTTGAGATAATATTCAGCGGAATGTGACTTATCCAATCTGAATTTGGTTACTCTGTTTTTAAACATCTGTGGTTCGCGGGCAGGTACCCAAGACATGGAGCCGATAAAACCATCCAGTGGGGAACGTTGTTCGCAGCTAAAATGTTTTTAAATGTTTTTAAATACATATGGCAGAAATTATTTTCGAAAAAATAAAGTGCCCCTACCAATATAAACGGCATATTCATTTTCGATGTGGGCGAAGTGGTGGACGAAGATTTTGTTTTATTTAATTCTGCACCACACTAATCCAATGGAAATTTTTAACTCCGAGCGAGAGAATCTGCGGTTAACAACTGTCAATAAAATAACCATTTTCCCCATTGTTCTGACTTGTAGGTTGTAGCCTTGAAACGTAAAGAGAGTTGTCAGTTTTCATTAAGGCCTCAAAAGTAGTTAAATTTTCTCGGCTGAAACTTCTGCGAATAAGTGGATGCACATATTGGTATTGTGTATTGGTTTGTACCTCTTCCCTGGTCAAAACTATTTAGGTAGATCTTGCACCATTTAATTGGTTGATACTGATAATTGTGCATTTTTTTTTCATACTGATACATTATGGCGTACGTTTATACAGTGTTTCATGTCTCATTGTAACGCAGTGCACTTTCATTTAAACTAAGTTGTAGGCCTATATCAGCAACATTTTGGATGCATGGGACAGTTAGCACAGCTACAGTTATTCTGTGTTTATTTCTTTGTAACGTGATGTGCTGCTATAAAAAATGAATAGTTGTAATAGATCTTGTAGTTTGTATCATTACAGCTATGTGTCAGTAGCGAGTTTCGTGATAAAAAAAAAAGATGTTTAATTTAAAGAGAATAAAATAACTGAGTTAAATTTGGTAATTAACTCACAATATTACGTAACTGGTAAATGAACAGATAAGAAAAAAAAAACCATCGCTAAATGTGCGTAAAAGTTTTGCAAAATTTTAAATCACTTAAATGCGATATACGCACTATCATGGCCCGCTTGTTGCGAACATCAGGCTATTCGTACAATCTGGGTGCCAAAAGAGCGTTTGCCGACCGCTAGCGTAATTTGTAATGCAATGTGGTTTTTTATACACTGGGAGCTTTTGGCGGCCGGCACGTATAACTTCGGACGGGCCCCATCGCTAATTGCCTGATAGCCACAGGCCCTAAGGTCTTCACGCCCAGGAAAAACTGGGAAACCTTAATATAATAGAAGTTCTATAAAAGTAAGGACTCAACAACCATTTGTGTGAAAAGGACACACACTCACGATTACCGTTAAGATATTCATTGGGCCTCTTTTTCATTTCACTCATTTGGTTATCCATTTTACTGTAATTCTTTTAATGTTCTTTTAATCTAGCTTGTATATAGTTTATTTTACTGTTACAATACATCTCTAATTTTAAAGTTAACTTTAGTTCTTTATTTAAACTTAACTTCATGACAAGCCCTCTTGATCATTCCCAATTTACATCCATCTATATACGAGCGCATTCATTGCCTCCCGTAGAATCGACTATAGCCATACTGCTTTCGCACCATTATAGTTGCGATCCCTGAGATAAGGGTACCGTACAAGCAGAAGAAAAACAGCTACTGTTTTACATAAACCGATAAGTGAATGATTAGAGCTCGCCATTAGAAAAAATATTTTTATATACACGCACACGCACACGCACACGCGCACACTTACAATTTTTAACATCGCTAAACCTTTTCCTTTGGTATGAAGCTAGATTTATTCACTTTAAACAAAACGTTCTCATATAATGTGTATTTACTATAAATAATGTAGTATTACAACTAACAAAAACATATAAAGAAACATTCTTATAGCAGGAAACCTATATGTATCTCTAATCCTCTCTTTGAACTAAACCAATATTGTATTACTGAAAACCAAACACCTCCAAGAAATGCATTATTTTCATACTACTCGTTTATTGACAGCACGGTTATGGAAATCAGTCTTAATGGTAATAAATTCAATTATTTGAAGATATTTGTGAAGAAAATGTTAGTTAATTACTCAGCATCGACAACGTGGAATGGAAGGAAATTTTATAGTGTCACACATGTTGCAAATGTATATATGTTTAGAGTTCTCAAATTAATCACAGTTAATTACAATTCATCTACAATGAATGGCAATTTAGACACTCTAATTTAAAGCCATTAAAATAAAAAAGTTATTACAAACTGTAATGTTCAAATGCCACCAAGTTAAATCTGGCCATGCGTACCTGTACATAATTACATTCATAACAACGGTTTATCTCTTAAATTATGAACGAATATTATTTCGGAATACAATAGTGCATGGGTAAAAAATAAAACTGATTATTAAATATTATTTGATTATATGTTGCCTACACGATTAAATATGTACTGAACTGCTGCAGTTTGGTTCACGATTTGAGCTCTAGAGAGCAACTCGGGTGGAAATTCCGTACGGCGATCACGCCATACTGATCATAGTGAAATATATTTAAGTGATGTCAGGGCCCTTGTAAATATGTGAATAAATTTTTCAATTCCGATTATCCACAGCTTAGCACGGCAATTACTTTGTTCAGATAATACACCATTTTTCGCTTGTATTTGGTAAACAATACGAATTAAGACTGTCCTTTAAATTTCCTTAATCCTGAGGGTAAAATAATGTTTGTACAAAAATGTAATTCAATTGAAGTCTGCGGTTTTATGTGATAAGTAGAGAATCTTTAGTTTCATTTTAAATGGTACTATGGTGGACGTGTAATTCATAAATTGTGTACATAATTTTCTTCTTTTTCCTTTAACCCGAAGAGGTCGGTACGAGTGGATTTTTCTTTTTCTTAATACAATTTCTGGGTAACTTACATATTTCACATAGCCTTCAAACTCCATGATTACACAAAACCATAGTGGGCTAATATGTATCATTGTGCCGGCACACCTACAATAAAAAATTGTTAAAATAACCTAACTTGCAAAGGAAATCATATTTGTATGTATAAATTTTATTACAACAGCGATAATTAAATCAGTATGTCACAACATAAAAGTAGAAGTAAATTAATTTTACAACTGTATAATGTTCTTCACTTGTTCATATTTTCAACATCACCATATATCAGTACATAATGAGGTACTACTAAGTGTAAATTAATTGCATAATTGTATCATATTCTTTAGTAGGTTATATATTTTAAGTTTCCAATATACGAGTATGTAATAATGTACAACTAAGTGTAAATTAAAGGCATTAATGTTTAATAATCTTTAATATTTTCAAATATGTAACTATGTACAATTAAGTGTAAAAATAGATTTTTTTAATTGCTCATGATATCAGTACATCATAATATACCACTATGTAAATAACTTTATTCTAGTTACACTAATTAAAATGACAAGTCTTAATGCAGCTCAATAGTGACAAATTTAAATTTTTACCAGTGCTCTCACATTTTCAGACATAACGTCTTTTCGCCATTATTGTAAACGATATCCCTAACCGCACAACTGACCGCGCCCTAGGGAGCAATTCAAATAGGTGCGCGATGGACATACTGTATTAAAACCTGCCGGCTTCTGCGAACAAGAGAGACCGCTACCGGTAGCAAAATACAACTCCATACGGACGGCACATGGGCCAATCCCCTGCCGCCGAGCCGCCCAACCTTCCCACTCTTCGGAATACCCCACACCTTCATGCGGGGATGCATGTCATTCGTGGAGACGGGGGGGCATGGTGTGGTCACCAGTAGCCAGGGCTGGCAGACGACGGGCAAGAGTGCAGGATGGCGCGACATCGACGAGTCAGCCCAGCTGTTTTGAAAACACCCCCGCCAGGGAAAGGTATTGAAGCCAGGACCAGCACTACATAAGTCTGGGGCGATGGCGGCTCGTGGCCATCTGGAATCCAGACGCCAGAAAGACGACTCCCGGAGAGGACCACCAGGCCCGTGGTCCCCGTTCGATTCCAGACTGCTGCCACCTTCGAGGACATTCTGTATAAAGAAGGGCAAATACATATATTAAACGTTAAGTAAATAAACATATTCTCATAGGAAAAAATACTTATACACAATTTGATAACACGTCACTTATTTATTTTTTGTACAAATCTGCAGTACAAACTTCTACAAAAAGAATTTGTCTATACATATACAGAATTCATACTTGTGAGAAGCATTACATACTTTGATTTTACTGGTAAAGGTACAAGTAATTTTTTAAAGGAACATTCAGCATGCCAAGTGCTGATGAAGAGCTATGCACATGATATTATTCAGTCATGCAACAGCAATTTTTACAGTGCTTTGTGTGGAAAAAATACTTATTGCATCTCTTCTGGAAGCAGATGATACACAACAGTTGAACTATCAAGATGGATTTACCAATAATTAAATATCACGCTATTGATGAAATTGAGAGATTTCACAGAACAACTGATATTTTTCAAGTGATGTGTCCAGCAGCAAACACCCATAGACTACAAATTATGTAGAATGATAACTAAATGGGACCACTTTTTATAACCAGGTTCTGAATATTCTTAACTATCATTGCTCAATATGAAATCTGCTTCTGGATGCATTCAAGAAAATACACTAAGAGGGAGAAAATATTTCACTTTAGCCAGCATTACGAACCAACCTAGTACAAAACAAATAATTCGTACTATACTGTTAACATCAGTATTTCCAGCAAAACATGCAATACCGCACAACTGCTTTGCCTGTTGAATCCACTCAAAGAAAATATTTAATTTAAAAAAATTAACAGTTTGTATACTGGTGAAAATTTTACATTGTACAATATAAAAATATTGGTATTAACGAATGAAACACATATATTAAATTTAAAATGAATACTACCTAAAAGCTTAAATGTCTTAAATGTCTTAAATATAAAACCAGACAGCAAAAAGTGATCGCCATGAGTAAACCTTGGTCAATCAAATTTGTATTTTCATTTGCTATCGGCCTAAAATTTATCATGCTTCAAAAATGTATTCAATATTTTCCCTTGTTACAGATCAGGAATACATTGTGACAGGGTCACAACCCAACTTGAAATCTACATCACCTACGAGTGGGCAGCATCATTGTGACTTATGCAGCGATGTGAAGCTGGGTCCGGCTCCAAACACACTGGCTCGCTTGGAGTTGCGACTGGCCACTATGTGTTTTGCTTCCCCCCCCCCCCTCTCTCTTGCTAGAGGGCACCTGACTATGTGGTACAGTGTAACGTTTTTTTTTAACGGAGGAATCAACACACTTGGAAGGATTTTGTGCTCTGAAAGCCTGGGAGGCCTGCAATATTTTGTATAAATATACACATATAAAATGAAGAAGAGCAAAGAGGAAGCAACCAACGACATATAGCATCCTAGAAAAAGGGAAAAAAAAGGGGGAAGGGGAGAATACGGTATTTAACCTTCAAAATTTGGTGCAAGTATTCTGTATATCTTTTAAATCAAGTATTATTCTAACCCAGTTTTTAATTTCGTTATTGTGTTCTTAAGTTTGTATTTAGTATATTTTAATTGTTTCAGTGTTTTAAAGACCTGTTTTGTCTTATATTAAAAACTGCGTATTTTTGTATGGGATATAAACTTATTGTAGTACAAGATGTTTTTATCAGGGTTTTCCTTCACCCACCTTCCTTAACATATTTGTCTTGTTTGCACCACCTCCTAATGGTAATACCTGTGGCATGTTTCGGAGGACATCCGTTTCAATATTTACAATTTGCGATTGTGACAACTTGGGACTAGCAGGGTGTTGTGTGTCATAATTTCTTATTATTACATATACTATAAGGATTGAGTATATTAACATAAGATAAGTTAACCGAACACTGTTACCTTCTCGGGTATATATAACTAATGATAAACTGGACATTTTCATCTAAATCAAGATGGAAGCGAGGCATGTGGAGCCTCACGAAACAACAGCGATTATAAGTCGAAACTATAAGCATATCGTATCTGCAGTTCAGAATATAAGGCTGGTTTGTTACTGCCAGACTGCTACTGCCTTCTGACATTCAGGGGTTGTGTTTCACTCAATTAATGGGTAAACAGTTGAAGAATTTATTCAAAAAAGATTAAAAAATTGAACAGGTTGTCCACCAAAATTCCATTTTGAAATTTCTTGAATTTTCCCTCCTTTCCTGACAATATTGGATCATTTTCTCTGAAGTATTGTTAGTAATACTGGAACAATCCAATACCATTCTTTTTCGTCACAGACAGAACAAACATACCATCAGTGAAATTGCATTAAATTACACTAGGGTTTCTGAGTGAGGAGACAATTTTAATGTAGTGTATGGTTACCAACGATTACAAATGAGCTATAAAACTGACTTGTATTGTTAAGAGTTCCCAATAGTACATTTTTTATATGACTCATTGAATTAAACCTACCCTAAAATTAAATAACTTTTATACATTCTAAAATTTTACAGGGGGACTCTTTTCATATAAATTGGTAACCAAATTTATCAAATTCAAGACAGCAGTATGAAATAGTTTTATGTAAAAATAATTATCTTTAGATGTGAAAGAACATATTGCCTTTAAAAATCTAGCAGCTTATTTTACAGAAGCTAAAATATTTCTCAAAAAGCTAATTTTCAATATATACAAAAATCACTGTAACCTAATGCTTAATAACTACTCTACAATATTTGTTTTTGCATATATTACTGAAGTTGTTGACAGTATTCATGTGATGACCAGTACCCAACACTTACTATGTTTACATTGTGCCATAAGACTTAAAATGTTATTAATTTTATTTTACAAACTTCAAAACTGGGACATCAAAATGGATATATTTTCCTGTACCCACCACACAAACAATTTTTACAGTGTAGCAGTTATTTATATTTTATCTTCCCTGTCACATGAAATCTCCTGACATTTCCCTGTGGGTAGAGACCCTATTTCAATTACGAACATTGATAAAGTAAAATAGGCTGCACTCACGGAAACATGGTTGAACACGTGGTCAGGATTTTTGCATCTCAAGTTCACCTTACCAGGCGAACTTCAGTGTCCACTTGTTGAGATGCACTGCACAAATTTAATGTGACTGAAACACATGTGGGTTTGGTGAATAGATTTTCGTCATGGAAGGGCAAATGTGCACGACGAGCTACGATCTGGTTGGCCAAGCATGTCGACCACAAAAAAAAAAAAAAAAGAAAAAGAAAACATGAGCCTTACCTTAGGTCTGATTCAGGACAATCGTCACATTCAAATTAGCAATATTGCTAAGTGGACAGTGCACACAATATCATTTATGAACTGGGCTTCCAAAAGACGTGTCGACACTGGGTACCCAGGCAACTCACAGAAGGTCACAATGCCACTATGATGGGATTACATTTCGTACACTTGCTGCAGTTTCATAGCGAAAGAGTGGTGTTCGTTGATCATGTGATACTGGACATGAAGCAAGCATCCATATCATGGACATATGTCGCCCCCACCTTGTAAAGAATAAATGTGCCCTTCCTTGTTGGTTTCTTCACCAGGGGAGCAACAATCAATGCTGACCATTGTAACACACTGGGGCGGTTGCAGGTGGCAATTCGCAGACGACCTGGACTTTTCACAACAAGCGTCTCATTTGCTGCACAACAATGCCCGAGTACATTCAGTAATTGGCATGCCTAAATTGTTATGGTACCTCTGGTGTGAGGTACTGGACCATCCTCCTTATAGCCCCGACCTGGCATCAAGTGAGTTCCGTCTCTTCTAACCATCGGTGAAGAATTTGGTGTTAGGTGATTCTCAACAGATATGGAAGCTCAGCAAGCCGCCATGACATGGCTTCAGGCATTGAATGCAGATTTATTCTATGCTGACATCAATGCATTGGTGGACTGCTGGAACAAAATGTTTAGACAATAATGGTGGGTGTGTTAAAGAGTAATGTGTACCAGTATACCTGCCTGTGGAATACAGTTAGTCTAGGAGAGCTCTTGTTACCTTACTTTTTGAATCACACCTCTCGCAAGAATCACTTTCCTATTTATGCAATTTCACCATGGTAGATATGCAGATATGTTGCACTGCTTCAAAGAAAGTTCATTCAACTTTAATTATGTTGGCTGTTGTGAACTATTATATAATTTTTTTTTTCAAACAAACATGCACATCGTTCAAAACCTTAAAGGCAACTATTTTTCAAAACTAATAACTGGGTAATTTTATAAAATAAAATTTTCTTTGTTTCAATATACTCAAAATAAAATTATCCCCCTCCCCCCTTGTATTTGTAATTATGAAAATACTGGAAATTTATTACATAATGTCCTTTCTAATCACAGTACTATAAATTGTATCTGTTGTGTGTTCACAAAACATGAGTCAGCCCATTATGACTAAAAAAACATATAGGTCAACACAGTGAGGGACAACCGAAATGTAGCACAATACTGCATAATTTACTATAACAAAGTGTAACACTGTCATATCATATTAAGTATGCTTTACATTTATCTTAATCAGTTTATTCAATCCCTATTTTAATACCGAATGATGACCTACGATTTACTGTAAGTATGTAAATGCAAAAATCTTGGTTTAATATTACTAAAATTATAACTATACAAACAATTCAGATTTACATGACTTCATTTTAATTTTGTGTACATACAATCAAATTTCAGATATCTCAGTTTAGGTACTACATTATCAAAGAAAAAAAATGGTCAAAATGAATTATTTTAACAGTAAAGCAACTATGAATCAAACTTACAGTTAGCAGACACCATACCATTTAGTAAAGTGTTTAAGTATACAGATCAATTCTCACCTGGCTGAAAAATTTCAGCAGTGGAGTACACTCGCCAGCAATCTGACTAGGTGTATTGGACTCTCATCGATAGTAGCAAAAATTATTGTCATTATTCACCATAATGGAAACTGATTCTTACAATTCATTAAAACTTATAATTTCCTTCGACACACTTCCTCCTGCACCATTCTTAGTATAAAACTGAAGGACGAAAAATTCTGGCTTAGGGCAAAACATTCTTACACACAACTTTTGCCAATATATCAACATGACATATGATCATGTAACCAATTGCCAAACTGATATGCATTATGTGAGGAAACACCATTTTTTATTACAAACTATGTAACATCATTTCAATGAGAAATTACACTCATAAGCAGTTGAACTACAGATACTTGCATAGCAGCATGTAGCACACCTGTTCACCATGAATGTTGTGACATGTGCATTCGCACATCCGTTGATACCATCCCAGAAGTGTTCAGTAGGATTTTGGACAGGGAACTCGAGGCCAGGCAAGCATCTCAAGACAGTGGAGTGATCATCCAACCAATTGATCACAATTCGAGAGCAGTGAGCCACTGTATTGTCATGCTGTAGGTGAAGGTATTCTGCAGGGTGCACATGAACTTCGGCAGCCAGGCAAGCAACACAAATTCGAGAGCAGTGAGCCACTGTATTGTCATGCTGTAGGTAAAGGTATTCTGCAGGTTGTGCATTAACCTCAGGTGCTAGGCAAGCTGCTCAAGTCAGTAGAGTGTTCATCAAAACCAATTGATTACAATTTAAGAGCAGTGGACTGGTGTATGGTCTTGCTGTAAACACAGGTCTTCGCCAGAGTGCAGATTAACCTCGAGGGATAGGCAAGCAAGTTAAGTCAGTAGATTGTTCATCCAATCAATTGATCACAATTCGAGTGCAGTGGGCCAGTGTAGTGTCATGCTGTATTTTCAGGCCTTCTGCACGGTGCACATGAACCTATAGGGCCAGACAAGCAAATCGAATAGGCAAAGTGTTCATCCAACAAATTTATAACAATTCGAGAGCAGTTGGCCTGTGTATTGTCGTGCTGCAGGTACAGGTCTTCTGCAGGTTGCACATGAACCTCGGGAGACAGGTAAGTAACTAAAGTCAGTAGTGTGTTAATCCAACCAACTGATCACTATTAGAGAGCATTGGGACCTTGTATTGTCATGCTGTAGGTGTAGATATTCTGCAAGGTGCACATGAACCATGGTAGCCAGGCTAGGAACTCATGTCAGTGGAGAGTTCACCCAACCAACTGATCTAACTTCAAGAGAGTAGAAGACTATTTCAGATCTTCGTGCAACTCAATAATTTATGTGGAATTCGTGGAAATTTCTCATTTTCTAGCATCATTCTCTCAATGTCTTCTGAAAACAGATTCATCTTGCCAATCTCACCCCCAAAATCAAGATAATTGGCCCCAAATCTGCATTCTCAATCAAGCCCACTTTTTTTAAAACATACTTTGTTCACTCTTTGATTGGTTGTCCACTTTCAGGGAGAATGAGGTTAAAATTAGGTTAAAAAGGGCAAATATTTACTTAAAATCGGAATAATAACACAAGATAAGTATGAAAATTCTTGGAATGTCATCAAAAATATTTTGATTTAGCTCTAAAATTACTCTTTAAAGAACCACACACAAACAGTGAACATAAGTTGAAAATTGATTTTGATTTTTAATTGCATTTCGAAAAATTCGATGGGGAATTATAATTTTGCTCGAATTTAGCGTGAAATTGCACGAATTTTAGTTAAATTATTGAGTTGCATAAATATCTGCAATAGGTTTGACATGGTAATTACTATTTTGCACGAATTTAACTTGAAATTGGTTGAATTTTAATTAAATTACTGTGCTGCACCAAGATCTGCAATAGACCTCTACTGATATATAAAAAAAGTTTACTTATAAACACAGATGCACCTTTTTAAAAAAACACGAAAGTTTACCAGCAAGCTGTGCCTCACCAGGGACCTTATGTTTTTGGAGTTACAGATACCTTTATCATAGCCGGGAAACCATTTTTATCTTTTCTGGCCACATTTAGCACCAACAAAACTGCAATTGGAGAAACCTTCCTCTTCAATATCGGGCCTTTTTTTTTACTGGAGAGGGAAGTTTTTATTTTTTATTTCCATTATTTCTTATGGTACTCCCTTCTCACATGTAGTGGTGCCTTCGACATATGAGAACACCCCAGTATATAAATCTGATATATTACAGTGTAATATGGAAAGCATATCTTTCTGAGGCTTCAGCAGAACCATTTTTTTTGCTTCAATACCCATATACTGAGTATATTGGCAAGACCATAAAATGGTTTTTGGCTCAAATTTTGAATGGTTTGGCGATAATTTAATAAATGTGGGCGCCTTCACATTTCTTAAATTAGCCTCTCAACCAGGTATTGAACCCCGAATCTCGAGTTACAAACCAAGCACCCAATCACTGAGTCTAAGTGGCTGGGTGAGCGAGGAGTTGATTAAAAATGCTGTATGTGGTGAGCTACAATGTTAATAATGGGAGTGTTCGATACTTGGTGAGGAAAAAATTTATTCACTCTTGCTGCAGTGATTCGTAGTGTGTTCTCTGTGAGGAGTAAACTTTCCGCATCTGAACTAATCGAGAGTTCGCAGTTGCGTGTGAGGAGATATCAGTTGAGTGACACCATTTGTCCCGTTGTTTCATATGATGTTTCTTCTGGTGTTGGTGGATAATCTAAATTTTTTGCAGCAACAGGTACTAATGAAGTTATTAATTTTTTTTTTTCACTAGGTTGTTCTACTTTTTTGCCAATATTTTGTAATTCGAGAATTAATGGTAGATCTTTTTCGTATTTCTTTCATATACTACCTCATGTTTTTTTTTAAATATAATTTCTATACTTCTCGATGAGCAATTTCACTTGAGACAGTCCCTGTGAATCCTTCATATATATATATATATATATATATATATATATATATATATATATATATATATATATATATATATATATATATATATACACATTTTTTTTTAAAACTTTTAGATGAGTTATAAAAGCAATGAGAGTTTTAAGAGAGAAACTTTATCCCCAACTGATCATACGAGGGGGAATTTGAATATTTACAATAATAGAATCGAGTCTGATATTCCCATAGGAGATGGCTTTACTTTTCCAAACGATGCTTATGTTTTGGAAGAATATTGCCTACTAAAAAGAGAGAAAGTTGGAGATGAGGCAAAATACGAAAAATTAGATAATATTGATGTTTGTTCTCTTTTTTTTTCCATTTCAGTTTTCGACAGTAGAAATTTCAAAACATGGACATATTGAAGCTATTGATAATCCAGGAATAACTTCCACATGATGAATATTTTACTAAGATCACCAGGTGAACTAAATTATATAGAGTCTACTGGTGTTGATGATAAATTTAGAGTAAAATCTGTTCGTAGTGATAGAATTAATGAAATAATGTATCCATTAATATATTTGTTTGACTTTATTCGCGATAATAATGAAGTTTACTGGAAATGTGGTTGTAAAATCATTTTTATTTTTATTTTTTTATTTTTTTAGAAATTCATCTGATAACAATTGTTTATTTGTTTATGAAACTAAAAAGGCGGATGGTTCAGTTGATAAATGCTATGCTCATCCAGATAAAATTGTTATTGAAAAATTTGAAATTTCGTGGACTATTGTTGAATAAGAATATAACACATTAATTGCAATTAAATAACAGATATATAAATCCTAAAATTCATATTGGTTTTCAAGTATTGGCAATCTTTAGAAAAATAAGTCCCTTCTGGTGCAACTGATATTAATTTTGATATAAAAGATCATTTTAATTATTTTGCAATATGACATGCCTGATTTTGTAATTGTGGGTTTACAAACTAATAGAAAATTCACGCTGCGCAGTATGTGCATGCTTCAATGTTTGATCATTGTAATGTGAGATATATTTTTGTTGAAAAAGGAAGAAAATGAATTTTTTCAAAAGAGAAATGTGTATGTATATATATATATATATATATATATATATATATATATATATATATATATATATATATATATATAAATATATATATATATATATGTTTTGATAAAAAGTGCCCTTGATTGAGAACGCAGATTTGGGTCCAATTTTCTTTATTTTGGGGGTGAGATTGACGAGATTAATCATGTTTTCAGAAGAGATTGAGAAAATGTTTGAAAGTGAGAAATTTTTCTCTTAGAATGTTTCTGCTTTTTGATGATTTTAGAAATTCTAGAACAAAATTAGTTACTATATATAGAAATAATGAACTTTATTATAAGCCGACTACCTAGAACATGGCAGTAGTTAAAAATTAAAAAAATATAAAAATCAGTGTAGATATAAAAAAAACCTGTTGAGGCTGGTACAATTTGCAATGTTGTTTTAATTAGCAAACAAAATTTAACTTATGATTATTTGAAAGAAAATATCACGGAAGATATGTAAATTTTTATTTTTATTAAATTGATAATGTAAACGATTTTACAGAAACAAGAAATTGTTTCGATATTTCAATACCATTTTTTAGATTTTGGTCTTGTTTTATTGAATAAAAATATTTGTTTAAAAATCTAAATGAAATTTTTTTCTTTCTCTTGTGTTTATATTTACGCATTTTTTAAAAATAAAATTCAGTAGAAGACAATTGCAGATCTTGGCACAGCTCAATAATTTAACTTATATTCCCAAAAATTTCTCACTTTCAAACATTTTCTCAATCTCTTCTGAAAACATGATTAATCTCGTCAATCTCACCCCCAAAATAAAGAAAATTGGACCCAAATCTGCGTTCTCAATCAAGGGCACTTTTTTTCAAAACATATTTTGTTCACTCTTTGATCGGCGGTCCATTTTCAGGGTGAATAAGGAGAAAATTAGGTTAAAAAGGGCAGATAATTACTTAAAATTTGAATAATATCACAAGACAAGTGTGAAAATTCTTGGAATTATAAAAAAAATTATGATGATTTAGCTCTAAAATTAGTATTTAAAGAACCATACGCAAACAGTGAACACAAGTTGAAAATTGATTTTGAGTTTCGCTTTGAAAATTTTTTACAGGGAATTAGAATTTTACTTGAATTTAGCGTGAAATTGCGTGAATTTTTGTTAAATTATTGAGTTGTTTCAATATCTGCAATAGGTTTTATGCGGGAATTAGTATTTAGCTTAAAATTGGTTGAATTTCAGTTAAAATACCGCGCTGCGCCAAGATCTGCAATATACCTCTACTCGAGAGCAGTGGGCCGGTGTACGGTCGTGCTTTAGGTACAGGTCTTCTGCGGGTGCACAAGAACCTCGGGGGCTAGTCAAGCAACTAAAGTCAGTGGAGTTTTCATCCAAACAATTTATCACAATTCGAGAGCAGTGGGCGGGTGTATTATCGTGCTGTAAGTACAGGTCTTCTGCAGGGTGCACAAGAACCTCAGGGGCTAGTCAAGCAACTATAGTCAGTGGAGTGTTCATCCAAACAATTTATCACAATTCGAGAGCAGTGGGCGGGTGTATTATCGTGCTGTAGGTACAGGTCTTCTGCGGGTGCACAAGAACCTCGGGGGCTAGTCAAGCAACTAAAGTCAGTGGAGTGTTCATCCAAACAATTTATCACAATTCGAGAACAGTGGGCGGGTGTATTATTGTGCTGTAGGTACAGGTCTTCTGCGGGTGCACAAGAACCTCGGGGGCTAGTCAAGCAACTATAGTCAGTGGAGTGTTCATCCAAACAATTTATCACAATTCGACAGCAGTGGGCGGGTGTATTATCGTGCTGTAAGTACAGGTCTACAGCAGGGTGCACAAGAACCTCGGGGGCTAGTCAAGCAACTATAGTCAGTGGAGTGTTCATCCAAACAATTTATCACAATTCGAGAGCAGTGGGCGGGTGTATTATCGTGCTGTAAGTACAGGTCTTCTGCAGGGTGCACAAGAACCTCGGGGGCTAGTCAAGCAACTAAAGTCAGTGGAGTGTTCATCCAAACAATTTATCACAATTCGAGAGCAGTGGGCGGGTGTATTATCGTGCTGTAAGTACAGGTCTTCAGCAGGGTGCACAAGAACCTCGGGGGCTAGTCAAGCAACTAAAGTCAGTGGAGTGGTCATCCAACAAATTTATCACAATAAGAGGGCAGTCGGATAGTTCATTGTCATGCTGTAGGTGTAGTTCTTCTGCAGGGTGCTCATGAACTTTGGCAGCCAGGCAAGTAACTCAAGTCAGTAGAGTGTTCATCCATCTAATTGAGCACAATTTTAGAGCAGTGGACCGGTGTATTATTGTGCTGTATGTACAGGTCTCTGCAGGGTGCACATGAATCTATGGGGCCAGGCAAGCAACTCATGTCAGTGTAAACAAAACAACGCTCAGGTGCTGACAGTGCATGCCCACGTACTAATTATATATTTGATTAATAATGATGAGAACAATTAAACTTAATTTACCTGTGACCTGAGTATATTTAAAAGTTAAATTATAGAGTTTATAAAATATACAGATTTCTTTATTAAAGAGCACTATTTTCATTTTTTCAACAGTTGTCGAAATCATTCTATCCTATAATTAAGTGGCCCTCGAAATACCTATAATTTATAGAATTAATTAAATACTGTAGAGCAGTAGCATTGCGTAGTGGCTGGATTGTGTATTATTTGTAGATTAATAATGGGGCAAAGATTTGTATTTGTGTTAACAGGGGCATCGTTGTACCAGCAACGATAACAACACTAGTTTGCTTGCAGTACTCTGCGGCTACCGCATGTACTAAATCATTCATCTAAAGAGGGGGGGGGGGAATCATTTCGCTAACATTGTTCGATAGGCGAGTGTCCAGACCTGTCTTCTACGGCCGTGCACCTCACACGTTATTTTGCGATACGAATATATATGAAAAATTACGATATAATCGTATGTGTGGTCTTCCAGATGCATAAACACAATCTCTTAACGGCCTCCTACCAATTGAGATCTTCTAATCTTAATCTAATAAGGGTTATATAACCCTCCGCCATGTTGAAGACGACTAATACTGTCGATCGAATTAAGATCTCGATCGAAATACCAGAAATCGATCGGAATTAAATAAAAACAAGTTACTTATTTTCATTTTTTATTTTGATCAAAATTAAAAACGATCTCGATCGAGATGAGGTGAAAGATAGTTACGGAATACCAGTGCTGGTGAAACACGCTCATCATTATAGAGATTAAAATGGAAGTTTAACCAATCATTCGGATAAATTATTTTCTCTTTTATCCAAAAAGTTAATATTCATTGGTGAAACCGGCCCTAACTGTCTAAATCAAACTTTTTACGTTAGAAGATCTTAAAAGATTACATTTTTAGTATAGCATTCATTCATGTAGATCACACGCTCGATTTCGTGGTTTCATCTCAATTTTACGTGCTTTTGAGAAGCCCGGTGTGGGATTTTAATCTTAGGACTAAATATACAAAAAAAAAAAAAGTTGCTATAATCTATTATACGGCAGCCTTATTTTAATATGAATTCATATATTTAATTTAATGGACATTTTGAATAGTTTACATGTTTTATAAAACATTTCGCAACAGTGTGTGTTAAGAGTAGAGATGTGGTTAGATTAGATTCGCTGTGGAAACGATTTGCAGTAGTAACGAACGTAACGAGTAACGAATACTCAATAACGAGTAGTGAGTGCAAAAATACCGAAGACATACCGTAGACTAAATATGAGGTAAGCCGCTTATTCGTCTTCTGAGTATGTAAGCAACATTTGACCTACCCCAAAGGAACAGAACTGTCAAAGTCACATGGTCAACCTTGATGAACGTGTTTGTTCATATCTTACTTTTTAAATGTCAAGCAATATTGTTTTAATAAAATACTTTTACCAGTTTAAATTTTCAAAACGCATTATAAATTGCAAATTGGTTTGAGGAAGTATAAAAACATCTCAAAAGCACTTGTTTACTAAACTGTTCTAACCTCAAACTCGTCTTTCCAGACCTCGCTGTTAAGAGCCACCCAAATATCTTCACTCACTATAACCTTAAACCCAATCCACGCCATTATTGCTATACATGCTGGTATAAAAGCAGTTCAATGTTGGGACACCGAGATTGGTTGTGCGCAGCCAGCGATATGGGTCTACCTAGAGATGTTGCGATACTACTGATATTATACCAGTATCGATACTTTCCTTTCGATACTGGGTGTTTTGGAATGGATACTTTTAATTCGATACTTTATCAGTATTAGTAAATGTTTCGATACCAATACTATTTTTTTCGGAATTACTTCTAGCTGTTAATTTCGATCCCTTTCAAACGAAATTCCCCAAACATATAAATATGTGCTTTACTCTATAAAATAATAATTTGAAAAGCAGCACACATCCGTATTTTACTTTTTCTCTAATTAGAACGATGCCCAAATATAACTAATACTAATAAGTGCTGTGCTTTGTATTTTTTCAATGCAAACATCACATGTGAAAAAAAAAAAAAAAAAAAAAAAATTCTGTAGAGACCTCGAAATGAGAAAACTATCTAAGTATTGAAATGTATATAGGAAGACAGCGACGAATAGGCAAATATCCACATGTTACGTATCACTGAAATGAACTGGCGAGTATCAGTGGGTTAATGTGTTATTGAATATTCAGATCATGTGCTTTGTGACACAGAGAGGAACACATATGTGTAAGGTTTTACCCTTGAAGACTGGAAGTTCTGGATGCAGAACAAAGGGTAACTTACCTCAACACACATGAACACGGCACTGACAATTAAATTATGAATATCTCTGATATACCAGAAAAGCTACAAGGAACAAATGCCCATTGGTGAAGAATACGTTAAATGGCCAACTTGTTTCATTAATCAGTGGTTTCAAATTAAAAATAATATTCAAATTATATTGAAAGCAAAATAGGTAATTCGAATTAACGCTTAGCAATATACTAATCATATTAACTAATAAGCCAGCTGGCAGTTACATGTCCTAATCTGTGCAAAACTATAGTGTTCTCGTACAAATATCAATGCTAATTAAAATGTCACACAAAACTAATTAATTCTCTTGCCTGGCTCAACCCAGAATATTTGGATATATGCAAGAGAAACTTTTACGGAGAATTTCCGTGAGACTATAACAGGATGTCTGATTACACCATTAAAGCAGTATCACAGGTCTCAGCTTCGCCTCAGGAGCATACGGCTGATTACTAATTAGTCTGACATATGTACAGTATATATTGCAGATTAAAAACAAGTACTCAATACATCTCTTCGTTTACACTCCTGTGTACTCAGCTGTCTTAATTATTCTACTGAGTACCACTTCACACGTCGAGGATGTCAGTAGTATATGGGTAGATGTAGGACAAAACAATTTTTGCCAAAAAATCCTTGATTTTTGTCAAAAAGACTTGTTTTACAAAGTATTTTCGTTAGTTTTCAAGGTCCTTCCCCCTATTTTTCAAGCCTTAAAGAAGCCCAAAACAGCTCAAAAATGGGTTTAAAAAACCCTCCAAAACAAGGCTTTTTCTTGTTTTTTTTCAGCTCTTTCAAAACAAGGATATATGACTCATAAAAATAAACGTATTTTTTCCTCAATTCCCATGACATTTCAAGGTTTTACCTTAATTTTCAAGGTTTGTACACTGTTTTTCAAGCTTAAAATTGTGGCAGAAAAAAACACTTTAATTTAGGCAAGGTAGCTACATTACTAATTTTTCAAAAAATAATTAATCTTAATTTTATACAAAGTAAGCAAATTTAAACAAAATCTACAAGCTAAATCAAACACAATTAAGCTAAGAAGAATCAAAATTTTAGTTAAATCTGTAAGCTAAATGAAGTAAATTTAAGCTAAAATCAAATTTAATATGAAAAACAGATATTTGATAGATTCTTTCGTTTCTTTTAATCCTTTAAATGCTGAGAACTTGTTTCTCATTTATTAATTTCAAACTATTTTTATCAAGCATAAATACATAGCGATCTGGTAATGTAATTTTAAGCTTCCCAGCTAGAATATAATTAATTATTTTACCAACCTTAGTTTCATAAATTTGAAATTCTGTAGCGGCATAACATTTATTATTTTCAAGATTTTATGGTTTAGTCAATTCATACGAATCGTCCAACCTATTATGAAATGATTACATTTTTGTTTATTTATAAATAAAGAAATTTATCAAGAAGAATAAATAATGTTGCTTAAAATTTTTAGAACATCAAAAAATGTAAATATTGATTACACTTTAGTTTTTTATAGCTTTAAAAATGACACAATCAAGTTTTTGTTTTTTCTTTATCTTATTAAATTTCTTTCTGTATAAATAAAAATGGAAATTAATGCAATAAACAAGCATTGTAAAAAGTGCAGTGAAGTATTAAACATACAAAGTTTTTCATTGTCTAAAGACACAAAAGATAAACACATTAAAACTTGTAAAAAATGTTCCGCTGAATATGGTACAAAATACTATTAGTTAAATAAACAGAAAGTACCATGCGAATGTGGAAAATATATTTATAATCTACATCTCAAAAAGCATAATACAAAACCACACAATACACTAGTAGATATTCTAAATGAAATTCAACATGGTAATAATCCAACAACGACATGTACAGCATGTAATGAGTATAAATCTATAAAATTATTTTCTCCTCATAAAACTGCTAAGGACGAATATACAACATGTAAAAAACGATATTATTACTATCATAACAAGAAGTTAAGTAATTAAAAGCAATTTAATTTATTATCAATAATTTAAACACTTTTTTCGATTTTATTCTTTTTTGTATTTATATTTTTAATTTTCTTTACAAATTTTTATTCCTATTAAATACAATTAAAAATCTCGGCGCAGTATTCAATAAGTTAGTTGTGTGAAAGAGAGTGGTGAATTAAAGATCTATAGCAAAAAGTTTAAAAATAAAATATGTATAAAAGTTAAGAAAAGACGCTTTACAATATAAATATATACAGAGACTAAGAAAAAAATGAATTAATTACAATTCTTATACCTGTTATTTTTAATGAGGAAAAAAAGAATAATTTTGAAAATTTAGGTTTTTAAAAGACAAAGTAATATTTAAAAAAAGCTAGAAAGGAATTAAAATAAATATTTCCTCTTTTATAATAATGTATTTGTAACCCCAAGAAATAAAAGTAACCGAAATTTAAAAACTTAGATTTTTTCAAATTCCTATCTCAAAGAAGAAAATAAATGTTTATGTAAAATTTTCCCATTTAAACAAAATATTTTTAATGATAGTGTGGAAAGGAATTCTCCATTCGAGGTTCGTGAACTCAGTCGTAATCTAATGAATTACAACATTTGGCAAACAAAGTACAGCTTTCGTATAAATTATTTACAAGGAGATTCAATAGAAAATATGAACGCTGTGCGAAATGCTGTTCACGCAACAATGAAAAAAAAAAAAAAAAAAAAAAAATGGTTATAAACGAATAATAAAATGAGAATATTTTTAAATAATCGGAATTTTTACCAAACAATTTCGACAGCAAGAAATTACAATTTAAACGCCGAAAATTTACTTGCTCAAATTGAAAGAATAATTACATCCAATGAAAATTTATAAATAAACGAAACTACTTTCGAAATCGATGTTTGCAACATTACAAGAGGAAATGGACAAAGATGTAAAAAAGTTGTCAATTTAGATAAAGATATAAATGCAAAACTAAGTATTAATAAAATTAACAATAGTGATCATCTATGTGGACCTAAAGCAATAATCAATGCTTTAACATACAAAACTTATATCATTTTGTATAGGGAATTAAGAAACAACGAACTTAATTACATTAGAAAAAGAAAATGTTTGCAAGAAGAATTGGCTCGGGAACTTTGTGTAAGAATGGGTAAGAATAGTGAAATTGGATTCAGTTTGGAAGATATTCAAGACGCAGAGGAGTTTCTGAACGTTAAAATTAAAGTTGTTTTAGCTGCACATTTCAACTCAATTATACATTCTGGTGAACAAAGACCAAAAACTATTTACTTGTATTTACACAAAGAACATTTCGATGCTAATGGCAATTAATGGCATAAAAGCATTTTTAGGAAGCGTCTATTATTGTATGATTTGTGATGCACCGTACAACAACAAAGATCAACGTCGCTGTATAGAAGAAATAAAAAATATATGTAATTTGTGTAAAAAAAATTAACACCAAAAAAAGTTTTCGAGGGTGAAGATCGAATTAGAATATATTGCGAAAAATATAATAGTTATTGTTTTAGGCAGGATTGTTTTAACAATCACGATGAAGTGTGTAAGTTGCTCTATAAGTGTAGAATATGTAACAAAATATGCTTGAGGGATCATCGGCACGCGTGTGAAATTGTCAATGAATTTGTGGTTGCAGAAGGGCATAATAATCCGAAGAAGGGCGGTCAATGCACAGAACCTTATTGTTGTAATAGAGGAGCCCGACGAGTCGGGCCGAATGCACTTACAATCAAAAATACAACTTTTTTGATTACGAAGCCGAACAAGATACTGGTATTCACACACCAAACTTTATATCTGTTGAAGATTTTCACGGTGTCGTCAAACGACATTATAAAAATGAGTTTTGCGAATGGGCTATAGCTAAAAGAAACAATGGATATACGTTTATTGCACATAATTACATAGGTTACGATTCATATTTTATTTTACAATATTGTGATAGAAATAGCACAAAACCTAAAACTATATACCCAGGTTAAAAAGTTATGCAACTTAAAATATCGAGTTTTAATATAAAGTTGATTGAGAGTATAAACTTTATTCAAGGAAGTCTTGCGTCATTTTCCAAAACATTTGGTTTACAAGAGCTTAAAGAGGATTTTTTCTCACTTTTTCAATAAACCAGAAACTCAAAATTACATCGGAAAAATTCCACCAACAAAATATTATGGCGTCAACACAATGAAACAAGAACAACGAAAAGATGCTTTAGAATGGCATGCTGAAAAAATAAAAGAAAAATATATTTTCGATTTCAAAAAAGAAATAGCTGAATATCGTGATTCTGATGTTGATATTTTACTATGTGGTTGTCTTAAATTTAGAAAATTGTTTCTTGAAATAGCAAATATAGATCCTTTTCAGTACATAAAAATTGCGAGTGTTTGTATGGCGGTTTACAGGTCTAATTTTCTTATGTAAAATACAATTGCTGTAGTTAAAGAATAGTGACGTGTTACAGACATCCACGTATTCCTTGTGCCCGTTTGTACCACCATAGATGCATCAACCACATAGCAATACCCGACCGATTGACATTATGTCGCGGTCCTGATCAATGCAGGTCAACAATAATGGTGTCTACTCTTTTCTTGCTGCTCTGCAACCTGTGGCCGCGTGCCACCATATTATAAATTTATTACAAGAAAGAGGAAACTCTCGTAATAAATTTATATGTGGCCTAAAAGGGTGTTTGTTTCCTGTGAAGTCACAACCGTTAGACGCAACAGCCATCGGAGGGAACGCAGTGATAAGCGGCGCCGCTTTATCCTATGCCTTTCCGATATTCCCAATGTCATAGCGCCTTGTGGCCGAACCCGGTGTGCTACGTGGCCCCAAGAGGGTTCAGAAGGTGGGGAAGAACATTCCCAGTGCAATTGTAAAGTGACGAGCGGCTCCCTAGCAGCATTAATTAATTAGAGTTAATACAGTAAGTTTTACTAGGTATTGCACCATATCTTATTAGGGAAGCCGCCCGTTTTTCCATAGAGGGTTACCAAAATCCCACAGAAGACAGCGCATAGCTCAGCCCACTTTAGTGAAATGCCTATGACGTACAGGAAGTCAAATGCAAATACTTAATCCCATTTTCGCCGTAATGCATTAATACAGCATACATATGTTAGTTTTAAGAGCGCACATGTCTTCATTCATCGAGAATCAGCCACGTAAGGCATCACTTCATTTCATATCACCTTTCAAGTGCGGTGGCATACTCGTGACGTCACATTCTTAACCATACCTGGGGCTCCGACGTTCACGGGTATGTCACCAATGTGTTTCAGCGAGTGGCAATAATTATGTCAAGTGTTCATTTTTTTAATCATGTAGGCTGTGCAGTTACGTTTTTTATGTTTTGCATTTGGTGCCAGGCTTGCCGAGCTTCTGCGAGGCTGCGGCCATGTTCTGTAGTCCGACATCAGCAACCCAGCAGGACAGGCGGTAAGCTCCTGCGTTATACCCCTCGGCACTTCAATTTAGGCTTTATATTTCAATTCAATAGTAGAAAGTAACTCAGGGACCATTTTCATCCATCTTTAGCCGAAAGGAGGCCTAAATTGCATCCTGAGGTAATATTCCAGGACTTCACACGTACGGTGATGCATTTCGCACGTAATTTATCTTGAGGCCCTCACCTTACTTTTCGCAGCAACGACAACCGGCAGGTCTCGAGTGCCGGGTCCGCATTAATAACGGTATGCATTATTATGAAGTGACATTGGTTGTACCCCTACGTCAGAAAAACTGTATTGTCACACATTGAATAGGCGACTTTTATTGACTTTACTCTCCTGAGTATCATCGGGCACTGCACCCTGACGCAGACTCATTTAACAGTGTACTATCCAGTGTTAAAAATATTTATTTACAGGGCCTGCCTCCCACAAGCAGGGTAAAATCAGTATTAGCATCGGCGTGCGAAGTGGCCGAAAACTTCATACCTTAGCAAAGGGTTTGATATAAAAATAGAACCAATTTAATTGGTCATCAAACTAAACTCTTCTTCAAATAGACTGCGGATCCAGAGATCGCTGTAGGCCGTCTGCCGTACGACCCTCATCATCATCGTTCGCTCTACCGAACGTGGCACAGGGCAACATCACCAGTTCCTGCCCTACACCTGCTAACAGGCGGGGCACGAACACAGCTCATTATCTCTGGGGACGCGCAGCATCAAGATAAAAAATAATTGTTTAGTAAAGAATCCATTTCATGGTTAAATTCATTTCCAATTGTTTGTCATGCTTTAAATGGTGGACAAATAACTATTTGTGGAGCCAAAGTTGAAGCTTATGACGATAAAACTAAAAATAAATATATCAATATAATGGCTGTGTTTGACACAGTTGTCCTGATTGTCATTCTCCAGACACAATAAATAAATGCAACAATGACAGCATGGATGATTTGCTTACTAAAACAATCAATCGAACTACAATTTTAAGACAAAATGGATACAAAATAGTCGAAATGTGGTCTTGCAAGTGGAAGAAATCAATTTTCTACAAAAAGAGTATAGAAAAAACTATAAATGAAATACAGTCATTACAACCTTGAGTTGCATTTTTTGGGGCGAAGAACAAATGCTTCAAAACTGATATTTTCAGGAAAAAAATTAAGATATACAGTGTGCTGTTTTAGTAAGGCACTTGTAAAAAGATTAATTATGGGCAATTTGATTTTTTTTGTGTTTTATTTGCCTTACGTTAAGGTAAAGTAATTTAATTAGTTTCATTTTGTTTTCTTTATGAAGGTATTGGTGACCCATGACATAATTTGGTCAGGGGTCTCTTAAAAATTAGTTCACTACGAGACTGTGCTAGTTGAGCATGCCATCTCTAAGACAGCTTCACATTCCCGTCCAACTGGACATGAAGAGACGCTTGTTACAAGATCCACGGCGGCGCAGTTTAGCAACGCATGATGCAAGGGTGTTTTGCCGCGCTCCTAGCGAACTGTCACGAGGCAGTATGAAATTACGATCCACTCTAATGCTATCGGTTTTTTTGCCCTGTGACGCTGTAGAAACCGGCTGATGAAGGACTTTTCAGTGCAGGTTATGGTAGAAGAGCGTAGTATCTACCGCCTGAAAGCGAGTTTACTGCCCATTAACGCAACATAATGGCGCGGCGTGAACTAAGCTCTTTAGTTCGTGCGGTCTCCACCAGTCCAGGAGCACTAGTTACTGGGCACTTTATTTCTAAACTTCCTTATCCTAAATGTTATGGGAAGTTAAAGCCCGAAGGTAGGGCGGGATTTTACTGCGTCTCCGGACTAACCTCTTAAGCCTACTAGGAAGGGAAATCATGCATGGAGACATGCATCGCGGCAAAGAGGGATGGGCAGCCATGGCCTGCGCTTGGGGCCATGACTACCTCCCTAAGTGTACTTAGATCTAGTATTAAGTATGAAGAGCAAGGGAGAAACCGCTAAGAGAGACGTAAAAACACTTCCGACAGAGAAGTAAAAATTCAAAAATTATTGCATGCATTAAATTAATTTAAATTATACATACTGCTACAGGAGACAGAGTGTTTGGAAAACATGCTCTTAGTTAATAGAATTAGAAATACTAGTAGAGAGGAGCGGGAGCTTTGTTTATTCTTAACTTGGTGCCGGCAGTAACCAGAGAGGTGTTTGGGCGTCTCTCTGGTGGGAGAAGTGACGCTATTGGGCCTCTTCCCCTCGATCTCTTCTATGAACCTGAAAACTAAAGGAGAGAAAGTGAGCTGCCAGTAAGTGTCAGCAGGGCTGGCTCTTACTGGTTTTTACTGAAACATTAAAAGACGGCAAGGACCTGTGGATAAACAGCAACATTAAGTTAGCCTAACTGACCTATAATAGTATCCTAAATATTGCCTATAGTAGTATATGTCCTTGGGGACATATGTATCCAAAATAATGCTGTGCTACCTCACAGGGGCCAGTCTCTGTAGCCATAGGCTGTGGCAGAGCATATCTACGGCCATATACTGTAAGTGCACTGAGCTTCATAATGGGGGGGGGGGGACAATTGACTTATAATTACGGGACGTCTCTCACCAATTGAAACATCGAACCACACGACGCTGCAAACCTCTACCTCTCGGCAGAGGCGGCCTTGGAACTAGCTGCAGCGCAGAGCCAAACATACTAGCAACTGGCTGGGATGAGAGGTTAAGTCTATGTTAACCTATAATATACTAAATAAAAAAATATTTAAAGTCAAGTCGTATAGTTAATTAAGCTAGGCTGAGCTGTCCCTTCGGAGCGGCTCAGGTTAAACTACTTTTTATATATAAAAGGCTGCGCAGGGTCTATAATGATTGGCAAGGCAGTGTGTTACATGCAGGGCTAAGGGAGCCTGTGGGCTAGAAGCGACTTGGGTCGCTTATAGCTTTGGGTCTCCGATAACATAGTCCCCTATGACAGTGATGAGAGAATTGTCATGTTCGTTAAGAGATTTATAAAAGTTTTGGGCCTTCTTGTGAATTACATCTTGCAGGAGTTCTTGTTTGAGTTCTGTATGCAAGTTTCTGATGGGTATACAGCCACTCTGAGGCATTTGTTCTGCACCACTTGTAAAGAATTTAAGTGACTTGGAGCACAATAAGCCCATGCAGGGGCAGCATATGTGATGAGGGTTCTAACCAAAGACTGGTATAATTGTATCCCATTTTTCACTGATAATCCGGAGCTACGATTTAGTAGTGGATACAGGGCAGACAGGCGGGCATAAGCGAGGTTACGCTTAGCCTCCACATGGTGGCGCCATGTCAACTTACTGTCCATGATAAGGCCGAGGTACTTAACTTCATCCTTGAAAGGAATATTTTCCCTAAAGAGGGTTAGCTGCAAATTAGAGGTAATAATACGACGACGTGTGAAGATTACAGACTCGCTTTTACCCACATTTATTTTAATGAGTCATTGGCGAAAATAATTTTCGAACTCATTGAGTTGAGCCTGGAGTAGCTGAATTGCAAGTTCAGCTCTGCGTGAGTGGGTGTAGATGACGGTGTCACCAGCGTAAATACCCATGGTAATAAGTCGGTAATGGGTAGGAGGAGGCGGTGGGGGATTCCCTGTGTATAAAGCTTGTATAGGATTGGACACGGAATGCTTCCCTGAGGGACGCCAGCCCTAATGTATTTCTTGGTACACAACGAGCCTTCAATGGATACTGGGAAGGAGCGGTGGTCCAAGTATGAAGCCAGAAGCTTAATGTAACAGTCTGGGAATCCAGCCTGATATGACTTATATAAAAGCTCCGCGTGGAACACCCTATCAAAGGCCTTCTCCACGTCTAAAAATACAGTGGCGCCATTTGAATGATATTGTTATGTGTTCCGATAAGCGGACGAGTTGATGCACTGTTGAGTGTTATTTCCGAAAGCCAAATTGCTCATTAGGGAATAAGTTATTTTCGCGAATATGGTGTTTCAATCGGTGCAAGAGTACTCGTTCGTGAATCTTAGAGAGCGTGTATAGTAAACTGCTAGGGCGGTAATTTTGCAGTTGAGTCGTGTCTTTTCCCGGTTTGGGAAAAAAAATTACATTGGCATTTTTCCAGGAAGTGGGGAAGTAGGCAAGATTAAAACTTGCATTAATGCAGTCGACTATAAACTAAAACATGCTGTTAGGCAGCTGCTTGAAAACTATGGTCTGGAGGGAGTCGAACCCAGGTGCTTTGCTGGGTTTCAGACGTTTAACTATACGCTTGACCTCCTCAGCGTGCGTGGGGTCTGGTTCAGCCATGGTGGATTGTCGCAGACGCACTCGGAGGTCTCCATAAATTTGGGCAAGAAAATCTGTATCAGCTGGAAAGTTATTAGGCTGGAAAGCTATTTCTAATTGATTTGACATAGCCTCAGTTTTCTGCTGAGGCGTATAGGCCACACTGTCATTGCCTTGAAGAGGCGGGATTTAGGAACGCTTTTTAGCAAACATTTTAGTCATGTGCCACAAATTTTTATCCTGTGTACATAGGCGGGATAATTTATTATTCCAGACATTGGACTGCCAGGCAGTGATTTCAATATCAATACTCTCTCTAATATTGTTAATCTGGGTTTTAGTTTTTGCCTGGATCTAGTTCGCGAATAGAGCTTGCGGAGCCTATTTTTGGGCGAGATAAGTTCCCTATTTTTATCAGGGAGCTATCTGCGTTAATCCTCGGTGTATTTTCCGGGACATACTTATTTACTTCTGTCTGAATTAGCTCTGTGACGCGCTCGACAACAGAGTCTAATTCGTCGGGAGAACTAATAGGAGCTGTGAGATTTATTTCCTCATCTAGATATTCTCTGAAGCCGGGCCAGTTCGCGTGCTTATATTCCTTAATTTTTCGAATTGGTGTATTGTCTGTTTCAAGTTCATTGAAAGACAAGTGGACAGGCTAATGGTACGAAGCCAACTCGTAGAGCACATAAAATTATAATGCCAAATTAAAACCTTTATTGAGCCCGATATCTAATATATTGGGCATGTAATTTAAATTATGAAGGTTAAAGGTAGGTTCACTAGGGGCATATATTATATAATTATGGCGCTCTTGGTGTTTAAACAAAGTATTGTCATTGGCTGTGCTAGTGGGACAGTCCCAGGCGGGATGTTTTGCATTTAAATCGCCTACTGGGAGTAAGGCTGGATAAGTATTTGTTAATTCATCTAGATCTGCGCGCAAAAGTGTGCGACCTGGTTGGCAGTAAACTGAATGAATGCCAACATGTTGATTGCCGAGTTTAATGGTAACTCCCACAGCTTTGAGTCTTTGAAGTTGTATTATTTTCGTGGGATTGCATACTATTGAATTATGAATTAATATCATGACACCTCCGCCGTGTCTGTCGCGATATTTTCGATAGCATTTATAGTCGAGAACAGAAAATCGATGCTTTGTGTCTAAATGAGTTTCGTTTACTGCAATTATACATATCTGATGGCGAGAGATAAAATTTACCAGCTCCTGTTTTTTACTGCGAATGCCGTTAGCATTCCAGTGAATTAGACTACTGAATAAATTAAACCTAAAAGGAAGAGCATTTGGTAACTGCAAATTAACAGCCATCAGGCTGCTGCTGGTGCCCTTTTACAATTGAGAGGGCTGCCCCAGTCAAGGCTAGCCCTTTCTCTTCAACTACCATTTCGCTGGCTTTTCGCTTTTTTGAGGCGATATCCTCGTCCATCTTCTCCTGCGAGTCCGTCATGACGAATCGCGGGAGGGGGGGGGGGCAAAGGGCCTTACACCTACTTCTTCTTGATTCAGCTTTGGGAGGAAACTAAATAAAATCCTAAAATAAAAATTACCTAGTACAGAATCGGCCTCCACAAACTGGCGTCCCTGATCTCTCCCCTCTACCGGAAACAAGGCTAGGGGACAGCCAGCGCTTGACAATAATTTAAACTGCCCTGGCTAAGGAGTCTACCTGTTACCTGTGCCCTATAAGAGAGCACAGATCTGGAGTTGCAGAACTAGCAGTCCTCTTCTCACCAAAATCCTACTTTTTCTCGCAGGAAATGTTTCGAGATCAGTCGCACGCACAGTTCACTTCAAAATAACTGTATACATTTCAGTAGAAGCGTTCAATGACAAGACAGCTCGGAGCTACTGCGACACACGTCTGACCTGCACTTAGCCTTGCTTGCGAATGTGCTCTTGGGCCGCAACACGGCGAATGAATACGCGTGTCCGTGCCATTGCTGAGACTACAGCCGACACAGAACCCACGCAACTTCGGATGTTCTCTTTCCAAAGCTTGTGACGAGGAGATGTAGTTCGCCAACGATTTTGACTACAATGTAATCTATTTCCTTTTAATTCAAGATGTAGAATAGCAACGGTAGTATGAATTTAGTATTTATTTGGTGTTTTTTTCCCCTCAACTACAACTACGTGATGAGATACAACTTCTAGCGGCAGAAAGAACCCTCCAATGGGTAAGTTTGGCTTTATGTTTTGCCTGGGTAATCCCGTAACTAGGAGCGATATTAATTTTCCGTGGTTCCTGTCCGTATGTTTGCAGAGGGTTCGTGATTCATGTTTCTACCTCCTCTTCTCGGTCTTGGTTCTACCGTCTACTGTGTTCAGGATTTATTGGTTTCAAAAATTTTGCATCCCCGATGTCCGCTGGGCTGAGCGACACTTGACAGGCCGTGCTGATAGCATACCTGTGGCGGACATGTAATCAAGGGAACTATATCGGCAGGACACTATGCGGACGCACTACAATTATGGCTAAATTTTTTTTTTGAGGGAACTGTTAATTCCATTGTCACCGATAAATTCATTTCAATAACATGTTTAAAATCAGTATACGTGAAGGCTGGATGCCATTTACAAAGTTTGTCAATTAATTACATTAAAATGAGTTTAATTTTGCGGGGCCCCATTCCTTTTGATATTTATAACTTTTATTAATTTTGATATTATAAAATATTATTTGTCATGAAATATTAATATAAAAAACTGAATTCAATTTATATAGAAATAATGTACTGTCGGAAACTCTAAAAAAAGAATACAACTATAACTACCAAATCGTTAACTGGCTTATAATTTTTTTATTAATTACTTAACCTCTTAGAAAATGTATATAATTCTATAGTTGCATTAAATTGTTCCGTATTGCGCATCCTTATGGGAAAACAATACAAAAATTCCGAGTGTACTTTAAAGAATCCATTCTAATTGTTTACTTTGCAATTTAGTGCCGTATCGTGTATCCGGTCTAGCGCCATGTAGCGTATCCAAGTTCGACGCCGATTGTTCCGTATCGCGTATCCAAGAAAAATTTTTCTCAAACACTCACAATTTTCTTCTCACGCGAATCGTGCACTATGGTGTGCGAGGAATGTGAAATCACAATGTTGACATAAACACATTTCTCGTCGAGCACGACATCCTCAAGTCGGCGATACGGTGCGAAAAATGCGGAGGAGGCGAAGCGAAACTGGTGGACAACAGGTGCTTGTTTACTGGTGCCGACGGCGAATGGAGGATGGTACTAAATGCAACTTTAAAGTGTCGGCGAGGCAGGGCAGTTTCGTGGGAGATTCAAACTTGTCACCGGGCAAGATAGTCGAGATGTGTTTACTCTGGTGCCTGATCAAATACCCTCGACAGCAGACTATAGCGAACTATCTTTTGTGCTCCGGGAAAGACGGTCGTCGCCTGGTCGAGTTTCTGCAGCCAAGTGTGCATAGACTGGGTGCTCACGTACAAGAAACGCATCGGCGGGCAAAGTTCACGGCCAGTGGGTTTTAAGGCGGAGTGCAGCGGGACGAGCCGACGAAATTCTTCCTGGTGCCGGTGGAAAATAGGAACGCGGCGACCCTGACCAAAATCATTCGCGAGTGGATCGCTCCGGGCACGATGATAATTTCAGACTGCTGGTGCGGTTACAGCAACTTGATATTCGGTCGGCTACCTAGCGGAATACGTCTGGAATAAGAATCATCGGTACGGAGAACGACTGCACGCTTTGCTGATTCACGCCGCCAACATGCACCATCGTAATCGGCGCAGAGTAGATGGCGGCGGCGAAGGCTATTATACTTTCGACCGGTATCTGTTTATATGTCATTATCGTCATTTCAATTTACAGGCACGAGCGAGATCGAGTTGCTGTTGCTGTTGTCGTTTCAGTTTAAAATTAATGTTTGATTGGTATGTTGTTTGTTTTAGTTTAAATTTAAAGTGTGAATGGCATATTGTTTGTCTCAGTTTAAAATTAAAGTTTGATGTGCTGTTTGTTTCAATTTAGAAATAATTAATATACAAGTGACTCACTGAGTGTTTCAATTTAAAATTAATATTTGATTGGTGTGGTATTTGTTTCAATTAAAAAAAAAATTTAATTGAGTTGCTATTTGATTCTAGTTAAAATTAAAAGTTTGAATAACTTGCTGTTTATTTAAGTTAAAAAAAAGTTGAAAGGAATGTTGTTTGCCTCAATTTAAAAATAATATTTGAATAGGATGCTGTTTGTTGCTGTTTAAAAATTAATGTTTGAATGGCATGTTGTTTGTTTCAGTTTGAAAAAGAGTTTGAATGGCATGTTGTTGGTTTTAATTTACAGGTGCGAGTGAAACTGGGTAGATGTTTGTTGCAGTTTATAATTAAAGTGTAATTGTCATGTCATTTGATTTAATTTTTCAGGCGCGTGTGAGTCTAGGTAGTTGATTGTTTTAGTTTAAAAACATGTTTGATTGATGCGCAGAGTGTTTAATAAAAAAAAAAATTGAATTGCACGCTGTTTGTTTTAATTTACAGGTGCGAGTGAGAGTGGGTAGCTGTTTGTCTCAGTTTGAAATTAAAGTTTGAATGGTATGTTGTTTGTTACGGGAAAAAAAAAAACATTCGCGATTCGCGATCCGGAAAAGTTATAGCGCGGTCTTGTCGGCCATGACCGGTCTGGTCAACGGCGGTGGCGACAGGTTTAATTGCATACGCTGCTGCTTTCGTGGACTTTGGGACTGCCAGTTTTGAGTGTTGGGATAAAAAATAATAGTAGCGATAGTTGCAATAAATATATTTGTTGCAGTGTTATCTGATACATAGTTATCGTTGTGTCGATATGTCACTTCAATTACATTTCATTGATGTAAACAACATTAATTACTTATATTCTATCGTTCAATAACAGTTTGTTAAAAGTATGTAATTTATTTCTTTAATCTGGTTCTAGCGACGGAATCGACGAGAGCCGGAGTCACTATGATTATTCTCTAAGTTCGTTCTTCCCTCCATTAGGGTGAGTGTGATTCTAATGTTCGCTACTTCGTTTCTCTCGGGGTTAGGAGGCATCTTTACTTACAGTTTCTGTACCTAACCTAACTGTTGCAGCAGTGATGTCTCTTTCTGATCCTGCGCAGCTTTCCTAGCTGCATCTAGCAGCTACGATGGGATTTGTGGGTCAACTGGCAGCATGGCGGCTGCAGTAACTGTACTCGCAGACACGCACCAACAAAGGGCTTTCAATTAAAATGAGCACAACATTATTTTGAATTCTGGACACATTATGGCATTCTAAATAAAATGTTATGTAAAAGAAATAAAATATGTGATTTTATGTGATCGACAGTATGTCCAAGTACTATTCATGAATGTTAACTGATGTATATAATACTTCTATTTTATAATTTGATAACAACTTAAGTAAATGATATAATGCACGACGTTAGCGAAGATAAGTTAGTAGAAATTTGTAAAAATATAAATTTCTGTATAACGTTTTAAGATAAATTACCTATGTAATGGGCCTCCCTTTTTATGCTTAATTTTTTACAAAATTTTGCCAGACTGAATACTTTAAAACAAGTTTTTTTAAAAATAAATATAACAGGGTATGAATTGTCAATTGTCCTAATACTGCTACTACCGAAAAAATATATAAAATAATTACCTGCATAAATTCATTTTGTTTTATTAATTTATTGAACTCCCCAGCAGATCCACTTCATTATTTATATCGATTGGCCTTTTAAATAATGATCTAATTAAGTGTTTACGAATTGTACAAGGCCAGAGCTTCATCACGCGTAATGATTATTAAATATATATTTTATCGTTGAAATTTTTTCAGAAGTTAAAAATAAAAATAAACGAAAAAGGGAGCAGATTTATTCAAAATGTTTCTAAAGGCTCAATGTGCAGTTCAATATTTGAGAGACAAACTTTTCCTCCAACTTATCCAACTAGAAACAAATTTAAAGTTTATAATAATATATTTGAATTTGACATTCCTATAGGTGATGGTTTTTCTTTTCCAAATTATGCTTATATTTATAACAATGTCATTTACTAAAAAAAAGGCAAAGAAGGATATGAGGCAAAATATGATGAATTTGATAATATTTATGTTTGTTCTAACTTTTTCCTTTTCAATTTTCTAATGTAGAAATCTCATAACATGGAAATATTAATGAAGCTGTTGATAATCCAGGAATAACATCAACAATGATGAATATTTTGTTACGATCTCCAAGTTGAAGAAAATTATTTAGAGTTGGCTTGTGCTGATAATAAATATCGAGTAAAATCTATTGATAATCATTAAAAAATAGAAATAATCTATCCACTGACATATTTGTTTGATTTTATTCATTATAACAACGTAATTTCTTGGAAAAGTGGTTAAAGAATTACTTTAATGGTAATTCATCTGATAACAATTGTTTATATCTTTTTGAAACTATGGATACAGAAGATAAAGTTCAGAAATCTAGTCCTGATCCAGGTAAAATTGTTATTAAAAAATTAGAAATTATGTTGTCTATATTTGAATATGAATCGAACACACTCATTGCAATTAAAGAAAAATATACACAATCCACAAATGTCCATTATTTTTAATTATTGGCAATTTTTAGAAAAAGAAGTTCTTGCTGAATCAACTGTTTTTAACATTTATATATAAAAGATCAGTTTCATAATTTACAATTTGATATGCCTGATTTTGTAATTGTGGGCTTTCATACTAATGTAAAAAATATTTATGTTAAAAATGGAAGAAATGAAATTTTTCGAAAAGAAAATTGGAATCCAAATATTGAAAATGGTCTTGGTCGTAAACAATCTCTTGCTTATAAAGATTTAAGAAATTCAAAATCAAAACTAGATTATATATATATATATAATGAACTCTATTTTAACCCAACGATGAACTCTGATGGAGATATCAATTATTATTCATTTTGGGGGCGAAGACCATTATATGTTAGTGATTGTTTATATCGAAAAACAACTGTATTCAAAAAAATAAATAGAAAAATAAGTGAGGATTTTAAATAATGCTGTTGAAGCAGGTACAATTTGCAATGTTATTTTAATTAGTCCAAGGAATATAACTTTTCTTCATTTGAAAGAAAGTATTACTGAAGATATATAAATTTTTTAAAATAATAAATAGACCAAATAAACAATTTTACATAAAAATGTTTTGAAAGTTGAATACAATTTTTTAGAGGTAGATTTAAATTGTTTAATATTTTAAAACAATTACAAATTTTTAGAAGTATATGTGAGTTGTTTTATCGAATAAAAATAGTTTACATAAATATAAATTAGATTTTCGTATAAACTTGTTTGATTTTAATTTGTTTGATTTTTAATTAACTGTTATTGATTTGGTTACGACTTCGCATGCTCGCTTGTTAGATTGACGTTTCTACAAAACATGAAAGAGTTGCTTGAAAATGATAAATTTACCTAATTTGGCTTAAATTTGTTGTTTTCTAAAAGTGGCACAAAAGCTGCACTGCCATTAAAAAAAATGGTAAATTGGCTTGAATTTGCTTTATTTTGATCAAATTTTCTTGTTTGTGGCTTAAAGTACGAAATTGATAATGTTTTAAAAATCATAATTAAATTTTTGGGGTTAAATATCTTAATTTTGGATAACATTTACTTTATTTTTGATGAAAAAGTGCACTGCGCCAGCCTCAGCGATTGCATTCTACTAAGGATATAAAAATGGTAAGGGTTTTCCAACCTAACTACAAAATTCCAGGAAGAAAAACTTTCAGTGAAACAAAAATTCTCCATTTGCTTCAGCAAGTAGAAGATAAAGTTAAGCATTTGCTCCTTGAGAAAGATTATGTTGCCCTTACCACTTTCTACTGGAAATCTGTAGCTACGGAACCATTCATAGGCGTTACTGCCCATTTAATTAATCGTTCCACATGTGAACTGCATCATGATTGCTTAGGTTACTTCAAAATGGAAGCTGCCCATACTGCAGATAACTTACAAAATACAATTATAAATGTCACCGAGCAGTGGGATATTAATGTCGCTAAAATAAATTGTTGTACAAAAGACGATCGTTCCAATATCGTGAAATTCATAAGACGTTTGTCTTGGAATCACATAAGTTTCTTTGGTCAATATAGTCAATATAGGCGTTAAACCAGTTGTTCCAACCGCAAAGTACAAGAAGACAATAACGAAAGCCAAGACTATTAACAATTCAATTTCATGGAGTTTGAAAATGAAAAGAATTTAAAAGCCGTCAAAGAAATGTTGTATATGCCTCAGCACAGCATACAATCTGTTTCTGAGACTCGTTGGTGATCAGTCCTCCATCTGCTGAAAACCACTGTAGAACAACACATTGCACTAGTGTCCTTATTTTCAGAGAGCAATAAACTCAAATACAGAAACTACTCACTAAGCAGTTAAGAAATGCATCTCCTCAAATTCATTAATACTGTACTTGAACCACTGGGAATTCTGTGTGAGCACATGTGCGGAGAAACTTATTTTAAATCATCTGCTCTCTGGCCAGTCTATAAAAATTGAAAGAAAAATTTAATGTTACTGAGAAAACAAGAAACCAAAACATACAGGATTGCAAAAATTGTAACAATGAGCACGAAATCAATGACATATTTGCCGGTGATTTGGATGAGCTTTACATGCAGGCGAATGTTCTAAAATTGTTACAAGTGGCATAATTTCTTGTCCTTCGATTCAAGAGCGAGTATGTCGAGTCGTATGAGGAAGTTGTCGCCCGCGTAAAAGATGAAGAGCTAGCAGTAGCACTGACCAATAAAACCGAAAAGGAAAGACTAACATACGGTAATGATGAGAAGACTGTAAAAATAAAGAAAGGATTAGCAGCAATCCTAAAGCCTTCGTGAATTGAAAAAAGTAAAAAATCGGCTACTGAGATAGTAGAAGACGAAATAGAGAGCTACCTGAAAAGTACCCCCATTGATTTAGAAGACAATTCTGTACTTTGGTGGAAGTCCAATTCTATTTACTTCCCGAAACTTGCAGCATATCTAAAAATTACCACTGCTTGACTGGAACTAGTGTGCCATCAGAGAGAGTTTTCAGCTGTGCAGGAAACATTGTGACGGACACCCGTTCCTGCCTTTCATCAGAACACATCAATGAACTTGTGTTCTTAGCTATGAACAAGAAGCTGTTTAAGCAAAAAGTTGTGTTTTTTCTTATAATATTGTTAAATATTTTCTTGACGAAAGTTATTCGACATTTTTATAGTACGTGGTTATGAAGTATAAGCATTTGCAAAGTTACTGAAAAGCCAAGATTTCTGGAGTTTCAAAAATTGATTTCATCCTGAGTGTAACTATATAGTTTATTTTGTCAGTTCATTGAATAATGATCAGTCTACTCACATAAATCACCTAAAATTCAGAACTAACAGTTTCTTGGCATATTAAACCATTTATGATGTGTACAATAGAACATTATTCAACGTAAAAGATTGTAATTAATTTGTGGAAACACTTTGACAACACACATTTTTGGTTGCATATAATATTTAAACTGTAAGTCTAAAAATTTTCGAACAATTCTGAAACAATGAATAAATGAAAAAAAAAAAAAATTAAGTTTCATAATAATACATTTGAAATAAACACAAATATTTTATGTTTATGAGTCAAAACAACCAGAATCAGTACAAATTCACCAGAAACCAATAAATACACCGCCAAGAAACTATGCAAGCATTATATCAGAAATCAGCATTCAGTTGAGATTCGCTGAAAAAATTCTTTGTTTTCTTCAGGAATAAACTCACAAATGTTTATCCTGCCACTGATTTTAGCTTATACCAATGCATTGCAGTCTGAAAATACAATGTGTGGCAGTGTTCATAAAATTATAAATTTTTTGGTGAAATCGACTAAGTAATTTTAAGGTTTATTTTTTCCCCAGTATTTTCCAGCTATAATTTTCATGCTGCGTTATCTTACAAAAATAGCGGTCTAATGAATATGTGAACTTCTGAATTCGGTGCTGGTGTGTCGTTTTGAAGTACCAATTGTGACACTTCATCAAATTTTCTTTGAAAGTTAGCCATTTTGAAAATAAGTACATAGCATGGTCAAAAACTTAAAACAACAGGTGTCATTATCGCGTACCTACATCGCCTCACACTGTGATAACTTCGATTCGATTCTTGGACATCTACAATTGTGTGTGAGAGTAGCAAGTTTGCTGTAAATCGGTGCATGGAATCGGAAATTTTTAGCTCTGTGGTGTAACTTATGCAGGCAAACGCCACAGAAAAACATGCAAGCAGGAAGAAGAAGCTTCCTTTTTATCGGAAAGTAGGCTAAAAAAATGAGTTACGAATTTTAATAAAATTAGCGATCCATTTATTTTCAGGCAAGGATAAGAACTTGGGTTTGTTAAAAATATTGTTTAACATTTGTTGAAAATAATTACAGTTATAATACATTCTATTTTGAAAAATGTCAATATGTGCTGTGAAACTGAATTCATGATTATTACTCTTCCCTATATAATGCTATGTGAAAAAATTTACTCTTACTATTTTCAGCAAATGTATATTAGCAACAGTCTCATTACACACACGCATCCATATACATACACACATATTGCAATGCAATTTTACTTGTATTAATATGAACATACACAGATACTATCTTTATTTTTCACTCACTTTTTTATATGGTTTTTTGACTAAGTAACACGTCCACTATGCAGTGCAGTTGCGTCTCGTGGATTTTCTCAGGCGGAGTGGACGGTGCTTGAACTGTACACTGTACGATTCGAGCATGTAGTTGCGTGCTTCACGTTTAATTGTAGATACATAAGGCAGTAAAACGCGTTTCGCAACTTATGTCAGTGGTTGTTCGAATGGCTACATTGTCACACGTGTGTGATCCCGTTCAAGAACAATCAACCCTCAAGAGTCTGCTCTGATGCACCAGTACTATAGAAAACACAAATTATGTGTATATAATTAATTTTGGTGATATGGACTAAGACTGCATTGGTATAATTTTGTGTTACATTATGGGATACCGATCTCGCTGGTAGTTTATAATTGTTGATAGTATTTATATGTAATCACATAAATATTTTCAGTAATATCGGAAATCAAATATAAGCTACCTATATTTTCAACGACACTGGAATTTAAATTATACTGATACTGACGATAGCGATATAAACGATACTATAAATTAGTTAGTATTACTGACGATTTCAGAATTATCAATTATTTCTGTATTATCAATAATTTAGGCTTTATTGGTAATTTTGATATTATCGATATATCAAAAATACCGAGTAACTGTTTGTAAAATATTAGATATTAAATTTTTATGATACTGAACAGTCCTGGCATTGGACCTCACTATATTCCAGAGACTTGTGATACCTTTTGAAAGAAGCTGATACTTACTATCATTCGTGAATTCCTGACACTTCCAAGTCACAATCTAGATAGTGAAATGTGTACATTTTTTGGATTAAACAGGGACAAAATAGTATTTGAATTTATATGAATACATTAAATTTTACCGAAAAAAATTTAAAATATGAATTTTTGTGTTTTGCATCGAATGTCTACTACACAGAATATTTAGGAAATCAATAATTAATTTTAAGGGATGGTAGGTCACACCCGAATGATCATCTTTTATATAGGACGGTGTAGTCGGGAACGTTTCCCTACTGTGCTACAGGGACCAAACCCACCGCCGACATTTTAAACTTGGTGCGTGCGTGGCACAGGCACTTACAGAGAACAGAAAACTCTGGTAAGAACATTTTACGTATATAAATGTATATCTATATGTTTCGTAATGGTTTACTAACACATGGATTTGCCGCACCATTACCGGAGTTGTTCAAAGTGCTACGTTCTGACAACTCGGTTGAAAATACTCAGCATGCATTGCACTTGGTGGCACATATTCGGGATGTTAGCTCTTCCCCTGTGTTAATGGCATGGTGTACACTACGCTCCTGACATGGTCCCACGGGAACAAGTGGCATGTATTTGGGATGTAATTTCTTCCCGTGTGTTAATCGGCATGACGTACACTACGCTGTTATCATGACCCCACTGGAAACAAGTGTAATGGTGTCAAGTCTGGCCATCGTACGGGCCATACAACAGGACATTCCTGCCCAACACACCATAGGTGTTAAGTAAATGTTCCCATATATAATGTGAAAAATGGGCTGGAGCGCCATTGTGTTGAAACCACATGTGCTGTTCGACATCAAGAGGCACATATTCTAACAGCTTGGGGAGTGTTTCCTGTAGGAAGGTGAGGTAAATGTACCCATTTAAGCACGGTGGCAGAATGCACGGGTCAATCAGCTGTTTCTGCACAATTCCCGCCCACAAATTCACACGAAACTAGTGTATATGTGCCCATACGTGAGTGCCAAGATTTTAGTCACTCCTCGAGTGGCTGTTGCAAGAGTAAAACATGCCACCCCGCGTATTCTGGTATCTTCGCTAAGATGTGCGGGGAACCCTTCACAATACACGACCCATGGAGGAGAGTCTGCTGCACCCATCGCCTGCACTTTTTGAGAGTGGTAGGGGTGTAATTGTTGTTCGTGATAAAGTCCAAACACTCCAGTTGCTAACGCCTTAGGTTTTGGCTATCGCGCGGGTACTAGTGGATGGCTGGTATGCCACATACTCGAGCACGTCGTCTTCAAACCTTGGGGCGCAAACTCATCTTCTCACACCAGCGTTTGCTCTCTTGACTTGCACTGAGCCTGTTTCAAGCAAAGGACGAAAGATATCACAAAGGTTCGCCCCGTTGTAAGCGAATACCATGTCCCCATACTCCGCACACATAAATGTCTGTGCTGCTGTTACAGCCATGATTACACTCGCTCATCCGACACATCGACCAGTAATAACTGGGGGGCTCGCTACTCACTGCATTGACAACCACTGCCGCACATCTGTCGTCTTGCATTACATCAGTGTTGTCCGTTCATTACAAGGCCAGCATGTTTAAGATGCGCATGATGGGTTCGGTGCCTGCAGCACAGTAGAGAAACGTTTCCCACCACACATTCCTGTACAACAATATATATCCAAGTGTGGCCTAAAATTCCTTATATTGAATGTATTGAATTCCTAAACATACTGCATAACATGAGCATGAAATTATATATTAATTTCATGTGTTTTATTTCTTTTCCTTTCGTCATATTTGTTTCTCAATATAATTGATTTTTTCTCAAAAATTTTACTAAATCCTTAATTGCGAAAAGTTTTGTAACCAAAATAGATTTTCAATTAACAAAAATTTCTTTGTTAAACTTTTTAAAATCTTCCCAGTGGGGAAGAATTTTCTTACTGATGAAAGTATTATATAAACCAATATTTTCAATACTTTTTTTTTTGTTGAGATTTTTGAAAGTTATTCATATTATTTTGTTATTAGTTTTAATGCTATTTTTTAAAGCAATGAAAATAAATTTAAAACATGTGCCACAAGCTTAATGCTAAAGACAACTTTGGTATTTATTTAACTTTTTTAAAGTGAACATTGTATATATCCTGGAAATAAAACACTTAATATAAGCAAATTTTGAAATTTATGTATCATGAAGTGTTTTTACATTAAACATTAATATTTTTGCAATTCATGTCCTTTAGTGTAGCTGCCGGCCTTCTGTCTGCGGTGGCTCGGTGGTCGATCTCTCTCTCGTACCCTTCAGTATTCGGAGTGTCCCGTCGCCATATTCTTGAACAGCATCATACATTTAATTACATTCAGATACATGAAAGTTGTCTCAATGGAAAGGGAAACTCAAAAAGGTTTAGTGGTTGGTACAGCAGTCACATAGTTAATGATTTCGCCGCTAGGGCGATAGGATAGAAAATGTTTGCCAACGAAGACAGGAAGACTTTCTGTGTGCTGGATTTCCACGTCTGCAAGTCTGTTATCACTGTGCAACGTAACTTAAGAAGGAAATTTGGTGAAGATGCACCCAGTGAGCCCTGAATCCGTAAGTGGTACACTGACTTTAAAGCAAGAGGATGCATCTGTTAGCGAAAGTTAACCAGCTGTACACCAGTAAGCGAGGCAACTGTGGAGTGTGTGAGAGAGTTTCGTGCGAAGTCCACAGAAATCCACCGCAACATCCAGCAGAGAATTCGACGTTCCGCAACCAACTGCGTAGAAGATTTCACGGTAACGTTTGCGGTTCCATCCGTACCGTTTACAATTGTTGCATGCCCTGAAACCAGACGACAAAGCCAAGCGACTATCTTTCTGCGTGGACATGCAAATTGAAATTGAAACTGATGGTTTATCGGCATTGTTGGTGTTCAGTGATAAAGCCACTTTCCACCTGTCGGGCTAACTGCACAAACACAATGTCAGGGTCTGGGGTCTGGAAAATCCTAAAGGTTATGTGGAACATGTACGCGATTCCCCCAAGCTGGATGTTTTTTGTGCCATCAGCCATCAAGAGGTGTACGGCCCTTTCTTTTTCGATGAGAACACAATCACGGGGATCTCGTACCTGCAAATGTTACACACATGGTTTCTTCCATAACTGGAACAGGAAAAATCAAGGTTTTATTTTTGAGCAGGTTGGGGCACCACTCCATTTACACGTGGGTGTCAGACGTGAACTCAATTGGTGACTACCAAACAGATGGATTGGGCGTGCTGGCCGTGACTATAATGAACCTTTGCTTCTGCCTCCACGTTCCCCCGATCTTACACCCTGTGACTTTTTTCTCTGGGGTTTTGTCAAACAACACGTGTATCGGCGACCTTTACCGTCGACCACCCAGGATCTTCGTGTTCGCATCGCAGAGGCCATTGCGTTAGTGGATCGTCCAATTTTACAATGTGTATAGCAGGAATTGGACTACAAATTCTATGAGTGTCGCGTGACAAAGGGCGCTCATATTGAGCACAGGTGATGTGATGTTGTAAACCAAATTAAAAAAAAAATCTTTTTGAGATTCCCTTTCCATTGTGACAACGTTCATGTATTTGAGTGTTATAACGCGTGAGTAGTCAATTTTTGTAAAAGGAAAGATCATTTGTAATGACACTGTAGTGTACGGTTGCCCTTAAGGCAGACAATACCATAACAATAGCGTATCAATGATTACACTATGTGCTATGAGAGTTCTTGAAGACCACACGAAGTGCAGATTAAAATCATGATTACATAAAGTGACTAAGAACATATCGCAGGAAAAGCATATGTCAGACAAATTAAACCTTGCCTACAATGTCGAAAAGTGTTGAAGGCCACACAATAAAATGTTATAAAGACAAAATGGAAAAGTCTTTTTAAAAAAACTAACCCACAGCTCAAAAAAACGAATAGCAAGGCAGACAAAAAGTTATTGCAAACAATTCTAAAGAATCTTAAAGACAGCACAGTAAATGAAATCATGATTACACTTTGAACCAAAAAATAATTACTTCACAGTCCATAAACAACATACCAATGCAGACAAAATAAAAGCCTCGATAACAATGCTGAAATGTTTTTAAGACAACACAGCTCACAAGAACGCTTACCAAAGCAGAAAAATAAAACAATGCGAAGACAAGACACAAAAGACTTGTAAAAAAAAATACCCCAAAGTCCCACAAAAAAACATGGAAGACGTCATAAAAGCCTTGTGTACGACACCGGAAAGTCTTGAAGACAACGCAGCAAATTTGCAGCCCACAAAAAGAATAGCAATGCAGGAACACAGTGGCGGATCCATGTGTGTGTGTGTGGGGGGTGGGGGGGTTAAAGTGGCTTGAGCGCCCCTCTCCCCTTGGAGAACTGTATTTTGGACTGGATAAAATGAGGCAAGTCTGGGAACATATCGCACTGTCGTTTATTCAATATCAATATATACAAGTAATTGGAAAATTTGCGAAGTTCATAGTAGATGTTAGCAAACAGCTAAAGATCTTGAAAGAGCCCTGGAAACCTCCAACTGGGTTCAACTTTCCGAATCAAACCTAAGGAAACAGCAAAGAAGATAAACGAAAGTGGTCAGAACAATTCAACTGACTCGCCTACAGTGCCAAACGTGGTGGTGGTTTCTGCAAAGTATGTGTTTTGTTTGCGCAATATGGTGCAGGAGTCGCAAGTCAGGTAAAAGATTTTTATATTTATAAAAATGTGTAAGGTATGTCCAATTAAAATTAACTGTTACGTTAAGTACCACTCATTGAATATGAAACCTGAAAATTCGTTCTTTTATTATTTCTATTGCATCAATAAAATTATATATATATATATATATATATATATATATATATATATATATATATATATATATATATATATATATATATATATATATAGTAAAAATTCCCAATTTAATTATTTTGTGCTCTTCAATTTTTTAACAATAAATAAAATTATTTGACACTGTTTTGCTATCATTAGCTCTATATGATGTTTTATACACATTTCAACGAATATATATATATATATATATAAAGATACATATATAATTCGTGCATATATAGAGTCGTTTACAGGTAGGGAACTCCTGCACGTCCAAAGAAAAAGAAGTGTAATAAATCGCAGCATCCTTAATTTAACTTTCGCACAACAAATTTTACTTCCTTTGTAGATCTTGGAAAGCCAGGATTCTGGTTAAGACTCACTTCAGTAAATAGCAGCTATACGATTTCTGTTATTAGGCCAACTTAAATTTCACATTTCATTAATATGTTTACGAGGCCAAGCATTTCACAGCCTTTTGGCATTTCGTATGGATGTTGGTGATGAAGATTTAAAATATTACTTCAACATTTGCAACCGGAACAGAACTAGGTGGGAAAATAGCATAAATCGCACTCCCAAAGGAAATATCCTATTTTATGTTTTATCTTTCTACCTATTCGATCTTCTAAATATGTTTTTGGTTACTCTAGTTAGTATGGAAAAACATAATAATCTTTCAAAACATCCTATTTCAGTAGACTGGTTTTTATTGATGTAAAACAGAAAGGCTGCAATAAGTGCGATTTATGAACCAGTTTCCTAAATCGCACCTTGGCGGATCTTAAATCGCAATTGGATCTTAAATCGCACTCTCATTTAATTAGGTACCGATTACTTCATTAAAGTAACAGAAAACACCACAATAACTGAATGTCAAACATACTATGACAATTATGCACGAAACAAATGCACAATACATTGGAAACATATAAAAAAAAATAGTGAGAAATGCCATGCCTGCACTGGCTAGACTACTGGTAGGCATATACTATTTTGTATTTAAGGCACTGTAGCAGGAAGCAATGGGTTTATGTTTTGCAAAAATCACATATATACATGGCACGTTCATGACCGTATTCAGCACATGACATGTGTGCCCATTTTGAACACTTCGCACATTGCACTACGTCTTCCACTACAGTTTCTTCACATAACATACAAAGCCAGTCATCAGAATTGACTATTTAAACCTCAATGTCTTCAGATGGAACAGTCTTCTTAGATTTTCCATACTTCTGACTCTTTACTTGTCTTTTCTGCCTTTTCTTCTGTTTTTCTCTGCTGGCCATAAGTACATTTTTATGTGTGCTCTCAGTAAGGATTACAGATTTTTGTATTGCACATTAACGTTTGGGGTCGTGTGGCTGAAGAGCTCGATGATGGTATGGGTGACATAGTTTCTATTAACACGCTATCGTATGAACTGGAGATCTCACGATTAATACCGTCGTTGGGACATTACAGGTATGCATGGGAACTGGAGAGCTCATGCTTCCTACTATCGTTGGGACATCAGAAGTAGCCATGTGAAAATCATTGTTTGTGGAACATGCATCGTCGTTCTGATTTATTTCAGGTATTTAGGTAGTAATATTTTAAGATGCTGCGAAATCACTATCTGAAAACACACGGCAGTCTACAGGCCATATGCCCGTTGTTCTGAACCCAGCAGCAGCATTAGATATTGTACATGACTTGCTGTAAGCTTCTCCGAGTAAAGTTGAAACTTGGTATTGAGAGTGATGAATTGGCCAGGATTGCTGCTAAACCATTTGCTCACAGCCTTTTCATAATGGGTTTCAGATGGCTTGAACAGAGTAACATCTAAAGTTTGCAGGTGATGGGTCGTATGTCCTGGTAGCTGTAGAATAATAACGCCACCCTTTCTAGCCAATTCTATCGCTTCAAGATTTTCGGAACGTGTACTATGTCCATCTAGCACAACTACAACTCCGTTCTCAAGAGAAGGTTTGACGTGTTCTACAAAATGTTCCAGCCACCTCACTAATAGTTCTGAATTTATGTAACCACTTTCTTAACTTCAGGGAGACTTCCAGGAGGAGCAACAGACTGCAAGAATGGACTGTTTCTCTGTCGTTTGAAAATAATCATGGGCGATACAAATATTCCCGAGGCACTTGTGCAGCATACAATAGTAGTGTTCACCCTTCTTTCACCACTATATACTTCACCAATCTGGTGCTTTCCCTTCTTGCCTATAACTTTCCCAGCCCGTTTTGGACAGCAGAAAATCCAGGTTTCATCAACATTGAATATTTACAATGCATCAATTTTATTTTCGTCTACTACCTTTTCTAATATATCGAAAAAAAAAACCATTAACATTCACTTTATTGACCCCTTTACCCGGGCTATTGATGTGAATGCAGGCTGTCGCAGACTAAGACATGGATGCGTTTTCATAAACGGATAAAACCACGTTTTACCCGCCATTTCCAGTTCCGTGTTAAATCAGTGATTTGAGTTGTACTTTTAAGCAATTTGGAAAGCAAGTTTCCTAACATCAGTTATACTTAGAAGAAACATATGTTCTTCTAGTTTCAAAATGTACTGTTCTAATTCTTTCTCAACATCAGATGGTAGGTCAGTTTACCGACCATTTACTGGTTGGGTCCGATCACATAGGCCTCTTTTCACTTCACCCCTGACATGTTTTAAAAGTGTACATTTTGGTACATTGTACTGTCTAGCACATTCATTTACACGTAGCTACCCTCCTTGTATTCTTATATAGCTTTTGACATGTCTTCTGCTCTCCAGTTTCCGTATTCACATTTAGACATTCCAAAATCTTAAACAAACATCCATAAAAGAACATTTATATAATTTAAATTCTAGTATCCTAAATCGCACCAGGTGCGATTTAAGACAAGTTTAGGGGTGCGATATAGGCAACTTGTACAAAAAACAACAAACAGCAATTATAACCTCAAACAAAATGTAGTATCTCACTAAAGTTACAATTAAAATGTATATCTATAATTGTAAATATTCCAATTCGCATACAGAAATAGTATAAACATACCTGGATATAGTGTAAAAAGACTGCGATTACCAGTAAGAAACTTATACCACACAACACATATACCTTCTCTTGATTGCCACACTAGTCTGTATAAACTGGGGGGCTCAATATTACTGTGCACACATCGGTTACACTGGGAGGTAACTAAATCTAGCACTAGATGTCAGTTCGGGTCATTCATTTTCTGTAAACTAGCAGTAGTGCGAACTAAGAACCAGTGCGTTTATGCTACTTTCCCCTATGATAAGTAAGTCTATTCAAAATGAAATAATTGAGCGTGTTACTGATACAGTGAGCTATTTAATAGTAGAGAATGTTAAGAAATGCAAGCTTTTTATATTATATGTGACGAAACTACAGACATCAGTACAAAAGAACATGACATTTTGTGTGAGGTGTAACCACACAGACTCTTTTGTAACAAGTTAAGAGTTTTTAGGATTCACAGAACTGAAATCAACCGCCGGTATTGCTATTAAGGAAGTGATTGACCAAGATCTGGAAAAAATTTGAACTAAGCTTTGAATTTCTCTCCGGACAAGGGTACGATGGATGATCAAACATGGCCGGGAAATTTAATGGTGTTCAGGCCCTCATCCTGGCTCAACAGCCCATTGTCATATACACACACTGCTTCAGCCACTCTCTAAACTGGGTATTTCAAAAGCCTGCGAAACACCTGCTATCAGAAATATGATGGGAATTGTTGGCAATGCCTCTGTGTTTCTATCTGCATTTTCAAAGAGGGCAAGTGTCTTACAAAGAGGTATTGCAGATTCTAACTTTACAGAAAAAAAAAAAAAAAAAAAAAAACAACTAAATTTTATGTATTGTGTCAAGCCAGATGGATTGAAAGACATGCCACTCTTATCACATTTAAGGTACTATTTATACCTATTGTAAAACTGCTTGATGAAATGGTTACGACTAGTAAATTTGACTCGGAGATTCAACCAAACACGGTATGTACAGTTCTGCAATAAGAAGAGAAAACTTCATAGTGGCACTTCAAACAACAGCATACTGTCTTTCCCTAACATTGAAACTGAGTGAAAAGCTACGGAGTCCCAAACAAGATATCTCAACCGCATTGAGTATGACAACTGATGTGTCGGAGGTTTTTGAAAATACCAGAAGACAGGCAGAGACATAGTTTGGGATTGTTTTTGAAGATTAAAGTAAAGTAACTGAAGACATTGGAAGTCAAATCGTTCTTCCAAGAACTTGTGCGAAACTAACAACAAGGAAAAATATTGGTGCTCCAAATGCTGAAGACTATTTCAGGGAAGTTATTATTTTTTTTTTACCGACAATTTATCATTTTATTTCTCAGCTGAAATCTAAGTTTAGGCGTGACTTTGCTGGCATCTTGCTTCTTCAAAGCGTTATGCCTGTTTACCGTGAAATGCATAGCGATTACGATGTTATTAAAAGGCTTCTTATAATTGAGTTGAAGCTTTGGCGGGAAAAAAAAAAAAAAAAAAAAAAAAAACGAGACAGCATGCAAGGCTTTAAAATATGGCGACGGTTCATTTTTCTCAAACATCGTAATTCTGTTTCAGATATTCGGAACAATTCCAGTGACCACTAGCACAGCGGAAAGAAGCTTCTCAAGTTTAAGGTGGCCGAAGACGTACTTAAGGAGCATAATGGACAGGTCCGAATTAATGTATTAGTACTGGCCAACATTCACAAATTACAGGATATCAATGTTGAGGCTGTTATTGATATATGTTGTAACATGAAGCAAAGAAGAATGATTATGAGTAACTGGAGTGAGGACAATGATTCTTGGTAATAATGCTGCAAACTCTTTAAGTCTTTTACAGAAGTACATAAGTGTATTATTTTGTCTTAACAAATAAGTAACACTTTCTTCCGTTCATAATGCGTGTGTGCGTAAGTGAGTGAGTGGGTGTGTGTGTATATATATATATATATATAACTACACACACTTTCGGTATATTAATTATTAAAAGTGTGACGACGAACCAGGATTGGGAATTTCGATTTAAAATGCATGAGTTTCGTGGTTAATTTATTTTCATAACTTATTATCGTATCCATTCAAAGAGTAGTAATTTCTAACACCTAGTTAATATTAATAAATCAAAATTTCACAAACAAATTATTGCTTACGACTACTTTTTGAAGTTATTCTTATGGTGTGCATCTTAAGGTAAATTTAACTATGAACAGTACACCCACTGTAAAACATTGGTTAGAATAAGAAAATTATTCACTTCCACCTTCCTCAATGTACCCCCTCCCCCATTTTTCTAGGTTACTAGATCCGCCACTGCAGGAAAAAATAAATTACTATGAAGGTGAGAGACATAAGAGTTGTAAAAACTATGTTACAGTGAAAAAAAGCTATGCAGAAAGAATTCTTGTACACCGAAAATAGTGAACGCAAAACAATAAACCTGGATAATATAACAACACAGCTGACAAGTTTGGTGTTCCAATTCTACAAGATACAGTGTAGGTACCGTTAATGATTTGGGAAGAAAAGCAGATATGCGAGCGAGACACCTGACAAGATAACAAAATTTTTCTTGCTTGGGCTCCAGTGTATCACTGTGGATGGAGGTGGGATGTTTACATATACTTGTTGTCACCATAATATACATAGGGAAGTGTGCAATATTGGATGTTCATCCCCCCCCCCCCCCCCCCCTTCATTCCGACCGGTAACCATAACAATCAAGGAAAATTGGGGCAAAAAATTTTATTCCGAATAAAATAATTTAATTATAAAATATAAATAAATTATGGCATACCTACTAGGATTTATAATAATTATAGGGAAACCCACCAAGCTTGATTCACACGTTTGTTAATAAAACTACATACTTTAAAAACATGTATTCCTTTGAAATATCTACAGCAGGTTGGGAATTTTGGAAAAAATTTCGTAGTTATAAACTTTAAATGCTATTTAACTTTCTCTTTTGAAGCAGTGTTATATACTTGAGTGTTACACGCATGTATCTGGCTAAGAAATACAATAGCTTTGTCCGAATTCGTTGTTTGGTAATTTAGGATTTTGGGAATTTAGGGTTTTGGAATTGGAACGACACTGAGCAGCGCTCCTGTTGTTCAGTTAAGGAACGGCATTACTAAGTGTTTTGATGCACCTTTGTTTCTTACGCAATGAAATGTGAAAAGAAAACTAAAAATACTTTGTGCAAAAATCATAAAATCATTTTATTTACTTGCTGTCATAAGCAAAACCTCCATTTACAAAATAATATTATAAAGTCATATTTTTTTCTTCACAATAAGAGTTTCAAATATACATTCCATTACAAAGAAAATTATTAACACCAACACTACTACTCTCTTGAAATTCATCATTTCATTTTTCTTTCTTTGTTTTATTTTTGCATTTGCATAATTTGCTTTGTAAAATACATGAACTAAAAGGTAAACAATAGCAGATGTTTTTGCGGAGGCATTTGGGGATATAGCATGCTACCCCAGCTCAGTAAATGTTGACCATTAATCCCCAAATACTTAGGGCCTAAACTTGGTCACGTAATCTTTTTATTAAGCTAAATAGTGGTATCTTAGAGGTTTCGGACACGGCTAAAATCACGATTAAGGTTACCATATAATTTATATGAAATAATATAAAAGCACGGGTTTAAGAACTGATATATTTGTGACAACGTTGTACCAGAACCAGATAGCCAAATTTCGCTGGATCACCGAATCATCCTACAACATCTGATAATAGATAACAGGTTTTAAGAACTAGAATGGAGCTGTAGACAATGTGGAGTGATTATGTGGGGAAACGGAGCTATAATATGCGATGTTACAAGCAGAAAAATAATAGATTTTTTAAGCTATGCAGCAATCCAAGGGACAAAATATTAATTGCTTTCCAGGAATCGCAGATATAATCATTTCAATTAGAAAACCCAAGGGCGAAGAGAATATTTCCAATAGCCATTTCCCCCCTACCCCTTGTGCACCCCTTGATTGAAAGAGAAAAGTTTATTCAATGTGCAACATTGATTCAGGACTTTTGTGAATGCTCACATTAATTTTTGTACACTAAAAGTATCATGAATTTTTTAATTGTAAATCCATATGGATAATACAATAAATTTTGAAGCTGTAGCAGGAAACTGTAGCTGCTATGTATCGTTATATACAGTATATGAGCTGGAAGACTCAGTAAATTAACTATAGTGGTATTTCTAAGCTTGTGATACCAAGTAGTGCCGTAGCCCACCAAGTGGCTAGTTCATAATGCAGAGCCTACTGAGGGATCCAAACGTGGGCAATGGAATCCACAAATGTGTGATAGTAGTAATAATATAACCCTGAATAGTGGCTGGGAACAAGTATGTTGGTCTCGTGCTGCTATAGGAATGATGTATTATTAGAGACAAAGGTCTTTTTTTTATTAAGAATGGTTCTGATAAAAGGTTAAAACTTAAAGCATTTTTATGGACAAGAAATTGTATAGAAATCCGGTGGGTAAGAGCAAAAAATCGCTTGAACATCTGATATAAAAATCGTTACACGGAAAATAAATATTAATTAAATTTTTTCATATATGTATATAGTTTATATCCAAATTTAAGTAGCTCCGTTCAATGGGAACACTCTCTAAAGAATTTCTGGACAAAAGGCAGCATTGGCTTTCATTGATATTTCAGTTATAACGTATGTGCTTCATGTACTGGACAGGTGCAGAACCATGCAAGGACTTCAAATTTTACACTGAAACAATTTTTATGAATCTAAACTCATTTAAAATTCTGTAACATGTATTCCATTGGTGGATAATGAAAGATCCTATTATTATAAGATACATAAAATTATAAATTTTTGTTGTAAACCCAGTTTTGACGTTCTCTTCTTTACGAGAGTAGTAATATATAGGGTACATAGTGGACCAATTTCCATATGTTTAAAACGTCCATCTGTGTGATTGAAGTTAGAATATTACTTAATTGAACATTAAAATTATATTATAATACAATTTACATTAAAAAACATTTCATTATAAAGGCTCTAAATACAAATTTCAAAATTTGGATGTAAATTTAATTACTTCATTTAAATTTCAACAATTATTTTTGCAGTCATTAATTTTATTAACATTTAAATTATGACAAATATATTAAATAATAACTTTCTAAGCCTGATTAATCATATTTTACATTATATAGTTTAATTAAATATTTTAATAAAACGAAAAACGGTCCCCAAGAAATATAAATACACAAAATAAAAAATTTACTAATTAATAAAATGTCTCTTCATAAAATCAGAGACTGCCAAAATAACTGTCAAAAATTAATGATACAAATTTTATTCACACACAAATTTTGAATTTTTGAATTCATCACCTTTATAGTTAAATGTATTTTTAATATAAATTGATGTAGAATACAAATTAAATAAAAATAAAAATATCATAATTTTAATTATTAAGATAATTGTCTTAGTAATTTTGTCCAGATGTACCACATACATTATATATAATCTAATTAAATTAATTTAAATTTTACATAAAATATAGTTATTAAATCAATCCAATACAGACAACCATGTCAATAATATAATAATCACAGTTTTAAAATTTCACTATTGTTTAAATCATAATAAAAAATATGTCATTGTGGAAAGAATATTTCCTATAGGTAAGAAAGCTTGGTTGCTTTGCTTTTGTCTACCAAGTTTTGCTACTAATTATAGATTGTTATTCTTCTCCAACTTGTTATCTTAAAAAAAAATAGTTTTATATTAAATAAATGAAAGCCAAAAAACAACCTCAATAACTAATTAACAGTATTCTTTACCCGAATTACTTGTTTATATAATTAAAATAGCAATCTAAGGATTCTGACTATGCTTATTGACAGAAAACTTAGTTAACAACAATACCAACATATTGGGACATAGATTATAGAAACAAAGAAACACTACTTTAACCATTTAGATATCCATTTCACTATAAAAATTATGGTGGTTGAAATAATGCTTTAAGAAACAAATTTATTAATTTATTTTGAAAAACATGGAGATATAGACAAGATTCCATATTTGTAGGATTTTTCAAATAAACAAACAATTATTAAAGTAAAACAAAGAAAATATAATTATCATATAAGATAAATATGAAAACCCTATTGTTATTCCTTATAAAATCGAACTAGGAGATTTTTAATTAAAAGTTTTGTTAGAAGAATTGCCAAAAATATTAAAAGTATTAAAGAAAGAAGATTATTATTGATTACATCCTGATGAAACACAAGAATTAGCTGGAATCTTTACTACAGAATTATAAAATATATAACTATAATTATTAACAATGATAATACTGTTTCCATAGATTGTTATACATGGATTAAATGCAATTATAGAGTGAAAATTTATAACAAATTTATTTGCACAGTAAGAAGCCCTCGAATAAGTAAACAAATTGAAAAACATACTATAGGTTTCTTCAATCGTCTGGATAAAAGATTAAAGGAGATTTTCACATATAGATTAGCTACAGAATATGGCATAACAAAATTATAAGAAAAAACATATAATTATGTTAACAAAGATTTACAGAACAACCAAGAATTCCATCCTGTAAAATATTGTTTAAAATTAACAGAAAATAATGAAATATATTTCGGGCATGCGGCATTTTATTCTGTTTGAATATCTAGTATGCAGGAAAAGTAACTAAAAGTTAAGAAAGTTGTTGTATTATTTACAATATGTTTGTTGGGGAAATAAGAACAAAAAATTTAACAGGAATACAAGCTCGTTTGCCACAAGAACAAGAAAGAACTAACATATAAATTGAGTAGTGCATGTATGCATAAGCATATACTATTTATTTTAAATGGGAGTGTGCAGCTGCGATAGAGAGTTGCCTACTGAGGATCGACTAGGCAAGCTCAGTAGTCTTCGGCTCGACTTTGAAGCTCGGGACTCGGGATTGTCTAAAGTCTCCAAAGGTGCTCTACAGTTATGCCCACTAGCACTTCATGCATATGTATTTATTCTTGTAGCCATATTGGTTTTTATGGCATATGGTATGTCAAATCGAAAACATGTATTTATACTTCCAATTGAAAAGTTTTTTTGTCTAATGTAAAACATTTCAGTAATTTTTTAATTTGTACCGTATATGTTCATAGGGTATAGCAGAACAATGCAAAAATCTCTTATTCAGTTACTACATTTCCGGTCTCCTCTCTTGAAGTCTAATTAATACATGGTGTCGGAATTCGTAAATTATTCTCTGCCTCGACAGTTTTGTTGACATAAATATTGTACAAGATAATTTAAATGTATGTCTGTGACCAAACCAAGCCTAACATATGAGTAACGACTCTCTGCACAAGCATGATAAAATCATGGTATGTATCAGCGTCTACCAATATTTCTAAAAGTATAGATGTCTACGGTTTACGAACCAATATGCTCCCGAGACTTGAAATGTATGAGGGCATGTCGGGTGATAGTATTATATTTCGTGCTCTTCTCAGATATCAATACTCCTCTGCAATACGAATCCTCTGCAATCTACACCAATTCTCACCAATACTCAGCAATGATTACCAATCCTCGCCAAACTTCCCCACCAATCCGCATCAATTCTTGCCAATCTTCCACACCAATCCTCAACAATGCTAGACATCAATTCTCAAAAATTCTCCTCACCTTTCCTCAACAATCCTCTGCACCAATTCTGAACATTCCCCCGCACCAATACGAACCAATACTTATCAAACCTCCACACCGGTCCGAAACAATCCTCACCAATCCACACCAATTCTGCATACCAATCCGCACAAATCCTCAACAGTATTGCTCACCAATATTCACAAATCCTCAACACACTGCACCAATCCACATCAATCCTCTGCACCAATTGTCAACAATACTGTGCCAACCTTCTCACCAAGCTTCACCAATCCTTCCAATTCCTCACTATATCTCAACAATATTTCTATTAATCCGAATCCCTCGTCCATTCCTTCAATAAATACTTTGGTTTGTACCCTCTCATACACAAAGAAATTAAATTCATTGACCATCTCCAAATTTGTACATGTTGATTGAATAAATGTTTTGTATGCATCCACATCCTTGCATTTTTTTTTAAAAATATGACATCTTCATTAATAATCTTCATTCGTATCTTTACCCAAATATTATAATGCTAATAGCGCCACTTTTAAATTACAAGGGATAAAAAATACATGACAAAAAATTAAAAGACATTATTTTAAAAGAAAATATTATTCTTATTTTACACATTACACTTTCAGAAGAAACCAGTTCATCACATCATGCGATTTAATCCCTGACCTTCAGTTCGCTAATGATTAAAGACATCTAAAAATGAGCAAGAAATCTCCACCTTGTTGCAAAGCAATCAAATGTCTCGGTCTTTCAACGAGTTCGTTCGGGTCTTCGGGAAACATGTGGTCAGTATTCTCACAATCTACCACCTTCTTCATGTCGCTCGTTGCAGCAAATGTGGTAGAGGGGTGTGCCATAGTATCGGTAAATTTGCCATCATCTTCAGTTTCATCACTATCATAATCATAATCAATTCAGTCATCATGATTGTCTTCACCTCCTGTTTCATCCTCAATATCATGTTTACCTTTCTTTGTAGCAGGCGTTTTATGGTCATTACTATTTAGAGCCGACGATGGTTTATTTTCAAGTTATTCGAATTCATGCGAAAGTCTTGCAAGTGTAAACATTATGCGCAAAACGAATCTACTGTATTCATTCCGTCTTTAGCATTATATGTCCCATCATAATTGTCTGTGTAATCAGCATCCATCGATGTAGCAGGGGGTATTGACATCATGTGCTATATCTCAAAAAACTAATCCTAGCAGTTCTCAATGTGGTTCTTTAATGCAAAAAGGACTCTTCGTACAGGCGGTTCTCTCAAGTCGCTGAGCATTTTGACCATAGGTGAAAACACCGTCGTAGAATCGGCACTGACGATAATCAGGTAGCGATGATGCAGGTATTTTTTCCATGATCGTTGACGTTGAGGGCAGGCCTTCGTAGTAGCAATTCATCTTCACTGTATAGCGATAGAATGCTTCCAAATTCCAAATCGATGTTTTCTTCTCATGTTCTGAACTAAGGTATCAGCATTCATCGCAGCTATATATATATATATATATATATATACATATATATATATATATATATATATATATATATATATATATATATATATATATATATATATATATATATATATATATATATATATATATATATATATATATATATATGTGCGTGTGTGTGTGTGTGTGTGTGCGGTGTGTTCTCCCATCACTCGGAAAAGACTGTGTGATAATTTCTGACACCCAAAGAAAATTAATATAATTTATGGCTTTGGCTTCGAACTCGGGACCCTATGCTATACTCACCCGAAGTATATTGCATAAAACTCTGTATAAACAGTACATTAATTCTAAATTGGAAAAATTAATGGTAGAACATCGGTAAAATGGCTTCCAAGCTCAGTCCTTTTATTGAACACTGAACCACATATTTCATCCCGACTCCAGAATTATTCTTATAAACCTCACTTTTCGACTTTATTATACATCACTGACATTCTCCCAGCCCAGAGTGAAAACAGCAAATTTTTTTCTAAGTCCGATAGAAAAATTATTTTTTATTATATTCGGGTTATGACTAAGGGTCTCACGACATGCCTAAGTGATGAATATTCTTATTCTTAGTTCCCCATTTTGCAGCTTCCATGGGAACAGGCCTCCGAGGACCGAGGACGGAACCTGCTGAAAATTACCCAGCCCTCAAAGCCTTATGTTCGCTTCTGCCACCCCGGAACATTCTCATTAGGGCCAGCTGTCACCTGGCCTTATTTCCCCTATGTTAGAGGAATATTATCTACTACTATCATGGATACCTGGGCATAAAGCCCAGGTACTCACCCTTGCCAGCATGAGTCCATCCTCAATCTGACCTCCAGGCACCAATTAGGAAACCTCCAAGGGAAAGAGAGGTCATCACATGCTCCTCCTTCCTTTCCATCTAGGGTTCTCCATAAATGGTGGGCTAATGCCCCAACCTGAAAGTGGTCCCTCATGTTCATGAATTTCTTCATATTGAAATCCAGCCTTCAGGCCCCTCTGGCCATAAAGGGGTCGAGTGGTCTGCCTCCTGGCAATCCCATCATGATTGCCCATGATTAAAGCTTAGCCGGTGAGGCAGATACCCCTTTTAGTAAAACATGGCATAGGGCACACCCAATAATTTTCCCACATTTGCTAAAAACAGCGGTACTACTGGGTGTCACTCATATGTGTTGGTTCCTTTGAGCGAGGAGGGGCTATAAGAGATCCAAAAATAGCCCTTTAAGGTTTCATGCATCGACTTTTTCTCAGTTTCTATAGCTGGCTTTAGCTCCAACACTTATCAGATCAGCCATATCTTATCACCCCACTGGTTGCCAGCCAAGCCCACTGAAGCGGACAGAGGAAGTAGGTTTCCCTTTCGGTCAACAGTACTCATACCAGGCCTTATGAATCACTGATGACCAACCAAGAACAGGTCCAGACTAGGAATTGGCTTCCCATAGTTAACCACAGCCCAACCAGACCCCAGTAAGTGACACCATACAACCAAAACAAAAAATAGGGAGCAAGTGTGCTTTCCTGAGTCAACACATCTCAACCAGGCAAAGCCTTACACACACAACAGGCTGACCCCCATCCAAAGCCGGCACCCAGAATGCCACCCCCTTGTCTTACACCCATTGCCGGCTGGTAGTCCGACCGACTGAAAGTTCCTGGTGGAACCGGCGCTGGCCTTTCCAAACCTCTCCTCTAGGTGACCGATACCTATAAAAGGCCATGCATAGAGCGCTAATTTCTACCAGTTACTTTAGCCCCCCAAAACAAAAGCTAAATTGACATTCGCAGCACAGTGCGCCCGGGTACATATGGACTAAGTTTCGGGAGTGATGGTAACCAGAAACATTTCCCGCCACCTCGCTCCCAGGCGCAAAGGATACGGTAGAAACCACACTGCTTCTTTCCGGGACAGTACATAAAAAACACACACACACATTCCGATACCAACTCATGATCTTACGAAGATCCTTGTCGACTCTTCCGAGGTTCATTCTGTAGTCTTAATCTGGGGCCTGCACTGTCATCATTGGTTTCCCCAGCACTACTTGTCTGGGGGAGGATTGTCATGTGTGGTGTATGTCTCAATCAGTGAGTGATCAAGCAAGGATGAGGTGAGAGGGGGATAAGTCGTGATATTTTATTTCCCTTTCAGATTCTTCCATTCTTGAGTTCGGCACATTTGAGAAGGGGGCCTATGGGCACCTTATCGACCTCCCCCCCTTTGTGATAACCCTCACTCAATCTGGCTTCCCTTATGGGAAACACTTGTCACTAAGGTGGAATGGTGCGATTATTTTACAGGATGCCGACCTAGTTTGAGGACTAGTACCTGACCACAGTGTGCCCCATGAAGGGTTTGCTGTAATAAAAAGTACACTTCTCATATGTGTGGACGGCAACTTTGAGGATTTCAGATTCCTCGAATATTTCTCTTCTGCACCAGAAGCAGTCCCTGAGCAAGCTCAGGAGCATTTCCTGCTGGGTTGGTAAGTCTGCTTGGGCGACTAAGAGCTTACCCACAGCCTCCATCCTTGGGAATACTATCCTGTCACCCCCCTCCATTTGCCTAGACCAGTTCATGAACTTCCATTAGGGTAGTGGGATCTTCCAGTTGCGATAAATTCGCTCTGTATGACCTCGTCATACAGCCAGAGTGGGTCCTTTGTGTGCGCCCCTGCAGGTCAAGCCTGCACTGATGTATCCACCATGTTATTTTCGTCCGGCCAGTCAATAGTCACTATTCTCTCTGTAACTGGGGTTGCTTCGGTTCTTCTCGCTAGCTGTTTAAGGAGGACGATCTCCCTGTAAGCCTCGGTTTCAATTGGCTTTATAGTTCGAACTTCATCCATGGGCACCCTCGTTTCCCATAACTTACTGGCTCGGTTCGTGGCACAGACTGTTATTTGCCTGTCAACTCGTTTGAGTCTGCTCATGTTACACATAACACGAACAAAGCCCTCCGGAACGAACACCACTGGGCTCCAAGCTCATGGCCATCCATCATTGACACTTTCCTCATCCCTACCCTGGTCATGGGTCTATTGCTGCTCCAGGTCTACAACTCTCATTATAGACCTGGACTTGGGCAACTCCTTGCCATTTTCTTGTTGCTCCCTCACTTTGTCAGGCCTTTCGGAGGGAGGTTCAAGTACAATGTTCTTCATCTTCTGCTTTTCCTTGCTGGAGACTTCAAGCTTCTTGTCAAATACATGAACAGGAACCATTTCCTGTGTCTCCATCGAGGGAAAGGCAAGAGGGCACTCCTCAAACTCATCCAATACAATGACTCAGGTAAATGTGTTCACCCATACTGAGAGTCATTGTCTTCCTCATTCTCCTCCAGACTGTACAAAAATTCATTGCTCAACAGACATCAAAGCCTTCCCTTCTACCTGTTCTAGTTAGGTAACCCAGTACCTTTTTAGCCAGGACCCTGTCCCTGAGCATGTCCCTGAGTTGCAGAGGTCCATGTTTCCCCTCGAATTCAATTCTCAGATCCTCTATCTTGGGGTATTCCAATTCATGGGCAGGGGTGACAAGTCACTCCACACACCACACAGTTGGGGTCGCCCATCAGGCCCAGGGAGGACAGCTTTGCACGGGAGATCCCACATCCCGTCAGAAACTGCACTGAATAGTAGCCCACATTGAGCCACTGCTCCAGCTGCAGACTCCCCCGAACTCTAGGGAAGATCTCATATATGACTCTTCCTTTCTCAGAGTTGTCCCATCTAGACTGCCATGAGGTTATTGTAGCTTCCTTACTTGCCTGGAATTCTTTTGGGGGTAGACCTCGCCATTTTCTCCCTGCAATTTTTCCTTTCTCTACCACTAACAGATATAGAGGGATTTCTCCAGCCTCTACCTGCAAAGCTTCGTTTGAAGCCGTCCTGTAGGCCTTCGTGACCGCCAACAGTGCGGATCTCTGTGCACTTATGATCTTTCACTTTCCAAGGACTCTCTCCGCCTCAGGGAACCATACCCCACACACATAGATGAGAATGGGCAGGAACACTGACCCATACATTAACTTCAATGTCCGATAGCAAAGTCCCCAGTTTGCAGGAGCTATAGTTCTTGGAAAAAGTTCCTGGTGGAACCAGCACTGGCCTCACCAAACCTCCCCTCTAGGTGCCCGATACCTATTAAAAGATCATACCTAGGGCGCTTCTTTCTATCATTATGTAAGCCCCCGCAAAACAAATGCTAAATCGGCTCTTTTGATCTACAGGGTTCACCACGAACTTTGCAATTTTGAAACCTCCATGCTGTCCGAAAGATCAAAAGAAAACTACACTAACTACTCACACATTCACTAACTGCTCGCGTTCCGCGCGTGTTCTTCACAATTGAATTTATGCATGACTGTATCTCCATTAACTGCAATTCGCGGCCCAGTGTGCCCGAGTTATGACGGACTTAAATTTGGGGGATGCCCGATAGCCAGAAACATCCCCTGCCATCATATCTCTGGGTGCAAAGGGCGTAGTTTAACCACACTGCTTCTTTTCCGAGACGGTACACATTTACGAACACTCATTCGATCCCAACACTTGTGATCTTTCAAGAAGATTCGTGTCATCATTCCAAGTTCCATCTATAAATCTCATTCCGGGTCCTACACGGTTATCATTGGTGTTTTCCGGGACATTTTTGTCCAGGGAAATGTTAGTCGTCTCCGATTGTTGGCATGTTCGGTGTATTTGTGACTAAGTGGGATGAGGTAAGAGGGAGGTGATCTTTTGATGTTTTCCTTCCCTGTTTAAGTTCTTCCGTTCCGAGTTTGGCCCAATCGAAAGGGGGGCCTATGGACTCCTTTACGATCCCCCTCTCCTCGTGTTCACCCTCACTCAATCCAGCTTCCCTTTAGGGAAGTACTTGTCACTTCTGTGACCTGGTGCATCTTATGACAGGGCGGCCAGGTTTCGAAGACTAGTACCTGACCACAGTGTACCCAGTGAAGGACTTAATGTAATCAAGAGTTCGCCTCCCGTATGTACGAATGGCATCCTTAAATATTTCTGATTCCTCGAATGGTTCTCCTCTGCGCCAGCAGCACTCTCTGAGAAAGCTCAGGAGTGCTTCTTGCTGGGTGGATAGGCCTGCCTGGGCGACAACGAACCTATCTACTGCCTCCATACGAGGGAATATTATTCTATCCCGCTCCCTCCATTCACCTGACGACCAGGGCAAGGGATATCGTCAAGGTTGTTGGGTCCTCTAGACATACGATACCGTTATTTGCTATATTTCACTAATCAGATATACATATGTTAGTTTTAAGAGGGCAAATGTATTCATCTACAGATAATCAGCCATGTGAGGCCTCATTTAGTTTAATATCATCCTTCAAGTGTGATGGCATACTCGTTACGTCACATTCTTAGCCATATCAGGAGCTCCGACGTTCATGGGTATGCCATCAATATGTTTGTAGTCAGTAATCATAATTATGTCCAGAGTTCATTCGTGTGATCATGTTATTTTTGAAGTTACGTTTTTTCATGTTTTGCATTTGGCGGCAGTCTCACCGAGCTCGGCGAAGCTGTGGCCATCTTAAATCAGTTCGGCTTCCGCACTATTACGACATGGCAGGTGGACAATAAGCTCCCGCGTTTATCGCCCTCGGCAATTCCACTTAGGCTGATTCATTCACGACAGTAGTACTAACGTAAAACAGGAAACTTTTATATCTATTTAACCGAGAGGAGGTCCGGTCTGATCCTGAGGTAACATTCCAGGACATTACGTGTGTAACTACTTGTGCAAGCATTAAGGCCCTCGCATTACTTCACAGCAACGGCCACCGGCAGGTCACAAGTGCCGGTAACGCTTAACAAGGGTACGCATTATTATATATTGCAGAGTAACGTGTCCTGTACCGGAACAGTCAATAAATATGTCAAATATTGAATCAGTTACTTTTATTGATTAATACTCTCCCGAGTACCATTGGGCACTGCACCATAATGCAACTTTACTTATCAGTGTACTTTTGATGTTTAAGTATTACTTTACAGGGCCTGCCTCCCACTAGCAGGGTAATGTCAGTGTTAGTATCGGTGTGCGAAGTGGCCGACAACTTCGTCCCTTAGTAAAGGGTTTTTCATCAATAACGGAAAAGTTAATCATCAATCGAGACTTTCTCCAAATAGACCGCGGATCCAGAAATCGCTGTAGGCTGTCGGCCAGCCACGCCCATCATTGTTCTCTACCGAACGTGGCGCCGGACTCATTCAACAGTTCCTGCTATATTCCTACCATACCAGACGGGGCACGAACACAGATCATCATCTCTGGGGACCGCATCGCATCACACTATACCCTATATACAATTTCAATACCAATAAAAAAAAATACTTACATGTTTTACACTAAACAAAAAAAATTTAAAGGAATAATAAATTAAAAATTTTCGATTAGATATACCCTATACCTATAAAACCAATATGGCTACAAGAACAAAACATATGCTTGTAATGCTAGTGGGCGTAACTGCTGAGCACTTTCGGAGGCATTTGACAATTCTAAGTCCAGGGCTTCATAGCACCCCCTGAGTCAAGCCGAAGACTACCGAGCACGTCCTAGTCGATTCTCGTGAGGCGGCTCTCAGCCACAGCAGCACATACATTTCAAAATATATTTTGCCAGCTCCGGCATACGTACACTACTATTATGTTTTTGCTGTATTTAGTTTTAATCTTTTATCAAATAACTATATGCATGTTAGAAAAGATGAAAAAAAAAAATGAAATATTTGAACCATAAACCATACATTTTTTATTAAAACTGGAGAAACATATTTTTTCCAAATTACGTTACTTATTTTCAACAATTCCTAAAGAAATTTATACACAACAATTAGGACTAATAAAAACAAAGAAAGTTATTTTATTCCTTTCTAGACAAAGAACTAATATTACATGAAATATTTTCCCTTATAAATTTAAAGATTATTACATTACTATTAAATACAGCTTATTTATTATCTACAAAGAAATTAGTACAATCATTAGAAAAATGTAATATACAAGACTACTTGTTTAAGTCTAAAGCCTTAAAGGAATAATATAAAATATTATTAGGGAAAAACATTAAAAAACATAAACATAGTTTAAATACTTTTTGTTCGCGATGGGTTCGTTTTGGGACAAATGATTCATGTAATATTTGTAGTTTTTTTTTGTGAATAAGTAGGGAAATATAATTTTGTTTGTGGGCTATGTGAACAAAATGGAAAGAAAGATATATATATATATATAAATTTAAAGGAAAAAAATCTTTATAGATATTGGTAAAATCAAAGTGTATTTAAAGAAATTTTGTATGTATTGATTTCATATAGTGGAATAGAAATAAGTAATTAAAGAGAACAAATTAAAACAAATGAGATGGAACAATTTTTCGGTCATTCATATCTAAAATAGACATTTATAAAACATTAGAATGCTTTATTTATAAAGTTGTAGTATTGCCTAATATATGAGGATAAAAACACCTGATAATTTGAAAATATGTGAAATAATTGGAAAGAAAAATTAAAATTAGTAAAATATTCGAATAGATGCAAGAATGATTATATTTAATTATTTCTTACAAAGCCAGTAAATAATTATCGATTATAATTTAAGGAAATAGGTATTTGTCATGTCTTCAATTTTTAGTAGAATTAATCAATATAACAATACAAAAGAAATTTAAATTTTAAGGTAAAAATTAAATGAGATAAAATATAAAGAAAACTGAATAAGCTTAAAGAATATTTCGTTTTTTTTTTTTGCTTAACATTTTATTTAAACTTCTACATCATTGAATGTGTCTGGTTAAAACTATATATTTTCTCTGCAGAATTGTTTACCAAAACTGTTGGATATTCGCATCAATTAATTCCTTTTAAATTTATTATATAATTAAGAAAATAATCTCAATTATATATATATATATATATATATATATATATATATATATATATATATATATATATATATATATATATATATATGTGTGTGTGTGTGTGTGTGTGTGTGTGTGTGAACCAAACCATTATCTTCTATGTTATAAGTTATCTAAAAGTTATAGTATAAATAACAAAAATAAAAATACAAATTTTGCTTATATAATTTATCTTTTGTAATGTAACCATTGACATCGTTTTTATATAGAGCAATATATTTATGAACAGATAGTTTATGCATAATAAATTCTCTTCTATTTATATGTAGAAACATTTAATAATATATACCACAATTATAAGCTGTTCATGGTGAAGTGAGCACTAGCAGACCTAGTTACTTTTTCCACCAGTCATTCTTTATCCTTTAACCACCTTTTAAAAATAAATATTGCCATGTAAGTAATAAGCAGTGTCTATATTCCACCACAACCTTTAAAATAATTTAAAGCTACTATTAATTTTTTATTAATTATTGACTGATTCCAAAAATTATAATTCCAAATTTTTATAACTATTTTATAACTATAAAAAAGTTTATCAACAAAAAAATAATGATATAGATTAATATATTAAGATTATCAAACAGAATGTCAGGATGTAATAATGCTAAAGAATGGATGTGTATAATTGCAGTTTGAGTTAAAGAAAACCATAAAATTGCAGAGCTAATAGAATTGGATAAAAAATCTAAATAAATATACAACAAGAATTTTATATGCTATTGATAATTGTTTTAAAGAAAACAATAAAAAAACTACATGTCAGAAAATATAACAGCCAGTGGTTATCAATATTGTTGGTGAAGAGAATTTTATTATTTTTCAGGTATATATTCTTTAAGAGATTATTTTTTGGTTTGATTCCTATATATATATATATATATATATATATATATATATATATATATATATATATATATATATATAGTAAATTTGTAATTTATTCTCTATAGACAATTATCTATAAGCAATAAATTTCTATAAAATTTATATGAATTTTTAATATCGAAAGCACATAGTACGATGTAAATTTGGTGTTAAAATAAATTGGTGTTAAAATTTGTGTGTATAAATGAAGAACTTTAGATACTGAAATAATTGTACCTCTGTAAAAGTGTTTAGATTATTACTATGGCAGTGGAAGATATTCTATAAATTGCAATAACACAGTAGCTTCCAGATATATAAAAATAATTATCATAGCAAAATAAAATGCGTAAGTTGAAAAGAAATCTAAAATGTTTCTCTTAATAAAAAATGAAAAACAAACTGATTTTATGGAGAGTGGTTTTAAATCGAAATTTTATTTTTACAATTATTTTTGCAGGATTTCTTTTCGTTTTATAATATAAAGTGAAATACATAATTGCATATGTTAAAGCATTTTTTTTAAACAAACTCTTACTAAAATGGGTTTTTTATATTATAATAATGACCGGAAAAAATGGTTGAAAATTAAAGAAGTAAATGAAATTTAAGCACAAAATTTTATTTTTCGAATCTAATCATATTTATACTGAAATGTATTAAAAAATATAAATTGTATTAAAATATCCGAAATATTTAATTTTAATAAAAATATTCTAATTTTAATTACTTAAACAAATGTCTAATATGAAACTCGGCTCAAGATCCGTACTATACATTACTTCTTACTTGTAAAATGTCTGCAAGCATTTGAATAAATCACAACAGCAGTAGTCTTCGAAAGTAATTCGTCAAAATATCTGCAGGGCCTTTAAAACACAACTATGTATTTTTTAAATGGTAATTAGAACTTGTACGAATATTTTCTAATATAATTCGAGTAATATTTGGCTTACAACGCCGACACTCAGTTGACTACGAAGGATTTAGACGAAAGCCTGTATCTGGTATTTTCATCAGGAGTCGGTTTTCGGTCAGGGAAGTTTACACAATACCCAGTGTTCAGTGTTCGACCACCTCATATCCTCTTCTCTTCTAGCAATTCCTTCCAAGCTGTCTATATTTACCTTTATTTTATTTTTCCTATTGTATCTCTGGTAGTAAGCACTTAAGATAACGAATAAATTTGCCATTGAAAAATCTACTTTGAATAGTTTTGTGTAAAATACGATGTCTGATATATTTAAAGTGCATCATTTAAGATAACGTATTGTACTTAAGTGCTGCTCAGCAACAATTCGTGTGACGCAAATGCCGGTATTTAAAACTTAAATGGAATATCTCTGACAACTTGAAACATAGTTATCTGTGGGCACTTAAAGATACCACAAGAACAAGTTTATCTCAAACTGCAAATAAAGGCTAGGCGCGTTTATGAAATACTATAATAATGAATAGCTATTAACAAATCAGTGTACATATTCAAGCATTAACATGGACTACCAACTCCTCTTCCTGCTGTCAGCAGCTGCTGCCTTCGGTATTGCCTCAGGGAACGCTATCGGTGAGTTGATAATTCAATTTAAAATTTAATTCACTGTCATCACAGCCAGGCACTATACTTCAGTGTCTATGGTGACTGAACTCGTACATATGAGGTAACAAGTTAGTGAGACACTTCTGTGGAATAATCACAATTTAACTATTAAATAAAGGTTGGCACTACCAGAATATGGGTGACACAAAAGGTACTGAAGTTTGGGATTTATGTCACATGGCTCAAAACAGAAAGTATGAAGGCTTGAGACTTCCCGATCGCAGTAGAGTCTGAACCACTGGAGCACCTTAAGTACCACAAAAGCATGGACCTGACTATCTTTCAATGGGTAGGCTCAAATTACACACAATAATAATGTGTTACTGACAGTGGGGATCAAGGAATCTAAGGTTTCAGTCGTACCTCTGCTGTAGATTACACTTTTTCCTTTCTGATACAACGAATATACGTCCATACATCTGCAAAAATATAATAAGATTGGCTTTGAGACTGTGTTATACAAATTCGAGTACCTTCCAGTTCTTTAAGCCCAAATAAATTAAGTATATTTAACAGTCCTATCTGTAAGTATCTTCAGGAGCCACGTTGGCCGAGCAGTTAGCTCACTCGCTTCCCACCAAGGCGATCCGGGCTCAATCCCCGGCCGGGTATTTCACATGTGGGAATCGTGCCGGACGATGCCGTTGGTCGGCGGGTCTTCTCGGGGATCCCCCGTTTCCCCTATCCCTTCATTCAGGCGCCGCTCCATACCTCAATCGCCCTCATCGGCTCTGAAGATCTCGCATTTACGAGTCGCCCAAATCTCTTCACTCATTTAAGTCTCTTCAGAACGAACAGGATACAAAATGCCCAGTACCAACCCTACTTCAGTTCGTGTGAGTGCTGGGTATTTATGATTACCCGAGCTTGGCATAATTCATAAAGCATTGTTTGCAAGCACTCGGTTTATTGTAATGGGGGCTTTCCTCAGGGTGCTACATGGCCGGTGCATGTGCACGAACTCATCTCCCCCTATCGCTGATGGAAGAAAGTGTAAGAGGGCATGTTTTCTTAACCCATTTATACTTTGTTGGCTATTGCCACAATACCAAAATTTAATTTCAAGACTTTTTTTAAAGAAGAAATTGTTTTTAGACTTATACATATCAATGCAGTCAGTCAACCTAAATAATTGAGCACCTTCAAGGGGAAGTAGAGTTGTACCCGACTGTACAGCATGCAGAACTAATTAGAAGAATTTAAACACTCTACCAAATTTGTCATAAAAGTCCGAAAAATAGTGTATTTGAAACAAGAAAGCGCACATGTTTCGTATCACTGTAAAATAGTTTTCTTGAAATTGCTCATTTAAATGTTTTAAAATTAATCAATAAAAGTTTTTGAAATTCAATATTTAAACGTACATCCATTCTGGATGCTTTTCAGTGTGCATTATGCAAGAGAACCTTCGTCAAGTTCGACAATTTATATACATTATTGTGTTTGTATATAAGAAGGATGATAATAACACTAACAATTTCTTTAATGTTTGATTTCGTATTAGTTTATTCTAGCTATAAAGATTCGCATGGAATAAGTGATATGGTAATCCGCTTTAATAGTATGTACTTATAGTAGATTAGGTATATTTTGCATATGTATTTTAGGTTATACTACAATATAGTTAAAAATATATTATCCACAATATTGACCAATTGCAACTAACTTGATTTGCTCACAATATCTATTGCGAGTATTTAATGAGCATATTAACTATCTCTTTAGCCCGCCATTTTTAAAGATATATAAATCAGGAAAAATAAAACTATGTACATCATATCCCAGGAACTACTCAAACGATTACAGCCAAATTAAACATAAAATTAGTGCTTTTGTAGGTTACACTTACCCTTGATGGTGGATATACAAACTTTTATGTTTGTTTTCCATTTTCTACCAATAATAACATTTATATCACCCAAATGTTTTATGCTAGAAGTAATAAGGTAAGCATTAAATTAATGTCTTTTTTTTGTCCGTAGTTTTGCAAAATAGTGCCTCATGAAAACCGTATTTCAGTAATTATTGAAACAAATCCCAACAAATTGACATTCCTTTAGTAATATAGAAGTGATGCTGTTATTTAGGATTTGTATGACAATCTCTGCTCAATTATCCCCAGGAAAAGAGGCGGTTCGTCGAAGGGATCGTAGCGGGCAGGAGGTGGTCTATGCCGGTCTTCGACACAAGCGACGTTGCCACGTTTAACGAGAATCGTGCACTACAAACACACTCTTCGAAACTACCTCCTTCCTGCTAATTTAGGTCACTCAGTCCGCATTTTAAACCCTCGCTTTGTCGTCCGCTCTGGACAGTATTAATTTTATACTTTAAGTTCATTCTTAATGCAGTTATTTAGATCTATTCATTAATACGAATTAGATATAGACTGTAACTTACATAATGTGCGCTATTTTGTAGCACACTGGTCATGTGATATTACAAAATGCAATTTTTATTAAGTTAATTAGATGATTAGTTTTAATAATCTAGTAACATAATCCATATTTAGGTACTTACTTTCTACCACGTAACAAGAATCATGGTGTGTATAATCGAGAGTAATTAGAGTGAAAATTTATGTAATTTATTATAAGAAGAAATGCACGGATAGTTTGTCTTGTTACGTTCAAAGCACTCGCGTACACAAGTTACAAATGTGGCAACGGTGGATCCGTCTTTTCCTCTGGCAGGTACTTGCGTTGCACGGGATTGGTACTTTGCGAGTCGTTGTCTCTATCTTTCACTAGGGTAGACGAAGTCAAGTACGAACTAAGGCCGTTGATATTATATACAGACCAGCATTAATTAATAAATGTTAAAAAGAAACACCACTAATTTTCAAAATGGCTGCTTCATTACAATTTGAATAAAATAATATGTCCCAGAACTATTAAAAATATTCGAATTCAAATGACCTAATATTTCTTATTCTGTTAATTGAATACTTGGGCAAACTTGATAACATTTTCAGCGAGCCGTTATGGTACATGCCACCTGAAATTTAAGCTTATGTATCACATCATCTTTCCTTCTCAACCAATTCCCACCATATTTTGCACGCATAAAAATTTATGAAAGGAGGCGTTAAATATTTATTAAGTATACTGTTACTTTCAAAGCGGTGAAAGGCTTCTTGTAAAATTATGTAATATCTCAGGAACCATTTGACCAATTTTTCTCTTACTCGCTGTGCACTATATTCACTCAAAAATATCTTCAATTGTCCCCCACTTCGGAAGAAATTGCCAAAAATTTTTTTTATTAAAGTTTAGTATCAGATCTAATATCTTGTAAATAAATTTTTGGAGATTCGCCATTGCAATGCAGATGTCTGTCGTGGAAAAACAGGACTGAGCACGAAAAAAAAAAAAAACTTAAATAAGACAAGTAACCCATTGACGAGAAAATAAATATATTTATACAACACCGGAAAAGTCCAAGAGGGAATAGAGTCAAAAAACCGAACCGCAACTAATTACAATATGTGTGTGTGTGTGTGTGTATATTATATATATATATATATATATATATATATATATATATATATATATATATATATATATATATATATTATATACACGCATATATATTTTCAAGCAGGCTAGAAACCTGCTTGAAAAAGTTAGGACTTACCTGACAAAATAAGTAGGAACAAAATGGGACAACACAACAAAGGAACGCTTCAAAACACAGCTGTTTTACCAGACACGACGGAATACAAGCCAGGTATGCTGTAATCTCGGAAATAAATTTGCACAAAGCCAGAAAACTCAATGAAGGAATCGAGTAAAATAAAACAGGAGAGAAAGTTAAATGTGGAAAACTAATATATACTATATATTTATACAAATAAACTATATACCTACGACCAACAGACAACGCACCAAAGACGACACAGACCAGTCACCTACTTACACGAATAATAAAAATACAACGAAGAAACTCGCACAAACACAGTAGTTTTTCCAAAACCGACAGTATGCGACGTTTCAGCATACCTGGCTTGTATTCTGTCGTATCTTGTAAAACAGCTGTGTTTTAAAGCATTCCTTTGTTGCGTTGTCCCATTCTGTCCCTACTTATTTTGTCAGTGTTGTCCTAAATTTTTAAGCAGGTTTCTAACCTGTGTTGTTTCCTATGTATTATCTGTTGGTCATGTATATACACATATATGTTTCGTAATTAGTTACGGTTCGGTTTTTGGCTCTATTCCATTTTGGACTTTTCCAGTGTTGTATACATATATTTAGATTCTCGTCCGTGGGTTACTTGTCTTATTTAAGTTTTTTTTTTTTTCGTTCTCAATCATGGCTTTCCATGACAGACATTTGCATCGGAATGATGAATATTCAAAAATCTCCATATAGTAATTCACCCCGATTTCACTATTAAATCAAATTTCATCTAATATCTAGTTACATCTAACAGAGTGGAAAATTCCTTCGGTTTAAACATTTTCATCCAAATGATTCCACCGTATAAGCCTTTATGTACCTCATAAAAATTACATTATGTAGGTGAAAAACAAAGTAGGTTAATTTGTTATATGGTAACTTATTCTTTTGTGAAAATATCGGAGCTCGATAATAGTATGATTATGGGACTACCATCGCATGTATTTAAAATGGGGCAAATAAGGAGACTGGAGTGGAAAGGAGAAATTTGGGTAGCTCACAACATCGTCGTATTGAGAGCCGATGAGAGGTGAATGTGGGGCGGTGCCAGAATGCAATGGCGGGGGAAACGGGATTTCCCCGAGAAAACCCACCAACCATTGCCATCTTACAGAACAATTCCTATGTCCGAAAATCCAAGAGTGACTCCGCCGTGAATCAAACCCCTTCTCGCCATTGTAGGAAGTGAATAGTCTGACCACTACACCACCGCGACACTCATGCAAACTGAAGGTAGAGCATGAAGCAGGTCGACGACCACCGTGGGCGTCGATCACGTAGGTAATGTGTGTGTGTGTGTGTATGTGTGGTCTTTATCATGAACTTCGACGTCCTTAATCTTGACCTGGATTGACTTCAAGATAGCTATGAAACAAAGAAAACGTAGGAAAATTCTCAGAAATTAAAAACAAACAAAAGGAGAAAATGAAATAAATAATTTAGACCTGCATAACTATTATTTGAAGAGTTTAACAATGTGATAATTTAAGTGCATTGTTATTGGAATGTTCCAAAATTTCACAAGGCGTTAAATAAGTTTTAAAAATAAAATAATTCATAGCAGATTTTAAGAATAAAAAGGAAGTGATTATAAGGAAATACTTATCAAAATAATTTAAAATATTTAATTCATTAAATTAACAAATAATATTAATTCAAATATCATTTTTGACCCTTGAAGTTCAGTATGTAGGCAACTATCCCCGACTATAACAAGGAATATATGACACGTTAGGCCTAAGTAGCTTTTGTGGGTATAATTGGTTATAATTTACGAACAATTTGTGTTAGGGCCTTGAAACATGTATTGCATGAAGCCAAAACAAGCACAATAAGTTCGATATAGGTCTAATACTTTACACCCGAGGCACTTTAATAGCATAGCTGGCCGCCATTTTCGAACCACTGGCGATACAGCGGCCCAAGCTCAGATCGTAAGCATCACTTTAGACACTGATATGTTACATTAGGTAATAAGTCCTTTTATAAGGATATTTAGCTTAGCACACTGCCAATATATCTACCGTAACTTATTAGTCAACCTAATTTGTGATTACCGATTCAGTTGAATGAAAATGGTTTAAACGTTCGAATTAAAAACATAGAGACTGGGTATCAACCCACCAACAATATCTATCAACCACCAACAATATCGCCCACCAACACAAATTGACATCAAAACCAATTAAGTCGACCATATCAACCAACATTGCCGACCAGACCAACAAGTTAGACCGATTGATCATATCAACCAATAATATCGACCAGACAAACGAACAAGACGAACCAAATCAACTGACCAACAAGACCAACTGTGCAGCAAACTGGCCATCATGAGTACACAAACATCAGTGCTAACCAGAACAGGCCAATAAGACTTACTGTATAAACCAGCATCAAACAGACCTCAGATGTCAAACAGACATCAAACATATCACAAAAAAATCTCAAAATATCTGAGACGAGTTTAAATGGAACGTGTAATGCATAATAACGCAAATGAAATAATAACCTTACTTTGTAATTATAGTTCTATGAATGTCAATTGTGTTTATGGCAAGGTACATATTGCACTGAATTAAAATTGTTTTCAAGATGGCAATTGAAAATTTTCAAGAAATGAATCATACCATTATTTGAAAATAAAATGGTTTTCAATTTATTTTGTATAAGTTACTAGATACTTACATTAATAAGATGCTTGCAGTTCGGGGACGATACCTAATCAACTCACCTGTCCTTCAGATCATCACTGATTTAATACATCTCATTAAGGTATCCACAATCTTTATCAATTTGCAAACTGATGAAATATATCCGTTTATAAACGAGTTCGTTCAGATCTTCGGGAAATATATAGCCAGTAGACTTGATGGTGAGATGTTTGAGTAGAACCTATATCGAGTAAATCACCACTGTAGTCATCACAAATACTGTCATCATTTTCTTCATCACCTTCAAATAATCTACTAGCTTCTTTATCAGCACAGGCATAAACGAGTATCGTTTTATTGGAGTCTCGTTGGCAACATTATTATTCTCAGCTTCTGGCACTACATTATTATATTAGAACTCTTCAATTGTATGTGTCAGTTTAGCAAGTGTATATTTTTCTTCAGGATCATACCAAGTTAATCCCTGGGTCAAAGTCACCTAATATCGATGTCACAGACATAGAACATGACTAACGCCCGAGGTCGTCGACCTGATTCATGCTCCTTCTCAAAGTTATATATTTGCCCCATTTATATTACGTTGGGCCCATAGCCCAATAATCATAATAATCTCGATTGCCATTGATACTGTAACCCGTAGAACGTGATGTAAATCTTGCATTCCTATCCTGGCAAGAACTGTAAGAGCTGCGCCTTGGTGTTAAATAAACGGCATTTTTGCTGACTGACTGATGTAACCTGTTTCGCCTGGCTGTCAAACCTCATTTGTTGTCCTCTGGGAGATGGTGAATTTAGGCTAATGTTATGGCATCCTATTCAATGTGTTTGATAACTGAAGGAAGACTGGACAAAATTATCTATCACACTTCGGAATATCATAAAAGAGCTGTGCGTTAAGTATTTAACTGAAAAATAAATCACTACTATAGTTACCGAAGCCAGTGAAGGTGTAAAAGAGGTAGAAACAATTTAGATTTGTAAATATACCAAAGGAACTGACGAAATCGGATGACAGTACTCACAAACCCAAGAGGAAGGAACCGAAGCATAGAAGAAAACGTACATTAAAAGTACTGGGATATAACAACATAGAAGCAAGATCATGACTAAAGAAATACGTTCACGACAATCCATATATGCCTTCTGGTTTTAGAATATCATGAACTCATATTTTTTTTAGACTACATTAAAATTATAGTACTGCAGACGTCATTTTAGTTCCATATTTCAGGATTGGTTTCTCTGGATGTGTGTGCTTTCCCTTTTAGGAGGATAGCCTTCCTCGTACTTCTATGTAAAACGAAAAATATAAACTTTTGAATTCCGAACGTTTGTGTTAGTTTTCTTCAACATCACGATGCAGTCACAGTGAGTTATTCAGTAATGCGAAATAAGGTTTTCACTCAGAGTGAGGAAAAGAACAAATTCAAAAATCATGTTTAAAACTAACTTCCTATTACCATGAGTATTAAATACCTTAAATTAATAATTTAATGCACAAATGGTTTAAACGATAATCATTTAGTTATATTTTATCTGCAATATCCATGCTGTGTTTTTAAGGACACTGCGCCAGGCAGATTTTATTTCTTGAGCTGCATTTTAAAATACAACGCCGTCAGCTAGCTTAACATATGCGTTATACTTACTTATTCTCCAGTATAGTGTAATTACAAAACCTAGCTTGATCATGCTCATTAAGAGACCTACATGCAATGAGGCCCACTTGGACAGATGATATACTCGGCCACAAGAAAAATACTAAGCCTTAATTTTGAGAAAAGTTGTTGGGTTTTATTTAAACTAACCAATGAAACTGTCGTACGTATTACTCGCAACATTGCTGCAGTATCTTCAGAGATACTTTGTGGATATTGTTTCCCGCATTTATGTTTTGTGGACATGTTTCAACGACGATATTCTCCAGTATTAACTTAGGACTACTGTATATTAGATAGCCTAAAGTTAATCTTACTTTATGTTAACGTTTATGCCATTTCAGACGCATTCAACACTTTGTGTAAAGTATCCTGAACGTAGGTTAAATAATATAAGTTTAGTCAATTCATGAATACTTCCAACTTTCTGAAGGCCTGCTAAAATTCTTTCAGATAACTCTTCCAAACTCATGCAAACAAAGCTTAATAAAGTTTAGAAAATTACACCGAAGGGACAACGCGCTTCATTTGTGCGCTCTCAGAGTAATAGCATCTTATAAAAGAACTACTCGTTACGAGGCATTACCAACACAACAATTTTCTCTCTCTTTTGATTCATATTAATTATAAATGAAATATTAAAATGAACAGATAAAGCAGAATAAAAAATATTAGTTTATACCAAGTTAAGGTAGTTAATTTAATGTTAACATAAATATTAAATGCTTAGGAAACACACCATACAGAAGAATCAGCAAAAGACGCCATATTTGCTGGGGGGTTATATTTCAAAGGTTTGATAGAAAAAGTGCGAATATGCTGCGAATAGACTACATAAAAATCTTTTTTTCTAAGGAGATAATATTGTTAACTAATCCCTCGATTTAAGGCCAAAATAATACTCTTTTAAGGAAATTTCTGAAACTGCAGTCGAGTGTTAAAAATAGTAGCAGTATTCCGGTGCATGAGCTCCTGTAAATATAAATTATTGGCATCGTTTTTACAATAAGGCATGGGATTTGGCAAAAGCCACTTTTTACTGAAAATATATTAAAGTTTAAACGCATATTGCACAAAAGTTTTCTTGCACTTGCTAAACACACTGCAAGGCCTCGGTGTCAATTTAAGTTCATTTTTGCAATAGTTTGACGGAGTCAAAGAGTAGTCCTTGTTCTATTACGTATTAAATAACCATTTATACCATGGCTTGCTTACTGACAAGAGAAATATAACTTCGGTTATCTGTGACATGAACACATTTAAAAGATAAATTTGTAATAATTTGAAGAGTTCGGGGACTTAGTTGAGATGTATAACTTTATTTACCAATGGAACTTATTCTCCAACGGTGTACTGGTCGACTCACGAACTCTGCTAGAGCATTTACATGCACTGGCATTCACAATAGATGAAACCCTCAATATTATTAAGAAGCACTTCATTTGAATAATTTTCTTTGTAAAAAAAATTAGGCTTGTGTAGTTCAACATTACCAAAAAAAAGCAAACAAAATCTAATTAATTATATTTCATTTAAAGCAGAAATATGGAAATTAAAATCAGAGTAAAACTGTTTAACTGTGTGTGAAAATCAAATCAATTAAGTAAAAATTCTATTCTGCAAAGTAGATTAAAATTATTAAAATATTATCATCATAAAAGCAAAACAATTACTTGAATTGAAAATAAAATAAAATGTCTTTAATGCTGTTTTTAAATAATCAAATGAACTATAGATTAATTTAAGCTGTTTCCATATAAAAGTGTCTGTAGTCTTAGTGCCTCTTAACAATGTTTTATATTGTGAGTTCCATTAATCTATTGCGTTACAAGTTCAAATCACTTTCCAACATATCTAACTCAGGTTCGTAATTTCTTCAAAATTAGCAATAGTTCAATGTTCTCCAAACAAAGTTAAGTCCAATCAAAAATAGAAAATGGTTTTTCACTCCTAATTTATATTCAAATCACTATAAAGTCAAAAAGTTTGTCCGGTAACTAGCTCAAATCGGATAACATTGGACCAGTGGGCTGAATTAATAAGTGACACTCAGTACTGCAACTAAATCTTCCAAAACTATAGCATCTGTCACTAACATTTCAGGAGCAACGATAAACTTATATACAACGCTACCAAGCATAAGTCTGTTTGCCAAAATTAGGTGGCGTCATCTTAATCTGTAGGTAGTGCTGACGTTATCAGCATGGCGTCGTGACGTCGGTGTAGACTCCGCCTTGTCGATTGCGTCCACTAATAAATCAAAACTAAATCACCTAGGCTTTGGCCTCTTCTTAACTTGCCAAGCTATCCCTCACTTAATTTCGGGCACCAAAACACTGACCTAGATTATGTCGATGCCAGGGATTTCGCCCTCGAAATCTCGGCTATTAAAATCGCGTCCTTGGATGTACAGATCGGTACCCAGAAGCCCTTGACTTCCGGAAACTTCATTATCAAGTCCTATCAATGGAGCTCAGTTACTTCCAGTGTAGAAAGTTACAAATATAACGTAACACAAAGAAAAACACAGCTGCAAATAAAAGAAAATAAACAGTGTTAAAAATTAAAATAATACATTCTGAGACTCGAAAAATCCTGAAAAATCATTAAGTAACATACTTAAGTTAAACAGCCAAATTCTCAGAATAAAGTACTGACTTACCATAGACTAACATAAATTAACATACAAGAATTTAAAAGAATGGTGGATCCTAACTCATAACACACATTTAAAATTACGAAATAAAATATGTAGAATGGCAGAAGGGTTCCAATTAAAATAAGTGCTTAAACCTATGCACAATATGTAGGTGTCATATGGTAGAAAACAATACACGTGTTAATCTGCATACTAGTTTCGGGACATGTAAATGAGAGTACATGGATATGCTTCAGATTCTTATCTTATATTCATACCGCACACGTTACATTTAAATGTTATGCATCCCAGTTTTCCTTTTCATTAATTTCATATTTCACAAAAATTTACTGTCGGCGTATTTAATGAATACCAAGCAACCAAATTCTACTGTTTGTTAGGTTCGAGAGTATCAGTGCTGTGAGTTGACATGTTTGTGTGTGCATAGAACGTGACCTACCCACGCTGTATGAACACTACACAGCAGGCGGCATCAAGTCGGGATTGGTGGCCAATGGCAGCCAATTCCTACTTAATGGCAAGGATATCCGCCTGATGACAGGCACCATTCACTACTTCAGGGTCCACCCGGATTACTGGAGGGATCGGCTGAGGAAGCTGCGAGCCGCTGGTTTCGTCGGCGTTGAGACGTGAGTTCACAATCGCCTAGCGTTATGTATGCTTGAATAAAATGTTCTCAACTAAGTGATTATGAATAAAGGTACTGTTATTTCAAAGCAGTAATAAGATACTAAGAAGAAACATTTTTTTGAGAGAATATATAAAAGGTAATGGCGTCTCGATTTTTGCAAATAAACTCATCTGTAATGGACACGTTAATTTCCACTCCTAACAATTCGCCCTTTCCTTCTCTGTGTAGCTACAGATGGGCATAGCTTCGGCAAGAGGGGTGTAATTTGCTTCAGGGTTTTTAAGGCCGTGTGTACGTTCCATTTAACAAAATTCTGACAAGGGTGTAAGACATCAAGGTGCGATTGAGGTATATTTAGCATGTTGTCAAGGTTAGTCACTGCTCTCCCGTGTCTGATCGCTTACCTTCTGGGAGTCCATTGTAGTCTTATTAACGAGGTGTATCTGGTTTATGAACATGCAGTCTGCTGTTACATTTTCTTCTTCAACGTGAAACTATTATTTTTTCCCCTAACTGCACAAGTTTATGGCACTTGTAATGTCTACTTGATTATCACTAGCGGCTGCTAAAAGAACACTCCGCAGAAATAAAAATGCAGGATTATACGGGACAAAAGAGTCGGTGGTACACATGTGTTCACAGTTATTCGAGCTATTTCTCATGGTTGTTTGTAGATCCACAATTTTTTAATCTATTAGATACCGTGATACAGCCTATACTACATATATCGTGTGTTTTTTGGTAGCCAGTCAGCAACGTCACCTGTCAACGGTTTCATTGTACTAAATTGTTAATTTTTTGTACACTTTGCCAAATGTGTTTTGTAATATAATTTCTATCTAGAGTAATGTTGGAATTATTGCTCATAATCTAATTGGCAATTTTACCGAATCATTTAAGAACTACTTTTATAAACTGTAATCGAATATAAATAAATAAATATATATACATATATATGTCTATTTGTTGAATATATCTATAAAGGCTTTTTTAAGGTTTTGAAACTAAATATTTTAAATATATGAATTTATCTACCGATTCAGTTTACTTCAGTTAACACAATATTACAATAATATTAAGCTGGATATTATATATATGTGTGTGTGGGTGTGTGTGTAAACCTCGTATAAATTTGTCTAACCATTCTGAAGCATAAGTAAGATTCACTGTTTTGAAAATGCACAAATCATGTAATTGTTTTGTAGGTATATTCCATGGAACTTGCATGAACCAGAAATCAACGTTTTTGATTTTGGAGATGGTGGAAACGATTTCTCACCCTTCCTGAATGTGACGAAATACCTTAAAATGGCCCAGGAGGAAGACCTGATGGTGATTTTGAGGCCTGGACCTTTCATAAATGCTGAATGGGAGAACGGCGGACTACCTGCGTAAGGCTAAATATAAGAACTGCCCTATTCATAATAACACTGTCCATGTGCATTGTTATCCTCACTTTAGAGGTGCTGGGTTTCTGCCAACATCTACATTCTGCACGAGTTGAATAGTTGTATGTGATAATGGTGGTCCCTGAAAGATGAGTTAGTTCCACGAAACAGGATACTGTACATTTGTTATAAAAAGTCACGAATAAATTACACAGACTCAGTTCACAACTATGACCTTAAGCTACCACAATGGTATCGCGGCACATAGCTGTGAAAGGGTACGAATGAAAGCTGTAGCTATCGAAAAACTTACACTGGTATTTATAAAAACTTCAATATTATTTTGTACCTATTCCAAAAATAGAGATGAAAATGATCCCTCCCGAATTGGCATCTGATGCCTCACTGTATCCTTCGCTTCTGACCTCCAACTGTCACAGCTTGCTGTGTTCAGCCAGGTACTCAGGCTGAGCACGTGACGGAATCATTACCAGTCCTGGCAATTGCGGCCCAACAGCTAGAGGCATTCTGCAATGCTTGACCTCAAATGATGTCAATGCCCCAGTTTTTTTCTGCCATCCTCGTTGATGGTAGATGATGTTAGAGGTATTGAGGAACAGGAATTGACTGGAATACTTTCAGGGATTCCACATACCCCTTACTCTAAAGAGCATCCTATCCGCCTTCTTAGTTAACTGTCATCGGTAGTCGGTTACTCGAAACCGTAATCCCCCCTTCGTCCATTGGGTCGATAAAATTTAAATGGGGATCATACGTGTGGAGTGTTTAGCGTCCTGATCGACTTAATGGCATGGCTTATGCCTGACACAGAACTAATATCTTCCACACTTCAGAATAGTGTATACGTAAATTTGTTTCTAAATTTATGCCCTACAAGATTAATGTTCTGGTTATGACCTTATATACAATTTTCGGCCTGGCTAAAGTAAAACTTCTGCACGTTATGCTCCCATGATAACCTGTCATTGTGTGTTTCTTTTGTTATGATTGCAGGGCAAGGATTTAGTGCTGGGTCAGAGAAACCGTATGTATGTGGTAATTACTCAAAACCAGGATATGGATTATGAAAATCACCTATGCTTCAGTCATGTACCATATGCGGTTCATCTATGCTACAATTCACAACTCATCGGTTGTTGTTATTCCCATCAGTCACATTCGGTTTACCCACATTCGGAATTCATGACTTTCTGGCATATGTACCAAACTGCACGCCACCAACTGTCGTATCAGAATCCTAAGAAGCAAGCCTTTCCAGAACAGTGATACATCTGCCAGGATGTTGTTCCTCTCTATGAAGAACATAATAGAGTGAAACTTACGTTTTACCCTTCTGCTAACGGTTAGAACCACTGCACAGTCAAGTAACCCTCGCTCAGCTCAGATGATTCTCTTCTCTGAGAAGAGCTGCGGATGTCGTAACGCCTAGAGAGCTCGACTCCCACCAAGGCGAACCAAGACCGGTCCGCGGCGAGGTCACTCCCGGATTTTCACATGTGGGAATCGTTCTGGAAGATGCCGCCGGTCACCTAATTTACTCTGTATACGTCCATTGTCACAGCCATTGCATTCCGGCGCTGCCTCATATATCAGTATTGCTTCACCCTCATCGGCTTTGAAGGCCTCTTCGTTAACAGCTGCGTTAACCTCTTTACTCCATTCTCTTTTATAGGCATATTATTCATGTCAACTAGCGTATAATTAAACAACAACTTGGCGTACTACTTCGATCAGGAAATTAATCACCTGACTCACCTCAGACGGCAAAACGAAGCCCATTGTATTTCCACCTCCATTCCAAGTGATGTTCTGCTCACAATGTAAGATATTACCATTACAATACTAGCCAGCTCACTGAACTCTTCACAACGACAACTGCACAGATCATTGCCAGATTTTTCTGTTAGACATTGTATGCTCAAGAGAGCGAATAGTTCTTAAAGTCACATTTATGGACCACCGACAGACAACTAAAATATGTAGTTATCGTTAAATATAATATTTTTTAAAGGAACGCATGTGAAATTCATAATATTTTTAATACTTTACATGCCAGTAATCGTAAAAATGCAGATTGTGAATTTATTCGTCCGAAAATCTCGTAAATCGTACACCAACAAGGTGCTATTATAATGAATTATTTCAAGGCATTTACCTATTATAGTTGAAAAATAAGAAGAAAATAAGAAGAAAATGGCAACTGTCTGTTAGAGCAGTTACACAGTAATGTATATAATAGCATTATTAATAAACCTATGTTGTCAGGAGAGTACAATAGACGAGTACAGCACAATGGCTTCTGTTGTTGGAGCTTGAAGCTGTTCATGCTCTGTCATCCTGGTCGATCGACGGCCATCTTATCAACCATGTTGGATTGCGGTGACATTGACCATGACCTATATCCTCTGCCTTAGCGACTTTTACCTTGAAAATGTCAAAATTACAAAAAGGTTTGAAAATTGTTTAAATATTTATAACAATGTTATATAAATTATAAACAATTTATAAAAAAACATGTAAAAAATAAACGTTTCCAGAGACTCTCCTGCACCACGTATAGCAGACGACTGACCCGCTTCCAATAAATCACGTCTTAACATTCCCCTTCATCTACACTATTCTTCCATTCATTCCATCGTATACACTTTACACGCCATATTGGTTTTTCGTTTGTCCTTTGTTTACACTGCAGGAGTTTGTCTCTCTCCTGCTTTCGACTGCCATCTTGTTTTTACATTGGTAATTTGTTTGCATCTCTGTATGTGGCCATCATACTAGTGTCTTATTTATCGTTTTAGCAACCAGGTGACAGCCCTAATGGATCATTTTTTAATGTAAAGGTAGCATTAGTGCGTTAATAGTCGATTTGGTCCCCAGGCGAGCTGTAAATTTAGCTACCTGGTAGCTTTCATATTCGTTTATGTTTTTAAATTTTAGGTGGTACTGTCAGCACCCACACTATTTCAGTCACCTAAATGGTGCCAATTTATCTATTTAACCACCAGACGAGCGACTGGCAGTCATATTTATTGTTAGATATACGAAAATCTGAGATTATCATACGAATACAAATTAATTTTTCCAGTCAGTGTTATAATACATGCATGATGTAGGTTGTTGATTAGGTAATTATTAAATTGACTTAACTAATGTATCTCATTAAAAACTTTAATTAAGACCGATTAAAATATATTATTATTAGTTTCATTTTTATTAAGGTAACCTTGCAAATTAGTATTCATTCTATTTCCCTTCACCCGACCCCTATAATCCCGCCAATTACTCACCCTTGCATAATCCATTATCGCTACCGCTCTTGTTTTCAGCATTGTCCGCCAGAGCGAGCTAGAGTGGGCAAAGTTGCTAATGGGATCAATGTCGCCACCATGCGCAAATTCTCGTCTGATGCGAGAGCTTTTATGTCCCCCGCCTTTTACCATTCAGACTGGTAAATTCGGATGTTTCATTACATCAGGTCTCAGTCTACTATCAGGCATGCACATACTTTATGTTGCAATTAAAAATCAGCTCAAATTTGTAGTATCTGTTCATACTGCCTAGTCTCTGGAGGAATATATAACCTCATTAAATTGTACTAGAACTTCATATATATTTTTTAAATTTGTGTATCTGCTATTTACTACGAATCAAAGAAAGTATGCTTGTTTTCTCAGTGATAATGAAAATAAAAGTTTCTCGTTATTTATTCGTTTGGCCCATTTATTAATATAATATGATTAATTATTTATTTCATAAATATGTATATATACAGGTTGTCCCATTTAACTTAACCATCCACAATAACTCTGTACCGAGGCACTAAATGATAAAGTGTTTCATACACAAATTATATAACTGGAAAGGGGAAATAACACCGCTGGGGAGTCAGCCTTATAGCTTTATTTATGTTTGTGATATGAGTAGTGACATCGGTTTTTTTTTTCAATTGCACCATGCATCTATTGGTCAAAGGTTAAATGAAGTTCGTGAAGACCTATTTAAACATCTACCATAATGTACACTTCCATATCGTGAGCATTAAATATGACACAGAAAGTAGGATCTCTACTGCCCGTTGGTCGTACTATCAATATGCCTACTGCGAGGGGTAGAACACACAGATTAGATGTCCAAAGTGGTTACTGTTGGCAGCGATGCACAAGTTATGTCTCTCGATGAATGACAACACTGATTCCTCCAGTGTTGCCTGCTGAAGAGCATCACAAGCACGCACACTACGTTCCTGCATGTCCTCTGGAGTTGTTGGAAATAAATAGAGAGCTCCTTTGAGGTAAGCCCAATGAAAAAAAGTCCATGGTGTTAAGGTCAGGACACCGAGCAGACCACTGCACTGGTCCTCCATGACCAATGCACCTACCAAGATATTTTCGGGCCAGAACACGATGTGCTTACACGGCATAATGTGCTGCGTATCTATCATGCTGGTACTACATTATCATTCTGTTCCTTAGTGGTACCTCCTCCAGAAGACCAGGAAGAATTGTTTGTATAAAGGTGGCACACACCCTGTGATTTCGGTTACCATTCACAAAATTAAGTCCCTATAATCTTATTGCCAACCATCCCAAACTATTAAGTTAACGCTCCAATGACGCTGACGGGCCCACCTGTCGAAGTCATCGTGGGTTCTCGACGGGCCAATAATTAATGTTCCTCGTATTCACTTGACCTGAGTTGGAGAACGACGATATTTCAGTGAAAAGAACATCCGAATAAATGTTCAGGTTGGCGATAATTCGATGCTGTACCCATTGACAGAACTAAACGATTCTTGGTGTAAATGTACATGATAGGCATGGAACTTTTGACACTTAAGAATGCGATGTGCAATCGTTTTCGGTATGCCAATTTCTGCTTCATTTCAGCGTGTGCTGACGTGTGAAATACCTGCCACAGAAGCAAGAACAGAAACCTCAGCAGCTTCATTTGTGCGAGTTCTACGATGATTGCGTTGCTGTGTGTTTCAAATTGCCCGTTTCACAAAGCTTCACAGTGAGACAGGAAAACATCCGCCTGGACGGTGGGGTCTTGTCAGGCTATCGCTCTCTTTAGATTGGCTCCGCCTGACTAGCGTAACACCGACATTCAACAGAATGAATGACGTGTGAGCAAATTAAGCTATTAGTAATGGTAATAAGAGAACTGTGTGTGTGTGTGTTAGTACAACACACGTGAACATACTACACTGTATTGTAAAATAATGCGAACACATTCATCTGCTAACTTACATTCTTCATAGATGAGCAGCATTTATACCTTCTTGATGTATATTTCCTATACGATAACTCTCGCCTTGCAATGTACTGTATTCGGCAACACACACATAACTAATTGAGTAGTCGTCACGTGATGTGTGTTCCATTGTTTTCTCTAAATCTCTGTGTAATGGGGTACGCAACTCTGGGCACCTGCACTGTTCACATCACATCTACATAAAAGCAGAGCGTCAGTCATGCCTCAAGTCATCACATAAAGAGTCTTTATCAACCTTTGTGAGTCCCAATGTCTGTGGCGGTATTTAACGATCTTTTTATTAGACTAGTAAATTGTGATATATTTTTGAATAGGTCTTGACGAGCTTCATTGATCTTTTGAAGAATAGATACATTATGCCATTAAAATTCTGATGTTAGTAGTCTTATCTCACTAAGGCTGACTCCGAGGCAGTATTACTTTCTCCGTCCGTTACCCAACCTTTGAGTGAAATACTTTCTCATTCCGACATGTAGTGCTGAAAATTATCAAATTTTTCCCAATTGCACGAATAGAGCTAGCAGCTGGTAAGCCGTTGCTGGTCTGGAAAATTTGTGGTCTTTCATAGGAACCAATAAAAATAAGTAATCTTGACAATTTTGAAAAAGGGACCAATTTTTCTACATACACGAATGGCATCACTATGGACTGCGTGGAAAAGTACTGGCGTTTAAAAAAACGTGATTTTTTTTTGCCTGAGAGATTTTCATAAGTACTAAGGAAAAGGTTGATGACAGTGAAATATTATTGCAGATTTCCAACCGCTAAATAAAAATTTCGTTTTTATTATCTGGGATGGAACGAAAAAAGGAGGAACTGTGTAATTATAATTATAATTGAAAAAATTAAAATTTCTCTTATTTGTTGTAAAATGGTTGAAAATATTAATTTAATTTGTACATCGGACAAAAATAAAACCTAAAACATTTAGTTAGTGAAAATAATGACAAAGCCTACAAAACTACGAACTATACAACAATTCTGTCGTTTTAAATGACCCATATTTATGTATAAAATCGGATGGGAAATACGATTATTTTCTAAATGTAATTAAAACTGTACAAGAATATGTAATGGTGTGAACTGTGAAATAAACAACAATGCATAATCCAATTGCAGCAGTATATCATAGCTGAAATACTGCTAGTGAGTGACTGTCTTTCTTATTTGTGGTGTTCCCAGCTGGCTTAACAGAGACCCAGATGTAAAGACACGCAGTTCAGAACCACATTACATTTCCTACATGACAACATACTACAACACCTTGTTCCCCATGTTGAAAGAGCTACAGTTCACTGAGGGAGGACCAATCTTAGCATTCCAGGTACCATGTGTTGCAGATCTGTGTGTACCGTGTGGAAGTGTGAATTCACTTAAATTCCCAAAAGTGAATTTTTTTATGTTACAAAAGATTAAACACGATAATTTGTAACAATGAATAGACGGCAAATTATGTTTAAAGTAGGTTGAAACCTACGTAAATAAAGGGATAAGGAGTGACACTACGAGAAATTTACAAGCTTTTATTTGAAAAGTGGTATTGTTTGCTCTGGGCGTATTATGCCCTTGACAAATGTAAAAATTGTATTTGCAAAATGTTTCACCTTAATGTTTGGATATTGTTTAGCAACTAATTTATCACTTCTCAAGTCATATTTAAAAAATTTAATATCTAATCAGCAAATGAACATATTAAAAAATATAATTTAAATTTTACTTGTACCTATTTGTTCTTCACTCTGCGAAGAAAATTGCACACTTCTTGTGCACGGGAACAGCAATGGAATAATCATTTTTATCAGGGGAACTCGGGAGCTCTGACATTTTCCATAGCTCATAGCATGTTGTTAAATCCTTTGCATCTGTAGACTTCAAAGGTTTATGTGTATTTATACGTCTGTTTTGGGTTGTGTTGGTAGATTGAAAACGAGTTTGGGACATTGGCCAGGCAGCAGAAAGTTAGGGATACAAAATACTTGAAGATCATCTTCGACCTGATGGTGAGTCATGGACTGACGGCAATCAAGTACACTTCAGACAGTGTCCTCAATTCAAGAGATGCAGGGTCAGTTCCAGGAGGTAAGAGTAAAAGTTGTAATGAGTTTAAATACAATCTACTGGTAAAATAAATTATAATTTCTGATGGCTTCATCTATACAGCAGGTTTGTAACATTATTTTATTGCACTAAATGGTACTTCATGTCATATGGGGCATCTTAGAGCCATCTGAACAGGTGTCCTAGGAAAATACAGTTTCATAATGTTGCAAAACAATTGGGATCCTAATTATTAAGGTAATAGTGCCAGCAGTATCAATCACTCTTAATTGCAGTGCATGAAATCATTTGAAACGATTACACTATCAATGTGCACAATACTTCTGGTATTATCCAGCAAGCTGTGTACATGTTATCCTGTGACATACGACCTAGTACCACACTGATTAGTATAGCCCTGCTGCTTGCAGTCTCTCACTAGGGTAATATTCTTGCATTAACAAGTGATGGGAGTGGGTGTTTTATCTTATAGTTGCTAACTCTTCCCGCCTACTATTTGTCCTGGCTTAAGAGACCTTCCTGTATAAAGTCCTTTGATTATGCCAATGTAGTACATATAATTTAACCCAGCAGTCCTGTAACTTATGTGGTCAGCACTTCTTGTAGTAGGCTGCTTTCTATAGCAATCGCCAGTTTTCTCTGGAATCCAAATTACCTATACCAGGTTACAAGTTATACGGGAAAAATCTACTTATTAGTCTCCTAACCCACAAGTTAATAGGTAGAAAGAGAGATCTCCCCATTCTTCCAGTATAATATACATTGTCATTATGGTGTTTTTGGCTGTAAGTTATAAGTCATCTGCACTTTCTTTGAGCAGTAAACTCATGATTAAAAGTGACCCTCCTTTGTTATTTCGATAATTTTTTGTACTGTTATCAACTTTTCTATTCCACGACTCGCTGTTATTTTGATACTAACCTTCTAGTAATGTGCTCATTATAGTTACAACTGACTGTCACCTTCAATGGAAAAAGTTAAGGTGATAATATACCAAGTGGTAAGAGGTATTGCAATCAGAACCACATGGCCCAGCATGAATGCTGTATGGTATCCTCGTCTACTTTGTTGGAATCCCTTTGCATGTCATTTGTTTGGGTTTTATAAGAACATCAGTAAAAACCCAGGACAACTAATTTTCATGCAGTAGTCATAATTTAGAACTTGAATATAGATTTACGAAAGTGAGATACGCCACCAGAGAGGGGACGTGTCTACAGTCACTGAAAAAAAGGGCCTATCAAGTCCCTCATTTTTACATGACTACAAGAAAATTCGCATGTCAAAATATAGAAAGTCAACTGCACATTTGTATGAAAAGTTTCGTATAACATATATTCCAAACTAAAAACTGACAGTCTTAGAACTAGAAGACTGTCTGATATTAGTCCCATAGCAAGCTACCCCTGTAGTCACGAAAGAAAATTATATTTATATCAAAATCCAATGTACTTGATTCATTGTCTTGCTGTTGAGAAAAGTACCTTTCATTACTATATATTTAGTTTGTGTAACTAGATTGTTTGTTCGGCCTGCCAGGGCGGAATGTTTCCATGCTGCCAAAGACTGCCAGAAAAAAATATGTAGGCACTGGAATGGTTTGACTGCATTATAATGGTTGTTGCATGCAAATGACACCAGATATCACCTCGTGTTTTCTAAGAGTAGATATAAAGTGTCGGTTCGGATGCAGGATTCATGGAGTAAGCGTCAGGAGCCACCAGCCATGACGTCACAGGTTGAGGTCATGATCAGCAGCCAGCGGCCTGGGATGGCCATGTTATCGAAAAAATTGCCTGTTTCACCCGAAAAACCACTTCCTAAGTTGGTTATATCACGAAAGAATGACACTTTTAAATAAAACATTACCAAATAAATTGAGACATGTGTAAAAGAGGAATCGAAATTTCTCGAAGTAAGCGTTAACAGGTCCTCAGACGAGCGAGAGGATTAGAAGCTCGTAGCGGAATGAGTCACTTAATCCTCAGAGCAGTAAAGGAGGATTCGAGCCTCCGAGCGATGTTCAGCGGATTGAGTGGGATCAGGGGCCATGGTTTTCTCCCCCGACCACCCTATTGCAACTTCAATATCCCTTTCTTTTATCGCCCTCTCCCCCCTAACAACTCCCCCTTCCCCATCAACTCACCCCTCTTTCCCACACCTCACACCTTCCCTACTCCTGGCAATTATTATAACAAATCGCAAAAAATCTAAAATAAATTATAAAAAAAAAAAAACATGGAATAAATGATTTTACTCTACCCATCGCTCATCAAACTACCCATAGCAATTATTACAAAAAATTAAGAAAAATTGCAAAAAAAAATTAAAAATCGAAGAACATATAATGTTAACATTACACTCGCCCATCACCCTAACCAACCACACCACCTGTCCCCTACATATCATAAAAATCGAGAAAAATCACAAAAATATAAATAATTTATTCTAAAAATCGAGTAACATATAATTTACCTCAGCCTTCCCTCCTGCTCACCCCACCCCCCTAACAAACGAAGTCATACATAATTAAGAAAAATCGAAAAAAATTGAACAATTGATTTCACAATCGAGACACATATTATGTCACCACACCCTTCCCTTCGCTTCACCACACCCACACAGTCATAAATATTAGATAATAATAGCAAGAAATTTATATATTAATTTAAAAAATTGTGCAACATATAATGTTGCCTCACCCTCACCTTCCTCTCACCACACCCCCTAAATAACAACCTCTTCCCTTACCCCCAACTCTTTGTCATAAAAAATCGAAAATAGTCACAAAAATCGAAATATTAATTCTAAAAATTGTAGAATATATAATGTTACCTAACCCTCCCCTTCAGCTCACCCCAATCACCTAACCACCACCCATACCACCACCATATCATTAATAATAAAGTCAACAAAACTCGTAAAAAACTGAAAAAAATATTTATAAAAATTGATGGAAATTTACTCGATTACTTCAACCACCTTATTATTTATTGACAACATTGACAAGGACCCCAATTACCTCGAACTCAAAAAAACGAGAAAAAAACTGTAAACAAACGAAACTAACTCGTAAAAATTTAAGAACATCTGACATCGCTGACTCTTACATGCATGTTGGATGCCAGTGACCCTACCTTAACCCCAATGACCTTAAAAAAAACAAAATTTAAGAAAATTGGCAAACATTCTATTAACTTCATAAAATCAACGACCATATTACATTACTGACTCCACCCCTCCCTTCCCCCCCGGCTCTAACCAAGTTGTGTGTAGGAGATATTTAAATTTATTCCAGTAATCTCAAACTCAAAAAATGAGAAAAATGCAAAAAATCGAAATAAACCCATGCCAATCGACGAACAAATTACATTACTGACTCCGACTACCATGTTGTAAGTTGGTAACTATAACCTTAACTCCAATAACCTTGAACTCGGATAAACAAGAATAAATTGCGAAAAATCTACAAAAATACAAAAAAAAAAAAAAAGCATTTGTGGAAGAAATTACATACATAATTTAAAAAAAAACATATTGGATGTTTGTAGCCTAGAATTCCGATTCTCATAACGATTGGAGAGCTCCACCACTCCCTGGTACAATGCTCAGCAGACGACTCAGCCCCAATTTCTATATTTAATTGGTTATAAAGCCTATTTATCTTACTATGCCCAAAGCGAATCATTGACATTACATACCACACATATCCCCTCCCTCTTCTTCGCAACAACCCATCTTACCTGTCATCGCTCTACATACTGCGCCATTTAATTACCTTAGCTCAGCCACCATCAACATCTTAGCATGCCACCAACCCATCACCCGAAACACTAACGCCCCAAAGCCCCCTCCAAAAACTCACCATAGCTCGCCCCCTCACAATCCGCCCTCGCCATCAAACAACCACACGAATGACCCCATCCCTTTACTAACCAATCCTCAATCCGTTCCCGAAAAGACTGACTCCACACAAGACTGGCTCCTGCCAAGAACATTCCCTGCAAAAATGGCTAGAGTGTGAACAAAACCAACCGACCATACCACCCACCTATACAACCAGTCGATGACGAGCAATCTCGAAAAAATCACCTATAAGAATTTCGCGCAAAAGTATCGCCAAACTTCTCATATTTATGCAAACGTTCACAAAATCTTCTTAAATCTTCGCACATATTTGCAAATCATATATCATGCCGCTAACCATACCAAAGGACCATATCAGTTCGCCAGACCATCCTTCCACCAGTCCGACCAACCATACAGACATGGCCATACGAACCATCCATACCAGGCCACCACACAAATCAACCATACCAGCCGACTATATGAACGAACCATACTAGCTGGCCATACGAACCGAACATACAACACCCATTCCACCCAACAAGATCAATAACTCATTAAGCCCGACTGGGCATACCAATGAGCAAGACAAACCATACGAACCGACCATACCAGCTAGCTTTACAATCTGACCATAACACCCAGGCATATGAATGAACCATACAAACCACCCATACAGAGCAACCATACAAGCCCTCCATACTAATCGTTCACTTGAACCAGTCATACTAAGTAACAATATTAACCACTCATACTAGCCAAGAATGCGAGCCAACCACTCCCAGTATCCTTGAGAACCAAACATATGAGGCAAACATACAAACCATCAATATCGGGGTATAATACAAAACATCCATGCTAGTCAGAAACCAGTCGCATGGTGCCTATTCTCATTCCTAACCTCTTCATATATAAATTCGCAAAAGTTTGTGAAAACTTGCAAAAAAATCCGCAAAAATCCATAAAATATCTCACCCACCACGATATTGGAGCGAATCGAGAATTGAGTGTCGGTAATTATGAGAAAGCTTCACAAGTCATGTCATGAACAAATACACGAGCTATGTAACATCTCTCAAAGCATGATGCGAACCATAGCATTAAGCTCTATGTGAAGAGGTTCGTTTGGTAGATGTAAGAATAAATTCTCCTCCACAAAAAAATCACGAATCCTAATGGGTGAAGATGGAGGCGACGCAGAGAAATTGAGGATTGATTGTGGAGAAAACGGTGCTGATTGCGATGCAACATGTGATGCATGCAGTGGGCCACAGTTTCCAGAATCATTCATACTAAGCCTGGAGTCTTTCTGTTCTGCCATGGCCTAGTGAAAGCCATCATATATTTTAAATGCAAGACATTGAGTCTCTCTGAATAAAAAAAACACATTCCCTATTAACATAAGAAGAGTTCGTGGGGTAATATGCCATTATGCATTATCTGGGTTGTTTGGCTGATAAGTAAAAATTTTGCTACAGATGTAACCACACGAGACATTTGACTCCATCATCACACTTGGTACCTGTATGATATTGGATAAGCAGACTTTGTACCATGTCGCGATCCACGTCATGAAGCTATGCATGGCTAGGGTCCGTCGGCTGATGGGAGAATAACTTCACCACATAAAAGACCATACAATGGAAGCGACACTTCCATTTTCAGCTTCGTCTCCAACGAAGCTGATGAGTCATGTGATGATGGAGTCAAAGGTCTCATGTGGTTACATCTGCAGCAAATTTTTTTTACTCAGTAGCCAATCTACGCACATCATGCATAATTGTATATTTTCCGCGATCCTTTCTCGTTCAAAAAAAGGGAATGTGGGATTTTTTTAGAGTTACTCAATGTCGAGAATTTAAAATATATGATGGCTCTCACTAGGCTTTGATATCCAGCCTATTTTAACATTAACCGAAGTCTGCTGGTTTGTCATGATTTTTTTCGATGCAGCACTTTCATGATGTGTTCACTATTGTTTTAAGGGCATACTTTAAGCATACTTACTGCCATTTTATGACTGTTACAGCAATGATGACAACGAACCTGGGCAGCAATGTAAATGCGTCGCTGACAAGGTTGAAGGAGATGCAAACAGACAAACCTCAGTGGGTGATGGAATACTGGTCGGGCTGGTTCGACCACTGGTTCGACAAACGCCACACCACCAAGTCAACTAAAAGTAAGGAACATACTTAGTTTCACGAGGTTGATATGCGGCATTAGACGGAAAATTAAAAGTTGTACCATAGGTGTCTGCCTCAAAATGCGTAAAATATTGCACCTAACATCATTTAACAAAGATGTATTCCAAATATTTAGTACTTGGCTAACTATTTTTAGGTAGATACACAGATATGCATTCAAAAAAGTCATCATAAAAGCACGCGTTATGTGAAATGCAAGATATTTACGAAACACTACTAATAAAAATATTCAAACTGGAGAATGGGGTTTCCACATGCATGATGGACGGCATTCTAAATTACCCATTATTTGAGCTGTCCAGATCTCAAAGGCAGATTTCATAGAGAACAATGGATACTGGAGTCCAGTTATAGACGACTTCTAAGAGAGAAGACAGTTTGCCTGTTGAACATGCATGAAAAGAGCCAGAAACTTTTGTCTGCAATCCGGCGACATAAAGCAGCCTTATTAGAGCGCTGTAACTCTACCAGAAACATTTACAGACTCCTATCACCGACAAACGTTTGATCTCGATGAACATTATGCATTGTACAATTTTGGCCTTTTTTTATGTTTTAAAGGAACGAATTTTTGTACATTGAATGTATTAATACCGTAAAGGTTTCATTATATGTATACAATATAATTTAATAGATATTATTTTCACTTATGTCACAGGTATTAATAATTATCATGTTCATTACAGATCGAAAAATAAAAAAAATGAACTTGTAGTTTGTTTTCAACAATTAAGTGATAGTTACAGCTTAAACAATATGAAACATATTTGAAATATATTATAGAATTTATTACGAAATTAGCTTTGTACAATTATTTTGTGCAAAAAATTTTCATATATTTTCCTTAGTGTTATAAAAACTGTTAAAAAAAGTCGTTCATAAAGTTGTGTCAAGGTATTATGCGATGATTTTAGTTTCATTGGTATTTTGTTTTGTTATGATGTGGTATAAAACACATGTCCTGGATTTGAAGTTACGGAAGTAAGCGTTAACTTGCTGAGTCTCCACATCTGCATTATGGATGCACCTGGAACTGTGGTTCTACCCTCCGTAACGCTTTCTTGATTTTTAAAAGGAATTTGTGCGCTTCAGCGATCATGCCATTTAAAAACATTATGTGAACTGTATTAATTTTCGCCGCTCAACAATGACTTTAATGTGTGAACATTGGTGCCATCGTTTGCGATAGTGTCAACAGAGGGTAAAGTGGAATGCTAAGAATTGGCAATATACTGACTGTTAAAAGTGGATAACCATGGTGCAAGAGTTTGGAGAGTCGCATGTGACCTGTTCAATATATGTTTTATTTTAAAGCGCCGCACATCTGCTGTTACTGGCGTGATACCTGTAACATAAGTGAAAATAATATCTATTAAATTATATTGTATACATATAATGAAACCTTAACGGTATTAATACATTCAATGTACAAATATTCGTTCCTCTAAAACATAAAAAAAGGCCAAAATTGTACAATGCATAATGTTCATCGAGATCAAAAGTTTGTCGGTAATAGGAGTCTGTAAATGTTTCTGGTAGAGTTACAGTGCTCTAATAAGGCTGCTTTATGTCGCCGGATTGTAGACAAAAGTTTCTGGCTCTTGTCGTGCATGTTCAACAGGCAAACTGTCTTCTCTTTTAGAAGTCGTCTATAACTGGACTCCAGTATCCATTGTTCTCTATGAAATCTGCCTTTGAGATCTGGACAGCTCAAATAATGGTTAATTTAGAATGCCGTTCATCATGCATGTGGAAACCACATTCTCCAGTTTGAATATTTTTATTAGTAGTGTTTCGTAAATATCTTGCATTTCACATAACGCGTGCTTTTATGATGACTTTTTTCATTCCTGTGAACCACATATTGAGCCATAGCATCGCCCTCGTACGACACATATGCAAGTGTTATCATACCAAAAATAAATTGTTTGCATATCATTAAACGATGCATTTTCTTATCAACAGACAATGTTGCGGAATTCTCTTTATGTGGTGCACAGGTTTTTATGGATGTGAGTGTATTTTCTGCGTGTAATGTGTTGTATTCGTTTTGCACACCTGTAAAATAAATTGGATAGGGAAACACTTCAAAAAGTCTATTATGGTTGTAATACTGTCTATCGTGAATTTCGCAGAACTACAAGTCACTATAAAAGCAGCCAATCTTTGAAGTGGAAATATTTTTGAAAGAAAATGACTGACATTGCATGTTAAATAATGCACTTCACCAATTGCATTTTGCAAATAAAATGAAAGAAAGTAGAGATTTGCCAAAATTCAGTTTATTTTAGTTACTATCTAAGTTCATGCCATTTCTGTTCCTCCACTCCTTTGAAAAGATGATTCTGTATGATAATCGTTTGCAGAATGGGCCGTCGTTGCTTTTTGGTGAAAACCTCGATCACCTCCTACAACCAATGCTGATGCCACTCAAATCTTGTACTAAATACAAGATGTCCCAAAATGGTTACCCTGAATTCGAACGATGTCAACTTGGTATTGAATATAGCTATAGGGACCTCCTGATGTTGTTTAGAAACAGAAATAACCACAAAGTTTCACTGCAGGTGGGTTAGGACTCCTTTCATGTACTGATGAGTGTGTTTATGGTCACCATTCCGCCACCAGGAGTGCTGCGGCTACTAACTTTTCAACATGGTTTCAGTGCAGGAAAAGGCACAATGCGTTGTGTGGCTGGTTGAAACGAAATTGCCAACAAATTGCAGAGAAATTTCAGTACCAAGTATGGGAAACGGCAGCCGAATTTCAAGTTGATAAAGTCATGGATGAAAAAAAAAATGTTTTTAGCTACTGGCACGGTTGAAAAGGGAAAAAGCGTTAGACTACCAGCGACATATGCGCAGACCATGGAGGACAATCGCACAGCCTACACCCGATCGCCAAACAAATGAGTGCGACTAGTATTACATGAGCTCCAGATACCGAAGACCACGGTGCACAGGATGTAACGTAGTCATCTGAAAATACACGCGTACAAGGTCCAAATTGTGCATCATTTGAAACCGCAGAGCTTTGAATGGCGTGAACAATTTGCGCACATCATGTTCGACTGTATTGCGGAACATGAACATGTCTTTCAGCAAATTGCATTTTCCGATGAAGCCACGTTTTATTTCTGTGGTTTTGTGAATAAGCACAATGCGCGGATTTGAGGACCAGAAAGGCCAACTGTAACGAGGGAGCATATCCGGGACAGTCCTAAGTTCAACGTGTGGTGTGCATTAATGCATGGCAGAGTCATTGGACCTTTCTTCTTTCACGAGAAAAAAAAACTGTCAAATCTATTGCGTATGCGGACATACTTCAGAATTATGCCATATTCCAGTTTCAGGACACGCAGCCCAATATTTTTTTCCCCACAAGATGAAGCACCACCTCACAGGGCTGTGTTCGTGCGAGAATGTCTGGACGAAGCATTTACCAATCCATGGACTGGAATAGATGGTAGTTTCCCAAGGCCCTTTCGATCACCTGACGTTACCCCATTTGAATTTTTTCTGCGGGGTACGTCAAGGACGTGGTGTATTCAACACCTGTGTCAAATATGCACACATTGCGTGCACGTATCGTTAATGCAATCGAAGTGATCACGCCCCAAATGTTGCAAAGTGTGTGGTGTGAGATAGAGTTTCAATTGAACATCTTGCGTGTCACTGCTGGTGCCAATAATGAGTTTGTTAAATAACACGACTGCAAACTTTCAGCTATGTGTCTTTATGACCAAAGTCTCGTTCCTGTACGTATATTCTTTACGAAGTTGTAATCATTTGAAATCAGGGTAATCATTTTGTAACATTCTGTACAGTGAGCAGCACTGGGTCTTGTCACTACAAGATCTTTCGTTTTCGTTCACCAGGTACAGTTAAGAGTATCAGTAGTTGCAGAAGTTATTAGGCCCCAACTGCAGAACATTTGGTGAATGTGCCACACGTCTTTCTCGAATGAGAGGTAGGAAATGTGGCTTTATACAATATTTGAAACATCATTTAACGTGTATGTATATATATATATATAATTTATAATATATAATATGTTTTCCATTTTCAGAGTTATCAGTATCCATAATGTATTCTTAAAAAAACTGACATTATTACTCCTTTAGAAACAGCATTGGGGATTTTAATCCCAGCAGTACATATAAGTGATTTACTTGTAAATGTATGTAATATTGTTTCATAAGTTATTATCCATTTCAAACAACTTCAGTAAATTTTGAAAGTTCTCGAAAAGTAGTGCCGACACAATTTGTCCCTCCACCACAGCTGTTGTGCCAGTGAGGAAAACAATATTTGTAAATATACTCCAAGAATCCAATGGCACTCATTAAAGACTGACAAATTCAGTGCTGTACTTAATCCGCTACAGATCTTTGTCATTCCCACCTGTTTTCTTCTTGTAATGACCATATAATAAACTAATAAGGGTTTTGTTTATTTTATTGGTAGGGCGGTGAACTCGAGGTTATCGTCTTTTGTGAGCCAGGATTGTTTTGCGTCTCTTCTTTTGAGTAGAAATTTGAACTGCCCATTGTTTTGACGATGCAGTAGAAAATTTTGCCCGTACAGAAATAACATTAAAAAATAACTACAACTCGAAAGTTGTAATTTTATCGAAAGAACAAATCGCGATAAATGTGTATGTTCGTACCGATGCGAGAAATAAACAGTAAACGTATTAAATGTTGTTATACTCGCACATTACAATTGTAGAATTTTTTTAACATAATGAAATACACTAAAAAGGGCGTTTATTTAGGCCGCGTGCCTTTCTCAACCAACCGCAAGAACAAAACGCGGTAAATATGTCACTGTTTATACAGATGTGAGAAAGGCAGAATGTAAGCAGACATATCAAAATGAAAAACAGTTGAGCTGTTTCTTGAAACAAACAAATTTAAACTTAGAAAACGTAAATACGTTGTCGCTCGCATTTCGCTTCATGATGGTCAAGGGAAAGGGTGGACCAAAGCACACGAGCCACCTTCTTACGAAGGGGCACACACGTATTTATATTTCAGTTCACTGAGGTGACCGTTCTAAAAAGGCACCTACAACGAACTACATTTTAGAAACATGTCAGTACAAAAATAATTATCTTCAGATATAATATTCCAACACCACCAGCAAGGAATTTTCGCATTTAAATCAATAACGCAGAAAGCTGGCACAATGGAATTCACGTGGAGAAAACCAGAAGACATCTCACATAACCATAATATACGCAGGCTCTAGTCTAATATTTCAAAAATGTTTAAAGTCATGCTCTATTGCTCTAAATTTGTACAGTATTCTAAAAGGATACTTATCAGGATAAATATTTTAACTGTCATTAAAGTTCTGAATTATGATTTTTAATAGCGAGTACCATTTTTTCACCTAATCATCGCCAAGATCGCCAAAACATCGACATATATCCTGCAACAATCATCAGCTGACACATTACTTTGCAGATGAGGGAGTTTACTTTTTACATGCTGTATAGGTTGAGCACAATGTTTGAGAAATTTGCTGAAGTTATATGAAACGCAGAATATGCATCAATATAAAATGTTATTATCTTAAAAATAATAAAAAAAATTGGCAATCAATATTCTCTTATTTTGGAATGTGTTCTTATTGTCTTTGTAATTAACTGTTTTTTTTTTGTTTTTTTACTATGTGATATCCGACACAGATTTGTTATTGAATTTTACAGATTATATCTCGTTCCTCAAGGACATCCTTGATTTCCCTGCTAATTTCAACACATACATGTTCCATGGAGGTAGCACATTTGGTTTCATGAACAGTGGAACAATGCATAGCAAGTATCATACATACGAGTCGAACGTCAGCAGCTATGGTAAGTCCATCTTGTGGTCGAAATTAGACGTTTAAAGAGACCGGGAGCAAAATATTTCAAAAAATAAAATAAGAGAGCAACTTAAAATTTAAAAGAACGCGTTATATATTCCAACCATTTGAATTTTGTTACTAAAGGAAGTAGTATTTCATGTCACCTATCCCCCTTCCTTTTTCAAACATTAAATTTAAGTATTCTAAAAGATGTTTGGTGCAATGTGAACTTATATTGATTGTGAAGACGGGAGTTTCGAAAAGGCAAAAGGAAGATGGGGTGTGGCAGAGGGTGGACAGGAGAGGGAAAAGGGAAGAAAATAACGGAAGGAACGGTGGAAAGAAGGAAGAGAAGGTTTCCAAAAATAAGATAATAAAAGGCGTTTTGGGGGCATTCACCACCAGGCTTATTTTGCAATAATCCAGAGACTCGACGAATCTAAACTTTAGTAAGCGTTAATTCGAATCATACTTGGTAGAGCAATAACAAACCAATACTATCGAAATAGATATTAGTTTAGCGAGAGTACCAAGATGAACTGTAGGAAAATAATATTTACCATTCATATCTGGCATATACTAACTGTATATTACTAAGGTAAATAGACTGCTTGAGGGCAAACCACACATTTTGGACGAAATAGACTTAATAATACGCATGACTTAAGGAGTAACTTTCTGTCTACGAAATAACAAGCCACGGTTTTCGTTCCATGTTTCTTTTTACCTTTGTTTTCAAAAATTTGAATCATAATTTTTAAAATCTTCCGAAAACAAATAACAAATCTTAACTTTCCTTGCATTCAGATGAGAACAGAAAAAAAAAAAAAAACCTTGCATCATTACAATATTAAAAATCCTGCTATCCACTTCAAAATAAACAAATGTTAAACAGCTTATACCGATAGCATCTGCATCGAAACCATTCAACTTACATTAAAAATTAAGATATATTACAAACTCCTTTGTTTGTGAAACATTAGTAGTCTTGATTACTATATTTAAACTGCAAGTACTTGACTCGCCTTATCACTTTAACGTCAACTAGTCCCGACAAAATACAGTATTTAAAATTATCCAACAAAATACATAATTTAAAATTCACGAGTTTATCCTTGCGACTGCCAAGATCGCCAAAACATCGACATATATCCTGCAACAATCATCAGCTGACACATTACTTTGCAGACGAGGGCGTTTACTTTTTACATGCTGTATAGGTTGAGCACAATGTTTGAGAAATTTGCTGAAGTTATATGAAACGCAGAATATGCATCAATATAAAATGTTATTATCTTAAAAATAATAAAAAAAATTGGCAATCAATATTCTCTTATTTTGGAATGTGTTCTTAAATTAAAAAATAATTGTCTTGTAAAGTAGGCTGCCGACATTTTTAAACAATTCTTTTACTTCAAGTAGGTACTTGATTCGCCTACACATCTTAACATTTAAGCTTAAGTTAGTTTATTTACTACAAAATCTTACCGAAAACTTCGTAACTAGACCATACAACCCAAACAAGGCTACTTAACTGGAGCCTACATCGAAAAGTTTCCCTCCAGGGCTGCACCAGCCCTTGGACTCATATTCGCACAGTCTACAATCCGCCTCTCAGTAACGCTAGAACCAGAACGTCGTTACCAGAAGCACGGCAATTGCGTTACTCCCGCCAAGTCACGCTCACCAATCGGCAGTTCCCATGTGTTCACCTCCACCCTGCCTATTGCTAGGCACCCATCAGCTCCCTTGTGTGCGCTCTTACTCCCATCAGCCCCACACGGCTGCCAACTTCACCAATTCCTCACACCCTCGCTCAAACCCCCAGGACCACAGCTGCCTGTTGCGCTCGCACATCCAGTCAGGCCAAGCTCCCGTGCACATCAAAATGCAGCTTCGGCGGTCAGATGGAAGTCCAGGGCAGCAAGGCTTGTAGCCAGCCTATGCGAACGCCAGAACTTAGCTGCTGAAGCAAACCAACCCAAACATTACTTCAGCGTTTTAGCTATGAAACCGACTCATAACTACATTTTATAAAAAAAATTAAAAAAACACCACCTAAGTTAAACTGCAACACTGTCAAAGCAAAACTATAATTATTACAACCTGAATAAAAAAATAAACAATTACACAACCGACCTAACAAACTTAGGTAGCTTGCCTTGAAATCAAAACCCAACAAATCAGTAACAGGAAAACTCTCTGTAAAATATTCGTGATAAGATGATACAAGACAGGCGAAAGGGCCCGTCAGCTCGATGAGCCTGGCGTGAAGCGCGGACGAGAGCAAACAGTTAAGTAGCCATGAAAATAACTAAACCCTAATTGTAACTGGTAGTCCTGAAGGGATCCAGGGCACCTTGTGTGTTGTACATGTCGGGTGTGGTGAAACTGACGGCAAATGTCAGGGGTAGCGATAATTCTTTGGCTGTTGTAGTAGAGAAGGTGTTGGGTGAAGAATGATGGTAGAACTCTGGAATCTCTCGGGTGAGTCCTCGGGAGGGCTGTGGCTGTTAATAGAGAGCCTTAGCACAACTGATGCTAAGGCGAACCACGGAAACAACTGGCATTTATTAATTTTATTATTTTCCTGGAGAGCCCTCAAATCCTGCTATGCCAGTGTGAGCTCCTTCACAGTCCTGTGAGCCCTCCGGTATGTATGTTAGTAGCTAGGATGGTTGGAGAATGGGATGCATATCAGAGCAAGGCCTATACACCTTAGGTCGGGTTTTAAATGGCTTCGCGCCTGAGCAGGGTTGTCTGGTGCCATGGCCGTAAATGTAGCCATGAACACACCCCGAAAAAGTAAGGGTCTAGATAGAAAAGTACAGCAAACCATTGCAAAGCAGTTGAAAACAATAGTGGTTAGGAAGCATCATGCATCAGATGAAAGAAACATAAATATGTTATATGTACACATTAATACATATAATGTCAAAAATACACCAGTTTATTACAAATAAGTTGCAATATTGTTTACCTGGTTCATTTTTCTTTTGTATCCTTGTTTAACCATATATCAAGCCTTTTCTATTATTATTATTTTCATATATCTTCAAGGATGGCACTCAGGACATGCAATAGAGTTATAGTTTCTGGCCCCAGTATGACTGAGACAAGGAACGAGCATGCAGTTTGTGCCACTCCTGGACAGCTTAAATATCGATATATAACCACGAGTCTATGACTGAATAACCTCACCAGAGTCATAAATTGGTTTGTTAAATTTTACCTGATATTTGATGTTTAGGTTTCCTTTTGCTACCCTCATTAGAACTAGACTAGACCCAGTATATAGAGTGGAAAGTGTCATACCACATTCTATTGGCTTGCCATTTAAATTATAAGAACCATTTTCTCAAACCCAATCCTGAATGGTCGAAGCATATAACACCAAGGCCTGATAGGAACCTACACTCCCCCACCCATCCAAAAAAACCTCAGCAAAAATATGTACAAAAATAGTTTACTTTGAAACACAATGCAAAAGCAGACTACACCATTCGTGAAAACATTAAAACAGTATTATTGTTGGTTTCCAAGCTGCATGTACACACACTGTCTATGTAGGGTGCAATGTGGCTCTGTAAACACTGTTAGGGGCAAAGAGTATGCACTGCAATAAACAAAGCAGATTATCCTGTATAGTATTTGTGTTTTTATGTACAATTCGTGTGCATTCGACCAAAAAAGGCTCAGATAGCTCGTATAGATGATATTAGGGAAGATAAACTCATTGGATGACTGGAGTAAACTAAAGTAAGGTGGTGATGATCCACAAACTACACATTCAACCGAGTGTGATTTCTTTGGTTAGTAGAGGTTCAGACAAACTAGATATGTTGGTTGATCTTTTAGTGGGTTACATACAAGGTGTGCAACAACATGTGCATAGTTATTTCGCACTTATTGCCAGACAGCATAATCTAAGAACAAGAGATGATCTTTCTTAGAGATTGAAAACAGCTGCAGAGACGAATATTTACAGTTATATTAAATATCCAGCGGTATGCGAGGCACATTACATTGACTACTGCTCACAAACCTTCAAAAGGATAACTTTCTTTCCAATGAATGGCAAATGTATTGAGTTACTTAAAATCCCCGGATCTGGTCTGGACAAACAGCAGGACTGTGGGTCAGAAGGCTTTGTGGTTAGGAGGGTTTCAGAAAGGGGGATGGTGGTTGTTTTTGTGTGCAATGGTGTATCAAACTGGGTGGATCTTTGTAGTCTGGTCAGTGATAATGAGAAATGGAAGAACCAGTTTTACCAGGAAATTCTCTATTCCTCTTACATGGAAGCTGAGATTCGGTAAAATACTTGCTAAGGATATTATCTGGCCGAGACGACTTTGAATCACGAAGTTGTGATTAGCCAAGGATCTTTGAGGCTCCTTGAGGCATGCTGCTACAAGTTATTATTGACAATAGTAACATGTAACTGACAAGTTGTTTTGCAGTGTGAGAAGAAGATGAGAAATTTCACGGATAGGCAAATCCATCAGCTAATAGTTCTTGATTTTTCACGAGTTTTATCTCTTCATAGAACTGTAAAAAATATTTACTTTACATCCATGTCAATAAGGTAATTGGATATCTAATATGTTAGCTGTAAAAGGTTGCATCCTAACATGTTGATATGTCTGTAGACTATATCGGTAATATTTTAGTAAATTACAAAATTACACATTATTATAAGAAATAATACTATTTTTCTGCTGGTTCCATTGGTATTTCAGTAATATTAATTCTGTTCCTGTTTTTTACTTTTAAACTAAAAACTTGCTATGGCCATCTCTTTCTCGCAGACTATGACGCACCGTTAAATGAAGCTGGAGACTACACGGAAAAATACAATGCCACAGCGAAGCTGATAGCTAATTTTCTAGCTGTGAAGACCAAATTACCCGTGATGCCAGCTGAAAGTGTCAAGATAGCTTACCCAGCAGCTAAAATAACTCATTGTCTCAATTTGAGTGAACTGGTACATCAAGTGGTGAGTTTATTGTCAATGTTATTTATTTTTGCTAATACCACCTTAAAACTAAAAATTGTGGACGAATGAATTACTAACATTAGTTAACTAGTTACAGAATTTGTAGCTCTTTTTTGTGAAGAAAGCCGAATGGGCACCAAAGTCTTTATTTCGCAATTCAATACATCTTTTCAGAATAAATAGACACGCCTAGTATATTAAGCTTCGCAGTGAACTGTGGACAGTTTCTTCTACAGGATAAGTCCGATAAAATGAATAGCAGCAATGTGGTGCCTATGGAGTTGCTAGACGTAAACAACAAAAGTGGACAGGGCTATGGTTTCATCTTATACAAGAAGACTAAACTTAACATCCCAGCAAATTCAACAATACAGATAAGCGGAAAAGTCAATGACTTGACTGTGCTAATGGTGAACGGCTTGAGGAAAACTGATGTATTCAATACGTCTGACCAACAGAAAACTTTTGGATACTTTGATGCCGCAAGGTAAGCAATTTATTGTTACTTTGGATTAGTGCTCTTTAGACACTCATTGAAACTGCAACCTCGTATTTTTAAAAGCAATTATAAAAGAGGATATATTTTATAATTCGGTAGAAACAATAGTACTAATAGTAACTGGTCGAAACAGTAGTGCAGGAGTGTGTGTGATTGTGAGAAACTTATTTGTTGATGGTATCATGTTTTGTATGTTAACTACTTCACAGAACTCCTAATTACACCTAGCACAGAATATTGCTTCTATTATCGGTGGCCTCTTAAGTTTCTTATTTGGACAGACTATGTCCTTTTATAGATGGGGTTGACCGTTTTCACAAGACTTGTTCTCTGGGTTCTTCCAGTTCCTGAACAGTTTTCATTCCGCCACTGTACCATCAGCGCCATTATTTACTCCATCGAGTAGGCGTGACATATCTTCGTGACTAGCGCGCGTACAATTGCGTATTCCGCACTCCTTTCTCTAGTTATAGCTAGCTACTAGTTATTCTTGTGTTCCAGCACTTTATCCGCCTCTCACCTGCCCCTGCTACGGCCCAATATTCCAACACGCTTTTGTTTTCAACTGACAACCCGACTCTTTTTAGTCTTTACTATCATAATTTCTTTATCTAGAGAGATTTAATGTGATTGGCTATTTTATACTATGCTTGTTCTGGCACTAGGATGAATTTTTCCTTGCTGTTCACAATATCCTATGATTTGAAGGAGTTACTTCCATTAGGTGGGCGAAGTTCCATTAGGAATTGTTTACCTAAGAGTTAAGCCAGTTTCATAAATATTACTTAGCAGTAATGAAAAACTCTATCATAAAGTTTCCTTTTGGTACCACACTATCTGGTTGCCATAGATTTACAATTAAAATCGTTTAAATAATTACTATCTACGTCAGTATCAAAAGATTACTTACTTTCATAGCTTTCTGTTTTCTCTTTTGTCCTTGCGTATACCACTTGTCATAATCAGTATTACTGAGTTTTGCAGTACATGGGCATGAAGGCCACCATTCATTATAGTGTTTGAATGAGCTGGCAGATATTTTCAGTTACGCGCCAGACCAGAAAGTAACAATGAATTTCAAGTTACTTTTTAATAACGAAATATTTACTTTAGACAGAAAATGAAACTAATTTTCAACTACAAAGTTGGAAGCAAATAAATCAGAAACGTTTTGCATACGGTAACGTGCATTATTGCATAATTTATGTATTTTCTATGTCATTTACCGGACATTTTATTTCAATTTCTTTACATATTAATTTGGTTCAGTGAAGTACATGATCTTTATGATGTCAAAATTAGTGATGAAGGATTGTCTACAAAACTGTCAAAACACTTGATTTTAACAAATTTAGCTCGCTGTTTACATAAATGAAGTCCTTTTTTTTACTCTCAGTCTTCGTACCAAGTTCAAATATAATAACTAGATTTTGAACAACTTACTGTTAGTACTCCTTATAAAAGCACGAATCTGTTGAATAAAAACACATAGATAAATACACCACTGTTTAAAAATTGTGATAAGAATTCTAGACACTCAGAAAGTCAAATCATTCAAAGAAAGCCTTGAGAACACCACGGCATGCACTCAGAAACACGCTCAAAACATGTTACCTGCAGAGATAAGTTTAATAACTTAGCATTTCACAGGTTCAGAACTATTGTTTCTTCACATAAGTGTACTCTGTATATTTAATTTCTGTAAGTATCAAAACAAAAGCAGAAATTAATATAAGATTATTTTCTGTGGTATGAGATGGTAAAAGAGCTTTGAATTGACATTACAGATGGATGAACGGGTATCAACTGGCAGCGTTGAACAACAAAATATCATCTGCAATTAATTTTAGTTTGTACGTATACGCCCATTGAAATAAAACATATTTGCATTCACAAGAAATAGTCGGATTACAATGGTATTCGGAAGGGAAGAAAAAATCCCGAAGAACATTACATTGACTACTGTTCACAAACCTTCAAAAGGATAACTTTATTTCCAATGAATGGCAAATGTATTGAGTTACGTAAAGTCCCCGGATCTGGTCTGGACAAACAGCAGGGCTGTGGGCCAGACAACAAGCTTTGCGTTCCCGAAGGGGAACCGGATTTGAATCCTGGCAGTGACACTGAGATTCATTCCCGTATGTGGGAAATTAGGAAGATCACACTACCTGAATTACAGAATAAGTATTTAATCAAATATACTGTCAATGCAATTCTTAATACCGTTTGCTGAGAAACCAGTATATTTGAAATGCAGTAGTTGTGTTGCATATTGGGAAATCAGACTTCTATATCCTTCCGCGGAGACCTACCTTTTTCTACAGTAATGGCGTCGCGAACTACTTGCGTCGCTGAAAGTAGTTCGCGACGTCAGAGTGATTCAAGATGGTGACGCGGGTAAGTTCACCCGCGGGCGTTTCCGGCAATATACGCACATATTCATGTGATTTTTCCAGTCTGTGCTAAACAGTAGACAGTTTCTCCCCCCCCCCCCCAACTAATGTATTCCGACATTACTACGAGTGTCCAGCCGAGGACGGGAGCACACACCAAACACGTCATGGCGGCTTCAAGTCAGAGCGAAGACTCAGGCAAAAAACTGTTGGCGGGGGCCAACAGTTGTGGACCGAAAACGTTTCACAACTGCACACAACGCAAAATGTCGCCCGCCTTAGCAATGCAAGCGTGTCAACTAACATCCGCTTGCAAGCTGAGCTGTCTACAGCAAGCGACCGGCTTCCTGCCAGGCTTAGCAGCGAAGTTAACTCTGTACTAACTTCAGTGTATGAGTACTTGACTCAAATAACATTCCTGGAATAACACAACTGCCCTAAAATTGGACTAATTCAACGTTGGCGAAAACTTTCCTAACTTACTGACATAATTGGTTAGGGAAAAATATTGAAGAATATCAAATTAAGTAAGATATAATAATAATGGGCCACGATATTTTGGAAAAATTTTTCAACGACACAGGGCATTCTAACTTATTATGTCGCGACACAGAAACATTCGGCATAGAAATTATGTACATGTTCGCTGGTATGAAGAAAAGGAAACTAGATTTTTTACCGTTACGTATAATATATAAGTAGAAAAAGTTGTTTACATTTGTGGTGCTGTAATAATCAGATATTTACACATGAATTTCTCAAGCCACAAATCAATTAACTTAAACATTATTTCGCTACTTTCTCATTTCGCTTCCACGATTTACATAAGTACAAGTTTTAAAATTCGAAAAATGTATGATTATTGTGACCGGGCTTCTTCCACTTAGCTGCAAGCAGAGCGTGCGTTTTTTTTGACTCTACATCATGGCTGACCCACTAACTTTTGGGCTTTGAAAGAAAAAAGCGTCATTTTTCAAAACGCAAAATAAACGCAATTAATTGGTTTAAATATTGGTATAGTTGTTATTATTACAGAATACCAGCATAAGATATTTTCTGCGTAATATTTCATTTGTTTCAATAATAATAATTTCCCTGTTCTTCCCAAAATTTACATTCCACCGCAGCTCTACCGTCACTTAATTTCACCATCACCGGAGATGAAAACCTGGCTGTTTACAACCGACGAAGTCATCTCAATCTTCACCTTTCGTTTTTTGTTTTGAAAAGAATCTGATCATAACTTTCTGCTATTTTGTAGTTGTCTAGATAAATTTGATGCATTATTTCAATTTCCGACGAATTTTTTCAGCATTAAAAATTACAGTATCCTATACCATTCAGGCCTTTATCACCCATATTCTTAGTATATCACAGGTAAAATAGGAACATATATTAGGAATGCTGAAAATTGCTGTAGACACTATCCCTCCCCGACGAGAGTGCTACTTTACACTTTTGCTACCTATTACGAGTATTGATACACACGTATCGAAGTACTCCATCCAAAACTAATATGTGAAAATACGCATTAGGCGCTTCCTGGCTCTCCTATCAATAATTTTCTTACGCTGAGTAGTTACCCCCATAGTTATGTTTGACGTCATTAACATTTCGACAGGGTCATATTTGATCTGTCTTTTAAGATTCACTCGAAACTAAAGGTGCAAGTGTTCAAGAACAAAAGGTACAAATCCATCACATGTTTGTGTTTTTTAAATATAAGCATATCTTTCTTTGTAACTGACGAAAGCAGTATTTGGTTACGAGAATGTATTTGTTGCAGCAACGCCCACCTGACTCTCGACAGCGCTAGTGTCGGCGAGGAGCAGAGGCTGGACCTACTGGTCGAGAACTGGGGACGCAGAGGTGGCAGAAAGGGAATTATAACTGGCTCTGTCCTCCTGAACAATGTTACAATTGAAAACTGGCATATTTATGCGCTTCAGTTCAAAGGACGCTGGGTGCGTAGGTATGGTGTCAAGTCCCCTTAAAAATATTTTTACATCTCCAAAAGACAACATAGAATATTTCATGCATGCATTACTCTTCATATATTATAAATTAATTTAAGAGTAGATATTATTTCTTCTCTAATCACATTCGTAATTTACTAGTGATTATTGGTCCCTAGTATATATTCATGGGCCTTCTTTTCGATTTATGTAGAAAAATGAAGAATACAATTAAAAGTAAATATGTTCCGCATGGAATGCACTAGTGCGGTTAGTGCATATTCCTTATCGGTGAGTGGACAGTGGTGTTGGCTGGGTAATTGGTGAAGTGACCTACGGGCAAGTTCGTGGGATGTCTGATTCCTCCGTCTGCTACAGATATGGCGGCCTGGCCAATTATTCCACACTGGAAACTGTCGAAGCAGGTTTCTTCTCCATCGTCATGTTGTGGCGCTCAGATTTATGATCCTACCTCTCTTGATAAAGTACAACTATTAGTTTCACAACAAGTAGATGTTTGGATTAAAAGCTTATTTGAATGGGTGGTTAATTTTTTTAAAAGTTACCTCGGATCGTTGCTGGAATGATTCTTGCAATGGGGGTGAATAATTAAGCAAAATATTTTTAACTTACGCCATTACTTGACTATTTTGTTACAGAAAATGTGACTTCCACGTAGTGAAGCAATGACGCATGTTCCAAATATTTCGCTTGGTTACCTCGAATCATGGATTGGATACATGAAGATGAACAAGCTAACATTGTGTCAATGTTTTGTGTCTCACAACATGTTGATGTTAATCTAAAGAAGCTTTATCTAGGCCACAGCTACCCATAACCTGATGGTTCCTAACTCCTTTGCCGTCTACATTTTTTCCTAGCGAATGCCCAGTCAACACGAGGAGGGCTTTAAGTAGCCAGGCTCATCATAATGTTTGACGAGACTACCTATTCTTTGGGAATCGTCAGGGAACTAGCATGTAGCAATAAGTAGGCGTTGATTTTGAAACGTGTTACAAGATTGTTGACTCGCTTCGCGTATTCTTGATGCTACAGAGAATCCTGTTGGGAACAGGTAAATATGCAAAGACTTGAAAATTGCTATGTTAAAAAATAATTATGCCTATCTAAGGTCTTTAATTATGAGTTTACGAGTTCAATTTTGGTCTTATGAAGTGAAACGTGTTGGAAAAACCATCGCACGGCTAGGTTTACAAAATCTGAATACGACCCATCCTGACATTGACTGATCGAGAGCCACTTATTTGCGAGTTGGCGATGCTTAAATTGCTTGTCGCGGAGTGAGTTACTCTTCAGCATAATATTTGGTTCCTGAGGGTAAGAACAAGCAAAATTTTAAAATATTTACTTTTATAATATGTTCACATATTATCTTGACTAACGAACGAAAAAGGTAATCAGGGCAATGGCAATGTTGATTTTACACCTGGTGGAAGAAGACGCCATGCGTATACAAGTATCGCTTAAACAGCCGTCAAAAGTGCGCAGTTTAGAGCGAACAGCTTAATCTACCGTGATTGTTTGTTGTAGCGTAATGTAATGTCAGGTGTTACTTTTGTTAGGCGAGATAGTTGGCGACCGCGACGTGATGGTGTCAGCAATGCGGTACTGAATTTAATCTGCAGTTGTAGGAAATGCACACATGGCCTAGACCAACGCCTGCACGTGTGCCACTCCTTTGCAACTGTAGTTGTACGTGTAGCCGAGCATTGTTTTGCGGAATGGTTTCTATTTACACATGATCTCATTTATCCATGTAATTTATTTCACATGGATTCATGTGTACATATTTGTTACGGGTTTGTTGTGAAGACAATAATTTAACTTCATGATTAAGAACTGCTTGGAAGTTTGATTCAGTAATGATATTTCGTTTTCATCGTCACGAATTTTTGTTGTTTGTGCACTACCTATTAAGGAAAATTCACTATAAGCCAGCACAACTAACTGTCCACTAAATTAATTTTGTCTCGAACAGTGCTGAAATATGGATTCAGTAATTTATTCTATCTTACTTCAGTTCAATTTTTAAGCACATCCCAAGCTTTGATTCATAAAATGATAAAATATTTTGTACTTAATCATGAAACGTGAAATAAAGTTACAAAAGCAAAAATGATGGGAAACAATATTTGAAGCAATCCATGGATATTATTTTATTTGTACTGAAATATCAGCTATTCTGCAAGATATTGTGGACGTCTTTATATTCAGCGGCCTGAATACTAAACCTACACACGTTGTTGCCCATCCACTTCAACAAGAAAATTACGAAAATTAATACTTCATTTTGGACGCAATTATGCCATTGTCGCATCTGACCAATGCATTACATATCATTTTATTGCACATTACCAGGCTAGATAGAGTTCAGCTTCAAATAATGCTAGCTAGGTAAGAAGGAAAATTATGTGTATTGTCTCCCTTCCTGGCATCTCATTTGACACCCCTAAATAAAAGATTATGTTTTAGTTTAAGCAACTGGCTAACATTGCGTCAGATGACAGAGCCCACACTGTTCAAAGCTGAGCTAACAATAACAGAGCCACACGACACCTTCATCGACATGTCAGCCTGGGGCAAGGGCAGTGTCTTCATCAACGGCTTCAACATTGGTCGCTACTTCCCGGCTGCTGGTCCTACGAAGACGCTCTTCGTTCCTGCACCATTTCTGAAGAAAGGGAAGAACGAGGTGATTATGTCCAAAAATGTGTAGCTATATAAATTCGTGTTCTTGGTTATGCTTGCACCAGGTGCCACAGTAAACTAGGAAAAGTACGCAGTAAGAAAATTGCATAGTTATTCAACATGGAACAAGACTTCAGTTACAATAAGTAGAAAACTTTGAAACCATTTATAATCGAAAATGTGTTCTTAGGGTGGTATACGCCTTTGAAGTTGAAACTTATTCAACAAACAACAAAGTCTTGGTGGCGCTGGAGCTGTATTGGGATTTTTGACTATGAATTGGTAATCGTTATATAAAAACTAACAAATAGTATTGCCTCTTAAAAAACTTCATGTTCTTTAAGAGGCAATATTATTTGTATTATCCTTTTGTAGATGTGCCTACAAGGGGACAATAAACATACCACGCAAAATGACAGCAGCGTAAAACAGCAGTAGGTACGATTTGCGTTTGCAAGAAACCTAAATTATGTTGCAACTCGTTTCAGTTATTGCAATTACGCTAATCCCGTAGTATGTTTTTGGGCGAAATTTTCAAAAAATGGTATGATTTTCTGTTATCCCATATGATTTTTCCGCTAATTTTGACATGTAGATTAATAATCCGCCGTAAAAAACGAAATATACTTTCGCGATTAAAAATTCAAGTAAAATTAATGTTGTCAATGCAGTTATTTCCATAAAATAATTTCACGGCAGCAACTGGTTTTGTTTTAATTCCTGATATTTGCCAATTTGTGTATTATCGAGAATCTTACTCCTCTGTCGATTTATGAACAGCAAACTTAACCTTATAAGGGTTAACAGTTAAACCTGCCTTTTCCAAATGTCACTAAAATGGCAATAAATATATGTCAGTTCCAACTTTAAAGGGTTTTGCTATTATTAGGAATCACTTTCGATCATAGATCATATATGTGGTCTAAACTAATAGTATCATGAAAAACCTTAAATTGTATGCTTTCGATAGAATTTACATTAACCAATTAAGATAATTCACAGATGAAATTAGAGTATTTCCTTGACTGAACTGAAACTGACTTGAACATTCAGCTAACGCTTCACATAGCAATGGTAATCTTAATTATGAGTAAGGTGTAAGCATTTCAGATATTCAAAGTAGCAACATTATATAGTTAAACTTCACAATATAAAAATAAAGTTTATCAGTTGCTTGTTATGAAAATCCTAAGTTACTGAAGGTGTTAACTGTTTTATACTTTTCAAAATCTTCATTTGACGTTAGTTGTGAAGCTTTTGAGAGAAGCATGTCTCACATATTAATAAACCCACTGAGAGACAATCTTTGCAAGGCGTGGCCAGCAGGCGTGTAGATTTTGGAGACTCTTAACGTCAGGTACTTGAGAGCCGATGAGGGTGAAATGAGGTGGACATGGAGCAGAACAGGAATGCAAAGGTGATGGAAACGGGAGGGCCTTGAGAAAACCTGCCGACCAACGACATGGTCCGGCAATATGCCCATGTGCGAAAATCCGTGAGCGACCCCGCCAGGAATCAGTTGATCGTTATGGGAGGCGATCGTTCCAGCTACTACACCAACCAAGAGGAGGGGGGAAGGGGGTCACTGGAGGCACAAATGTTACATTTTTTCCACGAAGTGAGTGATCACAAGGGAGATCTGGAGACAGATTGCTGAAAGAGAATGAGGATCACGTCGGCTAGCTTCCAGTAGTTCCTCTGCTTGGTTCCAGGTTACCATTAAGATCAGGGTGGGGGAACACAAACAAAACATTCCTACAAGCACAGTTCCAAATCAAATGCATATTTTTTTTTTGTTTCAGATTCAAGTATTTGAGCTGTTCACCCAAGCGTCAGAAATTGTCTTCAGCAAAACTAGCAATCTTGGATAGAAGACTTTAAATACGCATCTTCTGGCCATGTTTAACTATTTTTATAATAAATTTTAAAATTGGTAAAAGTATTTTGTTTTTACACTCCACGGATGTGAATTTTCGACTTTCTTCCAAAATGTATAGGAATAAAAAATTCTTTCATTTGCTGTGTCATTATATATTGTAACTTGTAAAAAAATAGCCCCCTTTAAAGACGGAATGAAAAAGAAACCTTACTTATCCCTTCCAATACCTAATTGATTTTCGAGCTCAATGATATATTTTTTTCTATATGGACTTGCGCGGTTCTTTCTCTCTTGCTACCAGTGAACTACTAGCTGCACGCTCGGTGTTATCAGCATTAAACATTCACAAAATGAGAGGAGGACGAAACATCACCAGCAAGTTTGATTTTGTACAAGGAAGACGCTCAAAAATCGGACACTGGTTCCTTGTGTACAGTGCCGAACATAAAAAGGTCTTCATGTGCAACATCTCCTCGATCACGGACACGGGCACCGAACGCGTTAGTTTACACGTACTTCAAGTTTCTTTGTAGTATGAATACATTTGCCATGTTCAATTGTTTGGACATTAACACCAGACATCCAGGGGAAAAAGTGGAATCGTCCTATAAGTCACGGCCCTGCTAAACACCTTGAATAGTAGGATACAATTTCGCAATTTTTTTTTCCGGGGTACTCGCAGAATTCGTTGCATCATACACCGTGCGGTAGCACACATACAAACCACGACTGACGACATTTGGCGAAGACGTACAGGGCGGTTTGGATGCTCTGATGTCAACTCGGACAGTGTCGCGTCGATTGACAGAAACAGGTTTGTTGTTCAGCCGCCCACTGCAAATGCTACCCGTAAGAGTATGTCATCGTTAGCATCGCCTTGAATGGTGTCGCATCAAAGCAGCATATTTTGCAGAAAGGAAAAGCGTGATCTTCAGCGGCGAATCCTGTTTCTGTCTCACCCAGTGATTTTCCCCATGTGGGAGTCTGGCGGCGAAGTAACGTGGTCCTCCCGCGTATTCCTCTCCGGTCGTGGAGCGAAACACATCCCCTTAACACGGGGTCACGGTTTAGTGTGCTAACGGCGCCGACAGCTGCTCACCTTTAGCACGCTTTATGGACAAATTAGCGGCACGCTATCGTGTTGATGAGACACTGTGGCCTGGCGAAGTACCATACCTGTAGAGCGTTTCAAACGCACATTTGAAAGATATGTTGGCCGGACACATGGAGCTCATGTTAGTCTCAGTGCTTTGTAAGATGTGCAGATTCTTTCTTGGCCGGTCTTATCTCCCGATATATCGGCCATTGAGGATCGGCCGTCGGTTAAATATCCTCTAACTACTCGACGAATTGAAAATAAACTATGGTCTCGGACAAACAACCCATTACCCACGATACTCCAGGACATTGTTCGGTAACTGATCGAAGCGAACCCATGTCGGGTTCAGCAATGTATCTTCCAACATGGAGGCCCCACTACTTACTATAATCCTGTATTTTACGCCACTACACATTTTCTTTTCAGATAGTATATCATAGTCTACCTCAGCAACGAAAGCAAAGATTTTGACAGTTTCGCGAAGGTTGTACCAAGGTTTACTTTTGCGTATGAATCAGATGGTGTGTCAAGTATCAGCTGTATTGTTGATTTACATGCTCCCAACAGTTGGTCCACTTGTCATTGCAATGCTAAACAAATGTTACTTTTTTTGTGTGAATGAATTACAGTTTCAAAAGTAGCTGGACTATAGAAGTAAAAATGGGAATACATGCAAACAACAAATTATTTTTCAGTAAATTAAAATTTATTAGTACAAAAGAAGTTCAGTATAAATCTAGGCAAAACTAAAAATGTATGTTCAAGCAGGCTATGAAACACAATATTTTTATGCATGCAGAATTTTTGCCATAGGCCATAGTCTTTTTGTTAGCTTACTTTCGGAAGGAAAGAAAAGCTTACGAGTCCAATTTCCTGTCTGTGTGTCTGTGTGTGAATTTGTGTGTCTGTGTGTGTATCTAGGTGTATGTGTGCGGAAGTGTGTGTCCCCACACATTTTCAATTTTTGGAAGTGTCAACCAAATTTCGCCAAACTTGGTACACGCATAGTCCTTAGTAACGATACCTGACTTTTATAGTTTTCGACCATGCTGGGCATTTACTATCTAAATATCAGCTATTTTAATTTTTAGGGTGATATGTCATATCTCGGGAATAATTGAACGTATTAAAAAAAATTGTATGCTAGCAAAATATCATTGAATTATTAAAATTTGAAATGGATATTGTTGTTGGTCCGCTATATCGGAAGATAGAACCAAAAGAAAAAATGAAAATTTTTCATTACATCTTGAAAAACTTTAGAACTAATTCACACCTAAAGTGATATGTAAGAAATACTATGATATGCCAATTAAACATAAGAAATTAAACTTAATTATGTAATTATTTTCAAAATGGCGGCCTAATTTTTTATATTATATATTTAGTATCACTCCCATGCCATTTAAACAATGTCAACCACATTTTCTATGCGGAAAGTGTCTATTATAATCATCATAATATAACAACATAGCTACTTTTTTGTCAGGCTTTTTTAATCTAGCACCATACAAAAAAGTTTTATACCATGTCTCGGTAAACAATTAGCTATTCTTACCAAATTTGGAAAAGAAGTAGTACTACGGCAGAATAAGTCAAATGGTATATATTAAGTATGTCACGATTTATTTTCAAAAATGGAGGCAATATAACCAGTTTAGCTTAGAATGCTATATATTCTTAACCATGCCTGTATTCAATTCCGACTTATTTATGTATACTGGCAATATATCCCACAACGATCAACAGTATCTACAAGAGTCATATTTTGTCCGCCATTTTGTAAGATAGCATCTTACGATAAAATAAAGTTTTGGAGTCATATCTCGGGAAACAATTTACAGATTCGTACCAAATTTGGCAACCCATCAGTACTACGACAGATGGTATAAATTAATAAATTCTATGTTCAAACACTTATTTTCAAAATGACGGTAAATTTAGTATGCTTTATCGTCGAAACCATACATATAATCAGTTACACCTTGATTTTGTATAGGGCCTTCTGGCATTATGTATATATATATATATATATATATATATATATATATATATATATATATATATATATATATATATATATACATATATATACACTAGCGGACCCGACAGACGTTGTCCTGTACATATGTCTTAAATCCGAAAATTATTGAAAAAACATTTTGTAGTGGACCGAATTGTGAATCTAAACCATTCTCGAATCCACTTGAACACACACAAAAAATTTCATCAAAATCGGTCCAGCCGTTTAGGAGGAGTTCAGTGACATACACACGCACAGAAGAATTATATATATAAAGATATATATACGTGTGTGTGTATAAACTGTGAAATGTGTCTACACGAAGTAACTTGTGTCTTGCAAGGTATGCCACACGAAAAAAAAAAAGGGTTTTATGTAATATCGTGGCAAAAATTTACATATCCCTACCAAAATATGGCAAACAAATAGTACTGGACTAGGTAGTGTAAACTGGTGTGATTTTAGCAGGCCAGGCACTTATTTTTAAAATGGTGGCTATATAAATTAGTTTAGTTCTGTAATTATTATTAATGAAACTAATGCCAACTTAACTTTATGCATGCAGTGTCTATTAAACCATCAAATTTATCAAAACAGAGCCTAATTTCTCTGCCATTTCATAAGATAGCCCTACAGTAAAAAAAAATTACATCATATTTCAAGCCGAGTGTTACGGAAACATATATTTTCGGAATGCCGGCTATAAAATCGTTTTAGCTTACTGTACTATATATAATGAAACTCTATAATCGATTTTAATTTAATTTGTAAACTTGCAGTATACAATAATCAAATGTGCTAATATATGACATTTTGCCCTAAATTTATGAAGATCGTCACATAGAATATATATGGAGGTTTTATGTCATACATCCAGGCTCAATCAAAAGGTCCCACCAAATGTTACATGCAAGTAGTACTGCATTTTGGTATGTAAACTGGCATGTTTCAGGTGCGTCAGTCCTTTTTAATGGTGCTGATATAAATAATTTATTTTATTATGTTGTATGTATATAATAATTCAAGAAAATTCAACACAATTTTGTACACTTGCAGTATTCGTCATAGGAATCAAGTATGCACATCTAGATCCAGTTTTTCTTATATATTTGCATAATATTGAAATAACTGAACTTTTTGCCATTAGTCTGGAACAGTTGAATTAATTTCAACAAATTCGTGCACACTATAAAAAAAGCCATGTAAACTTACAAGTTTTAAGTGGGTCAGTCACGTAATTTCAAAATGAAGGCTCTGTAAATGTTTTAGGTAAGTAAAACTTTACCATTCGAAACATTAAATTGATTAAATCCGTAGGTGATGCTTTGAATCGGATCTCTCTAATACAGTTGGTTGCACGCTAGTGTGGCGGGCGCTAGGGGGCCGCACACACAAGCTAAGGTAGCATGGACTGTAGATTCATTGTGAGACCCTGTTTGTACAACAAACCTTGGGTGACCTACTGTCACCGGTCTATAAAAGGTCAGCGCGCCGTTCGCCCCCCCCCCCCCCCCCCAGACACAAGCGCGAGATTGAGAAGCAACGACGTGTGTGCCAGAGCGTCACAAAGACGAGGGCAACTATAAACTAGGATCTGAAGGAGCTCCATGCCGTACTGCACCCTACTGTTCTACAATATATGGTGAGCATAACTCCGGCTTGGCGGTTAGGTGTCAGCCTAGATATCGAGGACCGGTTAGTAAACCCTTAACTGAATAATATTCTGGCAAGGCTAGGGATTAACTTATTATTGTATCAATCATTGTAAGAGTATAACGATGTAAAGTGATTAAGGTTTATAGCGCATTATAAAGTTAAATGTATTGCTCTGTCTGAGTATAGAGGTTGTTGTAATAAAGGTTTTTTTATATAAGGAGTCTTATTTATTGGATTAGCCATGGAAAGCTACTAACCTCTGTAGGCCTCTCTATCGTACATTGTTATGATATTAAGCTAACAGTGAAGAGTATAATATAGAGTTAGGGATAGGGAGCTATTCCTACACTAGATTATGGTACTAGGTTTTATGTGTTCGAGTCCCGGTTAAGGCACATATGTATTTGTAATTCTCTCACTACTGTTACATATGTTTCTGGTTTAATCTATAATGATGTGGCTTTCAACGAGGCTTCAAGTACTACCAGTAAACCGAGTTTTAAAGCACCTATAAAAAATGTATTGCGCCTCTTTCGAGAAAAGTTGGTTCATTAGTTATACCAGTAACTTCTTGTTGTAACATCTTTTAGCATGATCGATTTTCAAAGGAGATAATTTCTCACTTCTGTAACCTATATTTTATGACACCTGCAGCGGACAAACATGTTTATTAAACAAAACTGTGTACTACTGTGATTTAATTATGGGCAACGAATATCGCAAACTTTTACTTTAGAAAATTGTGTTTCTTAGCAAGAGTTAACAGTGAGGACGTTACTGCATATATATCAAGCTTGGTATTAAGGAATTTGGGGAAACTGCCTAACATCTAGGAGAGTAGGCAGACACAATTTTTCTGAGGGGACGATGTAAAGTAAAAGGGGTATTTTGTGACGGACAATTGGCATCAAAAGTAGATATTTCTAAGAGCAATCTATAAGTTGGGGGTCCACTGGTCTCTCCATTAGGAAAATTGTTAACATTCAATATTAAAATATAACAACAAAAAAGCTTATTCCGTGACCTTGTTTGTATAAGGGAAATTTATTATCTGGATAAAGGGGGTGGGGGACAGGAGCCAGGCGCCAATCGGCCGCCATGCTGTGACATCACCTCGTGGCCATCTTGGAAACCAGTGACTGTTTACCTTTGGCATATGACCTTTGACTCCAAAACCCAAAAATTCCAAAAAATGTTCAAAAATTCCAAAAAAAAACTACAAAAAATATATGAAAATTATAAATTATAAATTATTGAAAAATTTAGTGTTGAAAATTATTAAAAAATTATTAAAATATTCCAGTCCTCTGGCGAACATTTCTCTAACAATTTTCCCTTTTTCATTATGTTTCCCCTTTTTTTTCCATAGAAATGTCCCCTTTTCTGTTAAAATTTCTCTTTTTTCCTGAAAATGTCACTTTTTTCCTAAAATAACCAAAAATTCGCAAACAATTCATAAAAGTCAATGAGTATATTATGTTACTGACTACTACCCCCATATTCGATGCATGTGACTTTAACTTTGACCGTATGACCTCAAATGACCTTGAAAACAAAACACGAAAGAAAATTCATAAAAGTCAGCAAGTATACTACATTACTGACTACTACCATCGTGTTGAATGCATGTGACCTTGACCTTTACCACGTGACCTTGTACCCAACAATATCCCAAAACCTTTATAAAAATGTTAAAAAATTATAAAACATCCCAAAATATTTATTTAAAATATTAAAAAAAAAATTATCATTAAAATTATTCAAATTTATTTAAAGGACACATTTACAGAGGTCCCACCTTACCTATACTTACTCTGCTATCTTGATTTTTGCCGGCCATCATTTGTTTATACATTACTAGAGTTTGTCTTTCACATTCGTTCGACTGCCATATTGGATTTCATATGTTTTATTCAGCTAGGTTACACAAGTGTACTAATTCACCCACCAGGCAGCAGTCATATTTGTTTATGTTTTTAAAGTACATTGTACTGTTGGGCTCCCTCTATGTTTGATTCCATTTTCAACATATATGTGGTTTTAATTGCTCGATTATGCTACCTGCTATCGGCCTGTACTGAATGGTAACATTGACTATTCCTGCAAAGTACTTAAACTGTCATATTTAATTCTTTAGTTTTATTCCTAATTTGAAGTATTTTTATCAAAAATAGTTATATATAAACCAGAAATGTTTATAAATTAAATAAAACACAACACATTTTTTTAAAAGAGATATTTTTATTTGATAAATTGCAACATGAGAAAACACATACATATTGAAAATTTATCGTATACACTTGTTTTGTGTATTGCAAGGCACTGATCCGCAGTGATTCCTGATTTCGGTGGGTAATTGGTATCATGCTTAAAACATTGCTTGCAGACATGAATTGTACCTGTGCGAAGTAATCTGCGATCACACCAGTCTTGAAAAGATAATACAATAATGTTAAATATTCATAGTTTCGTCCTTCACCATCAGAAGACCGATATGTTCAGGTTTCTCGTTCGTAGTTACGCGTGTTGGCACCACTTTTTCACTAGCATTCAGCGAGTACACATTTGAAGACACACCAGGGTTGTTGTTCTCAAAGACCCTTATTTTCTCTAGAGGAGATGGAAAATCCAGTCCACTAAAATCAAACTTTTCTGCCACCTCAGCATGTCTCTTGACACATGCTGCAGATGTGATGACTTAACACATCCAGCAATCACTGACCACTTGAAACATTGGTTATCATAGTTGTTGGGATTGATTACGGCACGTTTGTGTTTGATGAAGTCCTGAAGGTCAACATATGACGATAACTGTGAAGGTCCATCCTCTATGTTACATGGAGGAAGCCCCTTGCACGTATTCGTATGCACCCTGAGACCATCCATGTGTGAAATCGACACACTACACTTCGAACACATGTACTTTATTTGGGTTGAGCTCCTTGTACAGCTATGCTTCTCATGTTGCCAAGTATAGATGTTGCTCGTGAAGGACCTTTCACAGAAGTGACATTCATAGTGTCGGAATTGTACAGTAAAGGTAGTTGACCATACAGTTGCCACTGGAACAGAGGTCGATGTTCCCGTTGGGGATGCAGTTGTTGCAGCTGAAGAACTGGATGTCACATCTGCAGGCACTATGTCAAACATTCCCGAAGATTCTGTAAATTCTGGTAGATGCAAAGGTGCCTTAGTCGAAGTGGTAGATTATATGACTGAAGAGGAAGAAGATATGGCCCAAGAAGTCGGTGGTATGGGCCAAGAATTCGTAGGTGGCATTTGTAACATGCCCATAGCAGATGACAGCAGTGATACTATAGGTAGCCAATCCGAAGAAGTAGATGACGATGCCACTATAGAAATGCCGCTCGAATAAGTTTATGGCACTGCTGGTACCACTCCTGAAGACGTCAATGACACTGCCGTAGATAACATTACCTCTAGAGTGTCCGAAGACATCGCAGATGCAGAATAAGACTTAGATGAGAAGCTGCAGAAGCTTGTCGAGATGATGTATCTGTCACAGCAGCCGTTGTCACACTAAGCCTCTCAGAGGACCACCCTACTGCTTGTAATATATACATATGCAAGCCCTATGATGTCATATTGACTTTGTGCCAATCTTATTACACCATTAATACATTGTGCGGACACCGACCAGCCAATCACCGAGTTGCCACATGATTCCAGCTTAAATTTCTATAATGCAGTTTGCACCATAAAACCCCTTTGCAACACCCTTGTGTATTTAGCTACAATAAATCCAAGTTACAGTCTGCAATGTCTTAGAAAATGCACTACACTCGTCAGGAGCAGACATGAATAAACAAATTGAGGACATCATAGAAAATAGAAACACATATAAAAAGACAACATGTATAAGTATTTTATGTTACATAAAAAGCAGTCAATGATGATGAGTATGCAGTGAGGCACCGCCGAAGGGGGAAATGTGTTGCGGCGACTAAGTACGATACTGGCGAATGGTGAGTAGTCGACGAAGGGGTCTACGCTGCTGAAAGGGTGACACCAACAAAACGGAAAGCTTCGACGAAAGTTGAGGTGCTGACAAAGGTTGACGTGACGACGAATGCTGAACTACCGACGAAGTTTGGTGTGTGAACAGAGGCTAAGCTAATGACTAAGGTTGATGTACCGACGAAGGATGAGGTTTTAACATAGGCTGATGTGTCGACGAAGAAAGACAGTAGCGACGACGTTTGAGTGAAATTATGACGAAGAGGGAAGTCGTGATGCCAACAAAGTAGGTTGGGGCTGTCAAAGAAGGCGGTGTCGACTAAGGGCGAGACACCAACGAAGATTAAGAAGCTATACTACCAACATGCACGCATATGAGTTATTATGCCACTTGGAATCAAAGCTGAGACAAAGAAGAAAAAACATTTTAGTACAACACACATACGCATATGTATTTGTATGTGTATATACACACACAGTTATATGTGTCTGTGTGTGTATAAACACATACAAATACACATGCGTATGTGTTGTACTAATATATATATATATATATATATATATATTATATATATATAGTCTCACATCAATCAACATAATCATATACAGTATAAATTTCCTTTCGCATTCGTGGTAAATGTGAACTATATCCGTTTATAAGTTGAAATCATGTAATGTATCACGTTTAGTAAGTCTTTTTATCAGAGTATAGGATTCCAAGAAATTTCGGATTTTATAAAATTCGGCAAAATAACGTATTCCAAATGCACTGCTCGTAGTAAAATCAAGAAGGTTTTGCTACCACATTTAATCAAATTATTAGGCAAGGCAAAATTTGAAAATGACTTTATAATCGATTAATAGGTTAAGTATACAAAATATTTTTGCAAAAAATATTTTGCAAAAAAAAATATATATGTGTGAGAGTGTGTGTGTGTTTATACATACAAACAGAGGCTACTTGCTGTTACATAACATATGGGACCCAATTCACTGGCAGAGACAAAATAAAAAAAAATGAAAAGGTTCATATACACATGTGGCTCGTTTGAAATTGTTTCCGAGTTACAGCCCTGTTTATACTGCAATATTGTGAAGCTGCTTATCGTTTAAGGAGGTCCTAAAATGACCACCTTTAAGCTGAACGTAAGTCTGCAGTCGTCGTATAATTTGAATTAAAACCTAGACTGTTTGCCGAATAAGTTAGCAGTCTTCTTGGATATGTGGACAAAGTTGAGAATGGCTGTGAGATACACACTTGGTTTCAAGTGACGCAATATCAAACATCCAATGGATTTAAGTCTGAAGAATACGCATGCAAACCAATAGATCCTGCACGAACCATTAAATTTGTTCGGAAATCTTTCTTTCAAGAATGTTTTTACTATTTTGCTAAAATGTGATGGTTCACCATCCTTCATAAACCACATGCGAAGTGCGTCATCTAGAGTAATGTGTTCATGTAACTGGCTGGCGATAAAATCTACTTAAGAGTGATCAATTTATACACCATCAAGAATAGCAGTTCAGATATGACTGTCGCCAAGTATTCCTACACATACATCGACACTGAATTGTTTTGTGTGTATCGTGATTGACGAATAATGCGTAGAATTTCTATAGCCCATTAATAAGTGGTATGAAAATTGACGATTTCATGGTTGGTGAATACAGTTTTCTAGGTAAATAACGCAGTGGACAGAAAATTCAGATCACCGATTGACATCTGCTTTAACCAACCAAGTATGAAATTTGATTCAGGGAGGGAAATCATATTTATTAAGTGCCTATACTATATGGTATGAATAAAGCAGCTGCTGTCGCATAACTCTCCAAACTTTCGCGTGTGCAACTTTCTCTATTGCTGCTAGACTTCCTATACCAGTGGCAGTTTTTCCTTAAACATGCTGCAATTCCGCACTTCGAGATTAACAGTTCGAGCAATAACGCTTATGCCACACTATGAAATGCGTTTTTTATAACGAGCATTTATCTCATACGCATTCAAGTAATCGCTGGAAATTTTTCTAGTCTGGAAGATGCCTATTAGGGAAAAGATCCTCATGCTTGTCGTGCTTGTGCTGCATTGCATTACCGAGCCCATGATTCAAATTAATGTATGGCATTTCCTGTTTTGAATAACATGTTATCACGTCCAGCTCACAGTACAGTATCACCTGCTCTTGTCAAGAGGACAAAAACGAATAAGTCATAGCATATATTTGTCAGCTTTTGATACCATGCACATTCTGCTAGTTGATCTAAAAGTAAAGCACACATGAGATAATTGAAGAATTCAACATTTCCCGGTCACGAGAATATTCTTTCCGCTTTATCAAAATTCCCTTGGGTTTACCTAGAATAGGAACATAATTTATAACCAAATTAATAAGAAATAATCTTATTTGCGGTTTTTACTGCATAACAAGCTGATTGTTCTGGTATTAATATCCCAATAAATTTAAATACTTTTAGTTCCACTACAATGAGATATGAGTGACTGTTTCCTGTACTTAATTTCTCCAGAGCTATATATTTCTGTTTCTTCAAAAACAAATCCTGTGCGTTTGTAATATCGGTCTTACATAATGCATATGCAAACCTAATCACCAGTTTAAGGCGCAAGAAATAACAAACACAGATGCAACTCCATCTACAATTCTGTTCTTACCTGATCTCCTTACCCACTCTAATTCCGCATTTCGTGCAGGATTTCCGACACAGTAGCAGTGAAAACATATGAGATACAAACATATGTTGGCGTGACATGTGTTGTAACATTACAAGCATGCTATCCGCCATCTGTAGGTTCTATTGTAAACAAAGACACGGGCCACCTACCTACACGTCTAAGAGCCGGCATTGGTGTAGTTAATTGCTTATTGTAGAAGACTAAAGAGTGGATATCGCTGTGGCCATGCGGTCGTGGTCAGCGCTACCCGAGCCGTTGCTCACGCCAGGGGTTCGAAGTATCCCCCGGATAGCTCACTCTGGCGTTAGAGGTTGTCGGCCTCCAGGAGACGCGAGTGGCGACATCATTTTTCTCATAAACAAACTACAATAATACTATGTAAACTAATTTAATGTTCCTTCTTCAAAACTGGTTTCATTCCGGGGGAGTTCTGGGTTCAATACCAGACCGATCCAAGCCGCGAACTATTCCCTCCACGGTTTTTAAACATTTCAGAGGGTCATGTGTGTTCTTACAGTTCTACTTTCCGTTTGGTAGTTACAGCTGTGTGATACTGTCGTAGATATAATTGTCCTACGCCTTTTCACCACTCGTACAAAATTTACGCTCATATTGTTATCAAATTTCCCCAAAAAAATATTGTTTTCAATAATTAAATTTATTTTATTTTGAGAATCATATTTGTTTACAGAATCGATTGGCGAATACTAGTAGTATCACAGAAAGTTTACTTTAACTAATAAATTGAATAATATATAGCGCATAAAAATTATATTTAAAATATTGTTAGTAAAGTTATATCGGAGAAAATTTTTTTTTAATGAAATATTTGTATACTTAACCAATTAATCGATTATAAAGTCATTTTCAAATTCTTCCTTGCCTGATAATTTGATTAAATGTGGTAGCAAAACGTTTTTGATTTTACTAAGAGCAGTGCATTTGGAACACGTTATTAAGCCGAATTCTATAAAATCCGAAATATCTTGGAATCCTATATTCTGATAGAAGAATTTCTAAACGTGATACATTACATGATTTCAATTTATAAACGGATATGTTTCACATTTAATACGAATGCGAAAGGAAATTTATACTGTATATGATTATGTTGATTGATGTGAGACAACAATTGTTTGGCACATTATTGAAAGAAAAAATGTGTAAAGATTGAAAAAAATATAAAATAAAAAAAATAATTGACCTAAATTTGGAAGTAACTTCACTCATTTGTATTACTTATTTTAAAAAGGCTTCAATGGTTTAGGCATTTACAATCTAGCCATTAAAATAAATAATATTTCAAAGTTCCCCGATTTAGATTCACAAGGAGGGGAGAAACACTGGTAGACGAGCCATAAATGGTTTTATGGATGTCGAGGAAACAGCTTACTCTCAGCTACGGCAACCTTCATCCGAATGAACCACAGCTGACAGAGATATAGAGCTCGCCGGTGAAGTGAGGGGTCGCTGTAGTGTGATGGCCAGAGCACCCTTCTCCCACCACGACGAGTCGTGTTCGAATGCTGGAGAGACAACACACCGGCTGCAAATATTTGGGAACGTGGCGGCAGTTGCGACTGGCAGGTGAGTTTTCTATGGTATTCCTGTTCCCCCCGATGTAGCGCTCCACCGCAGCTCCATCTGCACCTGGTTTAACTCCCATTGGCGCTGAAGACTTCAGATGTCGAGCGCCCTAGAAGATCTCCCACTCACTCACTTCCTACTCTAATGCAAACACTTACTTCTGTACGATGCTTTTTTTTATAGTACATTGCTGGATGCTACGAGTTATTCGTTCATACAGGTTGCGGATAGTGTCCTGAGGCACATACCACCATTTAGGGATGAGTGTAACCTATATTTTATAGTATATGTATCAACTGTTACTGTCCCACTTAAATATCTGACATATATGCAATTTCGTCACGGTAACAAGAAAATATAAATACATAAAAAAAAGCACAAATGTAACATTGGTGATGATTTTATTACTAGCGTTGATTTAAAAACATTTATATTTAAGAGACATTTAGAAATAAAAGTTTCTTTTATGAGGTTTTCCAATATCCGTGGTCATTTTTCTGTCACTGAACAATTTCATGTCAATCTACTAATTATCAGATGGTAATAAATGTAAGTTAGTATTGATATAAATAGGAAGAATGCCAGAAAACACAGCTGACGATATCCACAGCTGAATTTTTGCCAAAAATAATATACAAGTGAAAATTAATAAAATATTGTAGTTTATTTACTAGAATCCGATATTTTGTATACAAACTATAAAAATACATTAGTTCGGAGCAAACATTATAAAAGTAATGCTAAAGGAATTCATGTGAATATATTTACTACTGTTTCAATCAGAAGCTGAGGTTAATCATTGGATAGTTTGTTTAAAAGCACTTAGCCGCCATCTCTTGGTAGACATGCAAGGCTAGCTGTGATGCTGTGACGTGTCACAGTCAGTTCAAAATAAACGGTGACAAAAGAAGATGCTTCGCTTATCTTAGTCTATTTCAAAAGCTGTGAACCTGTCATTATGCGATATCTCCGTCACATATATTCCAAAGACTTTGTCACAGAAATATCTGTAACAACGAAATATCTGTGACAAAGTAGCAGACTGTGATTGTCAGACATCTTTACCGCCATTCTTCCTGTAACTGCATACATAGATCAGAGTTTGTGAATGTAGTTGACGCGGTGCAAACGTCGCCCTATCATTTCTCATACGTATACGAGAGGGGACATCTGGAGACGTAACAGGCCAAAGAATGGAGACTACGTCTTTTATAGCCTATGCTGGATGATGCGAGTTGTTTGGGAACGAGAGTTATCATACGGCATGATAGTGCTGGTATGATGCACAAGAATAGCATAAAATGAAGGTGCAGAACCTCATTGACGAATCGCCGTGCTGTAAAATAGCCTTCAACAACCATGAGACGTGACTAAGTTACAACTGATGACGCCTCACACCATAACACCGGTTGTCCAGGATGTATGGCATTCACGAATCAGTGCACTATTTCGGGAGAGATTATTGAACGATTTAGAACATTAAGTAACTCATTTTCTTCACTAATACCACTAGTTTTGTGCATGTCTATTATGGAAGTGATGGCTGTGGAACAGATTAAATAGAAGAATTGATCAGGCTTAGGTTTGGTCTTTCAGTAACTTCACAAGGTACAAACTCGGAATCATCAAACACATTCTCATTGCACGGCTATACTCCTGTTGCAGAAAACCATGTCATTATATTTTTCGTTGTTGCAGCTTGGGGCAAGGCATTTGAAACTATTTCAGTAAATCATATATGGTCATCCTCTTTCCAGGATGCGTCTTCCTCCAAGCATTCATAGCAGTGTTAACAAATTTTTTGAATAGTCCAAAAACACCATCATCTAAAGGTTGCAGCATATGTGAGCTATGAGGGGGTAACTATAGCAGAACAATACCACTGTCCCTGAAGAACGTAATTATTGGCAAGTATAAGTCACTTTCATGGTTGTCTAGTAAAAGCCAACTTGATTTTCTTTGCTCGGTTTGGCATGCTTTGAGAAATGCTTCATGAAAGTAAGGAATTGCTCGTTTTGCATCCGTCCGGGACCATTTGCTATACCCATACAACCAGGGAGGCCCACCACAGAGGAAATAATAATGACATATTTTTCTCGGGATTACAAACATTGGCGTTACACAGTTCCCGGTAACATTCATAGCTACACACACAGTTACTGAAGTTTCCATAGACTAAAGATGAGGTAGACTGCTTATTCGTCTTCTGCGCATGTACCCAACATTGACCTACCCCAATTCTACACAACTGTCAAAGTCACATGACCAACAGTGATGAACGTGTTTGTTTACTTCTAATTGACAAACACTAATACATTAATAAAATACTTTTCCCATTTCGAATTTAGTCAAACTGCAATATAAATTGTCAGAGGAAGTATACAAAGATCTCTTAGCATTTGTCTATAATTCAGATTTCTAATCTAAAATCCAAAACATGCCATTCCGCTAGACGTGTTGGCAGAACAGTAGTTCCATGTTGGGATACGGAGATTGGTTGTGCCCAACCAGTGAGATTGGTCTACCTCATCTTTAGTCTATGGAAGTTCCCCGTTAAGTCGAAGTAATAGTACCTAATTGCTTTTTGCCCTATTCTGCAATATTTAGCATCGATTCTGAACGGTAGTCACTCCACTCTCGTCAAAAGTATACATATCCTGAGGCTGAAACATATTTTCATTCATTTTATTTTTTTAGTTCATAGCTGTGACTAGACTAGTAGATTCTGGGCGATGTATGGCTACAGATGGATTACGTTTCAATAAGGCATTAAGCCAACCCACTCCAGCCATTTAACTATCACACCAGTTTTGGGGAACTTCAGATTTTAATGGAGTGCACACTGGTATACAAGGCGTCTCAAATGAATGGCCATTGAACGCATTGCTTGATTCACATAATCACAAGAATGTTTTCTTCCTCCGATCCAAATACATTTTTTCTAATGGCTGCTTAAAATACTACAAGAGCCCTTCTCCCCTAACTGTGAATGGACTATGTCAGTATAATGCTTTGTCATTGGTCGGGACAAATTAAAATGTGTTCGTGTTCGATATAATAAGCTGCTTGTGGAATGTAGTCATAGCAACGAATGATGTCTCGTACACGCGATGTACTCGTCCGTATTTGTCTCAGTTTTCTTCTGTGTACAACTTATACCATTAAATCGACGTAAAGTGGTTCGTCCCATATAAAGTACCTTGGCACATAAAAGGTTAGCTAGTAAAATGTTTCTCTAAACAAATATATTCCGATGTTTGAATCTTTCTACAAAAAGTGTATCAAACATGACCTCACGCGATACAGAGAGCATTTGTAGAGCTGTATTAGAGGACTTTGCGTTCACATTCAGATGTGTACAATTGCGCCGTAAATCTCAAAATATTTGTTTTACTAAACTGGTCGCATGGTCGATTTAGTAATCTTATCGGCGTAACCCCTCTCTGTTTCCCAACCACAGACTAAGATAAATATGAGGTAGGCCGATTCTTCATCTTCTGCGCATGTCCCCAACATTGACCTAACAAATACTGTCAAAATCACATCGTCATCACTGATGAATGTGTATGTTTATATTTGAATTTCCAGTATAATGGAAATGGGGCGTCAAAGGCAACGGGACATGGGACGTGCTTCAGGAGCCTGCCGGCCCCCATGTTGGAATTTCCCTTTTTCCACTCTTTCATCGAGTCAACTACAATTGTATTGGACTCAGTGATATTATGCCTAGTACGCGTATCCTACGCTGTCCACTGAACAGCACTGTTGATCATTGAATGCACAGCCCTTGCCAGTGCCCTATGCGCATATGGTGTTTCTACATCACTGCTTAAATAGTGTTAATTTTTCCTTTTCTACCTATTTATATGCGCCCTCGCTGAGATACATCGTGAACGAAAACACAGCAGTTTACATTCAAAACATACACGTGTACAAGCTAAAACTAGCTCTTGTCAGCAAATATTTAAAACATAAAAATCTAACATGATCATACTAGGAATTGAAGGGTAATACCAAACTAAACAAACAAAAACAGGATGAGTAACAGATGAAAGAGCAACAAAGACAGTAAACTATGTGCAAATAAACATACAGAAAATTTAGCGCAACGAAGACAGCACAGGCCAATAGTGAGACTAAGACGAATATGTTTTTGTATCTGTTGACAAAAACTACGTGTCTTGATTTTTCTTATCGATATGTTTTCAATGTCATTCTCTTCCTTTTACTCAGTGAAATAGCTCTGAGATGGCGTGTCCCTAAAGTAAAATTTAATTTAATCACTTAGGCCCTTTGTAAGTACCAGTCCTAGAAACAAAATTACAGCTTCGTTTCTTCTGCGACATTTTCGTGTGAAGTGGTCCAAGAAGTTAAATTGTTTTTCCTGCCCGCAGGAACAAACAGTGCGAGAACCTGCTGCTGAATTGCCACTACAACATTAAACTGGCGGACTTCGGCTTTGCGAAAGGAGGGATGGCCTATGTGGGAAGCGTGCCTGCCACGAACTCCTCGTTCTGCGGCACCTACGGATATGCCTCGCCGGAGGTGCTGTGGGCAAGTGGCACGACCCTTACCGCTCCGACCACTGGTCCGCCTGCATGTTGTTCTTCTGCATGGTGTGCGGCAAAATGCCCTACAACCACAGGAACGTCCAACAGTTGATTAAGGTGGCTAAACGTGCATCGTGATTACACACGTTAGTAGTAGTTTATGTGAAGTCTATTATAAGGGGAACGGTGACCGAAGCTCGAAGCTGTTCATACTCTGTTATTCCAGTCACCCAGCGGCTATCTTGAAAGCCAGTGACATTTGATATTTGACTTTTGACCGTTAACCTTGAAATTAAAAAAAAATTCTTAAAATCCAAAATTAAAATAACACAAAATAAAATCAAAGAAATTCCAAAAAAAAAAAAAAAATCAAAAAGTTTATATAATTAACAATTTTAAAAATTGTAAAAAATTATTAAAAAGTTATTCAACAAATATAAAAAAAAACATTACAAATTATTAAACATTTATTAAAAGATACACAAAATAATTTAAAATATATTTAATTTCCAGAGGAAAATTTTTTTGCTTTGTTATTGGTTTATATATTGCTGAAAGCCACCATCTTGATTTTTCGTTTTTGATTTGTTTATACAGTACTGCAGGATGCCAGCTTTGTTTTTCGTTTCTCATTTGTTTATACGTATCTGGAGGCCACCATCTTGGATTTTTTCTTAGGTCGTTGGTTTATACATGGCTCGATGCCGCCATATTGGTTTTCCATCTGTCATTTGTTAATACATTGCTGGAGGCCACCATCTTGGATTTTTCTTAAGTCATTTGTTTATACATTGCTGGAGGTCGCCATCTTGGATTTTCGTCTGCCATTTGTTTATACATTAATAGAAATATCAATCTTTGTTTTCATATGTTTTCATAACATTTGTGGTGCTAGTGTATTAATAATCGATATCGCCACCAGGTGGCAGCCATATATGTTTATGTTTTTAAAGTATAGGTTGTGCTGTCAATGCCCTCCATGTAGGATTCTATTTTCAACACATAGGTGGTGTTAATTTCTCGATTTCGTCACCTGGTAAGTTGAGAGTACACATATCTATAGACACAGGAAAATAACGTAAGTTTTTGTCCATTAATTTTTTTTTTCTATTCAACAGTATAATTACTTGCATGATGCGGAATTTGACTAACTGCATAATTTATTTTACATATTTTTTAAATTTAAATTTGATGTTTTCCATTCTAAATAGCTTTTATAAGTAATTACATAATTCCACATATAGTACAATAGTACTTTATAAATTAATTGTTTTATTAATTTTTTTTGCAGCAATGAAATTTTCGTAATCGAAAAAGTTGAAGTCGATGGCACCATACCAATATAAACCGATGGTACTGTACTAATAGAAGTAGATGCTGTTAGTTATATAGCCATCACCAATGACGAAGTTGTTAGTGCTGGTAAAATATGAGTCATCTCACACGTAGAAGAAATCGATGGCAAGAAACCATTGGCGGCACTATCTACTCCACTTTAACGTAACTAGCCATGAATTACATGGCGTAGAAGCTAGCCGAGGTGATGTATCTTTCACAACAGCCGTTGTCAAACTAAGAATCTCTGCTGACCTCCCTATTGCTTATAATATACGCGTACGCAAACCATCTGACGTCATATTAACTTTGAACCAATAGTATTACACCACTTATACATTTTTCGGACACCGATCAGCCAATCCCCAAGTTATCACGTGTTTGCAGCTGACCAATGGCATGAAGTAATTGAGACACCCACTCCGCCATCCACTGTGCACGCTCCGCAATCCGCTCAGAATGCTCCATAATTTACTCCGCAGATTCCACAAACAGCTCCACAATCTTCCACAATCAGCTCCACAATCTTTCGCAATTAGCGCCACAATCTTTTGCAATCAATATAATAATGAGGATGAAACAGGAAGTAAAAATTATCATGGAGACAGCCTATATGAATATGTGCTTGAAGGCAGTGATAATGTTGGAGAGGATGATAGCGATTTTCTCGATATACTGACACGCCCATCCAACACATTTGCTGCAACGAGCAAAATGGAGAAGGCAGATGTCCGAGAATATTGACGACATGTTTACCGAATACCAGAATGAACTTGTTGATGGACTCAGATATTTGATTGACCTTAAAAAATGTGGGTATGATATTTTCATTTTTGAGATAACTTCAATCGTTAGTAAACTAAAGGAAGGAGAGTACATCGAATGATGTCATAAACTGCTTTCTTCTGGAATTATAATTACAAAATAATATTAAATTATTATTATAAAATAAGTTTTTTCTAAATTTGTGTGATGTATCCATTTATTTCTCACATTAAAACGTACTATATGCACCCGACTATTTATAGGAAATATCTGTACATCGAATGATAATAAAAACTTTAGTACAAAAATGTATGGATTGTTGATTGCAGACAAAAATATTACTTCTGTCGTCATTAAAAATTTTTGAAGACATTTGGTAATCGTTTTTTTTTTCATGTGTATGAATAGAGACATATGAAAACCCATGGATTGATGATTGATAGAATGATTGCTAAAGTGTGTGGAGCTGATTCCGATTGTGGAGCTGATTGCGAAAGGTTGTGTGTAGCTGATTGCGTTTGTGGAGCTGGTTGGGATTGTGGAGCTGATTCCGAAAGATTGTGGAGCTGATTGCGGAGCATGAGGAGTGGATTGCGGATGTGATGTCTCAATGCCTTCATGCGATTGGTCAGCTGCAATCACGTGGGAACTTGGTGATTGGGTGTTCGGTGTCTGATCCATGCATTATTGGTGTAATATGATTGGTTCAATGTCAAGACGACATAACAGGGCTTGCATACTAATATATTATAAGCAGTAGGGAGGTCAGCTTAGAGGCTTACTTTGACAACAGCTGCCATAAATCAAACATATTCTCGGCTAGCTTCTACGCCAGGTAATCCATGGTTAGTGACGTTAATGTGGATTGGATATTGCCCGCCAATGGTTTTCAATTATTTTATCACTACGAACAGATTTTACTCGAAATTTGTTTTTTACACCAGTAGACTTTAAATAATTTTTTTCACCTGCTGATCTTGGAAAAATATTCATCATTGTCGAAGTTATTCCTGGATTACCAACAGCCTCAATAATCTGCACTTGTTTGGTAATTTATACTCTAGAAAACAGAAATGGAAAATAATTCGAACAAACATCAATATTATAAAATTTTTCATATTTTGCCTCATCTACAACTTTATCTCTTTTTAGTAGGCGATATTCTTCCAAAACATAAGCATCGTTTGGAAAAGAAAAGCCATCTCCTATTGGCATATCAGATTATATTCTAGTATTTTAAACAATTACATTTTTACTCGTTTGATCAGTTGGGGGAAAAGTTTGTCTCTCAAAACTCTCAATGATTTTATAACTCATTTGTTATAATTATATATATATATATATATATATATATATATATATATATATGAAGGATTCAGAGTGAGTTAATCGAGTGAAATGGCTCATTGGGAAGTATAAAAATTATAAAAAGAACCATGAGGTAAAATGTGAAGAAATAAACAAGATAAAAGATCTACCATTAATTCGTGAATTACAAAACATTGGCAAAAAAGAACAAGTAAGTGAAGAAAATAAAAATTTGAAACAGCACTAGTATCTGTTGCTGCAAAAATTTAGATTGTCTACCAACACCAGAAGAATCATTATTTCAAAAAGAATTATTTGCAGAACAAGAATCTCCTAATTTGTAAGAGCAAATGGGAACTGTACCATTGAAAAATTTACCACCCAAAGCTCATGTTTCTACTATAAATCTCGGAAAAGAAATTTCTGAAAATATTTATGATAATAATGAAAAATTTGGTGTATGAGGAGTTGCTCTTGTTTTTAGAAATTGGTGATACAAAAGTAAAAATAGATGATAATTTTTTATTTTTCAAAGTTGAAAAAGGTCTTATTTATTTGCTAACAAAAAGTACCTATGAAGAACTTGAAGGTAATTTCGATATTGTTTTTGACCTTAAAAATTACAAAGATATTATTTTAGCAACTAATGCTCTATTTCAAAAATATATTCCTATTAAGAAAAGGAATAATCCAAGTTCAGGTAGTAATACGAAGTATATTAAGATAATTATTCCCATTTATGATGAATACATAAAAAATTCACGGTTAAAATCATTACCAAATGCACAAGAAAAATTGTTTTCTCCAAGAACTCCTAAATCTGGCTATGGTATAAATAAATATAATAATTTGCCCAAAGAATATGTTTGGATGGATGACTTCAGAAAATTAATTGATAGATTATTAGTTATTCAAGGCGAAGAAAATACTGGAAATACTAAGTTTTTACAGTGAAAATGTGAGCCTAATGAATATGTTATGTAATAAATTTTCTGAATTTGTTATAAATAATCCAAACAGTATATCATATCTTATAAGAGTTTTAAATATTATTCCACACACAATATGGAATTCTGAACACTACGGAAAAGGTGTGATAAACTGGGCGTTAAACAATTTAAATTTGCCCGAATGATATTTTCCCAGTTATAATTATCGTGGTCCTTTTACAAAATTAAATGAAAGACTTGAAAGAGGCGATAAAGGAGTAAATAAATTAGATGAAGCATGCACATACCATAATATTGCTTATCGAGATCATAAAAATGTAGAATCTAGACATGAAGCATATGACATTTTACAAAAGATGCCTAAGAAACAAAGCTAGATAAAAATATTCCAATTGGTGAAAAAATTGATTCTGCAGATGTTGCCTCAATTATGTATACAAAAAGAAAACTAGGTTGGGGCATTAAAATGTATTAAACTATTATTATTTTTACTTATAAATGAAGATAAATATAACCTTATGCGGAATTGAAAATTTGGGTATAGATAAATTTTTAACAGATGATCAAATTAAAAAAAAAAAAAAAAATTGCAAAACGCCAAAAATTTTAAATTAACTTTATCATTACTAACAGTTAAAAAAAATGGCTAGAGAAAAAACTGGCAGTGGTTTACATCATGGAGGAATTCTTTCCATTGTGTTTGCCACTTTAGGAGCAGTTGCTGCAATTTATAGTGCTGTTGATCAAACCAGTAAAAATAGAAGAGACATAATTAGGAAATGGAAAATATATCAGGAAGTGGTTTAAAATGAGGAAGGCAAAAAAAATTGAATTAATCACCATTATCTAATGCCGATATTGAAAAATATCCTAAAAAAATTAAATATTAAATGTTTCAGAAATGTTTATATGTTTGATGAACTACCAAAAAATATGCATAAGAAATAATGTGCTGTGGTTAATTTTGGTATTTCAACAAATCCTGGCACTCATTGTATTTGCTATTTTAAAGAAAATAATGATGTTTATTATTTTGAGTGATTTGAAGGCAATATTCTTAGTAATTTAATTAATTATTTCAAAAACAGAAACGTTTATTATTATGATAATCGAATTCAGAATTTTAATTCAGTTATATGTTGACATCGATGTTTAATTGTATTACATATTTTTACGAGAGAATTTTAGTTTAATGATATAAGTTCTATATTATTAAATTACAAAAATATCTGGAAACCATTAATCAAATCTTTAAATAAAAACTTTGATAATGTTACTGAAGATTTTTAAAAAATATGTAGATTTACAAAGCAATTGGAGTGTTGCTTCTTTACAAAGCGAGTTAAGCACTTGTTTTGATTTTACAAAATCGTATATTTCATTTATTGGACGAAGAATTGCCAGTATAGTTGAACCTGTAGATAAAAAATATGCGGCCAATAAAATATTTTTTTATATTTATGTAGCAGATTATGCATTACAAAAAGGTATTGATCCAAGATATAAAACTATTGTTTCTGACTATCCTCTAAAAGATTATATAAATTTACAATTCAATAACACTATTGCTGATTATATAAAACGAATAAATAGTACAAAACAGTCATTAAAAAAAGAAGCAGATTCAAAATATAAAAGTATTGTTGCTAATTATGCATTAAAAAATTATGTATATACGAAATATGAAGGTATTGTTTCTGACTATGCATTAAAAATAATGTCGACTCAAAATATTAAACTACTGTTTCTGACTATGCTTTAAAAACTGATGAATCAAAATACAACACTAGTGTTTCTGATTTAAAATCATACGTAGAATCAAAATATAATACCATTGTTTCTATTTTACAAGATCAAATTAGCAAAGTTTTTGTATACACAACAGATTATGTTTATCTTCATAATGGCTCAATTTTTAATAAGACTGATCCGGTAGATGGAAAAGATGCAGTCTATAAACGGTTTTTTGATAATGAAATAGCTGATAAATTACAAAATTTAAACCAATCATTTTTTAATAATTTGGAGACACATGTTAACTTAAAAATTGAAAATCTAACGAAGAAATGTTTCATATATTTTATTTAAGTACAAAATTGAATAAAATTAATAATATTTTTCACTTAGAAAATAATTCAATTTTCTTTACTTTTTTGATGAATTGTGATGTATATAAAATAATTGTTGTTAATAGTAATTTACCCATTGAAGTTGTGACTTATTATGATTCTTAAAAAAATGAATTACAGTAAGTCATTTGGTGTCAACACAGGTGATTTTTTATCTATTAAAATCAGAAAAAATAAAATAGTTATTAATGATGATGGTTTGATGACTACAATAGGAATATTAGTAAAATATAAAGATTATATCTTTCTTTTACTAATAAATGCATAACACTTGGTGCTTGAAGTGTAAGGTCACTAAAAACAATAATATAAAAAATGAAAACACAGAAAATAGATGATAAGTTTAGAAGAGTACATGCTCGTCGTGCAATTCTAAAAAATCGATATTCTTTAAAAAAAAAATCTCAAATTGAGGGAAGAAATAATTAATGAATTATATAAACATGCGCGAAAATTTTTCCAATAAGAAAAATAATTATGTATGGAATTCATGATTTATGGAAAATTTATTTTGTAGAAATAAATACTGGCAATTTAAAAGGTATATCACATATAAACAATGGTTACAAATATATTACAACAATTATAGACATTTTTTTTAATTTGCATTTATTATACCAATTAAAGATAAAACAGCAAAAATGATCAAATGGTTTATAATCTATATTAATTAAAAGAAAACCAAATAATATACAAATTCATAATAATTCGGAATTTATTAATATAATATATAATGTGCTTATGGAAAAATATAATATCAACCATTATTCTTAATTTTCTGAATTAAAAGCGAGCATCGTTGAAAAATATAATCGAACATTAAAATATATAATGTGGAACAAATTTGCTTTGAATGGTAATTATAAATGGGCAAATATATTAGATGAACTAGTGAAAGAATATAATAATTCAAAACATAGAACTATTGGACTGAACCCAAATGAAGTTAATAAAAAAATGAATAAAATTTATTGCAAACAAATTTTGCATTTACTAAACAAAAATATAAAGTAGGATATGTTGTTTGTGTAAGCAAACAAAAAAAAAGTTTTTAAAATTGTTATACTGCTAATTGGTTAACAGGATTATTTACTATTATTAAAGTTTTAAATTATGATGTCCCAACATACAAATTAATAGATATTAAGGGAGAAGAAATAAAAGGAAATTTTTATGAATGGAAAATTATGAAAACTTACTATCTGATTGAATATTTAGTTGACAAAATTTTAAAAACTATAGGCGAACAAATTTGTGTAAAGTGGTTAGGTTTTGATAATTTACACAACTCGTAGATTACTAAAACAGGTGTTTGCGCAGCCGAGTCTGGTTTAGCTAATGTTTTGTAAAATTTAAATATTTTTTAAAATAATTATCTCATTCAAATGCAAAAACCTAACATGCATTGTTTTAACGTCTATTTTAACATTCGGTCGCCATTGTTTTATCATTGCCATTGTTTCATTTTCGTTGTGCCGTCGTGTTGTCATTCGTTTTAACATAAACATGTTTTAAAAAATTTTATAATTTTATCAAGTCTTGTAAATGTATTTCTATACATGTTATCTTTTTTTATACTCAAATCTATTGTAATAAAACCATAATCTTCATCCCAGCATTTTGAACACATTTTTCATAAGTCATATCACCTCTGAATAATTAGAAATATGCTTTAAATTAGTTTCATATTGTCTAAATATACACAACAAATTTGCATTATCTCTTACTAATTATTTAGGTATTTTTGAATATGTTTGAGCTAAACAAAATACATCGATATTTTTATGTCTGCCCCAAGTAAAATAATCGCCAATAATATCTTGATTTTCTTAAATAACATCATCAAATATAACTAGTGAATCTTTTTCGTACTCATCTAAAGTAGGCATTTTATCAGTATTATTTAAAAAAGGGAGCCATTTTTCTTTAATTGTTAGTTTATTGGCCACCTCATCGATATCATTTTGTAACTCAACATATCTAAGTTGGTTTAAACTTTTTGAACAAACATACTGTTTATTAAAATTTAACAAACCTGTTATATAAATAAAATTAATTAACAAATTTTTTTTTTTTCACAAATTTTGTAGACCAACATTTATTGCGCGTATATTATCGGGCAATAATTCGCCATTTATCTTATGTGCTTTCAGTTCTGGAAAAATAAATGGTATGAATTCAAACAAGTACATGTATAGATAGTATTTACAACAGGATAAACTGTTGTCTTGTACTATATAACTGAGTACCTCTCGTAAAGGGAAGTGCATGTGTGACTCGGCTGGTCTGTTATCCTGGAGCCTGATGCATTCTCTCTCTCTCTCTCTCTCTCTCCTCTCTCTCTCTCTCTATCTCTTTCTCTCTCTGCTAGTGTTCTGTACGATCCATTTGACTTGACGAGGCCTGCACGGTGTCTGTGCTGCCATTCGACCACCTGGGCTGCCTTACAGATTCTTGCAATGTTAGTTGATCATGTGACGTCGGCCGAGTAGGATGTTCCGCTGCTAGTTTTGTGAGTGTTGGCTGTGCTCTGAACCTCATTTTCCTTTATATCTGTTTTTATCAGTGTGTAGCAGTGTTAACACTATCGTCCCTGTACTTCTCGTCTTTGTGAAAGTATTTCTATTTAGACTAATGTTACACACAGTGTTCGATGCTGCTGGTATATGCCTCAGATAGAGAAAAATCTTACATATAAAAAATTCTTATTGCTGGTCTATGACTATATGAAATTTTTTTCATTCTCAATGATGGTAAAAAACATATACAAAAAGCTCATTGCATGCCTTTAGAAATCACAAAAATACTTATAAAAAAAAAGGAAAAATTTCATTCATTGAACATTTCTTTTCAAGAAAAACAAAGAATCTTACATATGAGAATTCTTATTGCATATCCATGAATATAGCCAAAAATTTCAAAAAAGAAAAAAGAATTTACCTATTACTATATGAAAAAATCTTATTGGTGGTGTATATGTCTCAAACATGATTTTTTTTAAAGAGTGGGGAAATAAATACACTATGTAGCACTGCACAGTAAAAGTTTTCGCTTCCAAAATATAAGTATGACTAAATTGCCCTGCATTCAACTATTTGATTAGTATAGTACTTTTTTCAACATATTCATTTAGTTTCTGTATGAGGTTCCTGTTTTTGAAAAAAATTGCTTCAGTTTACATGTGTGTTATAGATGAGAATTTCGTAAGCCTACTATGCTTATAAAAGGGCTAAATGCATAATGATCCATAGCTCATTGATCAGTGCTACAAGCAGTACCTATAGTCTGAATTTGGTGACTCTAACCTAAACAGTTAGGAAATTGTTACCAACTATGTATATAAAAGGGCTTAAGACATCATTGAACTTACCACTCTCATCGCCATCAAGGGATATGTCTATGATATGAATTTGTCGACTTTACTTTCAATGGTTTGTAAATTATGAACAACTATGCTTATAAAAGGGCTTAAGGCATAATTGAATAAACCATCCTCATCGACATCAAGGGCGATGTCTAATATAATTTGATGACTAGATCTTAAACGGTTTGACAACTATCACCAATTTAGCTTATAAGTAGTCATTGGTTATACATGACCAGGCGACCCTTCTCGCCATTGTGGGTGATGTCCATGTTATGAATTTAACAACTATAACTTAAATGGTTCGGAAATTACCATCAATATGCCTATTAATAGACATAGTGTATACTTTGCCTTTGTTGTGGGTGGTGTTTATGTTATGAATGCAATGACTATATCGTAAATGGTTCGGTAAATACCACTAACTATGCTTATAAGTAGACAGGTACATTTGGTCTTGCGACCCTTCCTGTCATCGTGGGTGATGTCTATGGTATGAATTTGGCAACTATATCTTAAACAGTTCGAAAATTACAGACAACTATGCTTATAAGTAGACATGAGATATACTTGACTCTGCAATACTTCTCGTCATCATGGGTGATGCTTATGTTATGAATATGACAACTATATTTCAAAACATTTTGGATACTACAGCCACCTATGCTTATAAGTAGATGTAGGGTATACTTGGTCGTACCACCATAATTGTCTTCGTGGGCGATGTCTATGATTTGAATTTGCTGGCTATATCTTCTATGGTTTGGAAATAATGGTCATCTATGCTTATCAGTTCGTGGATGTCAGATATAGTCATATTGCACCTAAAACATGACCTGCTGTAAGGTAACCACTGTATTATATTTGATGCTCGGACAGGTAATATAAATCATAAAAAAATTAATAGATTGCTCCCATGCCTACTAACTTCAACAAGGCAGTGGAGCACATGTGACTAATCGATGAAAGTGCGAATTATCAAAGTTTTTAATGTTAGTTTAGAATTAGATTTGAATACAAAAGTCCGAAAATATTTATACTTTGTATATTAACTAATATATTTATATGGTTATAACATCCCATATGGCGCTGGTCATAGTCACTTAATCATATATTCTGATGACATATTATTATCTGTCAAAAAATACGAGTTCATAGACACATCACATGATTCACTTGTCTGCAAAAGGTAAATAAAAATATATAAAAATGAAATATATAACTGTTATATTCTAAAATGATGATTTACCGAATCGATGGTTCTGACATCATAATCTAATTCTTCTTGGAAATATGATTTTGTAGACACGTCGCACAACACACTTGTTAACAAAAGTTAAATAAAAATATGTATTATAGAAAACATAACTTGTATTTTCTAAAATTTTGTTGGTCAAATCGATGGTTGTGATAACATAATATAATTCTTCTTGAAAATCGAGTTCTTAGACATATATATATTTAAAATTTATAAATTAAATAAAAAATATAATTTATTCTTCAAATTTTTTACTGCACATCGATTTCAAAATGACTCCTCTGACTCCTTGGCCAAAAATGGAGTTACTGAAGCAAATTGAGGAGCACTTTTAATTTTAGCTTTTAATGTAGCAGCTCATCATCATAACAATGTTTTTTTTTGGGGAGCTGTCAGTATGACGGACATGCATCTGTAATGGCGGGAAAACAAAAAAAACTATTTATGGGAAACTTCTACTACCATAGAGAATATATTCTAGACGTTTCGATGAAAAAAATGAGAAATTCGAGGAATACCCATACAATTTAAAGGGAAAATATGGACAGAATGATGGAGCAGAAAAAAATGACATACTGGCTACAAAGGTCGTTGCCCAAGATGGCGGCATACTGGTTACAAAGATGGCGACCGGAAACCAGATGGCCCAGAGCTCATCTGATTAAACATCCGCCATGTTGGATCCTCGATCCTCGAGCCACTATCCCTTTCCGCCAAACATACATAATCCTACTACTATCAAAATAACATAATGCTACCCGGGTGATCACTAGGTACAAGAGCCTGCGCACCTTGTAAAAGGTAAGGGTACAACTGCTGCTGATGAACATACCATACAGTTATGTAACCTACAGGTATTTGTCGCAGCTTCTTGTCTGGTGCTTACGCTTGGATCCTGGTGTACATATTAGAGGATGCACTCCTCCACTTGATATGTACGAAGCCTTTTCGTTGCCTTGATCGACAGAATTTCTTTTCATTTTTCCTGGCTCAGCAAGTCGACCAAAAACCGTGGCAAATGTTGTGTGGGGTGTCTGTGCTCTATTCGGGACCACCTTTCATACAAGTGCTTCGCCAGTCTCTCAACACTATTGTGACATCTTTACATAAATATCATATCCACCTGTAAAATATATGAATAAACTGGCAATGTTTCAAGGTCCACTTCAAAATGTTCTATAGTGAGGATATTCGCGGTTTAGGGGAACAGGACACTCACTGCCGCCAACACCGCATCAACGTTCCACCACAATAGAATGTTTCGAACGGTACTGGAGTACTTGTAGCGTATGTGGCTTGCAGTAGGCATTCACATTCTGATAGAAACAATGGAATTGTTTGGTGGAACATGCACATGTGAGAAATTTGTATCGTGGTGTGGTCACCAGAATGCTTCCTGTGCGTTCTCACACAGTCCGGAGTACACTTTGTTGCCTAATGGCAGGTGCGTCCTCAACGTAACTCTAATCCTGCTGCACTGTAAACATCTGAGGACACCACTTCAGGGGCAATATTTACAAACAAGACCTTCTGTGCTTGTTGTACAGTGTAGCACACACTCGTCCAGCATTACATGTACAGTACAGCTGTGTTACACCAGTGTACCGAATGTCTGGCAGTCTCGGCATTGATCTCAGACACTCATAAACCTGAAATGCAGATGTAACCACGAAAATGTTAACTCACAAGGTAGGCACTAACTGATGTGGACTCAGTTCCGTTACTGTTAACAGTGCAGGCCTTAAGCGTTCTTCCTGTGCAACATGACTGCGATCAAGAACACTGTGTTGGAACTTGTTGACTGACAATGTCAGAATAACATTCATGCATACACCACACCGTTACCTCATGTATTAGGTTCACTGACATGATAGTGTATGTTCATTTGTTCATGAAGTAGCCACGCGACATCTGATCATCTCACGTGTAGGTACAGTATGTTGCCTACGTACTCAGCCATGGTATTTTGTGAGTGTGTAGTGTCTGAATTTATTCCAGGGAATGGTTGAGATTAAAACAATGATGCACCAGAACTTTTTCGTTTATTTTTACATGGTACTTCGAAATCTGTCATGGGAAACTTGCTCAAATATAAGTAACCAAAATGTAATTGAAATTCAGGGTTGCATACCCTATTTAAGCCACGACGTATTCTGCTGATCGTGAGAGATGTTGCATGAATAATACATGTCGAGTCTTTTAAAAGAAGCCCCATGGGACATGTGTGTAACGGAGCGAGTGAATGAGGAAATACAGTCCAATGTGACAGCAAAATACCTAGAGCAGATGCAGGAAGTGGCCGCCATTGACCTCGAGGCAGGTGTACAGACAACACCAAAAGCCAAAATTTGTGAAAGGCACGTGCGAAGACATGTTGCGGGATGTCATCGATATCTGTGGTAATGTTGGCCTAGAGTTCTTCCAATGTATGCGAGTTGTTTATGTAGGCCTGTTCCTTTATAGAGCCCCACAAGAAGGAATAACAGATGTATAAATCTGGAGAACGGGGTGGCATAGGTTGATTTGTTCCGCGGCTGATGACACGATCAGGGTAGAATACCGACTCAATGCACGTGATCGTTGTACGTGCAGTATGTGCTGTGACTTCATCCTGCTGGAAGTAAGTATTGTTACGCTTATCCTCTGTCAGTTGTTCCGCAAAAAACATTGAAAATGTGTTCGGTTAAACGAGCTGAATTCACAGTCTCATGAAAGAGCACAGGGATGATGCGGTGTGATGACACGGCACATCAGGCACCGAGTTTCTGAGGATGCAGTGGAGCTTCCATCAACACATGTGGATTGACACCTGACCAATGGTGCATGTTCTGGGAGTTTACGTACCCTAAGAGATGTAACCATGCTTCATCGGAAAAGAATATGTATCCATCCTGCAACACCTCCTGAGCAATTTTGGACAGGAACCACTCACAAAACTGCACTCGAGCTGCGTTGTCCACATCCAGCAACTGATGCACCACAGTAAATTTGTAACTGGTCTGTATTTCCTCATTCCCTCGCTGCGTTACACACATATCCCATGGGGTCTGTTTTAAAGGTCTCGTCCTGTATATCTATGTTCAATAACTCGTTATACAGAGAAACTGTAGATAATATTTGTATAATGTGCAATTGCGTGGTCTTACTCTCCTACTTCAGTGGGGTGTACTGCCCTAACAAACTAATATAGTTTTTGGTCAATTAAACACTGCTCGGTTTTGCTTCACACCATTTGAAATGATTACATATTTTTGGATATTATTGCTGATGAATGAGAGTATGTTTTGAGTGTGTTGTGTGCTGTTGAGTGCGAGTGCCCTCGGAGTCTTCATTTGAAGACCCCAGGAGCAATTGGCCGCCGCCGCATGCTTAACCGAAGGTTTCAAAGAAAAACGATTACTTCTTGCTGTGTTGGCTTTGTCAACTTAAAGTGATCATCCAGCAATCCCACTTCCTTTAAACCATGACCAACTTACCTCATAGTAATTTCTCTTCGTGAATTTCAAAACTCATCAATGGTAGAACAAAATGTATACAATATGGTTATAACAATATAAAAATTATTGGTTTTATATCACAATGCTACTTTTAAATATCTAACACATTGAATTATTAAACACTAATTTTACTCATATGGTAATAGATATAAAACCGTATTAATTTTAAACATTTCAAAATGATACATTATCTGTTAATAATTTAAAATTAAATCAAAGTATAAATGTCGCTGATAAAAGAGTTGATCATATAAGTCAACATCTAAAGGAACACTCGCCTGATAATTAAAACTTATATATTTTATACATAATGTCATTTGTATATTCATTTTAATTAAAATAAACTTAATTTATTATATGTATGCATTATTTATATAAATGTAAATAATTATGATATTCGAACTTTATTTTAAATTATAAATATTATTTAACAATGTTGTATATAGTTTTCAGATAAGCACTCACTAAAAATAATTTTGAAATACTGTGTATGTAAATACAAATTAAAATAAACACGATTTTTAGAAAATTAAATAATTCATTTGAGTTAGAAATTTAAAAAAAAATGTATTAATATTCTTACTGTTTGTACATAATATTGTGAAAAATGTTAATGTATTTTGAATGTTCAATAAAATATTATTCGTCTTAAAGTTTTCCAAAATTTTAAAAATATAAGTTTTATTAAATTATACATATAATATCGACTCACATAAAATATAAACAGTGTACACAGTTTAATAACCTACATGCACGATACAATTATTTTCATTAACCTCTTCACAGTTACTTTACTATGTTACTATTACATATCAACAGTCCAATAGCTAGTTTATTATATAATTCTATGTTATTATTTTTAAGATCGTACTATTGTGCTTATTATAGGTTAGATGTTGTAAAGTAGTATATAATTGTTACTTCCAATAAAAAAAATTATTACAATAATGATTGTTCTAAAAACACTGTTTTCAAAGAAACTTTAGGTAGAAAGAAAAGCAGACTAACGCTAAACTACAATGGCTAAAAGAAGGGGAACATTAATTTATATTACAGTTTCATAAGTTCATTAAAATTTTATTTGGTTTCAAAAGATAATATTTTTAAATCGCTTTCAATGTTTCGAATGTGGTCCAGAAGTCACAAGTTATACGCATGCTTGTATTTTTTTTTAGACATTCTGCTTTTCTTCTTTACTAATATTTTGATATTCATTGTTTAGCATATTTTTGCTTTTGGTGTAGTATAATAACTGTTCCCACATTGTAATAATGGAGTGCAAGGAAATGATATATAGATAAATTTTAATATTTATTTTCCATTTTAGACAGTACAATCATGACTTTTAAGTTCACATTCTAACCGAGAATGGGAACTTTCGAGAACACAATGTCAGAAGCTTGGGTGTACAGCTCAAATACCAAAATCTGAAACAGACAAACATTTCATTGTGCAGTGCTAATTTAACAGAAATCTTAAATTATTTTTTGACCTTCCTGTTCCCAAAGAGCATAAGAGCAATTTCCGAATAGCCAATCAAGTCTTATAAACCCTTCAGAATCACCATTTGGCTTTACATCAGGTCTCAGATACCTTTAGTCGTTTTTGGAATCAATTCTTTCTACACAAAGTTGTACAATACACAAAAATCATTCAGTAAAAGTGTTAAAAGAGGAAAATTATATAAAAATCCAGCATTATAACTCACAATAAATATAAATATATTTACCAATTTTGGCAACACTCCTTTGTGTATACCATTACTTGTTTACCTAAATGTATTTATCTCCACTCACTGAGATAATTAATAACTTTTATAGTAATAATAAAAGTCGCTGTTGCCTCAGTCAGTCCCATAGAACATTAGGTGTATACAGTATTTTCGCCTGTGATTCACATATCCGATAAAGCATGTCACCTGAATGAAGTCAGGTTCTATATAGGTATCTATGAAATTATTCACTCCATCGTTTTTCCTATTTCTCCATGACACCTGAAGCAAGTATCCTCGTGAGCATAAACATACATAAAAGAAGCAACTAGCAAAATTGTCTTGGCACATAATGTATACGAGTATGTTTGAGATATTGTTAATTCTCCAGCCTAGCAGAATGTTTGTTATCTAGGCTAGGAATTTATACATGATTACTTGGTTTACAACAACAATAATGATCAATCCTACAGAATAATTAGTTTATTTGTCTCTCGACATAAGGTTATCCCGGATGCCTCATATAATACTATAGTGGGCAAATATTTTAGTTTGTGTTACCAGTAAGTTAAACTAGTGTTACCAACTGGTAATTCCTGGATGAAGAAGATTACACCAGGATATTGGAATGCCCTAAGGGGAATAGATTAACGAAAAATGTAATCTCTCTCACTGTATTACACAATTATAGACATTCATAAAAGTAACCTAATTTACATAATATAACACTTGCTATGTGTTCAACTTACTCTCCCGGAGTAATGAAAGGAGTCAGAATTAAAAGATTTTGGTCAAAGTCAGATCCTGGACATCAAACATAGGTTACACAGGTTTTCATAACAATGTGCTGATGTCAGTTCGTCTAAAAAATTACATCCCCACAGCGCAAGGATGGGGTTTCACTACTACCATATATATAGTGATATCCCAGCATTACCAGGGGATAACATGCCACCAGATCTTCACCTGTTATATATCCATACCAGGCTATAAGAACCTCCAGAACATCTGACTTATGCATAAACTGATCCAGGATATCTCTTTAGGAGCATCACTCCACAGCTATTCAGGTAACCCACCGCCAGTCATTATTCATTCTAACTAAACAAGACCATGCAGTACAAGCAGGGTGTGACTAAGGCTAGTTCTGCTTCGGGTGCTTATTTTCAGACGTAGGGTTCAAATTAGAATACTTCTAAATTACGGCGTTAAGCTGAAAACTTCCATACCAGGATCCCTACTCTGGATCATAGCAAATTAATAAATTTTACATGTAACTCCTCAGTTATACATTGAAAATATTGCCTTAGAAATCAGCTTATTGAAGCTGTTCCCCCCATCAAGGACGCCTTACTGTTGAAACCAAGGTCATTACATCAACCGACAGAAAGGAAAGATCATCAAACGGCATAGCTTTACGAACTCATACCAAAATCGCTAAGCGGGTTACATAAAAAAGAGACCGTAATTTAAACTGACAAGGTTGGCTTGCAAAAAAATTTACCTCATTGTTCCCCTTCTTCAGGAGAGGTGCAGGAACATAGAGTGTCTTAGCAGGGCCAGCAGCTGGGAAGTAGCGGCCAACGTTGAAACCATTAACGAAGACATTTCCCTTACCCCAGGCTGACATGTTGATGAAGGTATCGTGTGGTTCTGTTATGGATAGTACTGCTCGGAACAATGTGGGCTCTGTCATTTGACTTACTGCATGCCAGTTGCTTAGCCTAAAACATGAGAGAAAGCCAGGAACAGTTGCAATGTGTATAGTACTTACTTGATTGTTAAGAATGGATGTATTTCGTGGTACTACATAGCAGGCAAGATGAGCAGTCTCTAACGCCTTCAATGCTAATTGTGCAATTCAAACAATCATGACACTGTGAAGAAACATATTTCAAGGTTTACTATTTATTCGTAAGAGTTTAACTAAGAGCAGCACATTAAATTTGTTTAATGTGATGTCATACTCTGTCTTACACTTCATTGGGCATAACTCTTCAGCAAGAGAATTAATACGGCAGTTTTCAAAATGTAAAGTGTTTAGTGCTCTAATGAGTGTACAATCATGAAATGTACATACAATATGACAACACACGAAACCAGCAGAATTGCTGCATGCAGCTATTACAATTATTTAAAAAATTGCGACCTAGTATTGTTTGGGTTGCAACAATAATATGCTATATCCATTTTACTATTGTAAGGCCACGAAACACTTCCCCGCAGAATTACAGAAACCACAACGAATTCTTATCCAGAATTGCAACAACAACATAAAATACATATAATGCAGGTTACCGTGTTTTTCATTTTGGCAATATGATTGTGATACACATGGTGTTAATATAACATACATATCCACAGTAACACATCTCAAAACCAACAGCTGCAAGACAGTCGAAGAAACTTCATGCAAAGAACCGCTGACGTCTGCTTATCTGATGCGAGTGAATGACGAAGTCAGAGCAGCTAACTAGCTTCAAGTGGGGAATGGCACAAGGGATATCTAGTTTATTGCTGACAATGCAAACATTTGAATGGCAACATCTCTCATTTATGATGCATTAATTTAGTTTCCTGTGCAGCACTTTTAGTGCTCTACATTAATATAATTTCTGTGATGCATGCCAATAAATTTAGTTCAGTAACAATTTTAAATTACATAATACTATATAAAGGACAAATTGTATTAAAATATTGCAAGGATTTAAAATAATGTACTCCATACATTGAAAACAAGATAGTTCTTAGTTGACACTTCCAATAGAACTACAAGCACGATCAACTAATATGTAGTCTTATAAAACAATAAAATAATCCTCTACAATCCACATTCTTATCAACAACTCACAGTTTGGATTCCTTTGAAATAATAGAAGGTGATATTTTGATGGACACGAAAATATGAAGGAACTTTTGGTAACATACCTGCGAACCCAGTTTCCTTTGAACTGGAGGGCGTATATCTGCCAGTTCTGGATCGCAGCGTTGTTCAGAAGAACGGAACCGCTTACAATACCCTTTGTGTTATATCTTCGTCCCCAGTTCTCGACTAAGATGTCCAGTATTTTCTCCTTCCCGACACTAGCACTATCCAGAGTCAGCTGTGCATTACTGCAACACATATGTATATACTTGTGGAGAGCACTAATGGATTCCCATGCATGCCAGACATACTTTATATGGTTATACATCGTAAGTTCTTGAATACGCATTATTTTTAATGAGAGGCATGAAATGTATGGGTAAAATATGGTCTTACCATCAGCTTTAACACTATCGATTAAGTATAAGTACTTTCTTAGAAGCTGTTGAAAAGATGAAAATCACGTAGATTTTAAATATTTGTAGTTTTGAATTTTGACACTCCGGCTGTGGATGTCATTCAGTTTCATAAGTTTGAAAACAGGATAATGGGGATATTAAGATATAATAGTTTAAAGAAAAAAATAACTGGAATATGACAGTTTGGAAAAAAATTAACTTTTCTCTCAGTTAATTTAAAAGTACCCACTGCATACCAATAAAATATTAGTGATAAGGAGCACAGATTTTGGGGAACTCGGGACAGACTCAAAAGCAGAAGAAAGGCCAATATACGTAACTACTGCTAACAAACATTATTCAGCCCAGACAAATCCAAACTGTGTAAAAATTCAAATTGCATAAGTGGAATCAAAAGTAATAAGAAAATATGCAGAAATATGCGGCATAATTATGTAGACAGTGACTTAGCAGTAATTTTACTTTTTTGAAAACACAGTTACCAAGCTACGTATTTTGTTTTGTTTGTAACGTAAGACTGCAAAAGCACTTGACTTGGAAAACAAAGGAATTTTGGACATGGGAAAAGAAGCAGACATGATAGACCACACTAATGGTGACATGGAATATAAATAATAACCACAAAATATGTGTTGTACAAAGTGGGCTTAACAAGGTATGAAAAGGCATAATCCTTCAGTGAGCAACCTACTTGCACAAAAAAGCCACGGATATAAAGAAATACTTTGAACGTGCAACGCCTATCATATTGACACTGTCTACAATGTGTAATTTTTGCTTGAAGAAAGGTAATTAATAGTAAGTTTGTGCTGGCAGGGGAAAAGAGCAGACTTATTGCGATAAAAATTCAAAACTTGGAAACAGAAGTGAATCATAGATGCAAAAATAATAGCTAAATAAAAATTTGTGGCCTTGCTATCCATTAAAATGTGGAAGTTCAAGGAATCTCTGCAGTATAGATGCTGCACAAGCAGGTAGGATAGCCAGTAGAGTTAAAACAACTAATTTATGTGTAATTTATGTGTAATGTGGCCGGATGGGAAGGAACATATAATAAGAGTAACCCTCACAATCATCAGATTAAAAAAAAATTAGAAACCATTTTGCCATTGAACTCCGCCTTACAAGAAGCAAAACTTGACGTTACTTGTTAGTAGCAGGATAGATATCATACAAGGTATCAGTGGAAATGATGGTAAAAACTAATAAAATCCAAATGAGAATTTCACTGTAATTAACATTATAGGAACAAGTTTGTTTGACAGGAACTGATTAGATAATTCAGTAATTAAAGTGGGTGTACCATACGGAACTAGGCCAAAGGAAATAGCTGAAGTGGTACAGCAATACCCGAATGTGTTTTACAGAGCCTTGCATGAATAGCACACCGATCCTCCTGTTGCAGTAACATTAAAGCAGGCAACTTTCATATTAAATTAATGAAAGCTGCAATTACACATTACATTTTATCTCCACGATTACTTAAATGAAATATCTGGCAGGCAGTGTATGACTATGAGGTGGTTTACAGTTGAAAAAAAAAAAAAAAACTTATTTTTTGTGCTGGTGTGTTCATTCTGACACACACATACGAAGGGGAAGTAAAATGCCATCAGTGGAACGTGTGTTGATGCTATAAGATATGCCCAGGCCTCCACCTGAATGACGCTGATATTACACAGTTGAAAGCAGGCGATTAAATGCTTATCTAAGCCAAACACCAAACTACAGAAAGAGATTGTACATGACCACAGAAGAGTTAGGACCGTGTTAAGTGGGAGGAATGAACATGATGCTCATAGTTTAACTTTATATGGGGTAGTATATTGGCCATTCCCTCAGCAAAAAGGAAAGCAGTTTATGGACTACGTGATTCTCGGGACTAATTGATAAAATTAAAGTTGATAGCATGAAACTTTAAGACGTGACCAAGAATATACCAGGATATTGAGCGAATTAGGGGAAATTGCAAAATATATCAGCAGCGTCAGGATAATCCATTGAAGTAGAAATTGCAAAGTATATCAGTAGCGTCAGGATAATTCATTGTAGTAGCTTAAACATGAATACTAGATTATGTTCCACGCAGCATTTTGCGGGTCATTCCAGATGCAGGTTTCCTTCATTGTTGTTGATGTACATTCTAGGTGGTACGGAGGAATTAAAACTCTCTCAATTTCATCAGCAAGTGTGACACAAGAACTGAGATACATATTCAACTGCCATAGATATCACCAATACCTGAGACTGATAATGGCATAGCAAGACATAAAGAAAGGTTTTTTATTAAAAAATAATGCTATGCAACTTACATGTACAGCATCACTTCAACCCTCGACAAAAACTGAAAGGATGATGCAGACTTTTAGGGCAAGTTCAGGAAAATACATGAATGAAATTGGAGAGGGAGAGGTAATAAAAGGATAGACTGTTGCTGCCCCGAAAATAATGTCTGGATAACACACACAAAAAACTACGCAGAGCTATTCATGAGATGTTTATTACCGACTGTACTTAAGTATAGTTTGGGGTGAAAATTCAGGAGTAAAAAGAAAGGCACTATAAGCAGAAAGAAAATACGTATTTTTACAATGTGATAGCTGGTGTGTCATTAACCTAGAAAGTAATTGCATCCTATTAATTTATAATTTTAATTTATATAAGTTATTTTATTTGTACTGGAAAGACTCTTTAAATAAACTCTCAGGAAATTAATATTTCAAGTTTCTCACCCACGTTATTTGTTTTTGAGAAAGATTAATGAAGTTTTAAGCTTTTCTAATGAAATTATATTACTGTATCATAATTTTAAAACGAAAGAATATTTTTCTGTTAGTTGCAGAGATATGTTAAATACCGTATAGTTTAATTTATTTTGTAAAGCAAAATGTTATAGCTGATAAGCCTTATGTTATGAGAGTAACTGTAATATATTTAATTCTCCTTTTAGATTTTATTGTCGCTGTACAACATTTTGGTATATATTTGATAATATTGATCCTTTCATCGCAGTACGGCGTAAGTTTTAGGGTTCAGATAATTGAGATTTTCGGAAATGCTGCGCTGTCGTAAATTTTAGATTGGTAATGGGCACGTATGGACAAGGCCCTCAACAGCAAAAATTCTTAGATTTTTTTAGTGTTTCTACGGTAAGCTTCGGTAGCAACGGCAGCAGCATAGCGAAGGGACACCATCCATCTTTGTGGTTCGCCTTGACACGTGAGACGTACATCGGCCTAAATCTCATAATCTCTAACATGTGAACTTGTGATTTTACAATTTAAGTTTGGAGATTTTTACACTTTTGTATGAAAATATACAATTTTCCTATCGAAACCACTATCGAGTGGAAACTAAGTTAACTATAATGCCATTGTTTGCCAAATTTTTTAATTAGTAACATTTTGTTTCAGTCTTGCCATCTTGAACTAAAGCATTTTTAACTTGGTTATTTACGTTGCCTAGCTTAAATCAGTTTATTTTTACGGAGAGAAGCTTCCCCAGTAATTATGTGCTGTGCAAGGTGCATAACTTAATTAAGGGCAGCAACATTTTTTCTCGCACTAATATTTCCTTTTGTTTTTTGTAATAAATGTGTTTAAATGTGTATATTTTTCTACGTTTCGTGTCTTGATGAGGTGTATGTTTCATAGCGATATACTCAGATCATTTAACGCCACATAGGCCTACGCTACTACACCTTACTTCAGTGTGTATTCAGAGAATACAGTATGTACACAGAACATTGGATCCCAATTCATTGGGGCCGTAAAGCAGTTGCAATTGGAAGCAGAATCATGTCAGTTTCTTTTAGTTACTTCCATTTTATTTCGTTGATTGAACATGGATTCCGCATACTCATGCGAGGCGTATTTATTGCGTAGTTCACTCAGCGATGTTACTTTGGCGCGTTTACACCTGTGCGTCTTGTGCATAGTTGACGTGCGTGTGGACACGCCTCTGCGCATGCGAGGTGCAAGATCATGCATTCGTCTATCCGCACGCCTGTGAGAAATATTGTGCGCACGCCCCCTTTCGTTCACACCTACTGCGGTAGACGCATGCCTCACTTTCAGTCGAGATGTCGACTGTGAATGATGTAGCTGCTGCAGCCGCTGCTGAGATTGTTGCTACGAAGAACGAAGAAGATGGAAAAAGCGGAAATGCTGGGTTAATAAATATTTTGAAAGCAGAAAGTTTAGTGTGGGTGTAGTGGACGAGATATGGCTAACAAACAGTAAACTATTTAAAATCTTTACGCGCATATCTCCAACGGACTTCGAAACACTGTTAATCTTGTTGGACCATCTATTGCTAAATCTAACATCAAATACAAAGAAGCGATGCCTGGGACTACGAGATTATCTTTGACATTGAAGTTTCGTGCCACCATCTACAGCTTCGCCAGCCTAATGTTCCAGTTTAACGTATCTAAAGCTTATATTTGCAGTATCAGACGAGAAGTGTGTGAAGCACTAGTGAAAGCTCTGGAACACTATGTTGAGGTAAGTATATAAGTAGATGCCTTGAAATTATACCAAGTTAATTGGAAATTAATGTTTAATGTTAATTTCTTACACGTACTTAACGTTTAAAAAACCGTGGTAAAATTAATTTTGTACAACATTTTCAAAACAATCATGACAATAAATTATTTAACTTTACAACCTTTGGGACTGAGTACAGTTTTCCTTAACAATTAAGTTTAATTTAGGCCACTAACTTTAGCAACGTTATTAACATTAAGGTGGACAATAACATGCCTCTGATATATGACAAAGTCTTACAGTGAAAAGCAATTACTACTTGATGTGACGTCAAATGAAATTTCCGGGTTTAGTACACTGTCCAGTGGTTTTGGTTTACTGACAGTGGGGTTTTGAGTAGTATATGTCCCGGTATTTCAAGGTGGAAAACTTGAATGTGACTCCGAAGAACACGAGTATGTGCTGGATGAAAAAATGCAAGCTGCAGATAAGTGTGGGGCAGATGGCATAACTTGGTTTTCTGATGACATTTTTAGATCAAATAGGACATGTTGAAAGTGCATTTGCGATAATGAATGCAAGCACTTGATGCCATGGTATTTGATTTTTAATCTGTGACGTATTCCCCAAAAGATAAAATATGAACACGTGTACGTAGGTTATGATTAACTTACATCAGTAGGGCGATAGCTTCATCAGTTTCATTCGAACATGTAGACTACAACCTACTGATGTTATTTCTTCATTAAAGCAGCAATCAACACTCACCGTTGTTTCTGCCAACTTAAAAGTTTCACTTCATTTCCTTGTGTCTTCCCCGTCCATAATGAATAGAAGCGGCTCGTATAAGAACCAGGATGACTTTGGAACATCATCAGCTGCTGAACCGCTCTTCTTTTTCGACACGTCGGAAGTAAGAGAGGAGACATTAAATTTTATTAAGGATAGCTTCTGCTGTCACCATGTCCTATTTGTTTTTGATAAACTGTGTAGAGACACCGAGGTCATTCTGTCTTTATAATCTGCAGAATTAGACGTTCACAAACATGGGAATGTCTTAAAATCTTCAACAAATTCTCTATTTTTGTCATTTCTCCAGTCAGCCGTACAAACAACAACAAAGAATGAATGAACAAATCGGTTCAGCTAATGCAATTGAAGCTATCCGATCAGCGGAAGGCGCACGAGTGTTGCACGTGGTTCCCCGTCTGAGATGGGGAGCTACTTGCCCCTGCGCACTGCGACCCGTGGGCGCAATTAGAGGCATGCATCTCCTTGCACCGTTGCATGCGCCTTCTTGCAACCACGTGCAACAGGCGCATGCTTCCAAGGCGTACAGAAAGTTGCACAGGTGCAAACGCCCCTTAGGGAACCTAGTCCGTTGTTACACGAAGGAGCCGGCGAAAGTGTGACATTCCTTGGCGTTGCTACAGAGGAAACTAGGCTGCGTGCAGTGCGGCACGAAGGACTACTGAATCACACGAGCTTAGAGAAATAACTTCTCCCTAGACTGTTACGAGTGAAGGAGTGGCAAAAGAAACCACATCAGGTAATTCTAACGTGGACAATATAACATAATTAATGGAGATTATGAAATCGTTCACCTTACAAATGAACTCTGAGATAAAAAGTTCCGAAATTATTTTAAACGTCAATAATTTCGATACCTATAGTACACTGCAAAGTTCCGAAACAAAAATTCAACGAAAACGCCATGAATACTACTACTACACTGCAAAATTTGGAAAAGAAATTCAATGAAAGTGCTATGAATACGGCAAACTTGAAGCATGGTTCTTGGAAATAAAATAAGAAATATATATGGAGACGCAACGAAATTGATAGAAATTAAAGGGGATATACTAACTAGGAATCCAGAGCTACGAAAAGAGAGCGATGCGATTAATAACAAATTTCTAAATCGTGCTTCACGCCAGCATACCACGATGGTTCAGCTCAGATCTGATTTTCATTCACAAGTGGAAGCCGTTAAGCATACACTTGCATCTCAAATCGAAAACCTCAAAGAAAATACATCTCTGAAAATAAACGCAGTTCATTATTATGTGCGTATAATCAAAAATAATTTCGTTGACACAACCAGTCAGATCCGAGGCGGGATTGAGAGGACGCTGTAGAAGTCGTGACAGAAGCTGTCAAGCTTATAAACACGGCTCACGGAAGTAGAAATTGCGAGAGTTTCAGACGCACCTCTAGATAATGTCTCCTTACTGAAAAATGATGATGCACGATTAACGTCACTCACGCAATGTGTGGAATCTCGGTTATCACAAACAGAAAGGGCGAACGAGACGGTTAAAGAAAAGTGGCAGAATCAGATCAGTTATGTCAATAACAAAATTACAAACATCATTGAGCTCATAGAAATGTTGCTAACCAGCATACAAAGTTCCAGGGGAAATAATCTTGAAAAATCATACGTAATAGATAACACTCATGTTCAGCTGTTATCGAGTACATCTCAAATCAAGGGCGAGTGCGTTACAACTCCTGTACAGTCTGGTTCAATTAACAGTCCTACTGCCACTATGCTGCATCATTCAGTCAAACAGTGGGATGGTAGTTTACCAAATCTTGCTGGAAAATTGTTTGAAAATCCTGTGATATACTTAAATAAATTAGATGAATACTGAAAATTGTTCGTATTCTTTGACCATGATATTTTAAGGTGTCTAACTTAGTTTAAAGTCCACAGGATTTTATTGGTGATAATAAGTGAAGCTTATCGTGACGTTTTCCTGGAACAATTTTTGTCACACGCAGATACAGGGCAATTTGCGAATCTAGTTGCATTTGGATAAATATAATTAAAAAATAACAACTCACTCGAAGAAACTTTCTGCTAAATTTTGAAAGAACAAGCCACCTGTTTTCACCTTTGGGGGACCAAGAATTTTCCGAGATTCCGTTGTCACAACTACCTGATAAATATCAGCTTCAGTGGACAAGTAGATCATTCAGAGACATATCTGAATTCAGATACCAACGTTCGTGACTCGGCCAGTTAGAAAGGCAAATACGTTTAAGTCGTCCTAGGGAACACGAAAGACCTTGCCCAAATCGTGCACCACTTTGAACAATACTTCAAGGGAACCAAACCTGGAATTTCACATAAAAATTCCGACAGCAAAATAACAATAATACTAGGGTGAACATATTTAGTTGCCAGTATGAGCAAGACAATTCTAACAGCAATGTTAATCTTACTCAAGACCAGTTTTCACATGGGATTGTAAGGGGATGAGGCAGAGGAAATTCCAACTGGTTCAATCCAGATTGCCGACGTAAAGGAAGGGGTAGAAGTAAAAATTTAAAAAATATATAAAAGTAACACCATCGATCAAAGAGAACATCTAGTACCTCTTTTAACCGAAATGTTCCTGCCGATTTGTCACAACCACCACCTCACCCGGCACCGTACCAGTATCAGTTCGTGCCAGTTCAGTACACACCATACCCTAATAACCAGGCACAATGATATTTCCCGAGTAATGCTCCTCTTCACCCAAATACACCAGTGTACAACTATACTATAGATTCTCAGTCAAGTGCACCACAGCCAGGAGGTAGTAATGCTAGCCAGTCAAGTAAGTTAAACTGAAAGGCGTTCGGTGATCATCAAATTGAAAGACCTACCTACACTGCCCGAAAAAGTAACTTATGCTAAAACAAGTAGGCTTAAAGAAAAAATTGAGAAATTAGTGCAATCAAGATTTTTTTCGGCAGCTGCATGTAGAATAAGATTTTAGAAGATTTGTAAATCAAACAGTTGAGAAAATGGAGGTTTCGTATATAAATATAAAGACCCCACAAGCGCATTGCTATAGAAGGTTACTAAGAAATTATTTCTCTTGGTCGATGGTCAATATGTGGTGTCTTCTGTAATAAATAAGAATTGCTATGAATTAACCACTACAGATGGCAAAGCTACTGGTAGATTAAACATTTTACAGCTACGCCAATACCATTATCTACGTATCACAGTAAAATGCTAACAAATTACATTTTAAAAAGAATTTTACTTGGCGCAATATTATCTGACTCGATCAGAATAAAAGAAGAGTAAGTCAACAAATAAAGGACTGAGAAAACCCACTGAAGAAAAATTTATGCTGTGCTAAAATCGTACCGAGACACCATAAATTATTTACTATTATTGTTGTTGCTGTTGTATTTGTCTTCAATCTTATGTATTTTTACTTGAGGGTTGCGTGTATGTTTATTTGCATTAATTGTTGCTACGATGAGTATCACTGAGTTAACACAAAGCTATAAAGTTGTGATGAATTTGAAACATGCAAACTAATCTATTGTCTCGTTATTACGTTTAATGCCAGCACTTGCATACATGCTTTTTTGCACTTTTCAGCGATATGTTTTGAAACTCGCCTCACAATTGTCCGACGTTTCGAGCAAGCCTATGTTCCACCAGAAGTTATTGACGTGTACGGAACTGATATTGTTAAACACTGTGCTATTGCAAGCTAGGCGCTGCTTTCTGTTTTTTCTAGTGATGTGACCAGAAAAATAAAAATAAACATATTTTTAATCAGCTGTTAAATGCCAATAAAGAATAAAGATATTCGCGTACAAACTACAGGGAAGAAATGAAGATCGAAGAGTCCGGTTCATCGTACTACGAGGGTCTGTGATCGTAACACGGACTGGCGTACCTAACTTTCAATTTCAAAGAAGTTATCTTAGTTTTGGAATTTGCTAGATCAAACTTCGTGCGAATATGCTGAATTGCTTTCTTACACTGAACTGTGAAATTCATTTGCTCTTCTATCAATTATCTTCACAATTGTTTCCTGTTGTTACTTGAAAGGGTGTATCAGTGCAATTTTGTTTATGTGTGTCATCATGTATGTGTTGTGTTATTATAGTTCTGCTGAATATGTGCGTTTGACTATGTTTCGTCATTGTTGAAATTCCGCTACTTGAAGTGTGTGGTCAAAATTGTAAATATCTACGTTCATCATAATTATTGCTACTTGTTGTCTACAGATTGTTTAATATGTATAAAATTGGTAAAAAAAAAAAAAAAAATTGTTATAGTAATCTCTAACTATCAATATTTAATGTTGATGTTTTTTTTTCTGTTAGTGACCTGCAGTCTATAAGGAATGATTATAATAATTGTTGTCCTATTTGATACACTCGTAAAAGACAGTGAAAAACTTATGACGACTCCAGTGGTACACGTGACTATTTCTGGGCGAGAGTGAGAAAAATTTTAGGGACTGGAAATCTATCAACCGACTGTTACTTAGAGAATAGCTACATTATTAAAAACACTTGTGAATTTAAGATGATCAATAATGTAAATCGTTTCGTGTAAAATTAAACAATGCTAATTATGAACAATATTAAAACAGTTCTAGCAAATAGACAAACTGGCTGATTTCGTGTCTATGTTTTCTAATACCTGGGTAGACGTGTATATTAGCGTGTGAAAGGGTGAACGTTGTTCGTTACCAGAGCGTGAGCCTACTAACAAAGAGGATCACTCGAGCAGTACATCGAGGCTGGGGAAAGCCATTACAAAGTATCCAACAGTAGTTGGGTCGTTTGCAACCTGCTCACTACTTCTTTGTTTCCTAGCCCTCACTCTACGTCACATCTGTGCAACATATTATTTTCAGATGTTAATGTCTGTATGTTAGACATTTGTTTCTTTTCCAGCGAACTTGATTCGACTGTTTCAAGATAAATAATATTGATATTGTTTATTAGTTTCCTATAAAATTGAAATGTTTGCGTGTTTTTATTTATTACATCAGGACTCCAATTCATTCATAGTAAAATGTTGTTTCTTCTGTTTCACGTTGCTTACTCTGTGACATAAATTCAGCAACAACCAACATCTGTCATTACCACATCTTAAAACTGTAATTTTTTTTAAATTCATGTTGCTGTTCATTTTCTCAAGTTATTATTTCAGTAAGTAACAACATGAAGGGGGGTTTCTATGTAATTAACGTAGTAAGAAATAGTATTTTTTAATTTGTAATTTTAATAAATATATGTGACTATTTGCGATATAGTCATAGCATTTAACGTCACATACGATTACGCCACATCACGTTACTACATCATGTATTCAGGGAATAGAGAATGTACACACTGGTGATTATTCGTAATTTCATTGGAATACAGAAATGACTTCCATGCAAGGTAGCTGAACGAATGTCGTGGGGCAATAACGGGGTAAAATGTGTACAGCGATTTTAGATTTTTTTTTTTTTTTTTCGAAGTTACACAATTTTTCATAATTTTTGTAATTTTTAAAATTTTTTAGTGACTTTATGTGATTTTCTTGCCATTCTTGATTATTTATTTTGTTTCTTCGGAGATCGTTTTGTGATTTTAGAAGATTTTGAGCAATTTTTAAAGAGTATCTTGAGGTTTTCAAAGATTTTCTAGCAGTTTTCAGTGATTTTCAAAGATTTCTAATGGTTTTCGAAGATTTCCTTACGATTGTCCAAAATTTTCTAGCGATTGCCAAAGATTTGGGGATTCCCCTAAGATTTTTTGGCGATTCCAAATTAATTTTTCTATTTTTTAAATATTTTTTTAAAACAATTTTTGCGATTTTATAACATTTTGCTATGATTTGTGAAGGGTTTTTGGATATGCAGAGATAACATATACTCTTTTGTAACTGTCGAACACTTATTTATATATTTAGGTTAACTCCAAGATATTTCTCAAGTTTTAAAGAATTTGAATTACTTTAGGAATTTATTTGATTTTTAGTAATTTCTCATGAATTTCCTTGAGATTTAAAATTCTTCTTACTTGTTTTTATGGAATATGTCCCGGTTTTCATGATTTATTATAATTATAAATTATTTCTAAAGTTTATTGTGAAACTTATGGGTTTCCTGCAACACTATATATTTTTACATATTTATGACTTTAGATTAGTGGCCCCCTTCAGGGCCCTTGAGGAACGTGACCGCGCCTCCTTGGTGGGGCGAGGAAGTGGTCCTTGGAATTTTTTAATTGCGCACTGCTTAGTCAGCAGAGTTTCCGCCTTGTTTTTCGTACTTTTATCAACCCTAATGGATTGTTAATGGCCCAAATTTATTACTATTTTAATGGAATTCCTTATCAGCAACATACATAGATATATAATTTTGTGTAATATAATGCATTACTTACTTACGTAAATATCTCCATAGCATTTACAATATTAATAACCCTAAATGCATTAATGTTTTATAATTAAAATTAGAAATTTCTGCATTCCAAAATACATAACGAGCCTACATATTAGGATTACATTTTAACTCTCACGTTCACTCCAATGAGTAAAAATTAAATAACGCACTTTAATGAGCAAATCATACAATGCTCTTATAGCAAAAGAATTTCGATTATTTACATAGTTGCAACCGTTTCTATTTATAGCCGCATATAGATTAAAGGGCGGGGAGACGGCTACATGAAATGCATTCTAAGAGATACGAATTATATTAAAAAATCTTGAAATGTGACCGAGAATCTATGGCAATAAAGATGTGTAATGCACATACTATTTAAATAACATGAATCTTTGCACAAACTAAATTACTTAAAAAATTTGGTTGTGTAATGTGAAGCTGAGAAATCCTTTATCGAAAAGCATTAGGTAGTACTGTCGAAATACGAGTTCTGCAATAATGCCTTCGTAGCGTTGCACCCTTAGAACGACTTTTTGCCGCGTGACTTTCTAATTGATGAAAATAAATATGTATTGGCATATGAAAAGTATGAGTTAAATGATTAAAAGAAGTATTACTTCGAACTTAAGCCGTTGCACCGCCACGTCTTCAAGGAAAACCCAGAGGATGATATTTAAAACATACGTGAGATCCAGTTGTTCTCGTGTGTATTTTTTATTTCATTCTGCGTTTTTCTCTGAGATATGGCGTTGCAATGACGTACATGTCCTAAGTAATTTTCAATTTATCAAATTATCCCCATTGCACGTGTCGTTCAAAGAATATAGTATGGTTTAGCCTTTAAGTAAAATAAGCTAACATTTCTATTCGGTTTTAGCCTACCAGGTATTTGCATCTGGCTTTGGCTGTGTACGAATTCACATGCAAAAGTTCCCGACCAGCTTAGTGCCCTTATAAAAACATAACAACCATGATGCAACTTTGCCGCTGTTCAAAGTCACAGCTGTGGCAGAATGCTACAGAATAACTCCTTCGACCAAGGGAACGTGCGATATCCCTTTAACATACCTTAAATTGTCCCACCGTACAGTTATTTAGCTGTTCGAAGCAGTTTTTCAATAATGATCACTCTTCTCCCCACCACTTGCTGGGCACTTTTAAATATCAATTATTTTTATGTCATTATATTAGAATTTCGCTTAATTTAATATATTACGTTTAAAGGATATTTCTGTTGGTGTAATACTTCACTATTTTATGGAAACTACACATAACATAAACTCTATTAGCAAGTATGTTTGCATATATTACGAAGTTCAGCCGATTTGAAAAAAATAGAAACTTAAATAACTAGTCATGAAGAACGAATCAATTGCATACCATAAGTGTTTGATTTGATATTAGTAGTTGTGAAATGTAGAATTTGTCGACTACATTAGAAATAATGGGTTTCGTGTCTTAAAAGATAATGATGATATAATATTCTATATAGAGGTCACATTCTATCTGATAGTTAACTGTCAAAACTTTTATTCTAGCATTAACGTACAGCAATCTATTTAAAAGAATTGGTATTTAATTTTTTTGCAAAAATATTAATGATTTTTTATGCTATCCCCTTTTGTGTGTTTATAATAATAACAATCCTTGTAGAATAACATATATTTTATGTGTACAAATTATTTCCTGTCGTGCGTATAACTGCAGCGAAATTTTACTTAAGCAGTAATATTACAGCTGTATGCAACTGCCAACGAATAACTGGCACACTTCTTAGCTGGTTCTGCTTAAGTTAGGTTACATATTCTTGCTTATCATATAATTATTAAATTTCTCGAAATATATTTTTCATTGTTTCTTAGTCATATTATTTCCATCAAACTAATATTTTGTGAACCCAGTAGTGTTCAGGACATCAGTAAACAGCTTACATCAACAATATCGTTCTTCGTTTCAGTATTTAAATAATTAGAAATCGTTACAGTTGAGACAAATAGAAAAAAAAAAAAAAAACAGGCAATATGCAAAGAGCTTTAAAATTTTTCAGAAATTAGCTCAGATTTTTTTATGTGTATCAAGTGTCGTATAAACTAAATGTACTGTTATAGTATGGACAGTACCGTGCTGTTATTTTAGCAACTATTAAAGCGCCGGATACCACTGACGAGTACCAACCATCAGAAGTGTTTGTTCATCTACCACTCACAAAGAAGATTTTTTCTTTTAATAAGTTGGGCGGGTTTGTATCCAACCACTGTATAGTATCCAGAGAAGCAGCATCGTCCTGTACACAAGAGGGCCAAGTTAGAGGCAGATTACCACTAGAGTCGTGTGTTGGTATTTCCAAAATTAGGTATGGATTCTTAAAGTTACTTTCAGTTTCTACTACACGATAAACACACAATTTAACTTGACGAGTTTTTATTTTATTAAGTGTTAATTACAATCGTCTTGCTCAAATATTTGACCGCTGTACACCCAATTAAGATTTTCGTTTTTCCCAACACAATTAAATGTGTTGACCACAGTATAAGTATTTCCATAGCATTACTTCAAAACCGACAAATATATCACTGTAGGAATTCTTACACCACTATACACATCACTTTAAATTTTAAAAGACATAACATGTTGTGTCACCCTCACAGTCTCTTTGCCAAAGAAAACTAATTGCGCATGTACTGTAGTCTTTAGGAGTGGACTTCCAAGACAGCACATACTATTATCAAGTTATTCCTGGACGGTGAAATCATTTACGTTAATGTGATATTATTAGACAAGTCGCTGTACGCTTGGGTTGCCAAAGAATAAATCATGTAAAGATGCACATTTTTATGGTTACAAAGAAAAAACCATATAAATACAAAAGACGAGGAAGACGCTCTCCTCTTTTCTCACAAATTGCCTAAAGCATTTTCAATTCATGTACTCAATGTTATAAATTTTGATTTCCAGAGGAAATTTATGTTTACTGCAGAACATGTTAAATGCTTTACACCTTGCTTACCTCTGGCTCCTTCCGAGAAAGTCAATGGGCTCCTGACCCGCCCCCATTCCCCCAAAATTGTTCACTCATCCAAATTGTTTCAGTTCCCTAGGTTGTATCGTTTACTAAAATACTAACTAGAGCTACATTTTATCGCAGTTCATATTTTATTGCAATTTGGTGTGCTTTGTGGCTATTAACCAGTGTGTGTGTTATGTGTATATATATATATATATATATATATATATATATATATATATATATATATACATATACAAAGAGTAACAACAAAGGAAGATAAAACATCAATACTGATTTCTCTCAAAATATATGCGCCATATAAAAATTAAATTTGTATACATTTCTCATATAGTGTTATAGAAATTCAATAACAATGGAAGGAGTACTCCAATATTGCTTTCTCACAAAATAAATACCACGTATATCAATTATGAATTTATAATGTTCAACACAATAATTAATTAATCGTTATACGCAATACAACATTACAGTCCCATGTGAAAGATATAGTAGGCTACCCAAAGAGCGTGGTTGAGGTAGACAAGGCTTAGCGTCTCGTTGAAAGCAACGTCATTAACGAAGCACGAATGTGAATGAATCGAAATTGCAGCAAGGAAACATCCCAGCATCCCAGTATTCGGCTGAAGTGACCTCGGGAAACCATTGAAAACCGGAATCAAGATGGTTGGACCGGGATTCAAACTCAGGTCCTCCCGAACGCCAATCAGATGTTTTACCAATGCGCCACCCTCGCTTGGTGCGGGTGTCGAGGGCTCAAAATAGATAAATATTATTCTTCATAATACAACATGCTACTTTACCTGTAATAAATGTGTATATAAGCCCAGTAACTTGTTCTCTACAAAAGCCAAGGAGCCACGGTAGCTTAGCGGTTAGCCTACTCACCTCCCACCAAGCCGAATCGGGTTCAATCCCCGGCTGGTTCACTCCGGATTTTCGCAAGTGGGAATCGTGCCGTACGATAACGCTGGTCGGGGATCTCACGTTTCACCGCACTTTCATTTCAGCGCCGCCTCATACTCACCTCACTTCACCTTGGTCGGTCCTCAAGACCTCAATGTTAAGAGCCACCCAAACATCTTCACTCACTCACTCCAAAGCCAATGTCATACTGGCTAAGATACTGTTACATTTAACTAGTATCTAAATATGTTGAAATAATCAAGTATTCCTTTGTGTAGTAACAAGTGCCTAGTAAGAAAGTGTAACGAGGTTACACATCGCTATGCCCAATTTCAAACCAAATACATTAAAATAAAATATAAGATACCCTACTAATTTTTGAAATCACAAATATGGTGCTGCCTTCATGCGTCGTAGAGTTATGAAAGGATTATGTGCAACAAAGTTGCAATGAATATTGTTTTTGAACAAATTATGGGAGGTACAAAATATTATTTACATAATTGATTCAGCGACACCTTTCAGGAAACAGTAATATTGAGACTTCACTTTATTATTTTTAAGTTTATATTTGTTGTAAAATTGTAAGAGTTGGATATTAAGTGTAATATTTTAATATTTACTATTTTTCCAGAAGGCAAATATATGTCAGTACAAGGAATTGAACTAGTTATACAATACATTTATTTCATTAAATAAGAATGCCACCTAGATGTTTTGTTTGGAAAATATTTTGTTGGCCTGTGCTAACAATAAATTGTACAGACACCCACAAAGTCATGTTAATCCAGCCTAAAGAATATATCGAGATAAGGAAAATCACCTGACATAACTAAGTAGAATGGAGAGAGTTTAGGCGGCTGTTAACATTGGGACTTGATAGTCGATAAGTGTGAAGTGATGTGAGTATGGAGCAGCGTTGGACTGCAAGGGCGGGGGAAACGGGAGATCCTCGAGAAAATCCTCCGACCAGCGGGCACAATTCCCACACACGAAAATCCAGGAGTGTCCTCGCCTTTGTGAGTGGGCATCGCTCCAGCTGCTGCAATACCGTGCACCCAACATAACTAAGGATTCATCATACAAGTTGCTATTTGTTAACTAATTTCATGCACTCAGTGCCCCTAGATACTTCAGCTGCCTAATTTTAGTTTAAACTGGCGTTTACTAGTGACTGCTGAAAATCATTATTGCTTGCTAAATGTGTTGAGACTCTATAAATGTTTACTAATATATGATACTTAAGTCAGATATTTAGGATCTTATTTCCCAGCATGGAGGAGGAAAGAAGTGTTCAATAAATGTACATATTTAATTAAAATAATAAGTTTTACCAGCATTCCAAGTTGGGCTCAAATAGAGTAGTATTTCATGAGGTGTACTGTAAAATAGTTTTCTTTCCTATTTGAACAACGTTTTCAAAAATGGCCTGACCAGAGTGACTGTTATTTAGCATATTTTGTATTCGGCCTAGCCACTGCCAGCGTATCAAATTTTGTTTCAATGAGTCAAATGGGTCAACAGCTACGGTAAACTACCATACAATTTTCATAAAACTGACATTTGAAATTTTTTTTTAAACTTTTTCTAATTGTGTATTCTATCATGTTAAGTGACCTACATGGGCAATAAAAACTTCATAAAAAGTTTGGAATATACATATAACATGCAAAAAAATGTAGTACACAAATACAGCACAGAAATTAAAAGTTACCAACAGTACCTACCGATGCAAAACGTATAATTAGAAGTGTTTTTTAAAAAGGAACATTTTCCCCATTTCAAAGACAAATTAACACGAAAGAATAACATTTACGTAATGGTGTCTCTGACTAGGGGGGGCTTCTTTCTTCCCACTGCAGCTTAGTACCGTGTATTATGGGCTCCGTGTGCATTGTACAGGTCCCTAACAAGCCGCGACATTCTTGTAATTAATGTGTTGATATCATCTTCCAGACGAAGGTCCCATTCCATCTGGGCAGTTCGCATGAGCTCTGGAAGTGCTTCTGGAGGTTGTGGACGATTATAAACAGCTATTTTTACTTGTCCCAGGCCTGTTCAATGCGTTATTGCGCTCTCTGTTGATCACCAAAAAAAAAAAAAAAAAAAAAACGTAACTACTACTACACCAATTGCTTTATCTCTCAATATTCCAATCTTTTGAAAAGTGTATATTTGGTTGATCATCCGGAGGTATGATGCAGTTCATTGTTTCATGGAACACTTAGCTTACCAAATAGTCTACATAAATATGTGTTGTAGCATTTTTAATGCTAGATTTGGGTATTATTTTAGTACAATTACTGGTTTAAATAGTGGGTTTGGAAAATCTGGCACACTTGTCATACATATTTATAAAGGAGATGTTTTCAAAATGTCTGATACAATTAAATCACATAATTTTATGTGGTCAATAGCATCACTACTTATAAGGAAAGTTTGAATTTAAATGTTTGAGTTATTCTATAGTTATTATGTAAAATTATTATTTTTCGAGTTGCGACGTCCCAAAATGGGAGATCAATGGGAATTCAAGTTAAAAAATGAAATCCTGACGTTATGAATACTGAATATCAATATTTGGTTTAAATCGGCTGAACAAATCGTGAGAAATATTATAGCGCCCATTATTAATAGATACTGCCATTTTGATAAACAAGTTATCCGGCGCTGAATCAAACTACGAAAGTTAGCTATCTTTACTAAGTTCTATAAGTGGAACAAGTCAGGTATAATTCAGTGAATAGTTTCAAAAGTTGCAGGTAAATATTCGTGCACGCACACACACACACAAACACGCCGCTTACATACATGTACACGTACATACTCTTAGTCAAGGCACACGCACAAAGGCTGGAGGGTTATCACAAAAAGGAATCTTTCGCCGACCTCCGTAGTATAGTTGGCTACACACCGACTTATGATGCGAATCATTTTGTTTAGATATTGTGTAGGGCAGCGGTGTCTTAGTTTTTGCCTCGGATTTTAAATGAATTACCTTGCGCAGTATAGAGCGTGCTCCGAACAATAACGACTTGCTGTGCTCGGCCGCTCCGCCTTTGGGCTGTTTTGGCAAACTACCTGCTTCCTTTTCCTTTCCATATCTATGGAGCCCCTCTTACCACACCTGCGCGTCGAGCTTCTATCGCATTGGTCACTTGCTACAGTTTGAAGTTTGGACTTTCTGCTCATGTTAGTGACTCGTCTGCTTCTACACCAGCAAGCATTTGTGTAACTTCTCTTTAATTTCTGTTCCTGACCCAGATGGGTTTTCATGCAATGTTAGGTTGCTACGCTTTACAACTTGGTAGCTGACGACAGTTACAATATCGCCATGGCTGACGGCAATAAGCATATATGGGTTTGCCGTATAATGCATTGAGCTTGAATTAAGGTTTTGTGTGGGATAGTCAAGGATTTCTAGGGTTGCGCATGTAGCTGTTATTCTAAATTCATATTGTACCCTTAGTATTTAAATTCTGGTTTTGGCTTAACTTATTAGTTGCGTGTGGCCAGCCGCCTGGATCGTGATGGCTTGTTGAAAGGGTCCGCACCGGCTTGCGTAACATGGTGATGCAATAGAGGTAACTCACCTGTGTGAAATAATATTAAATGATACTAACCGAGGATGGTTCGTTGTTTTTTAATTCACATTTTTAAATTGTGCTATCAGAGCTCATTTTAATGGTCGCTAGACTTTGGAAGGCCGTCACGGCGCTCTAGTGAATCTCAGTAATAATTTTCAGTATGAATACGAGAAGGTCAGTTAAATATTTTGAACTTCTTTTAACTTAATTATTTAGAATACAGTACCGCATTTGTACGTTCTCTATTGAGTATATTTTTTGAGTAATGTTTAACTGCTGGTTGGTTGAAAGAAGGAGCCCTTAATTACTTGAAATGTTTCACAGCACTCCAGTGTGGAACATTTGTGTTCGCCCAAGGGTTTAAAGAATTTTAGTTCAAAATACAAAAATCATGAATATTCTGCGGACTCAATTCAAAGATTGCATTAATGTATTGATTGTAATAATAATAGTTGATTATCTTTATATTTGTGATGTGTTATATGGTTATAGTTGACGTTTATAATTTTGCTATTTTTATTCATGTGTTATTTATAGCTATTAAAATAATTTTAATATTTTTTTGCTTCTTTTATGTTTCTTTCTAATATGATTTTTTGTTAATAATTTAAACTTTTTTATTTTTATTTTATTTTATTTTTTTTTTTAAGAATCCTGGCTAGTTCAGAGTTTTTTTCAGTTTCCATATTTTAAGTGGAGTTCTTCATATTTCTGTCTGTTTTCCAATATTTCCGGTGGTATTATAAGATTTTTATGTTTTACCGAGGTTCTCTGCAATGTTAAAATACTTTCAGCAATTTACCAGAATTTTCTGCTATTGATCGTGATTTTCTGTGTTTTTTCGAAATTTTAAGCGATTTTCTAAGGTTTTCTGTGATTTTTTGGAGATTCTCACTGATTTTTTATGATCTTTTTTCCATCATGTACACATGGTCATGTGGACAGCCGCGGCACCTGAGAGACTGCCCACAGCAGCAGAAGCAGCAGCAGTGGGATAAGAGGCAGCGAGTGGCAGGTTGCTGCCCCATCGAAAAATGACCAACTAAGTTAAATGAGAGCAGAGGGTGACCAATTGTATAGATACCATCTATATAAACTGCTCCATAACAAGTTGCGTAGATATTCTGCAGGAGTTGTGCTAGAGACAATAATGGGGTACGGAGTTTGTCCTAGATGGTAATAAAACGAGTCCATGCAAAATTACCTACTGGAAGGAGGGAAAGACGTCACTGTAGATTCAGCATTGTCACTCCTAGAAGAGTATATGTAACTGGAGAAAAAGAACTGCTCTTTCCTAGTCGGGGAACAGTATTGTGTTTAATAGTTTACCTGAAGTATTTTAGAAAGTTTTGAATACTTACCAGGCAGATCATAAGACTAAGAAAATGGCAGACACCAACCAAGACAGCAAAAGCTTGTCATCCACAATAACAAGGGGCTTGCACCATGAAAAATGGGATGGTTAGAACTACGTCATACAAAGCTGCCAGGTTATGTAATGTGTCAGTGTATGAGGAATTAGTTTTAAAGTCATATTTAAAACTGTAAATACCCGATACTTCAGCTGTTCAGTTTAGTCGGGTAGGTAACAGCGTAAATTAAGTTATGTCGGCATATGCTCGATCGGGCGGAATGTGCGTAGATATGTTTTTAAACTAAACAACAAGAAATTTGAGATGTGGGAAGATAGAAAATTTCAAATAATAATTCAATTTATACTGTACTTATAGAGAGTTGAAATAAAATGTGTCCACATACAAAAGTCAGTTTAATCATATATCGTATAAAGCTTAAAATGACTTATTAAAATACAATCCAATATCGTTTGCCTGCATTCTGTATCTTAATTGTGATAATTGGCCAATTTTATAAATAATTCTTGTCTTAAACTGTCCAACTAATGGTTAGGTTGTTTAAACTGGAAAAAGCATATGAAATGCAACAAATGTATTAGCTAGTAATGTTATAGAACTTCCAATTCTACAGTTATCATTTTGAAGGAAAGAGATTGATATCATGCTTACTTGAAAATCCGTAATACTAGTACGAATATACATTTTAACGTTAATGTGAATGAACAGTGTTGTCGGAAGTAATGGTCTTACTGTGCTTAACTTAAGCTATGTAGTAATTCTAAACTTAACAAATTTGTTCCCATTTCCTACTCACGCTGAATGAAAAATTTATAAAATCTTTGATTATTAAGTAAACGTAATCTTGGGGCAAAACATATAGGGTTAACTCTTTGGTTCAATCATAGCTCCTGTATATGTCTAGACGGCTGTGTTGGAAGTAAGGAGTACAAGTAAAAATTCAATTAAACAGTCTGTAGCCATAGGGACCCAACATTAAGCTTTACTTGCTGCAATTGAATAAATGCAGCGCAAAGTGGAAATAGTAAGGCACGTTTTGTTCATACTCATATAACTTTCAAACATAAACATTTGTTCCTGTAACTCAAGTAAGCCCAGTAAGATCAGCATTTACATTAATTTTAAAAAATACATTAACAATTTTCCATGCATTTAAATTTGGAAAACATCAAAATGTGTGCGATAAAATTGTTTTCATAAATAGCCATAGCTATTAATAATAACACTCAACAACTTGTGACAATACAATCAAATATTATTATGACTAGTAATATATAGCAAGATTAAAACCGACTCTTCACTGTGAATGGAAGATCTGAATGTTTGGTAATATAAAATAAGATACCAAAATCTTCTAAAAAAAATGCTGCTCTACATAATTTTAGTTACCAGAAATTACGAATCTTTAAAATATCTTACTATGCTCACGAATTTGGTCAGTGAAAGCACATGCAGTCACACTAAAGAGGAAGAAGCATGAAAATTTGAATAAATATTAATTTTTTGAAAACAAATGCTTATTCGAAATATGAAAATTAATTTACAATTTATGCTTTACAATAAAAAAAAATTTTAATAGTATTAAATTAACTTTTAAGGTTCTCAGACATTTCTTAGTGGGTACTGACACTGGCATGTCACTGCGAGCGTAATAATCATGTATACCTGCTCGGCTATGATAATTGCCTTTACAGGGCTGTAGTCCAAAGGGAGAGAAATCTCCCAGGTTTGTGTAACTCCTTTTCAGCCTGTCTGTTCAAGAATTCACCTCTAGTGAATGTGACCATGGGAGGCATATGTCGTATAACATCTTTGGTGTTTGAGAGATGTAACTTAACCCATGACTAAAGTGCTGCAGCCTCCACCCTGAACTGGAATTAAAAATGACTTGTACTTTAAAAAATGGCGCAACTCCTGATGTTAAGACATAAGCTCCACTGGCTTCTCGATTACTTCTGTATCATTCAAGAAGTCACGCACTTATGAAATGTTGCCATGGTAGAGCTAACCTTAGTCATGATAAGAAAGCTTCATGTGATCTAGCTGCTCCTCACACTTACTGGTTTGATCTGTTGTCGGACAGGCTGCGATACGAAACCCTTATCACCAATTACAAGACAGCTGCCTTTGGGAGTAATAATTGGCCATGCTTTTCCAAGCAAATGGTAACATGTGCGAGCCCTTTGTTGTCTTGTTATATACACTTACTAATTCCTGATTTTTAGCTTCTTTTTTTATTGTCCCTCACCAATCACTTTGTGCCTTGCAAACAAGGAACAAGAAGTACGGGTTGTTCAAAATATCTCCAACTAGGTTGGGCTTAGTCTGATTAGTTACACAATCTACTCCCCTTATCCGTGCAAGTATCCTAACAGAATACATTAAATCTGAAAAAGTTGAATTGCCACTGATATATATTAGCCACAATCAGGTTCTATGCTATAATCCTCCACAATGGGAAGCCAGATCACTAATACATTCTCAGAGATTCTGCTTAAGTGGAACTGTTTATGCCATTCATGGTGGTTATATAAGTTGATTTAAATACTGGCTCTGTTCACATGTATACTCGATACATTCTCTACAACAAACCAACAGCTCTGGTCAGATCATCAGTATTCAGCCACAAGGGATGCTTTGTAGAGGCATGCATAAGCTGGTGCCAATTTTATCTGTGCTGCTGACTACAGAGGTTGCAGCTCCATCATCCTTTTACATGGTAACCATTGGATAATTACTTTTGACCTATATCTTCTGATTTTAAGGCAGATGTACTTTGTTGTTGGATTTGCAGCAATGAGATGAGGGATCACTGTTTCCAATAAAAACCAAATTAAGTATGTGTACTCTTTGTGCTACCTCGGGGTGTTATAAGCGAGCCACGTGAAGATGTCCGGTATTCTGTAGATGTATCTTTATTTTAATATATGTATATTCGTCTACACTGCCCATCTCTCAAAATTGCCTATTTCTTACAGCATAGGCAGTGATCCAATTTAAATATCACTTAGTATACCACCATCTTTGGTAAAGGATGACTACCCAACGAATTTGAAGCATAAAACTGTCTTTGTTCAAGGCGACATTTGTCCCTTAAGCCCCTGTCGCCATGCTTCAATTCACATAGAGTAGAAACATTACGATTGTATTAAATGAAGTCCCAAGACAACATACATAAACATAGTGAACACAATAATGAGCAGCTGATGTACTTCACTGTGCAACACACTGCCTCTCTATTGGATCTTCGCTCTTCTTCTCATATGGTGATGCATATTCTTTGTGGTTCGTGCAGTGAAGCATAATTCAGCAGCTATACAAATCCACCTCGAAGCAAGAGTTCCTCAAAACCCTTTAATAAAGTATGACTCATTAGCGAAGACTACCTCACATCTTCTTGTAATATTCTTTTGAACAAAGTAGATGCTCTAAAACTTGTCGCTATTTTTGCTTTACGTCACTGCGGCATGACAGAAGTAAAGAATATAGCTTCAAATGTTGTACAAATAATAAAGAAAGAGACTTATAACACGTAAAAAATTAACAACTTCTAGCACATAGCTCATGTCTCTGACAACTTTTTCTCTTCTGTCAATACTATAGCACTAAGACAATAACTACAACTGCTGTGACAAACTTCACTTTGTATCATTTGACCTGTTATTGCAGTCAAGCAAATAATCATAGTGCTATTTTTGTAGTAAACTTAAACATTGCCAGTGATAAAGAGGTAAATTAATTTTAGTAAAGAACACGTATGGGGAAGTTGTTCACCAATATATTAGTGTCGATTTTAATAAGGGAACCTGAAGTTTGGCTGCGAAAACTAACATTGTTGGTTGTCACATCAATGAGTCACTGCCCACCATTCCCACTTACCAAAAGATTTTCACTGCCAACTAGTAAATGTTCTTCTCATTGTCAGCATATACATGGCTTAATACTTATAAATACTCTAAACAATTCCAGAACATCAAACAATAGAAAGCGAGTAATACATTGCACTTATGATAAATGAAAAAAAAGTAATTTGGTGCAAGAAAGAATAAGGTTCATATGAACGAAAAATTCATGGAAGCACAAGTCAGTGACCGAATTAATATAATAAATGGACGAAATAATGAGCTAAAGGAGCACATTATATATAAACCAAAATATTTAACAAAGTATTTGCACAATGAACAAATTAATGACTCATTCGAATGTAAGAATTAACTGTGTATGTGGAATATATTGATAGACTTATGGATTAAAAGTGAGAGAGTGGAAATAAATGTGGATTCGTAAACGAGCAAAAGCAAGAATGAGTGAACGTAAGAATGGCTAAATTCAGTGGCTCGAACTTAATATGTGAGGTGTGGAGTTCATGGTATGCAGGGTGCGGCTCCCATGAGGACCAGTTTCGCAACCTAGGTGTGGAAATGGAACCCCAGTGGACTGTATATACTTAAAATTATTGATATTATACTCAATTTCATTCTCTTGTCCAACCCAGACTTCGCATTAAGCTGTTAATGAAATAAATTAATATTTGACTAAAGGAAATAATGACGTGCATGCTCGCTATCGTTAAATTATCAAGAAATGTATATTGTAGTAAGTGTACATTGAGACTCAACTAAGATAGTGAACGCAATTAAGCAGTAGATTAATTTAATAGAATCGTACATATTCTATATTTCTCCAGCATTCAGCTATAAAAATACCTGTGTTACTTTCAAACAGCATCTACAATTGTTTAAATTGTGAATAATTGTGACACATGCCTAGATGAAACTCTAGTGAATACTAATTAATATATCATAAAGAATCACTCACCTGGCAGCATCAGTGTACCCAAAGGTTTTCTGTTGATCAGATGTCTTGAACACTTCAGTCTTCCTCACGCCATTTACCATCAACACAGCTAAGTCCTTGGTTTTGCCACTTATTTTCACGACGGAGTTTGATGGTATGTTGAGGTTCATCTTCCTGTACAAGATGAATCCATAGCTCTGCCCACTGTTTTTGTTTATGTCTAGAAGCTCCATGGGCTTCACGTTGGCGCTACTCACTTGGTCAGCGTTATCCTGCACAAGTAACAGACAGTTTGTTCTCGTGTTAATGTTTCTATGTTCTGGAAGATATTTTATGTGGTTGAAGAATGGCTGCATTTATATAGAATATCTTCATAGTGATATCAACACTCTACAAATCACATATTCCTTCAACTGTGTGAGCAATTCCACCGTAATATTTATGTAGAGCTTAAATGTGCTTATAAATAATTAATCTCAATTCACTTTGATAGTACTCACTACTTGATGCACTAGATCGCTTAGACTAAGGCGATGTGATATTTTGACTGCTGGGTATGCCATCTTGACACTCTCAGCAGGTAATGCAGGTAGTTTGGTCTTCACTGTCAAGTAGCTGGCTATTAGTTTCATTGTGGCATTGTACTTCTCTGTATAGTCTCCTGCTTCACTCAGGGGAGCATCATAATCTGTGGGAAAGAGATGCCACACAAACAACATAATAGTACATAAGTAGTTTAACGTACTAGCATACAAATTCAAAATGTAAAATTCGTTAGTGGAAGAATGCATTACAATAAAATGACAAATATTTTTTTTTACTCGTATCTTACCATGTTCCTAGGAAAGCAAATCCATTAATTTTGTTTTTATACAGAAAACTAAAACTAATAAAATGCAGTTATGTGTTAACAATGCAATAAAATATTAAATGTAGTAATTTCTATTGTAATAAACTTTATGTTGATTTACCAAGAAAATTGCTGCTACTAACCATCATATTGCAACCGCACAAATGCTCCCATGAGCAAAAAGCAATACAACTATCACCTTCAAAGCACAGTAAAAGAGTGCTAATACTCGCAGGAGGGATGTAAGTGAATTGGTTGGAGAGCTATTTCCATTAAGCTTGTTAACATTTTATGAGTCACTTTCAACCAACAGGTATGGTTCTTTCTCTGTAGTCGTAATTTTACCTTTCTTTTAAAAAGTTAAATAATTGAGTTACAAAAGATCTACTAAAAATAGAGCATTAGAGTTTATCCCCATTCTAAAATGTTTTCCTCCTAAACTTATATGGACTCACCATAGCTGCTGACATCTGATGTGTAAGTAGGAAAGGTGTCGTGTATTGTTGCACTGTTCATGAAACCAAATGAAGTACCTCCGTGAAACACATACAGATTTACATTAGCTGGGAATTCGAGGATTTCCTTCAGGATTGGGAGATACTCTGAAAAAAGAATGCAATTACAAATAATTATACATGTTATATTTTTAACTATACACTTCAACATATTATTTTGGATGAAATATGGTGTATTTAACACAGGTTTAATTCCTTTGGTGCAGTAGAATGTTTTAATGTAATGCCACAAGGTCTCAAAGGACATGTTCAAAGTGGTGTACGAAAATTCTCTTACATCAATACACAAAAGAGTCAGGTTTTCTCTTAACATCAAAACTTGCAGTGAAGATAGACCACAAAGCAGATAGATATCTTACATTTATACGAAGGTAAATTATTATAGTTAAAATTATATGTGAGTTTAATAGCGAGTGCTGCACCAAGAAGTCATTCAGAAGTTTGCATGTGAATGTGTAGCCCACGATATTGAAGTCTACATACAACAATGGCAAGTCTGTGCGATCAAAAATGCCCACAGAGACTTAAGGATGGTGAATAGCAATTGATGTTTTTCCCAATCCTTGGAATAAGTAGCTTTGAATTTGTTGCGACTATATCCACATTCGCAGAAGTGAAAGCAATATATCAGTGTGATCACAGACCTCTTCTTGTGGTGAGTCGATGCATTTCCCCTTGCCAAGGCTAGTTTGGAAATAATTAAAGACATGCTAGGGAAGGACGTCTTCTTGCTACGATGCTATAACTACTGCATATAAGTGTATAATTGCACCCAGTTTACCAGAGTCTTGAGGTAAATGACATGCCATATTATTGGGGTGTACAACCATTGGTGACCCCCAGTTACCACCTGCAGGGTAACACCATGGAAAGGGGTAATCCAGAAATTAAGCAAAGTCTTCATTTTTGTATGCAAGGTAATAAGCACCTCTGAGGCAACTACCTCCCAGATACCTATTTCTCACTTCTCCAATGACACAATGATGCACTGGAAAACTCACCTAACGAGGTGCTGTTGGGCTACACACTTCATAGCTGCAAGAAATGGGATTGGAAATCTGAGCCCAGCGAAATCTCTCAAGTCAAGGAAATCAGGAGAGAAAGCCTTAAACAGGTAGAGAAGTCTAGTCAGGACCGGGCCTGGTACTTGAACAAGAAGTATCCGGTGTCTCCCCAGAAGCCAGTTCTGCAGGTGGAGGAAGGAGAAAAAGTGTACGTCAAGAATCAGTCTCTCAAGAGCAACGCCGCCCATTTCTATGCTGCTTTTCACCCGAAGTGGTAGGGTCTCAGTCTGATCCGAGAGAGAGAGAGAGATAGAGAGAGAGAGAGAGAGAGAGAGAGAGAGAGGAACAACTTTTGGGTTGACAACGCGTCTCGTAAAACTGCAAAGTATATGTAACCCACTTCAAGAAGACAATTGAACTAGTGATCGACATTGTTCCCACAATTCACTTGCTGCCACTTCTGTCGCAATTAATCCCCAAGCATGGATGAGGAAGAGGCACAATAGACGAGATTCCCCAGGTGTCTCGCAGCCTACAGGAAGGGCTCACCATCGCTCCTTTTATGCCACTGCCCTCGAATGAACCACAGTGCCTTCATACACCAGTTCCAGCAATAACTGTAGGAGAGGAAGTGTCACAGTCCCACCCCCGATGGACCAATCCTCAGCCAGGGAGTGAACAACTATGCCCCTCTTCTGGACCCACCCGCCCTCTAGTGCAGACGCCCGTGCAATCCCAGGCGCAGGCCAAGATGGTGAGATAAGTTTGTCATCAAGGAGGTATGTCGCTGCAACTCCACCTACCGCTCAACTGCGTGTTTAGGCCACTACCTTCGTGCGGCAGATCCTTGGCTTAACGCCAGCTGTACCAGAATTGGCGATACCCACAAGTCTGTGGTATGTGCCACTTCAAAGATGTCGGATATGTGGTGCACCGGCTGTGCCGCCATCGAGGGGAAAGCAGGGCATTATCATATGATTCCTTGGTGCTGATATCCAGTATACTGCTGTCCATTTGCAGCCCATCATACTTTATTCGTCTAGTGTAGCGAGATACCTAGGCGCTCACTAAGAGCAACCCATCGCATACAGTGTGAGGAGATGCTCCCTCAACTCCGAACCCACTGTGAGGCTAGCAATATTGTAGAACCAGCCCTTGTGTGCAGTATTTGAGTAGTGTAAACAACCAAGATTAGCATACAGTTAACTTTAATTAATTCGCCATATTAAGAAATAATATTAAGTATACATTTGTGCTTAAAGAAAAAACCCGCTGTGTTGAAGAGCAAAGCACTCCCTGTTACCAGTGTAATTAAGTTGAAACGAAGCATTAAGCAAGGAAATACTTCGAGGTCGAAAATATGGGCCTCAGTTTATGATCAGTTGTATAAGTGTGTAATTCGCCATTCCTTATACACGGATTGTGCTGCCAAATGGTTTTGTTCGCTTTGCTAATATGTGTGCACTTGTATCCATATTTACCGCCACGATATGTGATAAGAACCCCAATAACTATTGCATGAATTTTCTGCCCATATACGATATAATAAGTAGACTATCTCTGTCTGTCTGTCTGCCTGTCTGTCCGTCTTTAATACTACTAAGTCCCTTGAAACTCAACAGAAGTTCTTCAAATTTTGCTGACCGATTCCTCAGGGTCAAGTTCGAATTTCAGCTAGATCAGTTTACGCACTCGTGACTTTTGACACTAAAAACTCATTTATAATCATTTTTTCCTATGCAATTTTTGTATTAATCCACAGAAATTATTGCATGGAGATATGAAGGTAATGGAATATCATTTTTGTTTACTTTAAATGTCTCGCTCCAATGTTGAGTTAATTAAGTGGGGTCTTTGTGACTTAGTAGATATAGAGATTCCAAGTGGGGCCGCAGTGGCTTAGTTGATAGAAATTTATCAAGTGGGGCTGCAGTGGCCCAGTGGATAGATATATATCAAATGGGGCCACAGTGGCTTAGTGGCTAGTACGATTCCAAATGGGGCCTTAGTTGCTCAGTGGATAAATCGATTCGAAGAGCGGCCGCAGTGGCTTAGTGGATAGAACTATATCAAATGTCGAGTTAATTTCAATTTTTTTTTTCAGTTTCTGTATGTTAACAAAAATTTGTAACATCGTAACAGTTCTAGGCACGTGACAATACTAAAAAAAAAGTCACGGGCTGAGCTCCTAGTTGTATATACTCGTCTTAGCATAAATGTCTGAATGTTTATTTTCATTTCGGCCTTGCGGGCCTACTAGAGTCAACTAAAGGATAGGCCGATTCACCCCTGACCTAATTAGATCGCTCTTACCTGTTGTGCTAATTTTGTTGGCTGTTACATATTCCAGACAAATTATGATGCCTATGTGTTTTGCTTAAAGCTACCTGTGTAATACCCCTTTACTTTATGATTTTAACTATGCCTTTTTTACCTTCCTTGCCAACTATGAGCCTCTTAATCACCTCTACTATGTATTGTTATTTGATTACCTTGATCAGTGCAGTCAGTAATTAAATTAAATAAAAGTTTTTTTTTCATATGAGCCTCTATGATTACCGTTATTACAGCCATGTCATATTTCAACTTACATAATATGCTCAGCCATTCCACATATGTTTTATCTTTTGATATCCCTATATGTTCCTACTTGTTATACATTGTATGCTACATAACTTGCAATTTGCTTGACTTTATAACCAAAGTAAAATAATTCCAAAGCTCTCATGCTCATCCAAAGATGTTAGGAATTTCGCATGTGTTCATATGAAAACAATAGAAATACCAATTTGTGTAACTACATGTACTTCAATTTTGTTTAGTATATTTTCTTTTTTGGCCCATAATTTATGTAAAGCCAGTCCACAAACATCAGTCAACCTTGAATGCTTCTTGATAACTTTAATAGTCCTGCAAGATGAATAAAATTGTTCCATTATAAAGAAGTATAAAACAACAAACCAGAAAAACTACATTGAAACTGCAAGCAAATAATTAAATGAATCAACGAAAGGTTTTTAATCAAGTGGGAAATGTAACCAAGGGCACAATATGCATTCTGTACCTATTGGTAGCTTCTATGAAGATGTAAGTGAAAATTGTTAACTCAAAGAAAATAGGAAACATCACAAAACTTGCATTCACTGCAGTATTCCGATCAATTTAGACTACATTTTCAGCTGCGACTATACTCCTCGTTAACGTGGCATTTTAGCCAATCGCATTTTTATTTAATTTTTATCTTCACGTACAGGATGATTTTTGAACATTTTACTCCTATTGCACATTAAGATCATTACCTAAACTTTCTATACTTGGAATGTAACCAGGCCTTCACTCGTTCCTTTTACTACAGTAGCATTCCCGAGGGTAGGGTCCGGATCCTGCAAATACTGCGTAAGAGTCATCTCTTTGACAATCAACATTTGATCTAGTAATCTCCAGCCTGTCTGATTCGAACATGAGAGAGGCATTCCACGAGATCCCACACTGCATTTCAACCTGTTCTGAGAGAGCCAGGAGGCAGCGTTCGTCCAGAACGCCCATATTTACACCTCTAGTTCAACCTTACGGATTGAGGGGCCCTTTGACTCGCCATGGGTGATGTCTTACTGCACTGTGGCCTCCATCACAGCATCACCTTCCCTCAGGAAAGAGCCAGTATGCCTAATAAGCCATTTAACTTTCACATCGCAAGGGCGCCAGCATGCTGTCGTTGGGGTGGTTGCCTATATACCACCCACCATGCTCCGGCGCTCAATAGTCTGGAAAGCAAAATAATTTTCAACCTCTAGGTTCGCTTGCCATTAAGAGGTATCACACACATATCCCATAGCGCTAGCGGGGTGCCTACTACTCTTTCCCCATATACCTTACCCACCTCATCCATCTCCGGTCAGAGAGTATATAAACTCCACACAGTCCTTGATTTAAGGCTTTTTGATTAGCTCCAGTGTTATGAGGTTGTTCAGTCACGTGGTTGTCTCGTCATTGTAGTTTGCTACTAGCTTCGTGCAACAGCATGTTTACTCGAATTTACCGAGTATCGCTAACTTCTCTTGAGGTTATCCTCACCCCTTACCACACATATCTTTGATATCCACGCAACCCTGTACTGTTGGCAAACTAATATCCCCCCCCCCCCCGAGGCACTAAACCGTTACAGGCTGTGTGTGAATGCTTTTTGATTGCTCGCCAATAAAACAATCACTAATAATATAAGCTTTCCTTCTTCACTTAGCTCTCTGTACTTCAGTACATATCTCTCTTAAACATTGTTTCTACCTGCTTTCATTACTCGATCCCAGGGAGGAGGCACCTCTCTCTCCTTATGTCCTTCAGGTGTGATTTTCAGCCCCGCATTCCGTTTCATAGCTGGTGTCCAGGGTATTTGCGATACTGCCTCATTGTCGGTCACCATATAAATGGGGTTAGTGATAAATCTGCTCTCTCCGATGAAGGAACACTTTATTATCAAAGGTATTACCACTCACCTTCGATGTTTCTCAGAGAGAAAGTGGAGATTACTTTTGTAAGTTTAATGCCCCCCGCGATCCTACCCAGAGACGTCGGTGTGTTAACGATCTGTCGCTCTACCTGACAGGTGACAAGTCGTTTGGGCAGTGGCACTGGGAATTTGTTCCATCTCTCTATGAGGTCCTCCCAGCTCACCCCAGAATTGGATTAAAGGTGTCTCAATTACGTAACATATATGTTTGATGTATTTTGAAAGTGAAATACGGAATATAAATTTTTGTAATGAGGGAGAGAGGTGGGTTATAAATAAGGGTTCCCACACGCAGCACGTTATTTGGTTTCTCTGACTTCATGGGGTCAAGATCTCCTCTTTAGCCCGCGGACATCCTGTAAGCTGTTCCGCACTGCTAGGAGCTGCTGCCTGGCCTTGATTTGTTCAAGGACACCGACCGTCCACCAACTGCTAGCTCTGCTGGGACCTGTCACTAGGGCACTAGGGGGTAGGTTGAAGGAACCCCTCGTACATCGCTTCTGACCTTTAGCCTCGCTTCCAATTTACCGCTCGCTGGAGAATTCGGCCGCTTGCTGGGGTAGGGACCCTGGCACTTACCTTGCGGAGTAGACTAGCGCTCAGCCTGTCTGACCTTGGGTTCAGACCTCCTTCGAAGCCTACCAGCTTCGCTACTACAGTTAAAGTAAGTGAATAATTAAAAAAATTTCGTGCTTTTGAATTCGTTTGTGATATTTTGTTAAAACTTTTTATAAACTTCATTTGAAATTGTTTCATTTTGAAAATGTTTTCTTTAATTTTTTTGTAACTTTCTTATCAAATTTTTTAACGTGTTTCCTTAAAATTGTTTAATATTTATATGATTACATTAAACTTTTTAACAAGTTTTTACAAATTTGAATGAAATTTTATATTCTTTTTAACAAATCATTACAACTTTTAATAAAACGAATGAAATTTTTTAAAAATTATTTCATCTCTCAGCAAATCGGTAAAACTTTTAACAGAATGAATGAATTTTTTTTCAATTGTTAAACTTTTTAACAAATCGGTACCATTTGAATGAAATTACGTAAACTTTTTAATAAATTATTACAATTTGAATGAATATAACACAAAATTTATTCTGAATATATATGATAAAACATTTTTAAAAATTGTTAACAATTTATATTATGTTAATTAATATTTTAAAATGGTTTTGATTCACTGTAATTTGTTTATTTATGTTTCATTATTTAATCGAATGTTAATTTTATTAGTACATTGGACGTGTAATTTTTGTGTAGAAGAATATTTCAGAATGTAAAATGAATTGCCTTAAATGTATCATTATATAAATACTATGTAAATATTATAAGAACAAAAGGAATGTACACACAAAATTCGATTGATATATTGTAAAAATAAATTGTTAACAACATTTATATTGTGTTAATTAATGAATGAATTGTGTTAAGAAGGATTAGGAATCTTGTTCATTAGTGTTAATTATGTAATTAAGCAGGGTAAACCTGTCATTCGGCGTGTATTTGATTGTAGAATTATCCATTTCAAAATGATTTAATTGATAAAACAATTATTAATTACAAGAAAACTGTAGTATAGGTATTTGTTGTAAATTTCTTTGTTACTAATATAATGTATTTGTTAAAAGTTAGGTAATTTGTAAATTAGTTTCAGTAAAAGTAATGTGTTATATGTTGATTTGAAATGTTTATTTTAAAAGATTATTACGAAAATGTGTTTTGTAATTTTTTTTTTATTCTGGTTTAAAATGTTGTATTTAAAAAAAATTGGGTTTATTGTAAATGTAATATTTGCTGGTGAACATTTTTAAAGTATTTTGTTTATTTTCTATGGAATAAATTTTGTTTAAAAATAAATTAATTTTGAATAAAATTTTTCTAGAATATGTTTTTAATATTTTAAAAATTTCTATGTAATAGCTATACGTGCCTTTTTTTATTAGTTTGAAAGTTTCTCCTTTCATTATATCTCTTGTTATGTGAATTATTGGAGATGGGATGTGTCTGAAGACGAAGTGACTGTATATGACTGGATATTAAATGTTCAAATGAAAAATAAAACTATGGTAACTTGAGATGAGTAGGTGATGGTAAGTTTTTCAGGCCTGGAACTTGAAAATATTTTAAAGTCAGGTAGCAGGATATTTGTTTGTTGCTCACATTCATGGGGGAAAAATACAGGTCTTTGCTTTATCCTTGATGAGGGAGAAAAAATATTTTACATTAAAAATTAATGTTTAATAAAATCACATATTTTGAAGGGGGAAATTACAAAAAAATGTTGGAGAGAATCGATCACATCTGAATGAATGAATTTCAAACCAGAGGGAACAGACTAGTAGCTTCAGAAAACCTCTGTCGTCCCGCTGGTCAACTTTAAGAACCCTGGGAAATTTAACGAAAGTGAGCATCAAGTGAAACAAATACCTTTTTGAGAGGCAGGTAGAAAGAACTCTTAACTACACACCCCAGCTCCAAGAACGTTTTCCACTGCCCTACAACTCTACAGCTGGGAGAGTCCAACGAACTTTGAAATAAAAATATATTTCTCTCAGCAACCAGATTACTACAACTATTGCAGCTGAAGATTCAACACGAAGATGTCTCCTGGTAAAAACATAATCTTACTTTACACAAACTCAGAAAATATAATTGAAGGCTTAAAAAAAATAGATGCATCCTTCTTCTTACAATAGTGAAACTTTCGTTAAAAATTATTATTTTGTTGTCTGTTGTAGGGCAACTTGTGTATTCAGAGTTTTTGTCGTAAATTTCAACTCAGCCACGCTCTGCGTATTCAGTCAGGCTCTCGATGTAAGCTGGAGTCATTCATTCACCAGCTTCCCAGGTGGGCAGATGTGTTTTGGGATAGCTCCTGGTGTGATTTTATTATGTGTTGTTTAATTCGTTTAGTGATTGTCACGTACTTGTGTTCGTTAGCCTGCTAATTTAATTAGAAACATTTGTTTTGTATTGTCATTATAATTTCCTTGTTTTTCACCTCAGTCTATAATCAAACATAGGCCGATGCAGTTTATGTTTGCTCTCAACACAGCTCATAAGTTAACGTAAGTGCTATATCCAAGTCAGTGCTCCAGCGACCTCCAGAGCGAATGAACATATATTAAACATTTTCTTTTTTACGTATGTTAATAAGTAAATTTATTTTTAATAATAGTCTTTTAACATATGGATTCCGCTTTATAATTTCCTTACCAGTCTCACAGGCGGACGGACGTGTTTTAAAATCATGTCAGGTACGTACCAAAGACATCAAGTAGAGTCTTTTTTTCAAACACTTTGTTATTTATTTGTTAGACGTTTAATTTATACAGAAATTTTTGCTTTGTGGTAGATCGTTAATTTTCTTTAGGATACCAGGTTATCCATATGTATAACTCGTTTGAAATATATTTTGTTTGAACACTCCGAAATTTCTATCATGTGTGAACTATATGTAACATTTTCTCTTTATTTTTAAATACCAAAAAGAATCGCCTATCTCCCAATCCCGTATACAAGCAATATCACTACCAACCGAAAATATTTACACTTATACCACTCTTGCAAAAAACTAACCAAATATAAACCCTGTCCCAAACACGCCACACCTTAGTCGGGTACCAGAGCTCCAAGGGTGAGAATGTACCAAAGCTGCTCATCAACCCTCAAAAATTAAGAAAGAAAATAATAAATTTGACCCATAGTACACTCTTGCAACAAACACAAAAAATTTGATCGGATAAAAAAATTTAATCCTATTAAAATCAGATTAAAACATTTGATCGGATTTTATCGGATTTTATCGGATTACAAATTAACCCTTTCAATGTATTTAACCCTTTCAATCAATTTTATCAACCATTTTAATCAATTTAATTAACCCTTTCAATCAATTTAACCTTTTGATATCAATAAAGGCGGCATCCCCTTTGTTTCACAACCATGCGCCCCTACTACTCCCGTGAAACCCCTTGCCTCTTCTTGTAAGTTAAAGTGTTTCACACGAGTCTGAGTAGGAAGTACAGGAGTTAGATGATAGTAAAAAATAGGAGGAGAAGGTCAAGTGTTACAACCTGCTGAATCCTCATTCTCTGTCTATCAGGTCACGTCTAATCATTAGGCTGGAATATGTAAGGCCGCAAAGATATCCACTGCATGTTCTAGACATGCTAAGGGAATTGTCTTTGTGTCTGTCCTTATTTAAACCAGGCCACATGAAGAAGCTGCCAGGCAGAGATACTCTACCGTCAATCTCACTACTGGATGTTGCAACCAACTATTTGAGACCGGAGTTACCAAGGGAGAAATATTGGGGTGCTTCACCATCAATCACTCAGTATTGATAGTACACCCTACTCCACGTAAGACACGATCTTGGGTTCCTCGGACAGTCATCCGAACACCAGTGGTCCGTCGGCTGCAGTCCCGCACAGTACACCCAACACAACCGGTAGCTGTGACCTTTGCCCCTGACAGGGCACCAACTCAGACGAAGGTCACGCCAGACCAACCCAAGGCTATTCGGTGAATTCTGGTCCTTCCGGCCAATCCACATCAGGTCATTCCTGCTACATCTTAGTCATCTAGAGCAAGGCAAAGCGCTTGCTTCACAGCCCTGATGGTGTAAAAGTGAGTGGGGAAGGGAAGTTACTGAATAACTACCAACTTTGTAAAATTGCAACATCACTAGGTGAGCGAAATGAATTCAGTTTGAAAAAACTACAAGCATGGTAAAGGCCGCTACATAATTCAAAGCTTTCGAATATTACTAGAGCTGAATAACTTATGAAAATAATTACAAGCAGTTTAATTTAATAATTAATGCGTCAACTTTGAGTCGTACACATGGCAGGAGAGTTAGACATTCGGTTTTTTAAGCTAACAGGCGTGAGTTCAGATGCTTTGTTTTACTAACAATTTTTGTGAAAATGTTAAGTGTTTATTACAGGCTTTCAAATATCTAATTTTTACATATCGAAATGTAACAGATAATTCATTTACCGATTAATTATTTAATATAAATTTTTGTTTAAAAAATATTTAAAAATCAGTAAATGCTAGTTTATATGCTATTCGGTTATATAAATGTAAACATCGACATAAGCAAGGTGGTTCATGTCGTAGCGATGACACTCTTTATCATAATGTTCAATAACACTGTTTAGAATCACAGTGATGACCAAACGAATAAATTGATTTAAATTCCTACATTTGTATATAAATTATGTTTTCGTGAAACAGTAGCGAACTTTATTTTCAATACAATTTGACGCGAACTACATACCCCACTTTATCAACTGTTGGTCCAGCCATCACTGTGCAGCAGACACAAGTCCTCTGCTGGGAATCACCACGCCCCGAACACGCGGGTGGATGCTAGATGACTCTGCAGTCGCTGTGATGTGTGGGAACCAAAGAGGTTGTATACAGTGCACAGGTTGTTTACAGAGCACATAGTGTATAGAGTATATATCTGGAGATGCCCTGCTGCTGATCTGCATGTACTGCCAGCTGATGCCAGGGGAAGAAACCTAGTCCCTGACAAAGTACTCGAAAAAGAGCTGACGAGTGTAAAATGATGCTCGATGCGTGCAAATACCTGTAAACTTATCACGCCAATTGTCTGAAACCGCTCATTCAAACGCTTTCTTATTTTGGAGATCGGTGCACAGTTTCTTCCTGGTGATAACTAACTCGTTACTGATTAGAAATAATGTAAAACTATTTTTAAAAAAATGTACTAAAGCTTACCTACAATTCCTGAAAAGTTGCAGCATGAAAAATCAGATGATAAGGTTAAAAAAAAAAAAAAAAAAAATTATGGTATATGAAAGCGTATGAAATACAGAAAAAAAAGAACTAAACTTTACGTTATAGTTGTTAAATTCTTGCGAGTTTCCTATTCTTCACATAATAGGCCGATAATTTTAGAGGATTATTTGGTCAACGTGAATTGTCAGGCATGGAGTCCACACAGTACATCATACTAGATATATATCGTCAACACTCGGCTTATAAGAAATAAAACAAATGCCCGCACCTTATTTTAGTTCCGAAATACCTGACCAACAAAACAGCAGTATTAGTCAGTTGGCTTGGGTTAGATTTTGTGCAGAAATATACATTTTAAAAATCGCTCAATGATTATATTGAACCTGGTAGTGGTCTAGCTATAACGTAGGTTTTTAAGCATTCGTTTTAATAGTTGCAGATTTATGAATGGTTAAATTTAATATTAACCTTTTTTATATATCTTGTATAATAATTTTGAACAAATGACCAAAATATTTATTTGCAAAGTTGCAATCTTGAGGCTACATAAACAAATATAAACATGTAATCTACACAGAGAAAAGAAAAAGATTAAATAATTCATAACTAAATAATATGAAAAAACAATTCAACAATTCATAAATAAATTACAGTGGAAATAACTATACTGCTAAGCAGAAAATGATCATTCAGTTATTGACATTCAAGTAAATTAGTTCTACTAAATAATTTGTAACTCTGATATGTATAATCAATAAGGCAATAAAATAAAAGTATAATTTTAAGGTAAAATAAAAAAAAAGAATAGATTAAAATAGGAATCCTCAGGTGGGAACAAGTCCAAAATAATTACAGAAATACTAAATGAGATGTTTAGAAATGTTCAGTGACATTAAGATAATATTCATGTTTTATTGAGTAAGTCACAATTAAAAAACTACAGTTTTAATGCTTACATACGAATGTGAAGTCTACTTTATTTTAAGTAAAATATTTTTTGCTTCTGTTCCGATAAATTTAACCCATGGCTATGAGCAGCGAATGAACTTTCCTGTGAAGTGTTACATTTGCAGAGTTTTATTATCCCGTGGTTACAGCGACCGTGCCATTTTCGTACGCACTGTAATAAATCATCCTGCTTGTGCAGATTTTTTTCAGAAACTCACTTCCTATTGGCCAATGCGTTCTATTCGTTTCCTCTTTCAACCTTATTGTTCCCAGAACTGGTTTCATCCTTACCCTAACCAAAGCCTCTCCAGATATTACTATATACAACCTCCTTGGTGAGAACGAAGCCGCTGGCCTGCCATGCCACCACCGAACTCACGATGTGGCCATCCCACCTTCATGCCACCGGAGGGTGACTTTTGGGGGCGTGATTGTTCGGGCCGGCTGATTGCACCAGAAATCTTCCTCAGCTAACGAACCACCAGTGAGATGAAGGCCACTGCGGGTATATAGCAGTTCATGTAAGCTGATTATCCCTCATGTGCCCAATTCATTCAATGTCTACGACCAGTGCGTATGTGCCCTTGTGAAGTGTTATTGTCCATTTTGTTCCCCACAACTTTCCCTAAATTACTCTTGATGAATCCCCATTACAAAAAGGTGAGCGCAAATAAAACTTTTGTTCTGGATCTTTTTGAGAATTAATACATAAACCCCCCCCCCCCTTTTATGAACATGGTGCTCCTCCGATACGATAACGAAGGTTCAACTATACAAAACTATAATAAAACACGCTTGAGCCTAGCGCGTACTGATGCCATGATCGCCAGTCTGCCAGTCGGGTGCGCAGGGACGATGGTTGGGTTAGCCGCTCAGTCTTTGCTAGTTGTGGTCATGCTTTAAAGTCCACAGTTGTAAATTTTCGTACCATTATTATTATTTTCTTTACTAGGGAGTAGTGCCACCCCTCTTCTCTCTCAGGGGTTTACACATAACTTAAAACTTTTCTTGATTTTATCGAGTCCACGCATGTTTGCTCCGCTTCGCCTACTGGCAAACCTGAATACTGAGCCCGCTTCGATAATGAGTGAACATTGTAAACGTGTAATAAATAAATTGGGAGTGAAGTTTGCTTATTATAATCATATGCATTTCAGTCGCTTCAAAGCTGTGTTAGGATGTTGGGGCTCAAACCTATCGGTGGACTGGATGTAAGTGTTTTACAATGATGACCATTTCTTAAACCTATAGTGTCTTCAGGCGTCTAAGGTGGCCTACAATGTCTCACTATATTTTACTGGCGTTTAGAGCACCTTGTGGATTGACGATGAGTCTGGTAACACCCTTTAAGTACATGTATACCACTTCACGAAGACAGATGATCTAGTGATCAACACTGAACCCACAATTCAGCGGCTGTGCCATGCCCGCCAGGATTCACTCCTAAGCATGGCAGATAGGCGTGATGATGGGCGAACTCCTATCATCGCCACCCTCTATAGCCCGCAGACCCTTGAGAGGATGCCACATGAGCGAACGGGATACACCCATCTGCATATTATGCTCTGCAGTTGACCGGTGCCTCAGATGTCCCATTCCACAACAACTTCCCAGGGTATACATGCAAACATCCGGATTAGATTACCGTAGAAAACTGAAGTCAAGTTTATCCTTAGAATAGATACCTCCTGGATATATAAACACATATATCCTTGCAATTAATTATATCAGTGAGCAAATGATAATACGACGATAGCTTTAATATAATTTATGTGACAAAAAATTGCTAAATTAAGTTTATAAAGGGCAAGTAATAATTTATATGGATACAAATCAGAATTATTAAGAATGGTGTCTTCTGGGGCATTTAAGGAGAGTACCATGTTAACTGGGCAATCAGTAGATGAAATGGAATAAGTTTGCCTCGTCAATGTCGCTTGTTAACGCCTCTCTTGTTTCCTGGTCGAGGAGATCACATTAGTGGCGAATTTTCATCACAGACTTCTGTATTTTATGAAAGGATATGAAGGGGGATCAAAACTAAATGAATGTCTATGGCCAGACAAATTCAAAAAGCGCGATTTAAAACTACTTTCAATTTTGGTTGAGTTTTCTCAGGTGCACAATGGGATAATGAAAGATACCTGAAAGTTGTGCTGCTTGTTGAGCGAACACAAGCTTGACTATAAAGGACAATTATACCTATAATTTATTTAGACCTAGTTAACTGGAAGCAAATGCTCCGAGTCCACGGAAACCCACGAGTTCTGAGCCAACAATTATGTCAAGAACTTTATTTTATATATTTTTGTGTGTTGAGGTTAAGAAACTCGGAGATAGAAATTCGGAAGACTGTGTCTTCCAAGGAATATTTCTTACTTGCAGTTGACTTGGTGTGGTGGTTTTCGAACCAGTGGTCCCACGAACCAGTCCAGTACTCCATAACCCAGAGCGGTTTGTCTGGCTGCAACTGCTTCAGCTTTGTCAGAGCCTCTGTCACTGCGCCGCCCAGGTTCGCCGTCATCATAGCTGCGACATTCGACATCCACACACTAACTATGTGTAAAATGGAAACTGGAAACAAAAACCTTCTCCTCTTTAATTGTTTTCTCAACACAAAGAGGGGTGACGTGGGGGTACTGTCGTAATATAGAAGTATCAACTTAGAAGCCATGTTATTACAGTTGGAAGTTGCATGTTTTTAACATTTAATATTTAAAACTTTTGTTTTTCTAACATATGATATTAGTAAGTTGCATGTTGCTACGGTATGACTGTTCCACGTAGTGTGTTTCTAAGTTACGAAAGTGCTAAGTTATAACATTCTAAGTTACGACATTTCTAATACATGTAGTTTTGCACATTGTATTTTTATTTTTTGTTTTTCTACTGTGTGGCTTCTCTAATCTGCTTATTTATAAGTTATGATAAAGTTGAATTAGGTCATTTCTAAGTTAAGTAATTATGCATTGTATGTTTATGAGTATATTTCTATTGTATGATTGTCCTAAGTTGTATGTTGTTAAGTTATTATATTTCTAAGTTGTGATTTTCTTGGTTACATTTATAAGTTATTTGATTCTGCATCGTGTGTTTCAAAGTTGTGTACTTCTACTATACGACTGGTATATGTTGAGTGTTTCTAAGTTATGAACATTCTAAGGTATAACTTTCTAAATTATGAAGATTCTAATAATGTGCATTTTATTGGTAAAAAAGTAGTTCAAGCAGTCCTGCACAGATCGCAGCACCTTTCGTGTGGAATGTTCGTTTCATCTACCCACATCGACGCTTTTACTCAAAGCTAGGAATTTTAGCACGGAAAACTACAACGAAGTTATATTTGAAACCTCATAACGATTCTAATATACAAATTTCGTGCAACTTAAAGACTTTAGTTTCTTATATATTGTGTTCTGAATAGTGAAATGCGTGTACATTTTAAAAACCAGTCTCCTTACACTTGTTCGAATGTGCGGCATCTCTTCTTCTATGAAGAAAACATGCTGTGTAGAAATTGAGGGATACTGAAATGCCAAAAATATATTTCTATCGATTGTAATTTAATTTTTATATTTGAATCAAATGTATTGAATTATACAATTTTGCCTATACTCAGCGAAAAAGAAAAATTTTGTATGCAGTAAAAAAACTTTTCTACATTTTACAAAAAATAATATTTGTTACTTGAGGACAATTTTCTGGAACATTAAATGCAAAATTGCGTAGGCTTAAAACACGTTATTAAGTGGAAAAAAAAAACAAAATTAAATCCTATCAATGTACAAACAAGCTCATAACACCGCACCTAAACAAACCCCAACAAAAAATCGTCATGACAAAAATCCGTTTCTAAACCTACTTCATCATAAACGAATATTTTAATAATCTACACAGATTCTTACTACAAGAGAGAAATTAGAAATGCTGGAAGAGAAAAGTATAAGCAAAACCACACCAGTTATCCTGAAACGAAACGTAACACTGTAAACTTTTTTCCATCCTTTAGAGGAAATTTAAGAATAATACAAGTTGACATGCCCCTGCTCAGGACCATGGAGATGTAGGGTAGAAGATGGGAGTGTTATATGGGTACTTTGAGGACATTCCCATTTTAGCCTATTTTTGACCCTGAAATCCTCGAATTTTACCAAAAAAACCAAGCATTTTTACCCCAAAATCAAGAAATTTTACACCATTTTGCAGAAATAGTCGCTCATGATTTTTTCAAGTATTTAACTCAAAATCAAGCCAAAATAAAGCAAAATAAGCTAAAAACAAGTGAAATATAAAAAAAAAAATTGATAGAATTAATAAAATTTATTCAGCAAAAGCAAAACACCAATAAGACTTTTTAAAGTCTAAAAATTAAGAACTATAACCATTACTGATTACATAATTCCACCCATCACAACAATCCAAAACATATACTTCTTCTTAAAAATTAGAAAATTTATCTGATCTTAAATTATTGTTATTGATTTTTCAAACAATTTTGAAATTAATAATGTCCAATTCTTTATCAATGGAAGAGGCTGTTTTTATAATTTAATATCAAATAGCCCAATCTTCTAAAAGTTCTATAATTTGATATATTAAAAATATTAAAATAATATATATTTATAAAAAGTGATACTATGAGAAAATTTTAATTAGAAATATGAAAACGATTTTTTATTTCATCAAACAATTCTTCTATATTACTAAAAAAATTCGTATATCTTTTAAAAATAACCACCTTACTATAAGCCTGAAAAACTGTTTAAAAATATCGAACCAATTTGTTGCTTCTTCCATTCATTAATTAAAAAAAATTGTATAACTTCAGTAATTCTTTCTTTTAAATTATCAGAAATTAAATTCCTTTGGTTAATTTAAATAGCATTTCAAATGATACCTGCTCCAACAACTTTATCAAAATTAACACTAAATTTTATATTGTTTTTTCTTTAACTACAGTTGTCTTTCTATATAAACAATCAATAATATACAACAGTCTTCAATGCCAAAACTTCTAATATTTTTTTTACCATCAAAGTTTAGAGTCGGCTTATAATAAAGTTAATTATTTCCACACAAAGTACCTAGTTTTGTTTTAGAATTTATAAAATCATTATAAGCAAGAAACACTTTATCACAAAAATTATTTCTTATATGTGGATTACAATTTTCTTTTGGAAAATTTTCAGTTCTTCCATTTTAACATAACTATTTTTTACAATACAGTGATCAAATATATGTAGTATATGTGTACCTCTTGAGGACAATCCAATTTTCGCCCCAAATTCTTCGAATTTTACCCCAAATCAAGCAATTCTACCCCAAAATCAAGCAATTTCATTTTGTTATAGTTGCAGTATTTCTTTTGGAAATGGCCCAAAAAACCCCAAAAAAAAAAAAAAGCATCAAAAATCTATTAAAAACAACCAGAAAAAAAAATTAAAAAAATCATCAGAGTTCCCAAAAAAAAAAAAAAACACCAAAAAATTACAATTTTTCAAGCCTGCTTTTAATCCACGCAAATATTGAATGCCAGATTTAGAACCAAAATCAAGCAAATTTACCCCGTTTTTCAGATATAGTCGCTCAGGATATTTTTCAAGTATTTAACCCAAAATCAAGCTAAAATCAAGCAAAATAAGCTAAAAAAAGTGAACTTATACAAAGTTTCAAATCAATGGAATTTATAAATTTTATTCAACAAAGTAAAACACCAATAAGACTTTTTAAAGTCTAAAAATAAAGAACCATAACCATTACTGATTACATAATCCCAACCATTATAACAATCCAAATCATAAACATCTTCTTTGAAATAGGAAAATTTATCTGATCTTAAATCATTTTTATTGATTTTTAAAACAATTTTGAAATTAACAATGTCCAATTCTTTATCAATGTAACTTGCTATTATTATAATTTCATATCCAATATCCCAAAGTTCTAAAAATACTATAATTTGATCCATTTATAATATTTAAACATTTATATATGTTTTTTAAAAAAAGTGCTACTATGAGAAATCTTGAATTAGAATCATCCAAACGATTTCTTATTTGATCAAATAACTCGTCTGTGTATCTGACAAAATCGTAAAAACTTTAAATGTAACCACTCAACTATAAGTCTAAAATATTTTATTAAGATATCCAACCACTTTGTTGATTCTTCCATTTAATAATATTAAAAATTTATATAATTCAGTAATTCTTTCTTTCAAATAATCGTAAGTTCAATTTCTTTGGCTAGTTAAAATAACATTGCAAATAGTGTTTGCTCCAAAAGCTTGATCAAAATCAACACTAATTTTAATGTTTGTTTTTTCTTGAACTACAGTCGTTTTTCTATATAAACCATCAATAATATAGCATGGTATTCGACCCCAAAATTAATAATAATTGGTTTTACCATTAAGTTTAGAGTCGATTTATAATAAAATTCATTATTTCTATATACAGTATCTAGTTTTGTTTTAGAAGTTCTAAAATCGTTATAAACAAGAAACGTTTTATCACAAAAATTATTGTCAATATCTAGATTCCAATTTTCTTTTGGAAAAATTTCATTTCTCATGTTTTTAACATAAATATTTCTTACATTACATTGATCAAACATAGAAGCATGTGCGTACCGTTCAGCACGAGTTTTTCTGTTAGTTTGAAAACCTACAATTACAAAATCGGCATATCAATTTTTAAATTATTAAAATGATCTTTGATATCAAAGTTAAAAACAGTTGTTCCAGTAGGAACCTCTTTCTCTAAAAATTGCCAATAATCAGAACTAATAGGAATTTTAGGGTTTTTGTACATTTTTTCTTTAATTGAAATGGCTTTGTTGTGATTCATATTCAACAATAGGCCTCATAATTTCTAATTTTTCAATAACAATTCTATCGGGCTCAGCATAATCTCTATCAAGTGAACCATCCATTTTCTTCTTTTGAAAAACTAATAACCAATTGTTGTCAGATGAATTACGAATAAAAGTAATTTTATAGCCACCTTCCCAGTAAATTTCATTGTTATTGCGAATAAAACCAAACAGATATTTCAATGGATAAATTATTTCATTTGTTTTAGCACTATGAGTATCTTTTACTCGATAATAATCATCAACACAAGATAATTCTAAATAAGTTTGTTCACCTGGAGATCTTAACAAATTATTCATTATTGTTTACGTTATTCCTGGATTATCGATAGCTTCAATAATACGGGCATTTTTTTTTTTTTTTTTTTAGATTTACACTCCAGAAAACTGAAAAGGAAAAAAGTTAGAACAAACATCAATATTATCTAATTTATCATATTTTGCCTCATTTCCTTCTTTACCCCTTTTTAGTAATCTAAATTGTTCATTAACATAAGCATCATTTGGAAAAGAAAAGACATCTCCTAAGTTTGTCTCTCGAAACTCTCAATACCTTTATAACTCATTAAGAAGAAGAAAATACATAAATGAAAGATTCTAAGAGCATTTCTCGAATTAAATTACTCATTGAAAGATACAAAAATGATTAAAAAAAAAAACACCATGAAGTGGAATATGAAAAAAAATAAGAAGAATGATCTACCTTTAACTGACGAACTAGGCAATATTGGTATAAAAAAAAGTAGAACAAGTAAGTGAAGAAAATAAAAATCTGATAATGACATTAGTTCCTGTAGCAGCAAAAATTTTAGATTATCCTCCAACACCAGAAGAAACACCATTTGAAAGAGAATTATTCTCAGAACAAAAATCTCCTAATTTGGAAGAGCAAATGGAAATTATAACATTGAAAAGTTTACCACATGCAATGTCTGATTCGATGTGTGCCGCATCTGATTCTACAATAAATCTCGGGAAAAAATTGCAAAAAAAAAAAAAAAAAAATGATATTAATAAAAAATTTGGTTTATGTAGAGTTAGGCAAAATTTTTACATTGGTGATACACAACTAACGATAAATATTGATTCACTATTTGCGAAGGATAAAAAATATAAATTAACAGCAGGACATTGTAATTTGTTAACAGCAAATTCACAAAAAGCTGTTGTGAATAAATTTGATGATGAGGATTGCGAAAATTATGCAGAAATCGTTATAACAACCAATGCTGCTTTCCAACAATATAATCCTAATAAAAAGGTAGCTTCGAGTGGAGGTTGGTAATACGAAAATAAATGGACCAAATTATCATAACTATATAAAAAAAATATCACATTCAAAATCAGAGCCAAACATGCCCAAAATAATGATTTCTACAAGAACTCCTAGATCTGGAAAAATGATTTAAAAAACACAATAATTTATCAAAAGAATATGTCTGGATGGATGATGTTAGAAAATCGGTTGATATATCATTAGTTATTCATGACGAAGAAAATGCTGGAAATAAAAATTTTCACAATGAAAAAGTAAGCATAATGAATATGTTAAAAAAAATACATTTTCTGATTTTGTTCTTAATAACCGGAAAGAAAATCATTATCTTATAAGAGTTTCAAATGTAATTCCACATTCATTTTGGAATTCTGAACATAGTGGTAAAGACATTATAAATTGGTCATTAAATAATTTTAATTTACTCGAAATGCATTTGCCTGGTTATAATTATTGTGAACCATTTACAAAATTAAATGAAAGACTAGAAAGAGGAGTCACCAGAATAAATAAGGTTGGTGAATTAAAATGTTATATATATATATATATATATATATATATAAAACTTATAAATGAAGATTAACAGCTTAACTTCCGATATACCCATTAATCAATTAAGAGGTTTGGGTATAGATAAACCTAAACAAAAGATCAACTCGAGAAAAAAAATAAAAAATTTAAAGAAATCAAAAGTTTCTTACTAACTTTGGTACTTCCAATACTCAAAAAGACAGTCAAAGAAAAAATCTGGAATGGGTTTACACCATGGCGATTTTATACCAATTTTAATTCCAATTTTAGGTGCACTTGGAGCTTTAGCTGGAGGAGCTACTGCAATTTATAATTCTGTCAAACGAACTAGAAAAAATAAAAAAGAATTAGAAGAACAATAGACACACAACTCAGAAATGGAAAATAAATCAGGAAGTGACGTAGTTTAAAAAAAAGAGGAAGGCCAAAAAATATTTGAATATATCGTCATTATCTAATAAAGGTATTGAAAAAAATATGTATAAGTATTAAATATAAAAAATTTCAGAAATGTTTATATGATTGACGAATTACCAAATAGAATGATCAAAATGAATGTGCTGTGGTTGATTTCGATATTTCAACACATCCCGGTACTCATTGTGTTAGCTATTTTAAAGAAAAAAACGATGTTTACTATTTTGATTAAATTGGAGGCAATATTCCAAATAATTTAATTAATTACTTTAAAAACAGAAATGTTTTTACAATGATGATGGAATTCGGAATTTTATTTCAGTTAAATTTCTTTTCAGCTAATAGAATTACTAGTCTGGCTGATCCTATAGATGGAGTTGATGCAGTTATTAAAATATATTTCAGTAAAGAAATGGCTAATAAATTGCAAAATTTTAACAAATCGGTTTTGAATTATTGTGATACACTTGCTAACACAAAAGTTGAAAAAAGCAAAGAAGACTCCGATAGAGAATTAGATGTTAACTTGCAAAATTTATACTCGAAGGTAAAAAAATTTAAGGAAGAAAAATCTCATATGTTTCATTTGCATGGAAAGTGGAATGAAAATAATAGTTGTTTTTCGCATAGACGATGATGTAAATTTCTTTTATTTTTTGATGGATTGTACTATTTATAAAAAATTACCGATAATTTACCTGACGATACTCTAACAGTTATTAAGGTAACTACAAACATAGATTACAGTAATCCTTTTGATGTTAACAGAGGTAAGTTTTTAACTTTTAAAATTAAAAAAAATATTATATAATTATTTTGTTAATGGAATGTTGACTACAATAGGATTATTCGTGAAATATAAAAATTAACTATGTATATTTGTTGTGCTTTTAAAAGAAGAACACTTGGTGTTTGAAGTACAAGAAAGTCACCAAAAATAATAACATAAGAAATGAAAATACTAAAAATGGACAATTAATCCAGAAAAGTATATGCTCGATATGAAATTATAAAAAATATAAATTCTTAAAAAAAATACCAGATGTAAAAGATGCAATATTAATGCATTATATAAGTCAGCACAAAAAAATTTTCCAAGAAGAAAGGTAATTTTGTATGGAATTGATGATTTGTGGCAAATCGATCTTGTAGAGAGGGATACCGGAAATTTAAAAGGGATATCACATATAAACAATGGTTACAATTATATTATGACAATTACTGACGTTTTCTCAAAAAATGCATTTGCTATACCAAGTAATGATAAAACAGCCAAAAGTGTAGCAAATGCCTTAGAATCTATATTAGTTCAAATAAACCGCATAATACTCCAAGCGATAACGTGTCCGAATTTTATAATAAAATATTAAAGAACTTATGCAAAAATATAACATCAACTATTATTCTACATGCAGTGAACTTAAAGCCAGTTGAGTAGAGAGATATAATTATACAATGAAGAACAAAATGTGGGAGAAATTTGCTTTGAATGGCAGTTGCAAATGGGTAAACGATTTAGTGAAAGAATACAATAATACCAAACACAGAACCATTGGTATGAAGCCAATTGAAGTTAATAACAAAAACCAAAAAAATTTAAGACAACAATATTTTGCCAATGTGGTTACTAAACCGAAATACTAAATTGACGATATTGTCTGCGTGAGTAAGAGTAAATGGATATTTGAAAAAGCGGTATACAGCTAATTGGGCAACATAATTATTTACAATTTTTGAGGTTTTAAATGATGATGTACCAACTTACAAACTGAAAGACGCCAATGAAGACGAAATAAAAGGCAGTTTTAATGCATTCGAAATTATAAAACAAGCTATCCAAATCAATATTTGATCGAGAAATTTTTAAAAACTAAAGACGATAAAATTTATGTAAAATGGTTTTGTTTTGATAATTTTCATAACTCTTGGGTTAATAAAGCAGATGTTTTGTAAATTTATGTTTAAAATTAGCTTCTTACTCAATTCGACGAAGATTATTAATATCATTAATCAATTGTTGTTGAGTATAATTATTTCCGACAAATTTAAAGTAGTTGCGAAAACACTCAATGTTGTCATTCAATTTTTCGTTCATTCTTTGATATAAATTGATAGAATTTGGAATATGAACAAATATCAATAATTCTTCGCAATTTGGGTTCTTCAATTCTATACAATTGTTTTTGAACATTTTTCTTTGAGTTCTAGTGACATAGTAATCATATTCACAATCATTATCAAATAACTTTAAAAGAACGAAAGTTGGCCTTAAGTTTTGATTTTGTGTTTGTGGTACAACATGGGTCATTTCTCTGATTACCTCATTTCTGTGAACTATTCCATCTAATGCCAGATCAACTGACACTCTTATATGTTCAATATCATCATCTTTACTTCTATTTATATTTTTTTAATGATTAATTTTAATTTTGTTTATTTTATTTCTACCCTCTAATTGATTTAATTATATGTTCAATATCATCATCTTTACTTCTATTTATATTTTTTTAATGATTAATTTTAATTTTGTTTATTTTATTTCTACCCTCTAATTGATTTAATTATATGTTCAATATCATCATCTTTACTTCTATTTATATTTTTAAATTATTAATTTTAATTTTGTTAATTTTATTTCTACCCTCTAATTGATTTAATTTTATATATTTTAATTTAGTTACTTCATGTAATTTATATTCACGATATTTACGAATTGACGGTAAAATTCTTAATTAACCATATTTTTAATTGTTTAGCTTCTTTTTTAGAAGACAGAATAAAATAATAAAGGCCAGGTTCGTTGATAAATAATAACAGATATTTCATTGCCTCTTAAGGGTATCTGGCAGGCAGCCTTTAAGTTTTATTATCAAATAGTATCATCATCTTCAACATTTTTTCTTATAGCTTGTTTTGTATCTTTGTAATCTGAAATTTCAGCGACAACTTTGGCTTTAAACGAATGATTATTATTCTCATCAATAGTCATAGAAATTTGTTTACCATTGTAAATAAGTATGTTATTAATTATGTCTAGAATCGACTCCATTTTTATATGCAAAAATTGCGCAAGTGAAATTGGTGAGTTGTAATAAGTCTTTTCACTAGCATTCTTTTTTTAATAAGCAAATTAAAAACTAAAGAATACAAATTCATTAAATATAGACCAAATTCATTGAAAATATTTGTGTCTGAATGCAAGTGTAACTGCGAGTTACACTCTAGTTCTTTATAATTGTCTGTTTTGCTCATTATGTGTTGGGGTGCTACTGTATAACACCCCTGTTTCCTTAATTATATCGCTATTAATGAGTTAAATTTTCGAAGTCATTAACGATATTTTTCATTTTATTAATGATTTCGTTATAAGATTCACACTTTATACCAAACAATGAAATGCTATTTTTACCAATTCTAGTCAATTTCTTTGTAAATTCATTATATTTCCTGATAGTTACGTTGCTAAAGAAATACAGTACACCATTTGTATAGCTAAAAGCTGAGTCTATAATATTTGGTAAATGAAATTTACCGCTAATTATACCAGTCTCTTTTATTTGGAAACGACATTTGTCTATTTCACCATAATACAACTTCTCATAGAAGATAAAAAAAATTTCCGAATATGAATTAAAAACGGCTTTTATTTTATATTCTCACTTAAACCAAATGAAGAAAATTCTTTATTGGATATTCGTTAATAGGATGATGACTTGATAATCAACCATATAAATTTCATCATCTGCAAACAGAACGAACTCGCCCGAAGGCCTTTGGTGTATAAAAAAATCGTTGAAATCACTTGGTAAAAACTTGAACCAATCTGATATCAAAAATGGTTTATTTGTTATTTTGTTGTCATTCGAACTTTTTGACCAAATTTTTTATTTTAATAATTATACAATTTATCATCAATAATTAATTTTTTTTACATGTCCATCTTTGCATAAATAAATTGGTTCATTGTGATTAAAATTATTTTGCTGGGGTGGTCCATAAAGTTTCTATGCTCAGAATGTGGTATGGTTGCAAATCAAACAAAGCACTGTTAAGAATCGGATACATGATTGCATTTTGATCATTTGTATGTTGAAAATCGAATGCACCACAGATTTCATGGATGAAAACAATCAGTAAATGAACTTTATTTTCACGAGTGTTTTTTTTCCATCTTATACCAATATTCCTGCCTATTGATATGAGTTTCAACAAGACTATTTTGTTGATTTCGAAAAAATCGCATGTGCTAGTGCACTACCATGCTGAAATAATGTATAAGGACAAAATCCATGCAATCTCTGATATCTATGTCGACCTTGTTTGCAAGAAATAAGTATATCCAGAGAATTTCTTTCATAAGCCAATTTCAAATTTGTATGCTTTTACCAAATTGTAAAAGCCTCTTTTGCTAACTTTGTAATTTAATTATTTGCAAGTGTAAAATACAGTTTAAAAATATTTTTATTCCATTTGTAGGATGATGTATAACTAGAGAATATTTCATCCTTAACAACACATCTTGGCTTATTGATTAAATTAAGCATTTCTTTATCGAGTTTACCATCAGTTGAAGAAGAATTATAATATTCTTAAAGAATTTTCGAACTTATCAGTATCAATTGATGAAAGTAAATTTGCATAATCCTTTAGATATCCACATTTATTTGAAAAGTTGATAACACATTCGGTCTGATTCTCTTTTTTGGGCAGCATTATATATTTTTGTGATAGCGAGAATAATTATATAAGTCTTCATTTATGAGAAAAATATTTTCTTTAAGAAGTTGCAAAAAAAAATTTTAAGTTTATGTAAAACATACACACTGTGCGAACTGTTGTGTTATAAAATGTTGGATCTGATATCTATACTTACCACTGTTCAGTTTTCTGCTCAAATATATTGTGATAAAATTGTATTCTTCGTCCCAACATTTTGCACAGATCTCTATAAATTTTTCATAAGGCATATTGCTAAGACAATATCATTAAAAATTTGTCTTATGTTCGTGCCATCTTGTCTAAAAATATATAGAAAGTTTGTGTTGTCTCCTCTCATAAATTTCTTCTGCACGCTCGAATTGTTTGTGCCAAATAGAATACATCTGTATTCTTGTGTCTTCCTCTAGTAAAGTACTCAGAGTTTATATTTTGATCATCTAAAATAACATACTCAAATACAACTAAAGAATTATTTTCACATTGATCTAAGAGAATCATTTCGTCATTGCTTTTTTAAAAGTATGCCATTTTTCCCATTAAACTTGCTGGATGTTACATCGAAGTCATTTTTTAACTGAATACGTTTTTGTTTATTTTATGTTTTTGAGCAAACATACAATTTATTAAAATTTAGCCATCCTGGTTTATAAATAAAATTAATCATCAGGTTAGTTTTTGCACATTGCTGGGCCCAACAATAAAACCTCTTATGTCATCAGGCAATAGTTCGCCATTTTTTTATTATCATCTCATTCGGAAATTAAAACACCGACACCCCAATTGACTTTGCGCAGCATGGGCTGCTTTGGCTGCTGCTTTTTCATATTTCATAAAAAAATAAAGCGATAGCATTAGTTAGTTGTTATGTGAAATTTTAAACACCAAAAATAGACAATAATACTAACTTATAACAACGATTGAAAAATTGAGTGTTGTGGTTGATAAGAATGAAGTGATCACTATTCCTAGGGGCCAATAAGATGTTGAATCTTTAAAAGAAGCTATAAATTAAATCAATCCATTTTCAACAAATAACATTGAACTGGCAGCGGATAGTTTGAGAAACAGAATAACGACTAAATCTAAGTTTGATATCAAACTTGATAGATTATCTGATATTCTTGGTTTTCATAGAAGTATTACAATCGAAAAAGACAAAATTGCCATAGGTACTAAGTAACTCATTTTAATGCACTTAAAACAATAAATGTTCATCGTAATTTGGCATATGGAATGTTCATAAAGTATGACTAATCTAATCATTTAGAAACAGATATAATCGCTAGTTTTCCACCAAAAACTATGTTCGGCTTGAGAGATCATGTTAGTTATGAGCCCGCATATCTAAATTTTTTATTGAATCAATAATGAATGGTTTAATCACATTGTTCTATAAATTAGGGATGAAAATGGTAAACTGAAAGATTTTGATGGTGCATTGTTTTAGAGATTAAAGATGTTTAAATATAAAATAGAAATATAAAATTATTTGTTTAGTCGCCCCATGATAATGTATCTATATTATCATCATTTTAAATCAAATTCATGCGTTTGTCATAGTTGAAAATAAATTCTTTTGCCATAAACTTATATACCAAATTTTTTTGTTTTCTGATCTCTTGAAATCATATTGTTTTTTATAATCACATTTTCTTCGTTTTTTGTACCAATTCACCCATGGATTTAGTGTTTAATTGTAAAGCATTTTCGTGGTTTAGAGTGAATCCTTTAATTTTTGTAACTTGTTTTCCCAAAAATGTTTCATAACCATAACTTTTAGGCCCTGTACTTATACAATTTATACCATAATCATTTTTACCAAACTCATTTGTCCATTCACCAAGCATGCAGCCTGTTTTAGCAGTATTTATGCCATCACCAATGTAAACCACACTGTTTCTGTCATAATATACTACTTTATCACCTAATCTATCAAACATTTCATATAAAAGTAATCGTGCATTTGAGGTGGTAAACATTGCTATAAATATATTTGTTGCTGTGCTATCTTCTACATAATTATCGTTGTATTTATATAATACTTCAATTATTTTTTCACTGATACAAACAACATTATTTACTTCTATACTATCACCTAATAACAATTCGTACCAATAAGCTTGATTAGTAATATAATCTGTTTGTGTCAAATTTTGTCTTTGTCCTAATTTTCACCAAAGTGAATTTAAACAAATTTTGGCAACAGCACGTTTCCCTGGAATTCGATCAATTTTTTCAACGTTTAAGTCGATATTTTTTATTTTTTTATAACATGAATATATTCTCATTTGATTTATAATCTTATTCCCATGGACTAGTTTCTAATTTTATTTTCATAAATGTTTTTATTTATTCTCTCCACATTTTATTATTTTTTTGCTCGAAATGCCAACTTTAATGAATTTTAAGTAATTTGTATTATTTTTCAATAGCTTTATTTAGTCTAATGTAGTCCATATTTAATCTATTGCTGTTTCTTCATCACTATGTTTACATTCTCCTTTTTTCTCTACAACACATTTTGAACATAAAGTAAACAATAGTTTTACTTGGATAATTGGTAGTACTGAGGGATATAAATTTCGTGGTGGCGAAACTTTACATTTGATCAATCAAAACCAATTTTCGTCGTAATTTCTTGGGTTTTATATTTTAATAGGATGTCTAACAGGATAATAATCATAAAACATCCCTGTTGGATATAAACTACAAATATCTATATATCCTAATTTTTTTCCTGAAACTTTTAATTTTGTAGCATTTGTTCTACCTCCAAAAAGTGCATCTCTTGGATGTGACGATTCTATTACAGTTTTAGTTTTTTCTAATTTACTTTTGTAGAAAATAGAATTGTTCCATTTACAAGCCCACATTTCCCTTACTTTGTAAACATTTTGTCTTAAAATTGTCTTTCGATTGCTTGTTTTAGTAAATGAGTCATCCATGCTTCCATTGTTGCATTTATTTCTTGTATCAGGAGAGTAACAAACAGGACAACCATGCCAAAAACAACCATGATATTTGTATATTGTTTTAGTTTTTCGTCATAACCATCTACTTCTGCTCCCCAAATAGTAACTTCGCCGCCTTTTAATGCTTGTCGAACATTTGAAAATGTATTCAACCACGAAATTGATTCTTTACTGAACATTTCTTTTCTATCATCTTTAACTACTGCAATATTATTTTCCTTAAGAAATTTTGATCTATAAACAGCCATACATACACCCGCTATTGTTATATAACAAAATGGATCTATATTTGCTATTTCTAGAAACGATTCTCTCAATTTAAGACAACCATGTCTTAAAATATCAACACCAGAATCAAAATAGTCAGCAAGTTCTTTTTTGAAATCGAAAATATAATTTTCTTTTGTTTTTTCATCATGCCACTTTAAAAATATTTTTGTTGTTCTTGTTTCATTGCATTGACTCCATAATATTTTTTAGCAAGTATTTTTCCTACATAATTTTGATTTTCAGGTATATTAAAAAGTGTGGAAAATATCCCTTTTTAAGCTCCTTTAAGTCAAATGTTTTGGGAAATATTGCAAGACTTCCTTGAATAAAGTTTAAACTATCAATTATTTTGATATTTAGACTCGATATTTTAAGTTCCACAATTTTCGAGCCTTGATATATTGTTTGGGGTTTTACACTCTTTCTGACACAATATTGTAAAGTAAAATATTAATCGTAGCCTTTAGAATTGTGTGCAATAAATGCATATCCTTTGTTTTCTTCAGATATCGCCCAATCGCAAAACTCATCATTTGTACTAAAATGCCTTTTCTTACCACAAAAATCTTGAGCAGATATAAAGTTTGGGTTGTGAAAACCAATATCTTGTGTGGCTTTATAGCCGAAAAAGTAGTATATTTCTGTGTATGAACAGTCCCTATATTTTTTATTGTTTTTGCCATTACAAGTACAATCTTTTATACAAATATCCCCTTTTTGTTGCCTCTCTTAGTGTTCATTAGTGTTCACAAATTCCTTACAATTCCAACATTCGATATAACCATAGTTGTGTTTTTTATTTCTCAAACATATTTTATTACACGCTGTACACTTATAGACTGCCTTACACACAACATCGTGATTAGTAAAACATTCCTGTCCAAAGCAATATCTGTTACATTTTTGGTAATATATTCTAACACGATCTTCACCTTCGAAAACATTTTTGTGCAGTGGTTTTTAATATAAATCGCATATATTATTATAATTTTCTTACACTCGTGTTGATCTGTATTATTGTATGAATTGTCAGAATTTTTTTACAATAATAAACACTACCTAAAAATGCTTTCATGCTATTAATTTCATAGTAATGTTCATTGTGTGAATAAAAATAAGTAGTTGTTGATTTTTTTGTACCAGTATGTATAATTGAATTGAAATATGCAGCTGAAACAACTTTAATTTCGAAATTTAGGAAATTTTCAGCATCCAAAATATCTTCTAAACTGAAGCCAACTTCACAACTTTTCCCCATTCTTACACAAAGCTCACGAGATAATTCTCCTTCTAGTTTTCTTCCTTTTCTAATGTAAAATATTTCATTATTCGTTTAATTCTTAATTCAAAATTATATTGGTTTTGTATGTTAAAGGTGTAATTTTTTATCTAGGTCCACATAAATTTTCATCATTGTTAATTTTAGTAATACATTGTTTTGTTTTATATCTTTAGTTAAACTGACACATTTTTAGTCTATTTCCTCTTGAAATTCTATTAACATCAATATCGAAAGTGGTTTAATTTATATCTACATTTTCACTTGATATAATTACTCTTCGAACTTTGTTAAATAAATTATCGGCGTTTCAATGGTTATTTATTGCGGCCGAAATAGTGTGGTAAAAATTCTGTTTGTCTATAGTTGCTTTATGAGGATCAAATGAATCAATCGATTTATTCTCATTACATACTACACATGTCTTAGTTGAATATCCATTATGTTGAATTCCTTTTGTGTGTTGTGTAATTTACTATCTATACGTTTTTTGAGATATAGTGTTGAAACATATTTTCCGTATTCGCATAATACTTTCTCTGTACTTAAATTATAAATATTTCTGGTATAATCGGTGGCCCACTTTTTTAGATGTGTTAATATTTCTATCTTTGTGTGTTTATGTGATGCGAAACATTTAATGTTTAATACTTCGCCACATTCTTTACGTTGCTTATATATGGTACTATTTTCCATTTCGAGCATAGTTGCAATTTTATTTATTAAGGAAATCTATTTATTAAAAGGAATGGAAAATATATTTCTTTGATAATGGATTTCTTTATAGATTACACAAAAACAAAATGGAGGCTTTACTCAACAAGTTAAAAAATTCGCTTGAATTCACCTAACTACAAGATCTAGAAAGAAAGAAATGGTTTACTGCTATAGATTTTGAAATTTATGTATCTGATTTTGGCAAAAAAAAAAAAATTATATTCTAGATGGTAGTATAAAACTTATTGCCAGAGCGCTATGTGAAATATTAGTTAGTGCCCCGAAACTAATAAATGAGAAGGAAGTTTTCATAGCATATAGAGGCCTAAAAGAAATGAACAATGGAAAATTTATACATGCTACAGAATTCTCTTAAAATTTCTATTCATTTGAATCTTTCCAATATTTCATTTTAATTTTAGCTTATATTCCTTGTTTTAGCTTAAATTTGCTTGTTTTAGATTACTCCCTTGCAAAATTGAGATTTCTAGAAAACACTATTATTTGCTTGATTTTGGGATAAATTAACTTCAGTTTGGGTCTAAATCTCGCGTCCACTATTCGTGCGGATAAAAAGCCGGCTTGAAAAATTGTGTTTTTTGGTGGGTTTTTGGGTATTTTTGGTGTTTTTGGTGGGATTTTTATTTTACTTTTTATGCTTTTTTGGGCGTTTTTGGGGCAATTTGAAAAATAAATACTGTAGTTAAAACAAATTAAAATAGCTAGATTTTGGAGAAAGTTGCTTGATTTTGGGGTGAAATTTGAGTAATTTGGGGCAAAAATTGGATTGTCCTCAAAGTACTCTTATACTACAAATATAGAAGTGTGTGCATACTGATCTGCGCAATTTTTCAAATATTAGTTTGAAAGCCTACAATTACAAAATGAGGCATGTCAAATTGTAAATATTTAACTGATCTTTTATATCAAAGATAAAAACAGTTGATCCAGTAGGAACTTATTTTTCTAAAAGTTGCCAATAATCAAAACTAATGTGTATTTGAGAGTTTTTGTATATTTTTCTTTAATTGCAATGGCTGTGTTAGATTCGTATTCAACAATAGGCCACATAATTTCTAATATTTCTTATTACAATTTTACCTTGATCAGCATAATCTCTTTCAAGTGAACCATCTGCTTTCGTATCTTGATAAACAAATAAACAATTGTTATCAGACGAATTATGAATAAAAGTAATTTTAGAGCCAATTTTCCAATAAAATTCCTTGTTATCTTGAATAAAACCAAACAGATATTTAAGAGGATAGATTATTTCATTCGTTTCAGCACTATGAGTAGCTTTTACTACACAATAATCATCAACACATCTTAATTCCAAATAACTTTGTTAAATTGGAGATCTTAAAAAAAGTATTCATCACTGTTGATGTTATTCCTGGATTATCAACAGCCTCAATAATATGTCCATGTTTTGAAATTTCTACTGTAGAAAATTGGAAAGGAAAAAAGTTAGAACAGACATCAATACTCTCTAATATATCATATTTGGTCTCATTTCCTTCTTTATCTCTCTTTAGTAAACGAAATTGCTCATAAACATAAGCATCATTTGGAAAAGAAAAATCCTCTCCTATAGGAATATTAAATTAAATTATATTATTGGAAACATTTATATTCCCTGTAGTTTATCTGTTGGTGGAAAAATTTGTCTATCAAAATGCTCAATACTTTTATAACTCATTTAGAAGAAAAAAAATTATTTTAATGAAAGATTCGAAGGATGTTTCTCGAGTAAAATTCCTCATCGAAGGTTCAAAAATTATAAAAGTCATGAAGTGGAATATAAAAGGAATACGAAGAAAGATCTGTCTTGAATTCGCGAATCACGAGATATAGGTAAAAAGGTAGCAAGTAAGTGAAGAAAATAAAAATTTAATAACAACATTAGTTCTTATTGCAGCAAAAAATTTAAATTATCCACCAACACCACAAGAAACATCATTTAAAAGAGAATCATTCCCAAAATCTCCTACTCTGGAAGAGCAAATGGGAATTATACCTTTGAAAGACTCAACTATTAGAATTGGAAAATATATTTCTGGAGCTATTAATAAAATTAACAAAATATACAGTTTACGAGAAGGGCATTTTATAAAATCGGCGATACAATGAAATATAAATGGTGATTTTCAATTTGTCAAAGATAAAAATATGTATTAATAGAAAGACTTTCGAAATTGTTAACAAAAAATACCACAGAAGAACTTGTAGTTACTTCAACTCGTAATGAAATTAAAAATTACAAAGAAATTGTTTTATTAACCAATTCTGTATTTCGAGGGTATACTCCTAATGAGAAAAGGAATAAACTAAGTGCAAGTGAGGGGTCGGAAGTATAATAATATAATTAGCGATTTTGATGAAAAACATATACAAAATCCAAGCTCAAGATCAGAGCCAAACACACCCAAAATAATGATTTCTCCAAGAACTCCTAGATCTGGAGAAGGTATAAAATTCAACAATTTCCCAAAAGAATATGTTTGGATGGGCGATGTTAAAGAATTGGTCGACAGATTATTAGTTATTCATGGTGAAGAAAAAGCTGGTAATAACAATTTTTTAAATGAAAAAGTAAACATAATGAATATGCGAAACAATAAATTTTCTGATTTTGTTGTTAGTAATCCAAAAGAAATTCCATATCTAATAAGCGTTTTAAATGTAATTCCACACACATTTTGGAATTCTGAACATCGTGGTAAAGGTACCTTAAATTAGGTATTAAATTATTTAAATTTTCCCCAAATGCATTTGCCTGGTTTTAATTATTGTGGTCCATTTACAAAATTAAACGAAAGACTAGAAAGAGGTAACAATGTCATAAATAAATTAGATGAAGCTTATAAATATCACTACATTGCTTATAGAACATACAGATTTAGAATCTAGAGAAGAAGCTGATAAAATTATACAAAAAGAAGCAAATTAAATTATGTTAGATAAATTACACCAATAGATGAAAAAATTGCTTCTGCTGCTGTTTCTTCAACTATATTAATAAAAATAAAATTCGAACGGGGCATTAAAATGTTTTATTAAATATGTGGATATATATATACACACACTTATAAATGAAGATAACAAATAAAACATTCCATATTCCCTTTGAGAATTTAGAATATTTAGGTATAGATAAATTTTTAACCAATTATATTGTGAGAAAAAATAAATATTGAAAAAAAGGTAAAAGTTTCAAATTAACTTTATCATTGCCAACAGTCGAAAAGATGGCCAAAGAAAAAACTGGCAGTGGTTTACATCATGGCGAAATTTTTCCACATATATTTGCTGCTTTAGTTGCCCTTGGCGCAATAGCAGGAGGAGCTAGTGCAATTTACAATTATGTTGAACAAACTAGAAAAAATAAAAAAGAATTAGAAGAACAACAGAGATATATAGTTGTAGAAATAGAAAATAAATCGGGGAACGCTTTAGTTGCCGAAACACAATGGGTTTGGTATTTTAAAAATAATAATAATTGATCTGAAATGTGTTCTAATTAACACTGTAGTACCTGTTAAGGAGACAAAAATGGGTTGCTGGAAATATGCTTTGTGTTCAGTATAGGGACAATTGGATAACTTTCCCAAATATTCGTTATTGTAAATTAGTTGTTGCAGAACAATCTACAAGAGAAGATGTATCTGCTGAAAACATCTAGTCTGATTTTTATGATATAAATTCTATGTAGTTTAATATTGTAAAGACATTTCCAAAGTTATATTGGGAACATCTGTATGTTGTTATGCTTTTTAAGAGTGTGACTTTAGTGTAGAATTTTTTTTTAAATTTTTATTGAGCGAATATTTGGGGTTAGGCATAACTCAAAGGGAACAAAAATTATATCAATATCGTACCTGTATTGAATTCAAAATCCATTTCATCCCGTTACGAACCTTTAGTTAGTCTTTAGCATGGAGGAGGTATTATTAAATTTACTTGGTTACATTGCGTTAATGATTATTATTATTTGTTATAAAATTACTTAGTAATGTGAAAGCCACTCTGACTAGTTTCCAAGGACCGACATCACCTTGTCCACGATTCCGTAGGCTGATGACTAGACAAATGTCAGCGGACGGTACGCCCCCATATCTGGACATCTTGCTGGTGCAGTGTCTCGACGACAAGTACCTCGTTAACCGTGTTTCCAGCCTTAATATCTGGCCCATATTTTGTAACAATCGGCCCACCTGGAGGGGTTTGTTTAGAAGCGCTCAAGGTTTCATTCCACTTCTTCGTAGTATTGTGCTCATACGATCAGGCTAGCATGCCTGTAGCTGCACATCACGATGTGAATAGTGATACTTCTGTTACATGCATATATATCGCCTGTTTTACTAAGGATTTCCGTATTGTAATATAGCGATTGTTCCGTTACGCAAAATTATTTGTTATCTTTGAGCATATGCCTGTTTTATTCAGGAAATTTTTGTTGTAAAATAATGATAGATGTGTGACATACATATATATGAATTCTTTGAGCATTAGCCCGTACTTTATTGTTATTGTGCCTTCTCTTACACTTCTGGAGAAACAGTTAAGATTCTTCCATGTGCAAAACAGGATGTCTGCAAAAGCTTTGCAAGATGGGACAATTCCTATTTTTTTAATGTTATTGTACCAGGGCCACGCTTAGGGACGTGCAACATGTGCAGCCGCCCAGCGCCTCCTCGTGCCTAGCATAGGCTTTGCACTTAAGAAAAATTTATTAAATAAAAAATGAAAAAATATTTGAAATTAATTGTATGTGAGTTATGTATTTCACGATTAAATTTATATATTTAAACAATTTTATTTATAAGATGTGAAATTTTTTACCATTAAGTTACATATTTGATTGATTATTCAAGTTTTTAATGGGATTTTTTTCTCGAAAGATCATTTCATTGTGAGAAGAAGGGATCCTAGTTTTGAAGGGAAGGGCCCCGCAAAAGTTATTTCACCTGGACTCGCTTTGGCCAGGGATGGCGCTTAATTGTACAGAACAGATAACATCCCTGATTTATATAAAGTAGTTAATTGTACCGAAAAATTATATGTATATTTAAATAATTTTTTAACCATACGTGTTCACTTACCTGGAATATGTCAAATATCAAAGGTTTTTTTTTTTTTTTTTTTTTTTTTTTTCCTCAATATTTTGTTATTTTCGACTTGTCCCCTCTTCCAAGTTGATAACAGATGTGATTAGTGCAAAACGACGAGTATTCTGCGCCGAGAAAATACCGGTGCGCAAGCGCGATTACTCCCGCTCCACATGCTATGTTTCGTTTCTACATGTAAGCCTTAATTAATTATGAAATAAGTGCACCCTCAGTAACCAAATAATATCGAATACAGTTTTTTATTTCGTTTATTTTCTTTCTCGGAATGAGAATGTTGCTGATCTTGTCAGTAAGACCCAAATTGTGACTACTGTGAAACATTAAGAAAAATGTGACGTTCTACAGGAAAATAATTTACATGTATGTCAGTCACCCTGTATTTCTTAATCCAAGAAAGATATTATAATCTTATTAGGTTCATAAGATTAGTTGATGCAATTGGCAAGTTTCGGTTCCCTACGTTATCAGTGAAACTATTGATGCAAGATAATAAGCATTAGATACGTTATATTTGTTATTCAAGCCCAACTATCTTAGGTTGGATTAATAACTGGAGCGCTGCACACGTGCAACTTTAAGGTTTAAGTTAGTTGATAAAAGTTGAGATTTTTTAGTATATCTACCTAGGTCAGCTTGGATGAACAGTATATTTATTTGGCAGTGGATCTTTTTGCTTAAGGGATTGTTGGAAATATTTTATATATTGTTTTACTAAACTTTTTTGTGAAAACGCCTTATTTCTGTTGATAGGAACGATAATAAATTCGTCTTTTAGCAATAACCTCGCAGTGTTAGAAAGAGGAGGCTAAAACGATTTTCGAGAAAACTATATGCATGTTTTCACAAATATATTTTATTTTTATATCAGCTTATACACTTATTTATTGGACATAATAGATTATAATATCTTATTGATTTGTTACGTAACACTCTTTCATATATAAATTTTGCCAGCTATTCCCACCATAAGAGGTTCCACAGCTTAGCAAGATTATAAAATGCAGTTTTTGGTGGAGCAGTAAAAATAAATCGTGCATATCTAGGGAGTCAAAAATATGTTTGCGATTGGCCCTCATGATTGAAAATTGAAACTATGTCAACCTAACAAATTAAGAACATTGCAGTTTTCAGGTTACATTCATAACTAAATTTAAAAAGTGTTTGGAAGTATAGTTCAGAATACTTTTGTGAATATTTCTAAAAATGTATATGTCTACAAACTCATATTTTGATAAAACATTATCGGTCAATCTTCGAAACCCTAATTATAAACAAATATATATCTTAAAGTTTTATGGTTTCACTGTGTACACAATTATCGTAGGCTTGCTGGAAAGAATCGCTAAATCAATTTTTGTCATTTATTCAGGTTATGGCAACATTGGGTACAGAAATTGTCCTACTTGAAAGAACAAGACACCAAGTCATTCTGTTAAAATCCTCTGACTTAAAGTGGTTTTTGTAAAACTTATCAATCAACAGTATCTCTGATCTGGTAAAAAAAAAAGAACAACACAAAGTCAATCACAGTGGCTTTCTGAGTTTTCATTCCTGTGCTGTATGCCGTACTGTTTCACGAATTCAAGTAGATTGACTTGGTGAGTTATTACAGCAAAGGAATTTCTCAGTAGCTGTTTCTTACATCATCCTATAATCAATTCTCTGTACCATTCACTGATATACTTTAGTGGATTAAAACTCTGTTGGTTAGTTTTTGTTTGTAAATTATCGTCAATTAACAATTGATTATGTGCAGCTTTGGAACTCCTTATCGTTTACTGTCAGAATGTAAGTAACTTCATCATTGTTACCATCATAAGATACACAATTGTGTTGACCTAGAAGCACGTAAAATAGTGCTCGATAAATTACAACTACAGCAAAGAATTTTGTATGAAACACACTGTAAAGTTCAAAAATGTATCTATCAAAAATGTCAGGTTTCAGAAGTGCTCCTAAGGTGAATTTGCATTAGAAAATAATCTGTCTGCTAATAACATATAAACATATAAACGAATCAACTTTAGCTGACAAGTTTATAGGCAGACTATGTGCCTACATAATTTTGCTGATAAAATATTATGCATGTTTTATATAATTGATGTTATTTTTAACGCATATTAGAAACATTTAAGAGTTGGTGAGTACTGCTGTAAGATGCAAATTCGTAAAAATTGTGTTGATAAACATGGGCATTGAATAGTAAATTTCTAAGAATTAGTCTAATATTATTTCAAGTGAAAATGAAGTTCCTCGCTGTAGTGACTCCGAAGATCCAACATGCCAATCGGGAGACGGGAATGAGAACTTTGTGTATATTATATATAATTTATATAATTTGGGTGGAGGGTGATTATCACATGCAAACTCCTAATGTCCCCGCAGTAGTAGTCAGACATGCCTACCACTAGGCCACGGAATTTATCATTCCAATCAAATCTTTTTTAACAACAATCTTGTTTAACTGAAAATGGCAAGTATTTGTAGTAAAAATTGGAATATTTTCACATTCATTTTGAAAACATGCTTGGGGGAAATTATATTATTGACAATTTGTTGTTAGTGCAAAGCAATAATACCGACGGTCAGCTTTCATTGGAAAATCTACACAGAGTACATTTTTTAGGAAATACTAAAGTGACTACAAATAATTCAAAAATATAAGTTATTACAAATTTTTACAATGCCAATCAATAACGGTTTATCAAATGTGCAATCAAGAAAAAAAGCAAGGTGGAGAAAAAAAGATCTCGACAAATGTAATTACACCAATAATAAATGGAAGAGACAATTAATTGTCTCAGTACGACAAAAAAGGAAACCTAAAATAAGCTAAATGTCCTCAGAATGTTATAATGTCTCCAGTAAAGATTAAAATGTGCATCTAATTTTACTGCCTTTGAACAAGAAATTTGTAAGCCTTATTGGGAAAATGTCATGATATGAACGAAAAATTGATTTCGTTCTTAGTAACACAGCATACTTCAGTACCAATGACTCGGCGAGCCAGAAAAGGAGATGGGAGCAAGACAATGGAGTATGCTAAATCATACTATTTTGAAAAGGATGGATCAAAGATTGGGGTGTTCCAGTCATTCTTAATGAAAAACTTGAATATCCATAATGGACCAATAAACACTATATTTAAAAACAGAAGTCCATAAATATAATTCTGTGGTAGGCCAACTGATGGGAGGAAAAATTAGAGCCAGCAAATAAATCTGCCAAAGGACAAATCGAGGCAGTAAAGGCTCACATTGAAAGTTTACCAAAAATGGACAGACACTAACAAGGAAATCTACTAGAAGGAAATAGTTGTATTGCAGTTACTCAATCGCTAAAATGCATGAGCTTTATGTTGCCCAATGCAAAGAAAACTACATTAAACTTGTAAGTCGAGACACATAATAGACACAATTTTTGTAAGGATTACAAACTCTCATTTTTTGTTCTGAAAAGAGGATCAATACAACTCGTACAACAACTACAAAAATAAAAATGTTGGAGCAGAATTAAAGATTGCTCTAGAAGAAGAATACCAATTTCACATTTGAAGAGCTCAAGATTCTTTGAAAGCTAAAGAAATGGCTGGTAAATGTGAATGCGAGAAAGCTAAACATGTACAACTTGATTGTATATTAATCCGTTCCTCCTTATATAGTTTATTGTTATACTTGGACAGAGATAGAGTGAAAAAGAGGCAGCTCAGAGATAAGGCTCTTGTTTCATACACTGAGTAAAACAATTCGCTACATATATAACTGAAATCTCTCCTTTCTCTGACACATGTGGCGTGCAAAATCACAACAAATATATTCGTGCATTAATGCTCTATCTTTTAAGAGGATTGACATTTGAAGAAAATTTAATAAAAATAAATGGATAACTGGAAAGTGGTCACTCCTGTATGGAGGTAATCTCAGTTCACTGTGTGATAGAAAAGGCCAAGAAACATGTTTCTGATATTGTCCAAATTACTGACCAACAATGTTCAAAATGACTAGAGCATTGATAAACAGAAATAGAAGGAGTGGGCATTATAAAGTCAAAGAACTGAAGCACAATTACGTTAAATGTCTCAAGGATTTGGCTTCTAAAGTAATGAGAAATACATCTGTGGATACTAATGCAGGAAGGTTCTTTGGCTGAAGGTAATGTAATTCAATTTTTTGAAAGATCAACAAAACACAATTGGATACAGGTATTATTACTTTAGAGAATATCATGAAATTGAAGTCAGAACATCAGTAGAGAGCACCAGGGTTGTTATTTCAATGCACTCTACAAGAAACAACTTTATATTAACAAGGAAAAGAAGAAGGGGACCTATTAACAATGCGCAAGAAGAACATTATTCATGAACTTTTTTCATGCATATGTATAATGCTCTTCCAGATTGCACCATGACTGACAAACACCAGAACCAGGGCTTTTAGATTCTGAAAGTGATTATGAATGTTTTAAAAGTGTAATTCATGTGAAAATGTAAAAACAATTGAGTTTTTTAAACTAATAACTACATTGTTTGACAAGGTAATAATATGTTTATTGCTGTTTATCCTTACAAACAAATTTAAAACAATCTCAATTGCGTAAGTGGCGATGATTTACACATAAAGTGACAAATTAAAACAATTAACTTGAATGAGTGAAATCATTGTAATCACGAAAAAAACCCTTTAAGTCAATTAAAAAATTATTAGAAATTTCGTTGTTATGAACGCGGAGATTTTAGAACTTTGGGGCTGTAGGTTAATATGTGATATGTAATTAGAAGGAGAAAGCACACAATTAAAATGTGTCATTTTTTTATATAAACTCCAAAATATAAATTATGAGCCTCCTACCAAATAAAACTATTTATTTCTTACCAAGTGACTTTTCTGACAGTGAGTTTCTTCACCAAACCCACTGTATATTTTTCACCTATGATTACCATATTATTAAAAATAATTGCACTTCATTTTCGTAAAGAAACCTTAATAGACAATCAAACGAACACCTTCCTTGCTATTTACAAATATTATGGTATACACTTCTACTCCATTTTGTTTTCACATTTAAGCTATATTAAGGGCATTAAACTGGCCGAGATTGGGCTGTTAATGTTTAATCTTACTTCCATAGAAAAAATTGGGTTTAAAGTATATGATGTAATGCACATTATGAATCGAGATGTTATATAGGGACTAATCGAGATTAAATAGCTTAAGTATTGTTGGTGAAACCGGCCCTAAGTTGTGTACTCCTGTTGTGGACTGTTATAAGTTCGGCATTTCAATGTTATGATAGTTCTAGGTTACGACTTTCTAAGTTATGTTGGTCCCAGTAATGTGTGTCTAACGTGTGCATTTCTAATGTTAATTTATAAGTTTTGACTTTGTAAGTTCAAACAGTTCTAAGTTGTGATTTTATAAGTTACAATCGTTCTGTGTTATGACTTTCTAATTAACGATAGTTCAAAGTTATGATAACGCTAACACTTGTGATTTTCTAAGTTATGTGTGATTCCCAGGTGACATAGGAAAGTCCATAAATAATGGGTTGAAATAATCCATTTAAAGTAAATAGATTCAAAAATCTGGGGCAGCAATGTAATTTTTTGACTGATAGTGGACTTACCTCCTGGAACCGCCCCAGCATCGCCTGAAGAAATGACGCTATCAGAAGTGAACTTGAGACTTGACAGTCCATGACTCTCCATCTGGTCCCGGATGATCTTCAAGTAGGCCGTATCTCTCACTGTCTGCCGCCTGGCGACCGTTCCAAACTCGTTTTCGATCTGTTGATAACAATAAACATATGGTTTACTTATGCAGAAACCTCTGGAGACAAAGACACAAAATCTGCATTTAATTATAATATCAGAAGTTCCATATTGTCGGAACGTCTAGATATGCCAGATAAACCTGGGTATTCTTAAACAGGCCAGAAGATAATATTTTATTGCTAAAAATAGGAGGCCCGTTGTTGAATTGAGAGCCCAAAATCCAGTTCCTCCACCTTTTCAAGACTTTTTTCTATATCGTACTATCGAAAATGTCCATGTGAAAACAAATAGATTATTTTACTTTACCACTTTAGTTTTCTAGCATTTGAAGTAGTATGGATGTAGACAGTCGAGGCTACGTATATATGGAAATCTCTTTGCTCTTGAAGACAAAATCACACTTTAATAGCATTACTGTTTTGCTGAACTTTACCGGAATCTAAGTACAAAGTTATAAGTAGTAAACACTTTAGCACTTAAGAAGAGGGTGAAACTGTTCTTTTTCATAATTTCTCAAAGGACATAATGGATTCTACAACGTGTTACATTTCCCACGAAACATTCATTGGTACAAAGTAAACGCGCGACTTCATTGGCCAATAGCCAGCCAATAATAAAAGTTACAGATTAGAAAGTAGTGTTACCGGTGCAGCCAGGACCAATAGGACGATGGTATGTAAAAATACAGAGACCGACACAGCTGATATTGCTGTAGTGAATAATATAGGCAGCTCACTTAAACCTTGTCTTCAGTGCCAGTAAATTTTTGCGGTTCTCAAAGGGTTAAGGATAACAGTATATTATAATATATATTAGGAAAATACTATGATGATATATGTTTAATTAGAATAGTAATGGTGCTAGGGAGAATCTGTGATATGGGGAATGGGGACCAACCGGCACCAGATGGTTGCCAATATTAATACGTCACCCAAACATAATATTGTATCTGGGTGACTTTGACCTTGACATGTAACCTTGACCTAAACCCACCAGACTGTGACCTTGAGTAAACTTAACACCAAAAATTTCGAAAATAAAAAAATAAATTTCTTAAATAATTAAATTATCCTAAATCCAGAAAAGGTTTTAAACATTCCAAAATATATTCAAAATTCCAAAATAATATAAATTAAAAACTTTGAAAATATAAATTTGGAATTTTTGGCATAATGGGACATGGAAGGGAAGCTGAAGCACTGACTGCCCGCCATGATGTGGCATCGCCTGACCATCATCTCGGATCTGGGTGACCCTGGCCTTGATGCTTGACATTAAGCTTGACCCCATGCCCTTGAAACAAAAAAAATAATTTTTTTTTAAAGTAAAAAAAAAATTACAAAAATCTCTTAAAGTTAAAAAAATTAGGAAACATTATTTAAAGATGTACACACAGGAGCCAGGGGTTGAATTATGGGTGGAGTGATTATGCTCCCGATACAATCGACCCTCTATAATGTTGGCTGGTTGCCATCTCTTTAGCCATGTTGGTTGTCAGCGACCTTTAAATTGACCTTAGCCCCTTAAAACTCATTTGAAACATATAATATTTGTTTTAAAATTTATTTAGATATTTATAAAAATAATTAAAAAATATTTTTTTATGTATCAAAAACACATTTCCAGAGGTCCCCTATCACCATCTCCAGTATACGACTGACCTTTCTCCAATCATTCACATTGCACTAACATTCCTCCTTCCTAATCCTCACACCACCACTTCCAATAATTACAAATCGAGAAAATCTAAAAAATTCAGAAATAATCCTACAAATCAAGGAAAATATTACATCAATGACTCCGACTACTATGTTGGTTTTTATAAATCTTTTCATTGACCCAACGACAATGTACTCACAAAATCCAGAAAAATCACAATCCATACATTTTTTATTACTAATTGTTCACAAGAATGGACTATACCGACTAACAATTATAGCCAACAACTAATTGCACCCACAACTGACTCCACCCGAGACCAACTCCACACAAGACCAGCACCACCCAAGACTGAATACACCCAAAACTGGTTCCGGCGAGAATAACTGAGCCCAAGAGTAGCTCTCAACGAGATTGTGTTCCTGCAAAACTGGCTAGACCAACCAGTCATACCACCCACCTATAAAAAAGCAATTCTTCACTAATAAATATATAGACAAT